>CM060306.1:93107116-93109616 GCA_030674185.1 Monoplex corrugatus | reverse complement strand
TGAATAGACACTGCTAAACAAGTAAGAAAACATCGAGATTATCAAAGTTATGAACAAGGGTAATCATAACTATTTACAGATATATTTTCGCTTATTCTGACAAGAAAGGACTGAAACATAAAAATGCAATCATTGATATAAATTATGTATTGGGAGTCACCTGTCCTCAAAACGGATTTATTAGTAAGATGCTCAAAAAATAAACAGCAGCAATTTACCGTCCGTCTGTTGGTTTTTTTTTTTGTTTTGTTGTTTTTTTCAGTCAGTAAGTGCACTTCTATGAAGTGCACAGTTTAACTTGACATAATTATCATGAGTAAAATCGTAAACATTCAAAAGACGCTGTAAGAACGCAGTTAAATCATGGCTGACGTTCACGATTGACGTAAGCGTCCGTATACATTGTAATCAATACATCAATTAATTATCCAAATAAAAATTTGTGTGTGAGAGAGAGAAAGCGTGAGAGGAGGGGGGGGAAGGAGGAGGAGGACAAGGAGAAGGAGAGGAGAAGAAGAAGAAGAAGAAGGAGGAGGAGGAGGAGGGAATAGAAGGAGGCGTTGAGAACAAGAAGAAGGACGAAGAAGAAGAGAAGGGGAGAGAGACAAAGAGAGGGGGGCAGACAAACAGGGAATAGAAACAGAGAGAGAGAGAGAGAGAGAGAGAGTGTGTGTGTGTGTGTGTGTGTGTGTGTGTGTGTGTGTGTGTGTGTGTGTGTGTGTGTGTGTGTGTGTGTGTGTGAGTGAGTGAGTGAGAGAGAGAGGGAGAGACAGAGAGACAGAGAGAGACAGAGAGAGAAAACAAAAAGAAGATGAAGGAGGAACACAGGAGTAGGATGGAAAGGCACGGACGGTTTTACAATGCAACATTCATCAATGTCAGAGAATATCAGAGGACACAAAAACAAACGATGTATACATATCATGTTTGCAAGCTCTTAATGTTTAAAGACATTGAGTTATCCGAAGCGAGTGGCATTTTGTTTTCTTCCAATGACCGAAACACACGATGAAATCGAGGAAAACGAAGTCGTCCAAAACTTTTTTTTCTTTCTATAAGAATAAAGAGTACCTCTGGTAGGCGCCAAAGAGACCAATCGACTACACAGAGTTGCAGGTTAATAGAGGTCGTGATAAGCGAAGACCAACGTTATTACGAGCGTAAAAGACATTTCGTTTTCTGAAACTTTTTCACTTGATGACGCAAGCCTCACGTCGGTATATGTTCATGTAAGAGTTTAACATAAAGATCGACCGACTCAAAGAGAGATTCTGTGACCGAATGAAATGTTTGTTTTATCAAGTCAAAAGCAGACTCATTTTTTTAAAGCTGATAACGTTATTGTTGTGTATAGTAACAAATGTAAATATGAAATTGAAAACATAAAGTACTCATTATTCTGATGATATAAATGTTTTTATAAAAAAAAATAGAAAAAAGTGCATGCACTGAAAGTCAGAATAAGCCAATCAACATGGCAAAGTGGTAATGATTAATGTAACAAGGACTGAACAGTTGTGGGTTCGATCCTCCATCGGTTAAAAAAAACCGTTGACATATATCTTGGCTCCCACCAGCTCCTACCCAGATCTGATTCTGCTTTGGGCTCCTTGGGAAGACTAGAACCACACAGGTCAGTCTCATTCATCCCCTAACGGATGCATCATTGAGGATGTTGCTCAAACTTTCTATCCAATAACGTAAGAGGAGGAGGAGAATGAGGAAGTAAAATCACAGGAAGAGAAGAAAATAGAAAATATGGAAGAAAAAAAATATGAAGAAAAGGAGAAACAAAAGAGAAGATGGTAGAGTTGGAACAGTGAGTACAGAGAAGAGGATGAGGCAGGAGAAGAAGAGTTCAGAGAAAGTTTTTAAAAAAAAAAAACGAAAAAACAAAACAAACAAAAGGACAACAATGACAGCAAAGAAGTTCAGGAAGAAAAAGAAAAGGAAGAAGAAGGTGAAGGAAAGGAAAGAGGAGAAGGTGGGACGAGAGAGAGCGAGAGAGAGAGAGAGGGAGAAAGAGACAGAGACAGAGACAGAGACAGACAGAAACACACAGAGACAGAGACAGACAGAAACACACAGAAGAACAGAGACACACAGAGACAGAAACAAACACACAGAGACAGAGACAGACAGAAACACACAGAGACAGAGACAGACAGACAGACAGACAGAGACAGAGAAGCAAGGTAAGTTAAGAAGGGAAAACAATGAAACAACACACACAAACTCACCTCATTCAATTGACAAAAAGATGACGGAAGAAGAAGAAGGAGAAGCGCGAGGGTTACCCCGACAGCTGATTGTAGTCGGTGGCCTTGACACCTGACAACCCAACAAACGACCACTTCCTCTGCCGGGTGTTATAGCCACCTGCGACCACCCGGGTGCAAACACGGCTGAGCAAGCAAGCCACACAGTAAGTCACCACCACTCAACGAGTACCACCACCCGCGCTTGTAGTAGCGTCACAGGTACAAGGTAACACTCCACT
>CM060306.1:93092116-93094616 GCA_030674185.1 Monoplex corrugatus | reverse complement strand
TCAATACAAAGTCATGGTCATGTGCCCTGCCACATGGCGTTGGCGATCATGGCCTTCCATATGGATCTATCTTTTGTCGTTGCAAATACATCTCCCACCCTGTCTGTCCTCAACCACTATGCAAGTCCGTCCAATATTTTCTCCCTGGGTCTACTTGGTACTCTTGCTTGTCTTTACCTAATCTTCGTCATTCATATTCTTTTGTTTGCTTCCTTCGTGACTGTCTCGTTTGTTCTCACTGATGTCCATGGACTTCTTAATATACTTCTTAGACACCATATTTCAGCTGCCTGAATCTTGTTCTGACTTTGCATGTTGACTGTCCACGCTTCACATCCGTACAACAGTATCGGTTCTATGTCAAGCAAACAGAGTGCTATGTAAAAATGGATCGTTCTCCCTGGGGAATTTGTGTTGCGTTGGCTTGGTGGTTTTGTTTCTTTAATTTACATGTTTTGCGTGAAATGCAAATTGCTCTCAGACAAAGCATACAGGCATCGCACGTTGCTACCTATTTTACTTTTCTCATCTGTGTGCCGTATTTTGCATAACCTAATAAAATAGAATCTTGTTTACAGAACTTTGCCAGGGACGATTTTTGCAGCTCTCCGGTCTCTTTTCGAGCAGTAAAGTGCATGTTGTACATGGGACCATAGATTATTGTGTTATCCAAAAGATAAGTACCCAGACCTCCACACAAATAGAGGGAGGAGAGGAAGAAAAATACCTGTCGACTTTGAAATCAAAACTTAAGACTTTCTACTTCTTCATTGGGAGTTTTAATCAATAGTCCACCACTCAAGGTCAAATGGAAGGGGGCGGGGCGGGGCGCGGTAGAAAATACCTGTCTAGCTCAGGAATGAAACCTAACACTCTGTGCTTTTTCAGTGGCCGTTTTAACCAATACACCACCCATTGGAAATCTGTACTTGCTGGGGTTCAATGGGTTCAGTGGGTTCTGTTGTCCAGGACCAATTACGACTTATTTGCCCAATGCGGGGGGGGGGGGGGGGGAGGGGGGGGGGGGGGGAGGGGGGGAGGGGGATTTGTTTTCCAGTCTCACAGTACCTCCGGCGTTTGTGTCAATATCTCACAACCAGTAACGCAAGGGCGGTGTCTATCTCCTCTCCCTCGATACTTGACCTTCTCTACCCCTATTACAAGCAAGGCTCTTACATAGTCGTAATACAAGGTACCATAAAGTTCTTTTACCATTGCTGGATAGTACGAAGAGGTGGTGATTACACTGAAACTGAGTCATGTACAAAAGAAGGCATGCCTTGTTGTGTAGAAAAACAGAAGATACGCGGTTTGGTGGGTGGTGGTGGTCGTCGTGGAGATTCCGCATACCAGGGATGTATATTTTCTGTCTAAAACACAAAAAGCATAGGTAGAAACACTTTTAAAACTTGTAAGTTTCTCATTTCTTCCTACAGATGAAAAATTGATTCCGCGTATCTCATTTCCCAAGAGCCAAAAATGCACTTAATACATGTACCCAATTGTCAATCCTAAGAGAAAGTGCGTAAGATTTTTCGAACACATACAGGTGAATGGACCAGCAAGGCAGAAACTGAAGGAAGAAATGATAGACAGCAAAGAAACAAGGCAGAAACAAAGACAGTGACTGATGATTTGAGTCCGAATGGATCATGCAGCCCATGGACGGTCACCATTTGAATGGTGAAATGGACGCCTCCTGGTCAGTGGCCACGGGGCTCGGGAGGTGATTGATTAGCGGGTGATGAGGCATCGTTAATCTCTGTCCAACTAAGCACCCATGCGTATTTTTTAACAATGACATCTTCGATTAATCTGACATTTGCACAAATGATGCACTTTGACTTCAACAAATCTTCAACCCTATCCCAGGCACACAAACACTTCGTAACTACGTATTCAATGCTGTCTTACATTTCCCAACAGAAGTCACAGTAAAAAGAAATATTCGTCAATCTATTTCTTTTAAGATGACAGAAGTTCCCAGAATTCTGCGTGCAATGTTGCAATGTATATTTAAAGCCATTTTTATTCAATTCTTGTTTTTCATGAACGTTCATAGCTATTGTTTTCTGTGAAATGTTCGTTCCCAGTTTTCTTATCGTTTAAAGCAAGAATTCAGAAATGTTTCATTTTTTCGTAAAATATTGCAGTATAATCTTGAACCTTTCGACATGATGTAATTTATTTTCGGTGCTGTAGGAATGTTCTGTGGGTATTCATGTGAGTGTTCAGCTATGTCTATGTCTTTATATACATTTTGTGTCCGTTAAAAAACAAAGTTTGCATATACATCTATTCTGTATCAAAGTCTTCAGAAGTCATGACAGACCTTATATTTCTCAAAATATGCGTAATACAATAAGACCCTTTTTTTCCAATTCAGCTGATAGTTAAGTTACTTTTTTCAATTCAACTATTTTCAAGCAATTTCCAACATTCGTTTAATGTCATCAAAGGCAGTTCTGAAATTGACACTTTTGTTGATGTTGGGTCTATA
>CM060306.1:93077116-93084616 GCA_030674185.1 Monoplex corrugatus | reverse complement strand
CATAGATCTGTTTTATCTGATGCAGTATGAGAAATAACTGGCACGATCTAATAGGTTAATCGTCATGGCAAACAAACAAACAAAACAAACAAACAAACGACAGCAAAGAGATGCTGCATAGATGTTTTCGTCTGACGTAATGTCAGCTGAACTGGGCCGACCCAGCACGTCAACGCAGCACCAGAGCTGTAAACGATTGCATGTAATGGGCAGAGCTCCCGGCCAACAAGCTATAGGGAATCTGGCATGCCTTTTACTGTGCTTGTGTTTTACGTTCTGGTAATGGGAGTGAGACAGATCAGATCTCACGCCCTGTTTAACCAAGAAAGCTGGATAATGCGACGTCTGCTGCACGATGGACGTACGCAGGTGAAAAGAAACAGAAAATGCGTTATGGAGACCGCCAGATGTGCGAGATGCACGGATTACCCGCCTAAAAGGCGCACACGAAATGTGTGTGTGTGTGGTGTGTGTGTATGTGTGTGCATGTGTGTGTATGATGTGTCTGTGTGTCTGGTGTGGTTGTGGTGGTGGTGGTGGTGTGTGGTGTGGTGGTGGTGGTGGTGTGTGTGTGTGTGTGTGTGTGTCCTGAAATATTCTAATATTGGTTTTGCACATCACATTTCCTTAAAGCCAAAAATGCAGTCAATGCATGTACTACGAAAGCATGTGAGACGTTATGGAAGACATAGAGATGAATAAACCAACAGAACAGAAAATAATAGGAGGAGACGACATAATGCAAAGGAACAAGACAGAAAACAAAGACAGTGTCAGAAAAGAGGATATTTATAACACAGAATTTCCAGTAGGACAGAGATTTCGGCATCCTCACTATAGACGGCCTCCAGTGTCCATCCGAAATTATCGATGTCGTTTGTTGGTTGGTTGGAGATGCGTTTCGTGGTTGTAGTTTAAGTATGTATTTGTTGTCATTTCAGATCTTTTTGTCATGTGAAATTGGAGCTGCTCTGCTAGAGGAGAGCATGTCAACACATTGCAGTGCCACACGTTCATTATTTTCTTTTCAGGCCTGCGTGTATTTTTCTATGCCTGTGAAATTAAATCCTTGTTGTCTCCAGAATTTTGCCTGGGAATACTCTTTATTTTAATATTTGCTCAATCCCGCCGGGGATGACCATAATTTTATTTTTTCATGATCTGTTTGAGTCTTTTGACAAAGCCATGGACTCAAGATCCGATCTCTCGAGTTCAATCCCAACCCCGCAACATCTTACGCTGGCCTGTTCGCTGCTGGTTGACAACACACACACACACACACAATACATACATGGACACACACAGAAATACAGGCACTCGTGCGCTCGCGCGTAAACAGGCACACCTGCATAGGGAATCAACTGGTGAACACACCTGCAAGGAATCAGCTGGTGAACACACATGCACTGAGACAGATTTGCAAACAAATCGATAAAAACATACACAAATAAAATTATTTCACACAACTCTGTCTCTGTCTCTCTCTTCTCTATCTTTCTCTCTCTCTCTCTCTCTCTCTCTCTTCTCTCTCTCTCTCTCTCTCTCTCTCTCTCTCTCTCTCTCTCTCTTCTCTCTCTCCTCTCTCTCTCCTCTCTCTCTCTCTCTCTCTGGAAAATCGTTTGGATTTTACTTCATGAGATTTCCTCACACCTTGAGGGTTCCATGTTGTTGCAAGTGGTGATATTTTGAACACGCATGTTTTTACAGTACGAAGAGACGCAATTAGATGGGTGTTTCAGAGCTAGCAAACATAGCTGTTAGATCACTTACTGTCCTCTCTCTACACACACTGGCATCAAATGAGATCAATATAGTCAAGCTACACCGACACTCTCCAATTTTCAAACATTGACAGCAACAGTTTTCTATCAAGATTTCTTCACAACTCGGTGGCTTTGATCCCACACCGATCTTTCCGACTGCACAACACACCACCAACCCAAAGTTCATTCAGTTGAAATCCCAGTTTCAAGAGGCTCACGGGATCTAGTGAGGTCAAGCCGCCAAGAGGCCTCTCACCAGAGAAGGCCCTGCTCTGCTGCTGGGTCACGTCGGTAGCGTTCGACTCTGTACTGATCCAGCGAACTAACTAAGGACATAGCTATCAGTCACGTGTTGTAGTAGTCAGCGCAACAGAATATCGACTGGAAGGTTGTGGGTTCGAATTTCCATCAGTCCCTTCAAAAAGCATTGTTGGATTTTTCGGCTCTAACCGGATCCTACTCAGAGTTGTACATGCAACCAGTCACCGTGGTGTAGTGGTCAGCGCAATGGACTACTGACTGGAAGGTTGTGGGTTCGAATCCCCATTAGTCCCTTCAAAAATCTTTGTGGGATTTTTTGGCTCTAACCGGCTATTACCCAAAGTTGGGCATGCTATAGGCTTATTGGGACCAATGGGACCACACAGTCGAGTCTCATCCACCGTACAGATGCGTCATTGAGGGTGTTGATCAAATCATCTGACCAGCACCGCAGGTATCTGTATCTCTCTGGCCTGGTTGACGCCAGGATATAGAGTACAGCCCTGTCACGAAGTCTGATTCCTAGATGGAACTCTATAGCATCATGATTATCATCCTCATCGACATCTCATCATCATAAAAACTGTGCCAGATTCTACAGCCATTAAGGTGGCGTAGAAAATGGGACGGAAAGAAGGTGAGCACAAAGGTAAACTCCCTGAGAACGATGAACCTAAAAATTAAAAAAAAGTAAGGACATAGCCTATAAAGCTTCATTCTGGCTATAGTAATCACTCCGATGGAAGACAAAGGGAGAGATACACATACCCCCTTCCCACCCGCTAGGAGACCACCACCACAGCTCATCGACGACGGACCCCGTGAAGTATGGACACCAAAGATCCCAATAATAATTTACCTCCAGCATGGAAACGATGAAAGAAACCAAAACTTTGGTCACTACAAATCAGGGCATGAAGGGACACAGAATCCCGCAGGAATTCAACGCTGCTATAATGATTGATGATAATGGGGATGGTGATCATCAAGGACTGAGTCTGTGAAACAGGGTTGTAGTCTACGCTTACTATTATACTGTATCTAGCGTCAACCAGGCCCGGGAGATACAGACACCCACAATGTTGGATCGTTGTTGTCTCCAGGATTTTGCCTGGGAATATTCCTTTATTGCCTTAGTTATTTCAATGTGTGCTGAATTCTTCCGGGGATGACCAGTTGGTGTGACTCGACTGTATGGTTCCTAACGATGAGCCATACACGCTCAATTGATAATTAGAGGCCCGTCGGTGTAGGAAATCCCACAATGAATTAATTTTTAGGACCGATGGGGTTATAAATCTATGATTTATAATCCGTAGTGTGACCACTTCGCCATAGTGACCGGATATAAACACTGAATTTTAGACAAGGTAAATAATTAAAAGATGTGTGCTCTTAGTTGTTGTAGGTTTTGCTCGCTTGTTCGTTTTCACCTTTTGCTAATTGAAATACGCCATGTGCACTGATAGCCAAAGTCTTGGATCCCCTTGAGCATAACACAGGTACCTATATTTGATGAAGATATCAAATATAAATAGCAATTAAACTGTAAATAATGAAAATCGTTCTCGTTATGTATTCTTTTTAAGTTGAACTTTTGTTATCCTATTGGATCGTATCGTTGTAAGTACAGATCTCTATAGTTTAGTATCCAGTTGGATGGATCTTGGAACCAAACTTGAGGGAATGATAAACATCAGTGACATGGGAATTTCTGCTCATATATTTTCATATATTTTGACACCAGAAAACCCAGAACTTATGGAAGTACAAATGGTAGACAATAGCTAGCTCAGGTAGGTTATAGAGGTTATAATATAGTCGCAAAAATGTTAGATTTGAATGAAGAAAAATTTCAGACTATGTCACCTCTACCCTTACCCCATCAGAGAGTGATTAGCCACGCAAGCAACGTATAAAGTCACACTCAGAGCATCCCCACTATTTCAAGATCACCGATTAGAAACTGCTCTTTGAGATGCAGGTTCGCTTCAGACCTAGCAAGAACACAGTTAAGCAGATTTCCAGCTGTCACATGAAGATAGAAAAAACACAACATCCAAGTGATTTTCACCACAACTTTACCGACTTGAAGAAAGCATCTCCTTTGGCAAGTCGGCCCATGGCAAGTCACGAAAAGCTTCCAACGTAAGGACGGTTTAATCTAAATGAAGTTATTGAGTCGTTGTCTAAGAACTCACACAGTGTTGTGATTTTCAACAAATAACATGGGTGAGTTCTTCAAAACCACAATACGAGAAAGCCAAAGATATATCTTATGATCAGTTTTGTTAACATCTTTCTGAAAGGACCACACAGAAAACTCTCATTGGTCTCCATACTGGAATCTGGTTCCGCCAGTTTGCTGATGATATTGAATCAAGACAGGTGCGAACACTCAAATATGTAGATCGAGGGGAGGAAGACTGTGAAAATATCAGACTGGACTGACCCCAGTAAGCCTGAAATGTTTGTTGCTGTTCCCTCGGGACAGAGATGGCAGATTCTGTTTGTTGCTGCGTCTTATCGGTCTTACAAATGACTAACTTAGTTATGGAATCTGATGATGATAATAATATCCTCTGCTGATCCACATCAACTTCATTTCCTGGAACACCAATGCTAGAAAAAGAAAAACAGTTTGGTTCAATAGATACCAAAGACTCACAAATCCTTTCATATATAACTTCGTATTAATAACATTTCTTTTTAAGTGCCATGTTAAAAATTCTCGAATGGATTTCATACCAGTGTGCGTACGCGCGTATAATATATATATATGTGTGTGTGTGTGTGTGTGTGTGTGTGTGTTGTGTGTGTATGTGTTGTGTGTGTATATATATATATGTGTGTGTGTGTATGTGTGTGTGCGCGTGCGTGCGTATGTGTATGTGTGTGTGTGTGTTGTGTGCGCGCGCGCGCGCGCGCGTGTGTGTGTGTGTGTGTGTGAGAGAGAGAGAGAGAGAGAATGAGTAAAGCCTGAACACTAATAATATAGAGTGAAAAGGAAGAAATAATGCTTGTGCATCTATTTGTCATTCTGTTTACAAATAGACAGACAAATGGACGGACGAACACAGGGAGAGAGAGATAGAGATAAACAGGCAGATAGGTAGATAGATAGATGGATAGATGGATCGGTAGATAGATAGATAAAGAAGACAGACATATAGATAGATAGATAGATAATAGATAGATAGATAGATAGATAATAGATAGATAGATAGATAGATAATAGATAGATAGATAATAGATAGATAATAGATAGATAGATAGATAGATAAATAGATAGATAGATAGATAGATAAAAGATAGATAGATAGATAGATGGATACATATACATAATCATACATACATGTACATACATACATACATACATACATGCACCATAGTAGGCCTCCTTCGGTCATGACTGACCATGGACAAAGTACATCCGTTCTAATGTCTAGATGGGCTGTCTGCTTGGTCCAAGCAGCGTCGCCTGTGACTGTACAGACCAATGCGAGAGAGGCAGTCTCTGTGCAGCGGTCGCATGTGTATGCTGATGCTGGTCTGTTGGCTGTCATCCCTTTTCTGCGAACTCGCTTTTCTGCTGCAGCAGCTGACAGTTTGTCCTCACCAAACCGCAGCTGTTTCTTGAGAGTAGTTCTCCAGCTGTTGCGGTCGTCTGCGAGGTCCTCCCAGGACTCAGTGTTGATCTCAAGTGCCTTCATGTCACGCTTGCAAACGTCTTTGTATCTCAGCTGTGGGCGGCCAATGTTTCTCTGCCCTGTGGCAAGCTCACCATAAAGGATGTCTTTTGGGATGCGACCATCTTCCATGCGGCGAACGTGGCCCAACCAGCGCAGCCGACGCTGTCTCAGCATGGTATGCATGGTTGGGAGGACCAGCGCAGGTTAGGACTTCGGTGTTGGTCACCTTGTCTTGCCAGGAAATGCCAAGTATGCGCCGTAGGCTTCTCAGGTGGAAGGTATTGAGCCTTTTCTTCTGGTGAGCATGCGTGGTCCACGCCTCGCTGCCATACAGCAAGGTGCTGAGGACACAGGCGTTGTATACAGCCATCTTTGTCTTTGTGGTCAGCTTGGGATTTGTCCACACCCTTTGTGTGAGGCGGGCTAGTGTTGTGGCTGCCTTCCCGATCCTCTTGTCGACCTCTGTGTCAAGGGAGAGGTTATCGGTGATGGTGGACCCAAGATATGTGAATTGATGGATGGCTTCAAGCTCGTAGTCATCAATGGTGATGGCTGGTGGAGATGGCGTGTCTTGGTCCAGGACGTTTGTCTTCTTAAGACTGATGGTCAAACCAAAATCTTTGCAAGCCTGGAGAAGCGGTCCATTAGTGACTGCAAGTCCCGCTGAGTATGGGTCACAACTGCGGTATCGTCGGCAAATAGCATGTCTCTGATGAGGGCTTCACGGACCTTTGTCCTTGCTCTGAGGCGGGCGAGGTTGAAGAGCCTGCCATCTGATCTGGTCCGCAGGTGGATCCCTTCTTGCGCTGTGCTGAACGCATGCCTCAGGAGGAGAGCGAAGAAGATTCCAAAGAGGGTTGGGGCCAGGACGCAGCCTTGTTTCACACAGCTGCGTACGTCGAAGGGCTTGGAGAGGTTTCCGTTGAACTGCACCATCCCTTTTATGTTTGAGTGGAAGGACTCAATTAAGCTGTGCAGTTTGGGGGGGCAGCCGATTTTTCGGAGAGCCCTGAAAAGGCTATCTCTGCTGACTAGGTCAAAGGCCTTGGTGAGGTCAATGAATGCCACATATAGGGCATCCGCTGCTCTCTGCGCTTCTCCTGGATTTGGCGAAGGGAGAAGACCATGTCTACCGTGGATCTCTCTGCTCGAAAACCACACTGTGATTCCGGGTAGACGCGTTCAGCCAGTTTCTGCAGGTGGATTAGGAGGACCCGAGCATAGACTTTGCCAACAATGCTGAGGAGCGAGATACCTCTGTAGTTGTTGCAGTCGCTCCTTTCGCCCTTGTTTTTGTACAGGATGACGATCTTGACGTCCCTCATGTCCTGTGGTACAGCTCCCTCATTCCAACACTGACAGAGAACTGCGTGCAAAGGGTGCAGAAGAGAAGACCTGCAGTGCTTGATGAGGTCTGGGGGAATTCCGTCGTTGCCAGGTGCCTTCCCTGATGCCAGGCTATCAATGGCCTTGCTGAGTTCGTCCGCAGTTGGCTCTGCGTCAAGTTCTTCCATTACCGGCATGCACTTGATGGCATCGAGGGCTAAGGGGGACACCATGTTCTGTGTGGAGTAGAGGTCGGAGTAGTGTTCCGCCCATCTTTCCATCTGTTGGCTAGAATTGCTGATTACTTCCCCAGTAGAGGATTTGAGGGGGGCGATCTTGCTCTGTGTTGGTCCCAGTGCCTTCTTGATGCCATCATACATTCCTCGGATGTTGCCTCTTTCAGCAGCACTCTGTATCTCTTCGCTGAGCTCTGTCCAGTACTCGTTTGCGCAGCGCCT
>CM060306.1:93069616-93072116 GCA_030674185.1 Monoplex corrugatus | reverse complement strand
AACTCATAACATTGTCTACTTGATCAGCTGCTCTAAATGTTCCCAATTGTATATTGGTGAAACTGGACGCACCTTTGACAAAAGGATAAAACTATCCCCAATCACTTCAACCAATCAGACCATCAATCAATGACATCCGAGTGAAAGGTCTGTGGCTTCTATACAATAACAGCACCATAGACAGGAAAGACAGAGAATCCCACCTCATAAATAATCTTGGAACACGCAAACCATATGGTCTTAATGACAAACCATAAGTAATCCATTGCGCAACAGAATTCAGACATGCCGTTTCATGTTTCTTCCTGTTCCCAGGCCTACCAGATTCATGGCACTGGGCACAATCTACTCCCTTACCTCTTGGCTCTTGCCCTGTGCCTTCTTCAGAAAAGGGCTATACCGATATAGCATGGCCACTTCTCAAAATTGCAGAACTCATCTCACTTCCCTTTTGACATCATAGTTGCCTCCCCTCTCCCCACTTCTTACTACTGCTCATGACGACATGGGCATTCCATTTCTTACCCACTGGACGAGGCGGCAGGGAAGTTTTTAGTCCCGTTTTTATTATCCATTCTTTGGTGTCTGTGATCTTTTTGTGACCGTGCGTTCGCGCTTGACAAAGGCTAGTTGGCCGAAAATTTGCGCTTGTTTTGTTTTGTTTTGTTGGATACGCGCTTATATTGGTTTTCTTGTTCTTCTGGTTTCTGTACGATGGTAACATAAACAGACACGCACATACGCGTGCAAAAGCCATCACATATTCGTGCACATACACATACACACAAACTCATAAAATTCTGTTTCGACATGATTCCTCCCCCTCCCCCCATGTGTGCGAGTGTGTGTGTGTGTGTGTGTGTGTGTGTGTGTGTGTGTGTGTGTGTGTGTGTGTGTGTGTGTGTGTGGTGTGTGTGTGTGGAGTGTGTGTGGTGTGCGTGTGTGTGTGGTGTGGTGTGTGTGTGTGTGTGTGTGTGTGTGTGTGTGTGTGTGTGTGTGTGTGTGTGAGCGTGTGGTGCGCGCGTTTGTGTGTGTATGTGCGTTTATATGTGTGTGTATATTTGCGTGTGTATGTGTGTGTGTTTGCTCGTGCGTCTGTGTGTGTGTGTGTGTGTGTTGAGCGTGTGGTGCGCGCGTTTGTGTGTGTATGTGCGTTTACATGTGTGTATATTTGTATGTATGTGTGTGTGTGTGCGCGCGTCGTGGTTGTGTGTGTTTGTGTGTGTGTTTGTGTGTGTGTGTGTGTGTGTGTGTGTGTGGAGTGCGTGTCGATTTGCGTGTCTATCTGTGTGTGTATGTGTGTGTGTGTGTGTGTGTGTGTGTGTGTGTGTGTGTGTGTGTGTGTGTGTGTGTGTGTGTGTGGTAAATGTATGTGTGTGTGATCGAGTGTGTATGTGTGTTTGCGTACGTGCGCGTGTGTGTGCGTACATGCGTATGTGTGAGTGTGTGTGTGTGTGCGCGCGTGCGCATGGCTATGCCTGTGCATGCGTCTGAAAGTAATAGGATAGATGTATTTGTCATAGGAAACACCACAGGGCTATGACACAAATTGTGATGTTGACACAAGACTTCATGACTTCAAAAGTTACTGATTTCAACTTTCATGTCATCATCATCATTGTTAATGGGAATATAAACATATGAGTGACTACAATTGTTTCACCAAATGCAAGCAGTCATAGACATTATCTCACAATATTTCAACTTGTAGGAAAGCAGGATGGAGGAAGCCCATATCTACAAGACTGAGAAATATGCCAGTCTAGCCAGTAACTTGAGGGCACCTAACTTTCAAGCCAAAGTCCTCGCCATAGAGGTTTGGAGCAAGGGGGTTAACAGGCACATCAGCCTATGCCCTCATAAAACAGCTCTCGATTTCTGGAGAGAGAGAGAGAGAGAGAGAGAAGAGAGGAGAGAGAGAGAGAGAGAGAGAGAGAGAGAGAGAGAGAGAGAGAGAGAGAGAGAGAGAGAGAGAGAGAGAGAGAGGACCAGAGTCCTAAAAGTAATGGCAGAAGCGGTGGAAAAGATTTCCAGGTGGATCTGGTCCAGGAAAACAAAAGTGAACTTCATAAGGCTTAAAATTCCCCCATATAATATATTATTGCTGGTGACCGATAGCTAAGTGGTTAAGACATCAATCGCAGTGTTGACTTATTAGCCTCGAGACACCTAACCACCTCGGGTAAGCGGTTTCGATTCTAGGAGGAGGACACATTTCTCAAAAAAAACAAAAAAAACAAAAAAAATAGGTGACTGCTTAAGGGCATCTAGGAGTCATAACCTGGATGCGGCCCGGCCCCCTTAGAGTGTCAGGAGTTAATTAAAGGGCCGAAACACGTGCTTGACGGGGGTTTCTCCTCTGAGGACCTTCTGCTGTCCGGCTCTCCCCAGAGTTTCTTCCTACATTTTGCAAACGCGTAGCTGCAAATAATATTCCTTAAACAAGTCACTTGGAATTAGGATAATAGGATAAATGATTCAGAGCAACAGACAGTTGGAG
>CM060306.1:93054616-93064616 GCA_030674185.1 Monoplex corrugatus | reverse complement strand
ATGTTATTATTATTATCATTATTATTATTATTATTGTTATTATTATTATTACTATCATCATTATTATTATTATTATTATCATTACTATTATTATTATCATTATCATTATAATCATCATCATCATCATCATCATCATCATCATCATCATCATCATCATCATCATCATCATCAAGTCCAATTCTCCAAAACATTACGGTAACATTCTTACATTAAAAACAGCAGCAGCAGCATTAGCAGTAACAGTAACGATAGCAGCGGTAACAATAGCAACAACGACACAATGATGAGCATCTCAACATTAAAGATACTACTACTATTACTACAACTACTACTACTACTACTACTATTACTGCTACTACTACTACAACTACTATTAACAATAACGTAATCATGATGATGATGGTAATAATAATAACATAAACATGATGATGATGTAATAATAATAATAATAATGATGATGATAATAATGACAATGATGATAATAATAATAACAGTAGCAATAATAACAGTAATAATAACAGTCATAATAATAATAATAATGATAATAATAACATCAACAATAATAATAATAATAATAATGAAAATAATAGTAACAATAATAATAATAATAATAATAAAAATAATAATAATTATAATAATAACAATAATAATAACAATAACAATAATATTGAATTATAATACTAAAAATGATGCTAATAATAATAACAATGATAAACTAGAGAATAATAGCCAAGTGGTTAGGGCGTCAGACTTGTGATCAAAAAGTCTGGGTTGGATCCTGCCTGGCACTGCCTGATGGGCAAACAGTGGACATTTGTCCTGTCTGCCATATTAACATATCTGCAGACCTGCTAGTACTTCAACCCCCTTCGCCTGTATAAGTCCGCAAAACATGAAATACGCACGATAAAGATCCGGTAAAAACCATGTAAGCTATAACAGAGTTCGTTCGGTCGTTATTTCTTTTAACGTCTATTCACATATGTGCTATTAGACGAAAAAAAAGTATTAAAAATGGACAAATAAACAGAAAGATAGATGTATGAATAAATAAATAAATAAATGAATAAATAAATAAATAATTAAATAAATAAATAAATAAATAAAATAAATAAAAATAAATAAATATAAATGAATAAATAAATAAACAACTAAATGATATAGAGAGGTGTATATGGATGGATGAATCTATGGCATCACAATGGCATTACACTATGTAATTATAAGGTAACATCATTCGATTTAACGAGCAAACGAAAAGCATTCCGACCTCACTGCCGCAGTGATAACTTGATCCATCCTTTTTGCTGGAATGGCTAGAAACTGTAATTTAGAAATCAGGACACCGCCTTAAGTAGTCTGTTTTGTGTGTCAGTGAAGGATCATTCTGTAATGAAAAATGTTACTATTACTTCTACTGCTGCCGTTTTTACTGATACTGTTTCCTTTTATTCCTCTTTCTCCTTCCACCACAACTATTTCTACTTCGACGACTGCTACTCCTACTCTTGCTACTACTACTACTACTACTACTACCACTACTACTACTACCACTGCTGCTGCTGCTGCTGCTGCTGCTGATGCTGCCCTAGCACCGTACATCATCAACCGACACCTGTCTCATCTGTCGGCGTCACCGGGTTCAGAGTTGGCCGCTGCAGTCTTTGACACCGCCACTCCCCTCCAAATAGATCTCTGTTGACTTTCGCGGACGACTTCTTGAATATTTACGCCACATCATCAACCCTAACAAACGAAAACAAACAATATCGCCGGTGTAACTCATTAGATAAGGATTCGAATATACTTCTCTTTTTTGCGAACGCTCTTAGAAAAATAATATACTTATCATCTGTTGTAACAAAAATAATTCTTAACAAAATGGAATGTCTAAGGACAAAAACCGTTATATTCTTTATCAGGATAATTCCTGTATTAAAGCGGGCAACCACAGTTTTCACGTAGCTAATCAAACATATTTGGGCAGTAGCTATTCAAAAATATATTGTAAAAAATGAGCAGTTTGCCTACAACGTTAGAATGATAGAAAATAATGGTATTATTCAGAAATTAAGAGGGAAAAATCACTTCAGATAATATTTGTTCTCATTATACTTTCTGAGCAGTATGTTTTCTAAGTTCAAAATGTGTAAACATGTGCCACATGTTCTCTTGCTGGAATGTACCTAAACACAAAAACAAAACGCTACGAAGTTGTGCAATGAAGCTACGTTTACAATCCCCCCCCCCCCCCCCCCCCCCCCCGTGGGGATGCCGGGGTCTCTTTCAGTTTAAATAGTATCCCCACCTTCTGGAAATTCTATGTTAGAAATTTTCTCTTTTCTCTCACTCTCTTTGTTTCTTTCTTCCTCTGCTTTCTGTTATTTCTTCCTTTCATTTTTTCCTTGCTGGTCCACTTACCTGCATGTGTTTCATAAAGCCTTACGTACTTTCTCTTAAGATTGATAATTGGGTACATGTATTAAGTGCATTTTTGCCTCTAGGGAGGTGAGATATGAGGAAGTAATTTTAGATAATTCAGGCCCATTTTACATATGTTTTGGTGTCTTAAGGTGTGCTTAAATTTGTATTCAGGTGTGTTTTTTAAATCTGCTGTGCGAAAAATTGGACGGAATAGTCAACGCTTTAGATTTTGTGCGCGAATGCATTGATATGCGTACTTAATTTTCTTTCCTTTTTTTTTCCTGTTGAATTTTTGTGTGCTTTGAAAAGATTATAGCCCTGATATGGCTCTATACAGTCGGCTGTGCGTTTAAACAACAATAACAGTAGCAATAACAATAACGTTTAAAAACTTAAGACTTTTTTGATTGAAGAGTTAAGAAAATCCTTATACAAGATAAGTTGTTTGTTTTTTTTAACATACAGACATGTTGTCGCTGTTGTTGCTGTTGGAAATAACGGTATACATAAATCTACAAACTGTCAGTTTGGGGGCTCAAAAGTTTGAAAATGAATAGCTCGGGGCTGGATTATTTGATAAAGAGTTTATTGTTTTCTCAGCCGATTAAAAAATATGGTTTTATGGGCAATTGTTTTGTGTATCATCGTCAGCTCTCAAGCATACAAATAACGCGCCCACGCGTCATTATTCATGTGTGTGTGTGTGTGTGTGTGTGTGTGTGTGTGTGTGTGTGTGTGTGTGTGTGTGTGTTTATGTGTGTGTGTGTGTTTGTGTGTGTGTGTGTGTGTATGTGTGTGTGTGTGTGTGTGTGTGCTTACATGCGTGCGTGTGTATTTGTGAGTGAACGAGAGAGAGATAACTGAAACTGAAACTGAAACTGAAACTGTTTATTGTCATTACCCGAAAAGGTCTTTTGACAAGGGGGATAACAATTTTCCAGTAGTGCGACACATAATCCACTCTTTGTATGTGCGCAAATTCTTCACACATAATCCAAAAAAAATATCGAACATCCATTCCTTAAACAGTCGAACATATTCAAATCATATATAATGAACAATCATCCATTTTACCACTACTACATAATGCAAAGAAAACAACAACAAAAAATATCAAAACAGTGTTCCCACATTCAGGCCAATAATTTGTCTAGGTTTAGACAAACCAAAATCTTTTTCACACACCCACACCCACTCACACGCATCCATATACGCTCACACGCGGGCGCGCGCTCGTGCACACACACACACACACACACATCAAAACTATAATATGATGAAACATCTGGGCTAGACCACCCAAACCTTACATTTAGTGATAATAATATAATCTTCACATAACTGCCCCAAAATACTCTGTTAACAAGGGACATCACTATGCCTTTTATTTATTTGTTTTTTGGTTTGTTTGTTTTTTTGTTTTTGTTAACATATATAGTAAACCCTTATGTGTCTATATACCCTTTCAATATCCACTTCTAACATATTCTACAAATATACCATTATTTTCATATTATTAGCTACTCTTAAATTATCGGCAAACAAAGCAAAATAAAGCAAATGAAAACAGCTCTTTACAAAACAGAGTCTATAATAAAGCGGCTTCTTTTGGAGTTAACGTGATATAGCCCACATCAGTCAAAAGAGATTAAATTAATCCCAATATAATATTGTCTAGCACTATTGTCGGGCTTGTAAGTGTTTATGTCTTATTTTTTGTGCTTCCGCAATGTATAGTGCCACTGATTTGATTATGACTTCGTCATCAGATGACAAAATAGATACAAATCTTGTCTTTTCGCCATGTCGGATTCAAAAACTTTGCATTTTCCACGTATTGTGTCAAAAATTTGGCATTGGAATAAAAAGTGTTTTTCATTATCGACATTGTTTACACATAAGGGGCAAGGATATACTGTGGACGAGAGAGAGATAGAAAGAGAGAGAGGTGTGTGTGTGTGTGTGTGTGTGAGAGAAAGAGAGAGAAATAGAGAAAAATACAGAGAGAGAGAGAGAGACAGAAAATGTGTTTTTGCGTGTGTGTGTGTGTGTATGTGTGTGTGCGTGCATGCGTGTGTGCGTGTGTGTGCGTGCGGGCGGGCGGGCGCGTGTGTGTATGTGTGTGTGTCTCCTCTGTGTGTGTGTGTGTGTGTGTGTGTGTGTGTGTGTGTGTGTGTGTGTGCGTGTATGTGTGTGTGTGTGCGTGTATGTGTGTGTGTGTGTGTGTGTGTGTGTGTGTGTGTGTGTGTGTGTGTGTGTGTGTGTGTGTGTGTGTGTGCGTGTACAACTTTTATGTCAACCTGACAATAATTAAATAATTTATGATTATGATGTGTGTGTGCGCGTGTATATGCTGAACGCACCTTTATATCTGTGTCTTTGTATACGTGTGTATATGTATGTCTGCGTGTCTGTATGCTTCTGTGTGTGTCTGTGTGTGGCCACTGAATGGAATAATGACGCCATCACAGAAACAGGTAGTGGCAATGAACTACCTTGGGACATGGACCAGCACGGAAGATCAGAACCGTACGTTCATGATAGCAGCTTTGTGTCAGAACGTCCATGTTAGTGAATATTCACAAGTGATTTTATCTATGCAACAAATGATATATGCACGCTGATGTATATAGATTTGTCTGCACGTATAAATACTTGCGAATGCAGCGTGTTTATGTTACAAATCTAACATGGATCAGTATGACATACAATAAAATCAAAAATGCAATAGGGAAGTGTAGAATTTGGCAAATTCCTGAAAAAGGAAACAAATTGAGCAGTAAATGAGCCAAGCCATACTAAAAACCAGTCTTTTCTATTAAAACAAAGAAAGAAGCAAAGCCTACTGAATCTAAGATTATCCGCTTGACTGTATTGTTATTGTTATTGTTGTTAAAGCCCAGCCGACTGCGTAGAGCCATACCAGGGCTATAATCAGTTCAAAACAGACACAATACTTCAACAGGGAAAAATTTAAAAAAAGGGGGGGGGGGGGGGGATAAGCACGTATATCAATGCATTCGCGCACATAATCTAAGGAGATGCCCGTGGCTTTAACCATTCCGTCCAATTTATCGCACAGGGGATTTTAAAAAAAAAAAAATTTACCTGAATACAAATATACAAATTTAAACATAAATAAGGACACTAAAACATATAAAACGGGCCTGAATTACCCAAAATTGCTTCCACATATCTCATATCCCTTGAGCCAAAAATGCTCTTGATACATGTACCCAATCATCAATCCTAAGAGAAAATACGTAAGACTTTATCGAACACATACAGGTGAGTGGATCAGCAAGGCAGAACACGATAGGAAGAAATGACATAAAAGCAAATGAGGAAGAAAAAACAAAAACAAAAAGAGTGACAGAAAAGAGGAAATTTCAAGCACAGAATTTCCAGAAGGTGGGGATACTATTATACTGAAAGAGCCCCCGGCATCCCCACGGGAGGGAAATGTGGGGGTAGGGGGGCTTGACTAGATACTCAGGTCCACGTTTGTTCAAACCCACGTATAAACGATCGATATATCATCGCTATCACTAATCAGTCCATTTTACGTAACAGTGACCTTGACTTCTGACCTATCTCCATAAAAGACACAGGGATAACTCTTTTTTTCAGCCATACATATTTAAGTAAGTTTACACACATTTTGTCTCCAAAAGCCAGATAATTCTTTCGAGTGGGTTTTTGTTTGTTTGTTTGTTTGTTCACTCTCTGGACTGTTCCAGACACACTATTGCTCCGTCTTTACGCATTCAAGACGAAAAGAATGTCATTGGTAAAAGTCTATCTTCAATCAACTTTAAATTCTTTGCTAACACACGCACACCCACTCTTTCTCTCTGTCTCTCTCTCTCTCACTCTCTTTCTCTCTCTGTCTCTCGCTCTCTCTCTTTCTCCTCTCTCTCTCTCTCTCTCTCTCTTGTAGATATCTAAAACAGTGGAAATACATTACATATCCAGTTTATACAGATCGACTTGTACTCGCCAAAGAACTCTATACAAACAGATGTAATCTTCAAAGAAAAGCAGTCTGTGTAAACCGATGAAATCGATTCTACGCCAGATCTACACCATTTTAACTCCGCAAAGAATTTCTATGGCCATTGTAGACAAAGACAGCAGGACTGAAACAGACAGACAGACAGAGATAGGGACAAAGATAATCATGACGTAGTACAACCAGAGTCACTGATCACCAGAAATCTCTAAATGCTAAGAAATATACACAGACGGAAACCCAGCCCAAACTGCGCCTCGATATTCACCTTTACTGTGCACTCATTTTTTGAAGCAAAGTTTTTAAGGAATCCTACATAAAATAAAAGCAATGTTTTCAAAGAAGAATCCTATATAAATTTTAGCAAACTTTTCAAAGAATCCTATATAAATTAAAGCAATGTTTTCAAAGAAGCCTATATATATCAAAGCAATGTTTTCAAAGAATTTTATACAAATTAAAGCAATGTTTTCAAAGAATCCTATATAAATCAAAGCAATGTTTTTAAAGAATCCTATATAAATTAAAGCAAAGTTTTCAAAGAGTCCTATATAAAATTAAAAAGCAATGTTTTCAAAGAATCCTACATAAATTAAAGCAAAGTTTTCAAAGAATACTTTGTAAATTTAAGCAATATTTTCAAAAAATCCTATACACATTAAAGCAATGTATTCAAAGAATCCTATACACATTAAAGCAATGTTTTCAAAGAATCCTATACACATTAAAACAAAGTTTTCAAAGAATCCTATATAAATTAAAGCAAAGTTTTCAACAATAAAAATCATGTAAACCCAGATGCAATATATTCAAGGAATCCTACACAAACTAAAGTCTATGGTTTAAGAAATCCGACAGAAACTAAAGTAATGTTTTCAAAGAGTCCCATGCTATCATACGCAAAGTGTTCAGAATTTCTATATAAACTAAAGCTATGTTTGCAAATAAAATATCATTATACAAACTGATGCAATGTTTTGCATGGAGAATCTGAGCCACATCATTAACTGTGTATAGTGGTGTCGCAGACACTGTAACTGAAGATAGGGAAGGTACAGCAAGAGAGAGAGAATGAATGAGAGAGAGCGAGAGAGAGAGAGAGAAAGAGAGAGAGAAAGAGACAGACAGACAGACAGACAGAAAGACAGACAAACTTACAAGCAGACAAACAGACAGACAGAGACAGAGAGACAAACAGAGAAAGAAAAAGGGAGCAGATACAGAAAGAAAATTTAAATTTGAAAACAGGTTATTACCCAATGACAATTGTATTAGATCACACCAGATCTGCTTTACAACTAGACAAAGAGATAGCTAAGAAAGAGAGAGACAGAGAGACAGACAGACAGAGACAGAGAGAGAAAAAGGGAGCAGATACAGAAAGAAACTTTAAATTTGAAAACACTTTATAATCCAAATGATAATAATAATAATAATAATAATAATTACAATATTTATATAGCGCAAAATCTCGACAAAATCAAATCTAAGCGCTGAAACAGACACACACGCACGCACGCACGCACGCACGCACGCACGCACACACACGCACACACACACACACACACACACACACACACACACACACGCATGGCTATAAATGGGGAGAAAGAATAAAAGCAATAAAAGCAAGAATAAAAGCAATGGAAAATCATAGAGAGCATACCATATACAATTATATATTAAAACAAAGTGATTCCCCTCCGAGCGGAGACAGGCTGCAGAGGGGGGTTGAGTGAGGTTAGGATTTTATGCAGAGGAGAAAAGGTGAGTTTTGAGAGCGGACTTGAAGGAGACAAAAGTAGGTTGCTGACGGACTGAGAGAGGAAGTTTGTTCCAGGAGAGTGGATCAGAAACAGAGAAGGCTCGTGGACCATAGGTATTGAGCTTAGTGCGTGGAAAGCGAAAAGTCAGAGGATCGGAGGCAGAGCGGAGGGTACGTGAGGGAACATAGATCTCAAGTAGGCTTGACAGGTAATCGGGGGCTGCGTTATTGAGGCTTTTGTAGCACATGGTGTCTAGTTTGTACTGTATGCGCTTTGATACAGGGAGCCAGTGAAGTTGTGCCAGGAGAGGAGATATGTGGTCAGATTTTTTCTTTTTGAGTACAAGGCGTACAGCATTGTTTTGAATGCGCTGTAGGATGTGAATGGTGGAGGCAGGAAGACCAGACAGGAGTGAATTGCAATAGTCAATGCGAGACATTATGAAGGAGAGAACGAGTTTTGCAGTTGTTTCGACAGAGAGATACTTCCTGATCAGGCTTATACGATGGAGATGATAGTAGCAAGATCTGGCAGTTTGAGAAACAAAGTTGTTCATGGAGAGGGTAGAGTCAATGCAGACACCAAGGTTTTTAGCTGAATCAGAAATTGGGACTGATGTGTTACATAATGGGAGAGAAAGAGGAGGCAGCTGAGAAAGTTTCTGACGGGTGCCAATGAGGATAGCTTCTGTCTTGTCGTCATTAAGCTGAAGTTTGTTGAACGTCATCCAGTTCTTAATGTCCGAGTAACACTCAGTGGTGCGAGTCAACAGGCGCTGTATATTATCAGGTGAGTCACTGTCTTGAAGTTGGGTGTCATCGGCATAGAAGTGGTGTTTTATAGAGTGGGAGTTGATGATGGTGGACAAGGGGGAGATATAAAGAGTGAAAAGAACAGGGCCAAGGACAGATCCTTGTGGAACACCACAGGTCAGGTATGCAGGTTGAGAGTAAGTGCCATTGATGAAAACAGTTTGTTCTCTGTTTGATAAATACGAAGTAAACCAGGAGAGAGCAATGTTAGAGATGCCAAAAGTATGATGAAGTCTAGAAAGGAGAATACCATGGTCAATGGTATCGAAGGCTGCAGACAGATCAAGGAGTGTGAGGAGAGAGACTTTGCCAGTATCAGTTGCAAGGAGGAGATTGTTGAGAATGTGTAGTAGGGCAGTTTCAGTGCTATGGCACTGGCGGTAGGCTGACTGGAAAGGATTGAGGAGATTGTTGGCAGACAGGTGAGAGTTCAGCTGGTTGAGGACGACTTTTTCAAGGAGTTTTGACAAGAAAGAGAGATTAGAGATAGGCCGGTAATTTTTCAGTTCATTTGGGTCTAAATTGTGTTTCTTGAGGAGAGGGTGAACAATAGCAGACCTGAAAGAATCTGGGACAGTTCCAGTTTGAAAAGAAGTGTTGATGATGTCAGTGATGAATGGGATGAGAGTAGGGAGACAGTCGGAGTAGAGAGAACCTGGAAGAGGATCCAGTTCGCAGGTTTTGAACGACATGGATCTGATTGTGTTGAAAATTTCTTCTTGTGAGACTGGGGTAAAAGTAGTAAGAGGTGTGCCAGAGAAGGAAGGGTCAGGTGGGCATGGTTGACAGGATGTCCTGTCAAGCCTGTCACGAAGAGTTTGTATTTTGGTGGTGAAATACTTGGAGAATACAGATGGGAGTTCTTCAATTGTATGTTTTGTTGGGAGAGGTAAATCTTTTCGTGTGCCAAGGAGATGATTCATGGTTGTAAAGAGTTCTTTTGAAGAAGAGGCATTCAGCATTTTGGTTTGGAAATAGCTTGTTTT
>CM060306.1:93037116-93047116 GCA_030674185.1 Monoplex corrugatus | reverse complement strand
AGGGGGAATGTGTGTGTGTGTGTGTGTGTGTGTGAGAGAGAGAGAGAGAGAGAGAGAGAGACAGAGAGAAACAGAGACAGAGACAGAGAGAGACAGAGACAGAGACAGACAGACAGACAGACAGACATACAGACAGACAGATGCATATTTATATCTAAATCTGTATCTTTCTCTTCACACACACACACACACACACACACACACACACACACACATATATATATATATGTATGTATGTATATTATATATATGTATATATATATATATAATGTGTGTGTGCGTGTGTGTGTATGTATACATATGTGTATATATATATATGTATGTATGCATATATATACATATGTATATATATCTTTTATCTATCAATCTAGCTATCTATCAATCTATCTATCTAGTTAGCTATTTTTTTTGTAGAGATCTGAGTTGTTTCTCACAAAGCATTGTGGGAGAGTACGGGGAATATTGCTATTTACCTTTTATATAATTCGAAGAGAGAGAGGCTGTGCGGGAGAGAGAGAGAGTGAGCAAGGAATATCGGGAGCACGGTAGAGAGCGAGAGTATGGTTGGGGTGGGGCAAGAGAGTGAGAGTATGAGTAAGAGTATGTGTAAGCGTGATAGAATTTGATAGTAGAGAAACTGAGTGGTTTGAGAGAGGGAGTGTGTTTGGGTCTGTGTGTGTGTGTGTGTGTGTGTGTGTGTGTGTGTGTGTGAAGAGAAAGAGAGAGAAAATATTTTTGTATGATTGTCACTATTTTTAGTAATATTTGAATTTACTATGTTAATATGTCTTGTTGAACGTAAATTTTATGTTTTATGTTATATAGTGTTAGCAGCGGTATGTTTAAATTTTATGTTGGTGTATCTATTTGTATTTAGTTATATACTGATTTTATGTGAAGCGCTTTGTGCTCTGGAAAGCGCTATATAAATTGCCTTTATTATTATTATTATTATTATTAATCAGATGGACAGAGGTAGTGCATGCATTCTCTCTCTCTCTCTCTTCTCTCTCTCTCCTCTCTCTCTCTCTCTCTCTCTCTCTCTCTCTCTCTCTCTCTCTCTCTCTCTCTCTTTCTATATTCATGTTGTTATACTTCCCTCTTGTATCGAAGATTTTTTTTAAATCAGATACCTGTTTACAACAGTACAAACCAAACACCTGTACGCAAACAATGACTTTACATTAAACATGCTGTTTCAGCACTTTATTAAGCTAGTTATTGAATAGCAATATCAGTTGATACTAATCGATTACTTTACGTACAAAATCAAGAGATGCGAACTCTTTCTTTGTCTCTCTCTCTCTCTGTTTCTCTGTCTGTCTGTCTGTCTGTCTGTCTGTCTCTCTCTCTCTCTCTCTCTCCTCTTCTCCTCTTTCTCTCTCTCTCTCTCTGTGTCAGTCTCTCTCTCTCTCTCTTTTCTTTCTCTCTCTTTCTCTCTCTCTCCCTCCCCCTCTCTCTCTTTCTCTCTCTCTTTCTCTCTCTCCCTCTCTGTCAGTCTGTCTGTCTGTCTTTCTCTCTTTCTCTCTCTTTTTTCTCTCTCTTCTCTTTCTCCCTCCCTCCCTCTCTCTCTTTCTCTCTCCCTCTCTCTCTCCCTCTCTCCTCTCTTTTCCTCCCCCCTCTCTCTCTCTCTCTCTTTCTCAAAGCACATGAATATTATTCTCAAGCTAAAGCCATTCAGATCAGTCTCATCCGACGTTACAGTCCTCAAATGAAAAATGACAACACCATGACTGTATAGCACACTGAGCATTTCTTGTGATACGACTGGGCAGGTTATGATTAAGAGAAACATTTGACACACGCTAGCTGTTCTGTTTATAATATACTAGTGAACTTTCATTCACAGTTGTTTGGGTATTTGAGTAAATTAATATTTATTTCCTTCAAAAGATAATCATAAACTAGCCATTTTCTTAAGAGTTGTTGACACTGCATTGGCTGGTAGTGAGTATGTTTTCCTAATGCATATCTGTATTTGAGATTTCTAATGAAAGATTGGAGAGACAACCTGGATGGATTTGACAAGAACAGGAGAGGAAAAGCGCTGGAACGAAGTGTGTGGAAACAGTTGGGGAAGACCTACGTCCAACAACGGACTTTCAATAGCATGAAAGATGAATGAAATGTTTACATCATGCTTAGTTTAGTTCATTCGACATTTATAAGTGTGTAATTTTGCACAAAGCACAAAGACAAGTATTTCGTCTTATCAAATATAACTAATCCTGTGTTGAAAGATAGTCTTCTACTTTTTTCTTTCAAACATATTTCAAGTTCCATTCAGATGTGCGACCGTCTAATATCACTTATAGTGAAAAGACGTTGAATCAAAGAACGAACGATTCAGATGTGTTGCAATACCATATATAGTTCTAAACTTTATCTTTGACGGTATTACAGAAATTACACGTACCATTTGCAGCTACTCCTATATCATCATCATCTGCCCTGCTGCATGGCACAGGTGATTATGGCCCTCCGGATGAATCCAACTTTTGTTGCAGCAGTTATATCTCTCACCCCCTCTTATCCCCGCCTACTCTGCAAAACTGTCCAACATTTTCTCCCTGGGCCTGCCTGGTGATCTTTTTCCCTCTAGTTTTCCTGTTGTGACTAGATGTTCAAATTTCTCTTGCCTCATAATAATGTCCCATATTGTTTGTCTTTTTTTCTAATTTTCTTCATTACTGTTATTTTTGTGTTTGTTTCTCTCAAGATTGACTCGTTTGTTTTTACTTTGCTGCCCGTGGAATTCTTAACATTCCTCTTATAAACCACATTTCAGCTGTGTCATCCTTGTTCTGATTCTGCCTGTTGATTGTCCAGACTTTACATCCACACAACAGTATTGGTTCTGTATAACACTGAAGAACTCTTCCTGACGTTAAGTGATAGGCATCTGTGGGTAAGAAAAATTTCATTTTCTATGTCTTAATGGCTGATGCGACGTGTCTAGTGTGTCAGCTAGTGACTGTGTGCTTGTCACCTCTTGCTTTCAGGCCACACTGCTGACTAGCACTGCTGCTTGCAGCTCTGCGAAAAGGGGAGCAGAGTGTGTAAGTCTGTTTTCTGTAAGTAATAGCCTCTCCATCAGTAAGCCCTACATAGTGCCTACCCGTGGCCACACACCGTAACTGAGAACCTCACGGATTCAGGATAAACCCTTGAGGGACTGGGAGGAGGTCTGACCCCAGACGTGCCGCACGCATGCCCACCGGCGTGTGGCCTCGCTCTGGTGCACACGAACCAGACCCCAGTTATGGGGAAAATGGCACCCCTATTTTATGGTCGTCTGGGGAGAGACTAAGACTAAGGGAGTAAACCCTGAGAAAAAAATCGCAATTGCCATGTGGTTGTCTCGGGAGAGACTAAGGCTAAGGGAGTAAACCCTGACAGAAAATCGCAATCGTAGACTCTCACAGAAAATCCGATAGAAGGCAACGGGAAACCACCATCGTATTTTCCCTTGTACGATCATGGCCCCAAACAATAACAATTTAAGTTTTATTTCCTTTATTTTTCTTCTTAGTTTTAATACCATCTACCATCTACTATGACACTAAACTCCAGTTCCCATTTCAAAAAAAAAAAAAAAAAAAGAAAAAAAGGCCTGATATCAAGTATCTCCATTTTATCAAGTAGTAAACCATGGTATACCTTTGATACTATTCCCTGTTTTTATCAGCATTTACTGTTTGCAATGTTTTGCTCATTTCAATATTTTCACTGTTTTCAATATTTCATTTTGTTCTTTATGCATAAGCTTAAATGCTTGTTTGAAGTTTAAATAGTTTAGATAGTTTACATATATTCTCCATTTCCTTGTAAAATTGTCATGCTTCAACAAGGCTTGCATTTCATCTAATAAATCTTTTACAAAGAACTCGTTCTTAGCTGCCCAAATTTTGAAAAAGATTCATTAATCGAGATTTCTGCCTAATTCCACATTATTGTTTTAACTGTCACACGCTCAGAAAACATTCCTCCAAAATTTATTGCAATTACGTTTGATAAACTACTCTGTTTCATGGCAGCTTAATTATTTTAATTCCGGGGGAAGTGTTTGTAATATAATTTTACGTTTTGGAACGATAATAAGAGTTTTTTTTTCAGTCATAACTTTATTGCATCTGCAACAATATGTACGATTGAAATCCCTATACTTCTATTTTCAATATCATGAGCTGAAGTTTCTCTCTATATCCTGTTACATTTTAATCCATGTTATGGACGAATAGCTGCCTATACATGGTACAAGTACATGCGCATTTCATGTCAGGGCAATAGTTCAGTGGAGGCAGAAAAAGAGGAACCAGAGGGAAGGAGGGAGAGATATTTGCTGCATCCAAGACGGAGATGTTGGTCTGTCCACGTTTGTCTTTTATGGTAATTGAAGTATATGCCAGTGGTATTCAATGATGGCTTCCAGGTATGCTAAGTGTGTGTGTGTGTGTTTGTGTGTGTGTGTGTTTGTGTGTGTGTGTGTGTGTGTGTGTGTGGTGTGTGTGTTGAGTGAGTGTGTTGTTGTGTGTGTTTGTCTGTGTGTATGTGTGAGTGTGTTTGGTGTTTGTGAATGTGTGTGTGTGTGTTTGTGTGTGTGATTGTGTTTGTGTATGTGTGTTTCTGTGTGTGTGTGTATGTGTGTGCATGTGTGTGTTTCTGTGTGTTTGTTTGTGTGAGTGTGTTTATTTGTGTGTGTGTGTTTGTGTGTGTTTGTGTGTGTATGTGTGTGGTGTTTGTGTGTGTTTGTTTGTTGTGTGTGTGTGTG
This sequence comes from Monoplex corrugatus, assembly GCA_030674185.1. Classification (NCBI taxonomy): domain Eukaryota; kingdom Metazoa; phylum Mollusca; class Gastropoda; order Littorinimorpha; family Ranellidae; genus Monoplex; species Monoplex corrugatus. Next base: position 93,042,345 of record CM060306.1, on the reverse strand, counting down.
TGTGTATTTGTGTGTGTGTGTGTTTGTGTGTGTATGTGTTTTTGTGTGTTAGTGTGTGTTTGTGTGTGTGTGTTTGTGTGTGTGTGTGTTTGTGTGTGTGCGTTTGTGTGTGCGTGTGTGTGTGAGTGTGTTTGTGTTTGTGTATGTGTTTGTGTGTGTTTGTGTGTTGTGAATATGTATGTGTGTGTGTGTTGTGTTTGTGTATGTGTGGTTGTGTGTGTTTGTTTGTGTGTGTGTGTGTTTGTGTGTGTTTGTTTTTGTGTGTGTTTGTGTGTGTATGTGTGTGTGTTTGTGTGTGTTGTTTGTGTGTGTGTTTGTGTGTTGTTGTGTGTGTTGTGTGTTTGTGTGTTTTGTGTGTGTCGTTTGTGCGTGTTTGTGTGTGTGTGTGTTTGCGTGTGTATGTGTTTGTGTGTGAATGTGTTTGAGTGTGTGTGTTTGTGTTTACGTGTGTTTGTGTGTGTATGTGTTTGTGTGTGCATGTGTTTGTGTGTGAATGTGTTTGAGTGTGTGTGTTTGTGTGTGTGTGCGTTTGTGTGTGTGTGTTTGTGTGTGTGTGTGCGTTTTTGTGTGTGTGTTTGTGTGTGTGCATGTGTGCGCGTGTGCGTGCGCGTGCGCGTGTGTGTGTAGACGAGCAAGTGAATGAGAAAAAATAAGGCAAAGAGAGTGCGAATGTACAAGATGCGCTATTATTAAACGGGGAGATGCACATGTGAACGTAGATTACAGTATATCTGTATGATCATGTAACATTCAACAACTGTGTCACGCTAATCAGGCCGACCAACGGCAAAATGAAGGCAACGGACAAAAGATTGTGAACAGCGAAAAGATAGGAGGTTTCAGAGAGAGAGAGAAGGGGGGGGGGGGGGGGGGGAGACAGAGAGAGAGAGAGAGAGAAAAGGTTAAGGTTTGAGAGAGAGAGAGAGAGGAGAGAAAGAGAGGGAGGGAAGAGAGAGAAAGAAGAGGTTTCAGAGAGAGGGTTTCAGAGAGAGAGAGGTTAGAGAGGGGAGAGAGAGAGAGGGAAGAGAGAAGGAGAGGTGAAGAGAAGAGGGGAGGGGGGAAGAGAGAGAGAGAGAGAAAGAGACAGAGAGACACACAGAGACACACAGAGAATGAGAGACAGAGACAGAGACAGCGAGACAGGGACAGAGAAAATGAGAGAGAGAGAATGAGAGAGAGAGGGGGAGACAGAATAAGAGACAGAGACATAGAAAAGAGAGAGAGAGAGACAGTGAATGAAAAGAGACAGAGACAGAGAGAGAGAGAGAGAGAGACAGAGAAGAGAGAGAGAGAGGTTGTAGAGAGGAGAAGGGAAGAGGCAAAGTTGCATTCAGGTCGGACACGATTTTCATTCTCGATTTTCCTTAATTTTCCTTTTATGAGTATTGAAGTGTTTGCCGAGCAGAATGGTGCCGGCGGCTTGTGTGTGTGTGTGTGTGTGTGTGTGTGTGTGTGTGTGTGTGGTGTGTGCGTGTATGTGTGTGTGTGTTTGTGTGTGTATGTGTGTGTGTGGTTGTGTGTGTGTGTGTGTGTGGTGTGTGTGTGTGTGTGTGTGTGTGTGTGTGTGTGTGTGTGTGTGTGTGTGTGTGTGTTGTGTGTGTGTGTGTGACTCAAATTGAACTTGTTTCACCCTCTCAGAAGGATAAGCTGTCTGTAATCATCCTCCATCTTTTGCCTTCTGTGGCAAGTTGTCTGGTTGTCTCCCATGTTCTTTCAGATGACTGCGTCTCCAAGTCTGTTTGGGATTTCCTCAGCTGTTCTCTTTTTTTTTTTTTTTTTTTTTTTTTTCGAGGATGTCAGTCTAGAACTTGTTTGGGGGCTTGAGGACAGTTCCTTGCACAAAGTGTCTGATTTATCTCCATTTTTTTTTCTTCATGTCTTATGTCATCCCTTAATCTTGTTTTGAATTTTGATTATTTTTAACCATTTGACTCCTGCACCCTGTCCACAAGCATCCTGCACAGTGAACCATGCTAGCAAAAACAAAAACTTAACCCCTTCAGGAAGCTGGTGGATAGGGTGAGGGAGTCAAAAGGTTAAATTTTAGCAGTTGGTAGATAGGGTGCAGTAGTCTAAGGGTTAAATGCTTTATATATGATTCGATTTTCGTCACTTTTTTCTAATTGTTTGGGCTTGTTTGTTGTTGTCGATGTCGTTGGTGGTTGTGGTGGTGGCGGTGGTGTGGTGATTTTTGTTTGCGTTCATAGTCTTTTCAATTTTTTCAACTTCCACCTGACATCTGAATATTATAGGATTTTTACGTGTGTCACCCCTGTTCTTATAACCCTCATCCCACCCAATTAAGGCATTTTACTTCTCTTTCAGAAGTGTGTTTACACATGCACCCACACACACACACACACACACACGCACGCACGCACGAACACACGCACGCATGCATACACGCACGCACGCGCGCATATTTTCATTTTCTGAGGATTCGAGTGATTGCCAAACTTACTGGATGACGCCATGCACGTATGTTTGGGTGAGTGTGCGTTCGTGCATGCTTTCGTGCGTGCGTGTGATGTGTGTGTGTGTGTATATATGTGTGTGTGTGTGTTTGTGTGTGTATGTGTGTGTTGTGCATCTGTGAAAAAGGAAGAATGTCCAATGCGTGTGTGTGTGTGTGTGTTGCGTGTGTGTGTGTGTATGTGTGCGCGCGCGTGTGTGTGCATGTGTGTGTGTGTGTGTTTCTGGGGGGGGGTGAGAGGGATGGAGGAGTGGAGATGTGAGTGAGTGTATGTGCCTCCGTATCTATGTATGTGTTCATGTTTGTGTGGATGTGTAGATTTGTGTGTTCGTGTGTGTATGTGCGTGTGTGTGTGTGTGTGTGTGTGTGTACGTGTGTGTGTGTGTGTGTGTGTGTGTGTGTGTGTGTGTGTGTGTGTGTGTGTGTGTGCGTGCGTGTACGTGTGAGTACTTGTGTCGGTCTTTTTTTTTTGCGAGCATGTGTGTGTTTGTGTGTATGCGCGCAATAGTGCGTGCATGTTATATCTAACAGTACTAAATCATCATTACACGTCCAGACATAAATTCTGACACAGAATCTTACAATAAAACGATGCAAGGGCAACACATGTCGCAAATAAAAACGCCCACAAAGCAGGACATTCCTGTTCCTCACTGTCAAATGGCCACAGTAATTCAGTTCTGTCGCCCTGCCTAGCATGTGTGTGGAATGTGAAACCAGTGAATAAAAGAACATGAACGATGAAGATAAAAGGACATGAACGATGAACATAAAAGAACATGAACGATGATCATAAACAAAGACGTACGATGATCGTAAAAGGACATGAAAGATGAACATAAAAGTACATTGAACGATGAACGTAAAAGAACATGCACGATGAACATAAACCGACGAACGATGAAAGTAAAAGGACATGAAAGATGAACGTAAAAGGCCACGAAAGATGAACATAAAAGGACAAGAAAGATGAATATAAAAGGACATTGAACGATGAACATAAAAGGACACGAACGATGAACATAAAAGGACATTAAACGATGAAAATAAAAGGACATGAACGATGAACATAAAAGGACATGAACGATGAACATAAAACGACATGAACGATGAACATAAAAGGACATGAACGATGAACATAAAAAGGACATGAACGATGAACGTAAAAGAACATGAACGATGAACATGAATGATGAACATGAAAGAACGTGAACAATAAATACAGATGTTGTGTCTGAAATAACTGGCATCCTCACTCAATTTGGATTCCATGCCGCAAGGGCCCATTCGATCACCTCCGTGTGTGTGTGTGTGTGTGTGTGTGTGTGTGTGTGTGTGTGTGTGCGTGTGTGTGTGTGTGTGAGAGAGAGTGTGTATGTGTGTGTGAGTGTGTATGTGCATGTGTTGTGTGAGTGTGTATGTGCGTGTGCATGTGTGTGTGAGAGTGTGTGTGTGAGTGCATGTGTGTGTGAGAGTGTGTGTGTGAGTGTGTATGTGTATGAGTGTGTGTGTGTGTATGTTTGTGTGTGAATGTGTATGAGCGTGCGTGAGTGCGTGCGTATGTGTACGTGTTTGTGTGTATGCGTGTGTATGTGTGTGTGAGTGTGAGTGCGTGCGTGCGGAAAAGTGTGTGTGTGCGTGCGTATGTGTAAACGGTGTGTGTGTTCATTAATGTGTGTGTGTGTGTGTGTTTGTGCTAGAGTGTGTGCGGTGGTGTGCGCTTGCATCCGTGTGTATGAGAAAGAATCAAAATGGAGAAATGCAAAAATAAGAAAGGGTCCAATAAATCTTTGTTCCCAAGGGTCGCAGATAAAGCAATACAAATGTCTTCTCTCTCTCTCTCTCTCTCTCTCTCTCCTCTCTCTCTCTCTTCTCTCTCTCTCTCCCTCTCTCTCTCTCTCTCTCTCTCTCTTCTCTCTCTCTCTCTCTCTCTTCTCTCTCTCTCTCTCTTCTCTCTCTCTCTGTCTTTCTCTCTCTCTCTCTCTGTTAACAGTTATGTGAAGATTATATTATTATCACTAAATGTAAGGTTTGGGTGGTCTAGCCCTGATGTTTCATCATATTACAGTTTTGATGTGTGTGTGTGTGCGTGCGCACGAGCGCGCGCCCGCGCGTGAGTGTATATGGGTGCGTGTGTGTGTGTGTGGGTGTGTGAAAAAGATTTTGGTTTGCCTAAACCTAGACAAATTATTGGCCTGAATGTAGGAACACTGTTCTGATATTTTTTTGGTTGTTTGCATTATGTAGTACTGATAAAATGGATGATTGTTCATTATATATGATTTGAATATGTTCCACTATTCAAGGAATGGATGTTCGATATTTTTTTTGGATTATGCGTGAAGAATTTGCGCACATACAAAGAGTGGATTATGTGTCGCACTACTGGAAAATTGTTATCCCCCTTGTCAAAAGACCTTTTCGGGTAATGACAATAAACAGTTTCAGTTTCAGTTTCAGTTTCTCTCTCTCTCTCTCTCTCTTTCTCTCTCTCTCTTCTCTCTCTCTCTATCTGCCTCTCTATCTCTTTTAGGGTTCTCTCTCTCTCTCCGTTTTTTCTGTCTCTCTCAGACACGCACACACACACACAGGTATACATACACACATACACACACGCATATACACATCAGTGACAATGGGTACAATAAATCTTCAGTCCCAAGGGTGGTAAATGAACAATGCATATGTCTATTTCTAATCTAGTTTAAATGGAGCTAAACATGTGCTCGTATAATTTAAATGACCAAGTGTTAAGC
>CM060306.1:92994616-93034616 GCA_030674185.1 Monoplex corrugatus | reverse complement strand
GGATTCATTTTACAGATTATATTCAGTGTACAACTGGAGTTAAACAAGGAGATGTCTGTAGCCCTGTGTTATTTTCTATGTTTATTAACGAGCTTGCTCTGGAGGTTATCAGCAATGGTCGTCATGGGCGAAATTTCCACAGGATTTGTCAGAATTGTTTATTCTTTTGTTGGCAGATGATGTGCTGTTGTTATCTGAAACGGTTGTAGGTTTGCAGAGGCAGTTAAATACTTTACAAAAAGCGGCTAATTCTTTGCATCTTAAGGTAAATTTGAATAAAAGTAATGTTTGTTGTGTTTAGAAAGGAGGACATTTGCTGCTAGAGAGAGATGGGTGTATAATGATATAGTTATGCCTGTTGTGAAGCATATAAGTACCTGGAAATTTATTTTTCTACACGTTTGAGTTTTACTCTGGCTTGTAAAAATATCGCTAGAAAGGCAAAAAATGCATCGATATGTGTGATGAAAAGATTGAATATATTGAATAATAATTCATTTGATTTACTTGTCAAAATATTTGACTCACAAATACAGCAAATATTACTGTATGGAACATAAATTTGGGGATTAGATAAGGCAGTTATGCATTGTGAAGCTGCACACTTATTTTCTTTGAAAAGATTTTTAGGAATGGATAAGCGCACATCTAATGATTTAGTATATGGAGAAACAAACAGATACCCATTGTTTGTTCATTCAGTTGTACAATGTATTCAGTTTTGGTTAAAACTATTGCGCATGGAAGACGATAGACTGCCGAAAAAATCCTGAGATGCTATTTGGATCTAGATTTTAAAGGTAAGAAGAATTGAGTAACTAGTATACGTATGTGTCTGAATGAATATGGGTTTGGTGATGTTTGGTTTTTCCAAGGAGCTGGCGATGAGAGACAGTTTATTCGTGATTTTCGGCAAATACTGATTGATTGTAGATGGCAAAAGTGGAATGACCATATACGGACAAGTGGAAGATATGAATTTTACAGAACTGTCATAGATTCTCACAGTGTTAAACCATAAATAAGCCTTGATCTGGATATTAATTTGAAAAAAAAGCAAACTTTAGACTTGGTCTATCAACTTTATCCATCAATTGACATGCAAGCAACACAGATAGTCTGATTTGCTCTGTCCCTTAAGTATGCAAGCTGAAGAAGACAAAATACATTTTGTCCTGTGTTGTCCAGCTTTTGATGAAATCCGTCCAAGGTTTATCCCTCAAAAGTATTATAGATGCCCAAATATGTTTAAACTGTGTTTGTTAATGTGTTCAACTCGTTTCGATTATATTAAGAATTTTGGTTTGTTCCTGCTCAAAGCAGCTAAAATCATGGTTTTATCGTAATATAAGTTTATTTTGTTGTTGATTGTTAATCCTATGAAATGATTACTGATTATTTCATTGCACTTATAAGCACCCCTTCAGTAGGGGCTATGGACTTTCTTGAATAAAAATTCTGAAGTCTGAAGTCTGAAGTCTGAAGCATGAAGTCTGAAGTCTGAAGTCTCTCCTCTCTGTCTCTCTCTGTCTCTCTCTGTCTCTCTCTGTCTCTCTCTGTCTCTCTCTGTCTCTCTCTGTCTCTCTCTGTCTCTCTGTCTCCTGTCTCTCTGTCTCTGTCTCTCTCTCCTCTCTCTCTCTCTCTCTCTCTCTCTCTCTCTGTGCGTGCGTGCACATTAAATCATGGTCGTATCGTACTAGCTAACCACACAACCCAGCTTAATACAAACACAACGATTACAGCAATGCATCATTCAAGTGTTATTGTACCGTATATGTTTGTGTAATATGTGCCGTTTGTGTATTATTTTATGATTGTAGTACAATTCTGTGTCTGGCATTTACTCTTTCTCTCTTTCTCTCTCTCTCTCTCTCTCTCTTCTCTATCTGTCTGTCTCTCTGTCTGTCTGTCTCTCTCCCTCTCTCTCCCCCTATCTCCTCTCTATAATATATACACACACACACACATATATATATATACATGTCATATATGTATACATGTATGTGTGCCTGTGTATACACATAATATAACATACATACATACACGCATGCATGTATGCACATGTATATATACGTAAGGGAGAGATGGGGGGAAGAGAGAGAGGGGGGGGGAGAATGTCAGATCCACAAGGACCTAATGCTAACATCCTGGAGAAACAAAAGTATTTTCATGTGTTCAATCTTATGTAATACGTTGCTCAGTGAGATATGTCTCCAAGTTTTAATTAATGCATTCTTTGATATATCCGGTTTTTGGATACATGCTATATGCCCTTGTTGAGATGCTGAAACTTCGCCATCTCTGAATAATTCATTTACATGAAAAGCTCGTGAAACAAAAGACCAAGCTTTTTTTTTCGAGAATGTATAAAATTCTGCCCATGATCTATCTATTCCAAGATTTATTTCCATTTTCCATGTGTTGTAATGCAAATCGTGCTTCTTCTAGTGTCTTTTTTCCTTCTAATGAATCTCTGAAAACATTTTGAATTCGATTCCCTTCTTCTCTCTTTGTTACACACACACACGCGCGCGCACGCGTGCACACACATACACACACGCGCGCACATGCTCGCGTGCGCACGCGCGCACACACGCGTGCACCTGTACACACCTTATGTATGCATGTACACATGCGGACATGTACGCAGACGCAATGGATCGATATGTTCATTTATCTCTGAATCACACACACACACACACACACACACACACACACACACACACACACACACACACACACACACACACACACACACACATACACACACACACACACACACATACACACACACACACGCACACATACACACACACAGACATGCACGCACGCATGCACGCAAACACACACACACAAACACACATTAAAAATATGGAGGTATACCGAAACATGAGAGAAACAAAGCAGAAAGCAAACCAGCAAATCAAAGTAAAAATGCGACAATTTATCTATCAATCAGGTAGTAGATTCATCACCACACTAGTATTATCACTTCCTCCCTTACAGCATACATACACACTGACAACCAGTCGGCAGAATTCACGCCCGCACGCGCACACACACATACACATACACACACACACACACACACACACACACACACACACACACACACACACACACACACACACACACACACACGCATACATATACATGCACACACACGCACTCACACACCACGGGCGCTGCGTGCATGCGCTCACGTACATGCACACGCACGCATGGACGGGTTCATTTGCATGCACAAGCACATACACAGGTTTTCATGTACATGTACACTCACATGCACAAACACACACACTCGGTTACACACAAAGACACATACATGTTCAGAGGCGCATGCATGCTCGAGTGCTCGACACACACACACGCACACACACACACACACACACACACACACACACACACACACACACACACAGAGAGAGAGAGAGAGAGAGAGAGAGAGAGAGAGAGAGAGAGAGATACACACACAATGGACGTGAATGTCGGTGTTGCAGGCTTTCTTCAGATGTAACAACGTCTGTCTGTGTATCGACGAAAATATACGTAAAACACAAGGACACTGACTTGCCATGCAGATAATGGTGCAGTTTAGGTCTTCTCCGTTCATGTAAAAATCCAGCATAAATACACGGCCACACTTTATTATTTTGATAACATCAGGAAACGGCCCCAATAGTGGGTATATATTACTATTTTTGATATGATTAGAAAATGGCCCCTGTATTGGGTATATATTACTATTTTTGATAACATTAGGAAATGGCGCCTATATTGGGTATGTAATATAATTTGTGCAAACATCAAGATAGAGCGTCTATATTCAGTATATATTACTGTTTTGATCATCATCATCATCAGGTGCCCTGCCGCATGGCGTTGACGACCATGGACTTCCGACCATCTCTATCTCTCGTTGCCCCCAGCATCTCTCCCACCCCCCTCATCCCCAGCCACTCCGCAAGTCCGTCCAGCATTCTCTCCCTGGGTCTACCTGGTGCTCTTTTTCCCTCCAGCTTCCCTGTTGTGACCAGGTGCTCCAAATCCCCCTTCCTCATATAATGGCCTATAAATGTTGCACGTCTTTTTCTAATCTTCCTTCTGAGTGATCTACTTGTGTCTGTTTTGATAACATTGGAAAATGGCACATGTATAAGGTATATATTAAAATTTTTGATAACTTCAGGAAATGGCGCCTGTATTGGGTATATATAACTGTTTTGATAACATCAGGAAATGGCAACTGTATCGGGTATACATTACTATTTGTTATAACATCAGGAAATGGCGCCTGTATTGGGTATATATTACTGTTTTGATAACATCAGGAAACGGCAACTGTATCGGGTATACATTACTATTTGTTATAACATCAGGAAATGGCAACTGTATTGGTATACATACTATTTGTTATAATATCAGGAAATGGCAACTGTATTGGGTATACATTACTATTTGTTATAACATCAGGAAATGGCAACTGTATTGGGTATATATCACTATTTGCTATAACATCAAGAAATGGCAACTGTATTGCGTATATGTTACTATTTTTGATAACGTCAGGAAATGGCGCTCATATTGTGTATATATTACTGTCTTGATAACATCAGAAAACTGCACCTATATTGGGTATATAAAAACAACATCTGTATTGGATGTACACCAATATTTTGGATAACATCAGAAAATGATGCCTTTATTAGGTATCTATTACTATTTTTGATAACATCAGAAAACTGCACCTGTATTGGGTATATAAAAACAACATCTGTATTGGATGTACACCAATATTTTGGATAACATCAGAAAATGATGCCTTTATTAGGTATCTATTACTATTTTTGATAACATCAGGAAGTTACACCTGTATTGGGTATATAGAAACAAGACCTATATTGAGTATATATTACCAATTTTGATAACATCAGAAAATGACGCCCAAGTTCCTTCCCCTTGGTTCTCCCCCCCCCCCCCCATTTCGCTCCCATTGGCTCTTCCACCCTCAAGTTATCTCCCCTTGGTCCTCCCACTATCAAGTTCCCTCCTCTTGGTTTTCCCGCCCCCTCCCTCAAATTCCCTCCTATTGGTTTTCCCCACAAGTAACCTCCCATTGATTCTCCAGCCTTCCCTAAAGTTCCCTCCCATTGGTTTTCCCTCCCAAGTTCCTTCCGCTTGGTTTCCCCGCGATTTCCCTCCCTTCGGTTTCCCGCCGAATTGCTCTCCCTTTGGTTCTCCCATCCCCAAGTTCCCTCCCTTTGGTTTCCTCCCAAGGACCCTGCCCTTGGTTCTCCCCCCCCCCCCCCAGTTCCCTCCCCTTGGTTCTCCAGACGCCCCAAGTCCCCCCCCCCCCTCTCTTCGTTCTCCCGACCCCCCATCCAATTTCCCTCCCCTTCGTTCTCCCAATCCCCCAAGCTCCGTTCCCTTGCTTCTTCCGCTCCCCTGCAAATCCACACCCCTTGGTTCTCCCGCCCTCCCAAGATTCCTCCCATAGGTTATCCCGCCACCCAAGTTCTCTCCCCTTGATTCTCCAGCCCCCCCCCCAACTTCCCTCCTCTTGGTTTTTCCCGCCAACCCCCCCCCCCCCCAAGTTCCTTATCCTTGGTTCTTCCCGCCCTCGCCCCAAGTTCCCTCCCTTTGGTTCTTCCTGACCTCCCTCCGAAGTTGCCTCCCCTTGGTTCTTCCTGATCTCCCCCCCCCCCAAGTTCCCTCCCCTTGGTTCTCCAGCCCCCTGTCCCCCCTCAAGGTCCCCCCCCCTTGGTTCTCCCTCCCACCCGCGCCTCCAAGTTCCCTCCCCTAGGTTCTTCCACCCTTCCAAACCCTTCGTTCTTCCGCTCATCTGCAAATTCACTCCCTTTCGTTCTCCCGCCCTCCCAAGATTCCTCCCCTAGGTTCTTCCACCACCCCAGGTTCCCTCCCCTTGATTCTCCCGCCCCTCAAGTTCACTCCCCTTGGTTCTCCCGCCCACCCCCGCATACAAGTTCCCTCCCCTTGGTTCTCCCGCCCCCCAAGTTCCCTCCCTTTGTTTTCCCGTCCGCCCCCCCCCCCATGTTCCCTCCCCTTGGTTTTCCCCGCCACCCCGAAGTTCGCTCTCCTTGGTTCTCCCGCTCCCCCACAAATTCCCTCCCCTTGGTTCTCCTGATCCCTCGCAAATCCCTCCCCCCTTGGTTCTCCAGCCCCTCCAGTTTCCTCCCCTTGGTTCTCCCGCCCCAAGTTCCCTCCCTTTGGTTCTCCCACCCCCCAAGTACACTCCCTTTGGTTCTCCCCGACTCCTATGTTCCCTCCCCTTGGTTCTCGCACCCCCGTAATTTCCCTCCCGTTGGATCTCCCCCCCCCCCTCCCCCAAGCTCACTCCGGTAGGTTCTCCCGTCACCCCCCAGGTTCCCTCCGCTAGGTTCTCCCACATAACCCAAGTTCCCTCCACTTGGTACTCCCGCTCCACCACAAATTTCCTTCCCTTGGTTCTCTAGCCTCCGTCAAGTTCCCTCCCCTTGGTTCTACCGCTTCCCCCAAGTTCCCTCCCTTTGGTTCTCCCACTCCTCCCAAAGTTCCCTCCCCTTGGTATTCCGCACTTCGGTTCATTCCACTTTGTTCTCCCGCCCACCCGCCCCTCAAGTTCCCTCCCCTTGGTTCTCCCGCTCCCTAGCTAAGTCTCACCTTTTGGTTCTCCCTCGCCCCCAAGTTCCCTCCCCTTGGTTCTCCAGCCTCCCCCATGTTCCCTCCCCTTGGTTCGCCCGACCCCCCACTTTCCGTCCCCTTGGTTCTCCCGACCCCCACCCCGAAGTTCCCTCTCCTTGGTTCTCCCGGTCGCCCGCATATTCCCTCCCCTTGGTTCTCCCGCTCGCCCGCATATTCCCTCCCCTTGGTTCTCCCGCCCCCTTAAGTTCCCTCCCCTTGGTTCTCCCACCCCCCCCGAAGTCCCCTCCCCTTGGTCCTCCCGCCTCCCCCAAGTTCCCTCCACGTGGTTTTCCCAAACCCCCAAGTTCCGTCCCCTTGGTAAACCCGCTCCCCCACAATTCCCTCCCCTTGGTTCTCTGCCCCCCCCCCCCCATCAAATTCCCTCCCCTTGGTTCTCCCACCCCCGAAGTTCCCTTCCCTTGGTTCTCCCGCCTCCCCCAAGTTCCCTCCGCGTGGTTCACCCAACCCCCCAAGTTCCCTCCACGTGGTTTACCCAACTTCTCAAGTTCCCTCCCCTTGGTACTCCCGCTTCCCCACAATTCCCTCCCCTTGGTTCTCCGCTCCCCCCCCTCAAATTCCCTCCCCTTGGTTTCCCCACCTCCCCCCAGTTCCCTCCCGTTGGTTCTCCAACCCACAAATTCCCTCCCCTTCGTTTTCCCGCCCCCACCAATTTCCCTCCCCTTGGTTCTCCTGCCCCTCCCTAAGTACCTTCCCCTTGGTTCTCGCGCTCCCTAGCAAATTCCCTCCCCTTGGTTCTCCAGCCCCCCTCCCCCAAATTTCTCCCTTCTCTTGATTCTATCCCCCCCCCTCTCCCAGTTCCCACCGCTAGTTCTCCACCCACCCCAAAGTTCCCTCCATTTGATTCTCCCATTCTCCCGCAAATTCCCTCCCGTTGGTTTTCCCGACTCCCCACAAGTTCCTTCCCCTTGGTTCTCCCGCCTCCCCCAAGTACCCCCCCCCCCCCCTTGGTTCTCGCGCTCCCCAGCAAATTCCCTCCCCTTGGTTCTCCCGCCTCCCCCAAGTTTCCTCCCCTTGGTTCTCCCGCCCACTCACAAGTTTCCTCCGCTAGGTTCTCCCACCTACCCCCAAGTTCCCTCCACTTGGTTCTCCCACTCTCCCCAAATTCCTTCCCCTTGGTTCTCCTGCCTCCCCCCAAGTTCCCTTCCCTTGGTTCTTCCCCCCACAAGTTCCCTCCCCTTGGTTCTCCCGCCCCCTCAAATTCTTTCCCTTTGGTTCTCCCGCCCCCTCCCCCCGGAAATTCCCTCCCCTTGGTTCTTCCGCTCCCAAAGTTCCTCTGCTAGGTTTCTCCCCCCCCCCCCCCCCAAGTTCCTTATCCTTGATTCTTCCCGCCCTCGCCCCAAGTTCCCTCCCTTTGGTTCTTCCTGACCTCCCTCCGAAGTTGCCTCCCCTTGGTTCTTCCTGACTTCCCCCCCCCCAAGTTCCCTCCCCTTGGTTCTCCAGCCCCCTGTCCCCCCTCAAGGTCCCCCCCCCTTGGTTCTCCCTCCCACCCGCGCCTCCAAGTTCCTCCCCTAGGTTCTTCCACCCTTCCAAACCCTTCGTTCTTCCGCTCATCTGCAAATTCACTCCCTTTCGTTCTCCCGCCCTCCCAAGATTCCTCCCCTAGGTTCTTCCACCACCCCAGGTTCCCTCCCCTTGATTCTCCCGCCCCTCAAGTTCACTCCCCTTGGTTCTCCCGCCCACCCCCGCATACAAGTTCCCTCCCCTTGGTTCTCCCGCCCCCCAAGTTCCCTCCCTTTGTTTTCCCGTCCGCCCCCCCCCCCATGTTCCCTCCCCTTGGTTTTCCCCGCCACCCCGAAGTTCGCTCTCCTTGGTTCTCCCGCTCCCCCACAAATTCCCTCCCCTTGGTTCTCCTGATCCCTCGCAAATCCCTCCCCCCTTGGTTCTCCAGCCCCTCCAGTTTCCTCCCCTTGGTTCTCCCGCCCCAAGTTCCCTCCCTTTGGTTCTCCCACCCCCCAAGTACACTCCCTTTGGTTCTCCCGACTCCTATGTTCCCTCCCCTTGGTTCTCGCACCCCCGTAATTTCCCTCCCGTTGGATCTCCCCCTCCCCTCCCCCAAGCTCACTCCGCTAAGTTCTCCCGTCACCCCCCAGGTTCCCTCCGCTAGGTTCTCCCACATAACCCAAGTTCCCTCCACTTGGTACTCCCGCTCCACCACAAATTTCCTTCCCTTGGTTCTCTAGCCTCCGTCAAGTTCCCTCCCCTTGGTTCTACCGCTTCCCCCAAGTTCCCTCCCTTTGGTTCTCCCACTCCTCCCAAAGTTCCCTCCCCTTGGTATTCCGCACTTCGGTTCATTCCACTTTGTTCTCCCGCCCACCCGCCCCTCAAGTTCCCTCCCCTTGGTTCTCCCGCTCCCTAGCTAAGTCTCACCTTTTGGTTCTCCCTCGCCCCCAAGTTCCCTCCCCTTGGTTCTCCCACCCCCCCGAAGTCCCCTCCCCTTGGTCCTCCCGCCTCCCCCAAGTTCCCTCCACGTGGTTTTCCCAAACCCCCAAGTTCCGTCCCCTTGGTACTCCCGCTCCCCCCACAATTCCCTCCCCTTGGTTCTCTGCCCCCCCCCCCATCAAATTCCCTCCCCTTGGTTCTCCCACCCCCGAAGTTCCCTTCCCTTGGTTCTCCCGCCTCCCCCAAGTTCCCTCCGCGTGGTTCACCCAACCCCCCCAAGTTCCCTCCACGTGGTTTACCCAACTTCTCAAGTTCCCTCCCCTTGGTACTCCCGCTTCCCCACAATTCCCTCCCCTTGGTTCTCCGCTCCCCCCCCCCTCAAATTCCCTCCCCTTGGTTTCCCCACCTCCCCCCAGTTCCCTCCCGTTGGTTCTCCAACCCACAAATTCCCTCCCCTTCGTTTTCCCGCCCCCACCAATTTCCCTCCCCTTGGTTCTCCTGCCCCTCCCTAAGTACCTTCCCCTTGGTTCTCGCGCTCCCTAGCAAATTCCCTCCCCTTGGTTCTCCAGCCCCCCTCCCCCAAATTTCTCCCTTCTCTTGATTCTACACCCCCCCCCCCTCTCCCAGTTCCCTCCGCTAGGTTCTCCACCCACCCCAAAGTTCCCTCCATTTGATTCTCCCATTTCTCCCGCAAATTCCCTCCCGTTGGTTTTCCCGACTCCCCACAAGTTCCTTCCCCTTGGTTCTCCCGCCTCCCCCAAGTACCCCCCCCCCCCTTGGTTCTCGCGCTCCCCAGCAAATTCCCTCCCCTTGGTTCTCCCGCCTCCCCCAAGTTTCCTCCCCTTGGTTCTCCCGCCCACTCACAAGTTTCCTCCGCTAGGTTCTCCCACCTACCCCCAAGTTCCCTCCACTTGGTTCTCCCACTCTCCCGCAAATTCCTTCCCCTTGGTTCTCCTGCCTCCCCCCAAGTTCCCTTCCCTTGGTTCTTCCCCCCACAAGTTCCCTCCCCTTGGTTCTCCCGCCCCCTCAAATTCTTTCCCTTTGGTTCTCCCGCCCCCTCCCCCCGGAAATTCCCTCCCCTTGGTTCTCCCGCTCCCACATGTTCCTCTGCTAGGTTCTCCCACCCCCACCCCACCCCCGAAGTTCCCTCCGCTGGGTTTTTTCCACCCACCCCGAAGTTCCCTCCCCTTGTTTCCCCCCCCCCCCCGAAAATTCCCTCCCCTTGGTTCTCCCGCCCCCACAAGTTCCCTCCCCAAAGTTCTGCCCCAAGTTCCTTCCCCTTGGTTCTCCCACCCCCCAAGTTCCCTCCCATTGGTTCCTTTCCCAACTGACCTCCCATCGATTCTCTAGTCCCCCCCCCCCCCAAGTTCCCTCCAGTTGGTTCTCCCCACCAACGTTTCCCCCCCCCCTTGGTTCCCCCCTAAGTTTCCTCCCGTTGGTTTTCCCCAATCAAGTTCCCTCCCATTGGTTCCCTCCCACCCTCTTAAGTTCCTATTGGTTCTTCCTCCCACCCAGGAACCCTCCCTTTTGTTCTCTTAACCTAAGTTCCCTCCCATTGGTTTTCCCCACCCATCCCACCCGCAAAGTTGACTCCCCTCCACCAAAGTCCCCTCCCTTTGGTATCCCTCCTTTAAAGTTATCTCCCATCAGTCCCTCCCCAATCCCTGGACTACCTCTTTGTAAAGTCCTTACCTTAACATTTCACACAGTTGCAGCCTTTCTCTCAAAATCTGTTCACCGGGCTTGGCCACATTTGCTGCACGCAGAATACTCATATCCCTGACGATATACTGTATGGAGAGCTCACTGCAGGATCTGGCATACAGGGCGTTCACTGCTGCTCTATGGGGAATCTTGCAAATGAGACCTGAAATCAGCTGATATTAGTGTGTCTATCTGCAAAGAGAAAAGCTAGCTACAAATGCTGTGCCTAGTGAAGGCTGTTTGTACAGGCATAGTCACTGCAGATGAGAAGCGATCTCCAGAGATGAAAAAGAAAGCTGTAGCAGCGATCACCTCTAGAATCACTTTGTTCAACCACAGCTGATGCTGTTCAATATCCGACTCCTCAACCAAGAGCATCCATTGTCTAATCAGATGGATCCATCAATTCAAAAATCATTTTGTTATTGTTTATGATGGTAGTAGTCTTGCTGACCATTCTAGAGGCGGGGATTCGAATTCAGACAGAGGACGATTTCTATTAAAAAAAAACTTTTGTCACAACAGAAAGGATCCAACAGTCATGGCCCGGATGCTGCTCAGTCCCCTTAGACTGTAAGGAGTTCAGGGCCAAAACACTTGCTTGACGGGGGTTTCTCCTCTGAGGACCTTCTGCTGCCCGACTCTCCCCACAGTTTGTTGATACTGACACGTGACTGGACCACGACTTTCAGAAGCATATCATAGGATGTCCTACAAAAGATAGGATAACACTGGGAAAACTAGATTTATGGATTATGTGGGCTGAATCCACCTTGCCTTTCTTCAACTTGCCTCTTCTTCCAAAAAATAAAAGATGCTCACAGGATTCACCGAAGGGAGAAGAGAATGGTGAATCTATCAATGCCAACCAAGTACCGACTGGAAATCCACAACAGACCAAAGTAGAAGGAAAAAAAGAAAATTCCCGACTGTACCAAGCGCGGCATGAGGATCCGCAGGACGAAAAGGGGCCGTGATGAATTAACAACAGCGCTCTATGCCAGCAGATACAATGTCGGAAAACCAGGACCAAGAATCAAATCACAGTGCCAAGGACATCCACGATGATTGCTCGGACGGAACTGTACTGGTGATGCAACGCCAGGAACTCAATCTACCCGTTCATAAGTTCAAAAGAGGAATGGGAGAGGCTGGATAAAGAAATCATCCACAAACTAAATGCGCTGATGCACAATGAAACTCAAACAAGCCACAGTTCAGATATTCTGTATATGCAACATGTTGGGACGCCTGTGGAGTAAAACAGCCAAAGATGAAAATCCCTCCTGAGAAATCCACACTTCGGCGTTAGATGAGGATGTCTGGAAGAAAAAAAGGATTTTGAAAAAACAAATGAAAGGTGTTTCATAATTTGAGAAAAAAAATACACAAGAAACACTCTGAAAGGGAAACAGTGCCCTAAACAAAGCAGAATACGCAAGGAAGAGGAGCAGCAAAAACGACGACCCAAAAAACACTTCTTTAGACACCCCTTCCAGTTTGGCAGTAAATTATTTAAGCCACCCAAATCAGGGACGATCACAATGGATAAAACAGCTTTGGAACAGTACTACAGGAAAGCATTCCAATCCTCAGGGCGAAGCATCACTTGAAGTCGTCTTCTTGCAGTAATGAAATAGCTTACCTGCTGCGTGAGGAATGTCCACGTGTCAAGTGGCTCCAGAAACTTATGATCAGCATGCAGGAACCTGAAGATTGGCAACCAATGGATTGCAGCAGATGGAGTATACATCCCAAAAGAACTGAATTCGAGTGATATCAACTAGTTCAGACAACTATCACTTCCGAACTCAAATGGAAAATCATCCTTTGTCAAGGCTGCAAGGCTGACTAAACACCTTCTGGACAATGAATACCTGGCTTTGTAAGTCCAGAGAAGAGGCTTTCCGGAAGTGTCTGGCTGTGAAGAGCATGCCACAACGATTTGGGAAGCAATCCAAAAAACAAAGCAAAGAAGAGGAACCTCGATGTGAAGTGCACTCCAAAGATGTCTAAGCTGGAATGGTGGCCTCTCTCAGAATCAGTTTCATTCTCAGTTCTGTTTAAATCTTGCCCTCGAATCTGGTGAAATAGGGGAAATTAGATAACCTTGCGTGCCCCCTCTGCCATGGCAAACAAACAGTGGAACATGTCCCGAGCTCACGCAAAGTAGCACTAACCCAAGAAAGGTATACGTGGAGGCACGATCGAGGGCTTCAAAAGCTCGCTGTTTTATTTCACTGCTTGTCATGTTCCTCTTCTTCTTCGTCTTGACTGATATTGGATACCCGCATCACCCGGATGGAGACAGGCCTCGCCTTCTCCGTCTATAGAAAGCCAACCCACACGGACCAGTACTTACAATTTGACAGTCACCAGCCACTGGAACACAAGCTTGGAGCAATCCGCACCCTCACCCACCCAGCGAAGACCATCTGCTCTACCGACACCGCTAGAGAAGAAGAGGTGCAGTACATCAAAAAAGTACTCAGTGTGTCATGATACCAGAAGTGGGCCTGAGACATTCCGGGGGGCAAGAAAACCATACCCCACCCCTCCACTGAACGGCCAACCCCTTCGAGAGGGCACGTCTCCATGCCATACGTCAGCGGCGTCACTGAGGCTCTCAGCAGGAAGATCAGGAAGTTGGGAGTCAGTGTCCACGCCAAGCCCACCAACACCATCAGAAGCCAGTTAGTCCACCCCAAAGACAAAACAGACAAATTGGACACATCAGGGGTGATATACAAGATAGACTGCCAGGACTGTGACCATAGTTATATTGGCGAAACTTGCACAAAAGAGTAAAAGAACACAAACGTGAGTCCTCTCCAGTGGGAGAACATCTGACCCACACCCAACACCACTTTGAAAAGGACAATGTGCAAGTTCTGGACAAAGAAGCAAGATGGTTCCAGAGGGGAGTAAAGGAGGCAGTTTACATCGCCGCAAGGAACCCTACCCTCAACCGTGACCGGGGCCGACACAACCTGCCATCGGTGTACTCCTCACTTATTCAGTCGCACTGTCGTGAATTCGCTCACGGCGGTGCGCACTGAAGCCAGTTCTCAACCCAGCAGTTGCGCAGAAGTCGGCTGGATCGTCGATGAAAGCTGCGCAGTAAGTAGCGTTTTTGTAACTGAGAGCCAGGTTCAACCAGGTAGCCATTATGGTTTTTTTGTTTGTTTTTTGTTTTACTTCTGGTTGTCATTTGCTTTGTTTTTAATTTTGTTTGTTATTCTATATTTTTTAATCTTCAATTTCTTGTTCCTGTGCCTGTTGTGTTTTTGGTTCCTGTTAGTTGTAGTTGTAGCATTTGATGTGTCGTCGATTTATATTTTGTTGTGTTTATTTGGTGTTGTTTTCGTTCCGCTCATTAGTATCTTATTTGTGTTCTTTTTGGTGCTCTTGGTGATGTGGTTTCCGTATTTGTTAATATTCTTCTTTGTTCTTGCTGTTGTCGTTTTTTGCTCTTTTTCTACTCCCATTATTCTTGTAATTGTTCATTTTCTTTATCTTGTTGATTTTGCTGTTCTTAAATTTGTTATTTTTGTTTTTGCATTTGTTTGTGCTTGTTCTTGCTGTTTTTGTTGTTCTTTTTCCTTGTTTTTGTTCTCCTGTAAAGTTTTGTTTGTTTGTTCTTGTTCCTTGGTGGCGCTGGTGTTCTGCTCTCGTCATGTGTTGATCTTGCTAATTTATTCTTGCTGGTGTACTTTTTGGTCTTCTCTACTTCATATCTATCAAACAGAAAACAAACTGTTCTCATTAATGGCACTTACTCTCAACCAGCATACCTGACCTGTAGTGTTCCACAAGGATCTGTCCTTGGCCCTGTTCTTTTCACTCTTTACACCTCCCCCCTGTCCACCATCATCAACTCCCACTCTATAAAACACCACTTCTATGCTGATGACACCCAACTTCTAGACAGTGACACACCAGACAATATACAGCGCCTCTTGACTCGCACCACTGAGTGTTACTCGGACATTAAGAACTGGATGATGTTCAACAAACTTCAGCTTAATGATGACAAGACAGAAGCTATCTTCACACTTTCTCAGCTGCCTCCTCTTTCTCTCCCATTATGTAACACATCAGTCCCAATTTCTGATTCAGCTAAAAACCTTGGTGTCTGCATTGACTCTACCCTCTCCATGAACAACTTTGTTTCTCAAACT
Organism: Monoplex corrugatus; assembly: GCA_030674185.1. Taxonomy (NCBI): domain Eukaryota; kingdom Metazoa; phylum Mollusca; class Gastropoda; order Littorinimorpha; family Ranellidae; genus Monoplex; species Monoplex corrugatus. The sequence goes on along the minus strand of CM060306.1, from coordinate 93,019,650 downwards.
GCCAGATCCTGCTACTATCACCTCCATCGTATAAGCCTGATCAGGAAGTATCTCTCTGTCGAAACAACTGCAAAACTCGTTCTCTCCTTCATAATGTCTCGCATTGACTATTGCAATTTACTCCTGTCTGGTCTTCCTGCCTCCACCATTCACATCCTGCAGCGCATTCAAAACAATGCTGCACGCCTTGTACTAAAAAAGAAAAAAGCTGACCTCACATCTCCTCTCCTGGCACAACTTCACTGGCTCCCTGTATCAAAGCGCATACAGTACAAACTAGACACCATGTGCTACAAAAGCCTCAATAACGCAGCCCCCGATTACCTGTCAAGCCTACTTGAGATCTATCTTCCCTCACGTACCCTCCGCTCTGCCTCCGATCCTCTGACTTTTCGCTTTCCACGCACTAAGCTCAATACCTACGGTCCACGAGCCTTCTCTGTTTCTGGTCCACTTTCCTGGAACAAACTTCCTCTCTCAGTCCGTCAGCAACCTACTTTTGTCTCCTTCAAGTCCGCTCTCAAAACTCACCTTTTCTCCTCTGCATAAAATCCTGACCTCACTCAATCCCCTCTGCAGCCTGTCTCCACTCGGAGGGGAATCACATTGTAATATATAATTGTATATAATATAATATGCTCTCTATAATTTTCCATTGCTTTTATTCTTTCTCCCCATTTATAGCCGTGTGTGTGTGCGTGTGTGTGTGTGTGTGTGTGTGTGTGTGTGTGTGTGTGTATGTGTGTGTGTGTGTGCGTGCGTGCGTACGTGCGTGCGCGTGCTTGGGTGTCTGTTTTAGCGCTTAGATTTGATTTTATCAAGATTTTGCGCTATATAAAATATTGTATATTATTATTATTATTATTTGTTCGCCCTGGTTCTTGTTCCTTCTTTTGTTCTTGTTATGTTATTCCTTTTTCCTTTTTTTCTGTTTTTTTTTTTTTTTTTTTTTTGGGTGTTTTTGTTTGTTTTGTTTTTTGTTTTGTTTTTGACTTCTTGTTGTCTGCCTTTATGTTTGTATTTTCATTCTATCGTTCTCGTTATTAATGCTATATTTTCTTTCTTTCAATATCAGTATTTCTTTCCCTTTTCTCTTTTTGTTTTTGTTTTTGTTTTTTATTTTGTGTTCATTTTTTTCAGTTTTGTTCCTTGCTTTCCTAATACTGTTTAATCTGTGTTTGTTTTCCCAAACAACAGCAGAAGGGCATCCAGGAGTCATGACCTGGATGTGGCCCGGCCCCCCGAGAGTGTAAGGAATTCAGGGCCGAAACACTTGTCTAAAGGGGGTTACTTCTCTGAAGACCTTCTGTTGTCTAGCTCTCCCTAGAGTTTCTTTCTACCTGCACATGGTCAGTCCATTGACTTCCGGGAATAGTTCGGAGGACATTCGGGAAAGACCGAAGGACACTGGGAAAGACTAGATCTGCGAGCTTTGTGGGTTGGCTTCCCACCTTGCCTTTGATAACATGCCACGAGTTTTTCAAATGAAAGATGCTCCCAGGATTCACCGAAAGGGGGAGAGAATGATGAATCCATCGGCACTGACTCCATCACGACTGGAAACGCACAACGGACCATGATTAATGACCAGTTGGAATTTCCGTGTGCGTGTGGAAGGAGATTCACCACCAAACGCGGCATGAAGATCCACAGGACAAAAATGGGCTGTTTGAAGACACATGCGAACCAGCAGCAGCGCACTGCGATAGCAGGTGAGACGTTGGATGACCAAGGCCAGGAATTAAACCATAGTGCCAAGGACATCCACGCTGACGGTTCTGATGCGGATTTTGCACAAGCTCTTAACGCCAAACGTGGAAAACTCAATTTGCCGCCTGCCGGTGCAAAAGAACAATGGGAGAAATTAGATGAGGAACTTGTCCTTAAGCTGAATGCGCTAATAGGGAACAGTACGCTGGAACACAAACTTGACACATACGGAGACATCATATACTCTATCTGCAGGGACACTTATGGAGTGAAGCAGCCAAAGACAAAAAACGCCTCCCCAGAAATCCAGAAGACAGCAACAGATGGAGAGCATCCGGAGGGAGAAAAGGAAGCTTAAAAAGCGAATGAAAACTGCCTCAGAATTCGAGAAGCAAGGGCTCCTGGAACTCTGGAAAGATCTGAAGGCCAAACACAATGCTCTCAGCAAAGTGGAATCAGCAAGGCGAAGAAAGAGCAAAAAGAAGAAGACTCAAGATCGTTTCTTCAAAGATCCCTTTGACTTTTCAAGAAAGCTGTTTGAACAACCCAAATCAGGGACTCTCACAGTGGGCAAGGAAACCCTAGAGCAGCATCTCAGGGAAACATATTCCGATTCTCAGCGCGAGGCACCACTTGAAATCCAGAATCTGGTTTGGCCTGCAGCGCCAGAAGGAAAATTCAATAACAAACCACCAACACTGGATGAAGTGAAGAACGTAGTAAAGAAAGCCAGAGCCAAGTCAGCACCTGGACCAAACGGAATACCATACCTGCTCTACAAGAAATGCCCAAAAGTGCTCGAGTGGCTCCACAAGATGATTCGATCAGCATGGAGGAACCAGAAGATCAGCGACCAATGGATGAGAGCTGAAGGAGTGTACATTCCGAAGGAGCAGAACTCCAGCAGCATCAATCAGTTCAGGCCAATATCACTTCTGAACGTCGAGGGGAAAATCTTCTTCTCTGTTATGGCAGCAAGATTGACAAAATACCTGACTGAAAACAAGTATCTGGATATGTCAGTCCAAAAGGGAGGCATACCAGGAATGCCTGGATGCTTGGAACATGCCACGTTGATTTGGGATGCCATCCAAAAAGCAAGAACAGAGAAGAGAGACATTGACGTAGTTTGGCTTGATCTGGCGAATGCATATGGATCAGTTCCACACGATATGATCCAGCTGGCTCTTGAAATGTATCACATCCCAGAAAACATCCGAACAATGCTGAGGAAGTATTTCCAAGGGTTCTCAATGCGGTTCTCTACCAAAGAATACACCACGGACTGGATAGACCTAGAGGTGGGCATTGCAATGGGCTGTGCAATCTCTCCCATACTGTTCGTGTTGGCAATGGAAGTCATCTTGAAAGCTGCAATGAAGAGTTCAGGTCCAGTGAATCTGGGAGATGGATACCAGATGCCTCCTCTGAAAGCTTTCATGGATGACACAACAGTCTTGTCCACGGATGAGGAAGAGACACACCAAATCTTAAAGCAGCTGGATGAGCTGGTGGCCTCTTCAAGAATGAGGTTCAAACCTAAGAAATCCCGAAGTCTCTCACTGCGAAAAGGAAAAGTGGCAGATTCAGTCAAATTCATGGTAGCCAACCAAGCCATCCCCACTGTCACAGAAGAGCCAGTAAAAAGTCTCGGAAGATGGTATGATGACTCCCTGAAAGACACACAAAGGGGATGTGAAACCAAGCAAACAGCAGAAGAAGGCCTGAAGAAAATAGATAACTGCGGACTGCCAGGCAAATACAAAGTCTGGTGTCTACAGTTCATGCTGATACCAAAGCTGCTGTGGCCACTGCTAATCTATGACATTTGCACCAGCACAGTCGAAGCAATGGAAGCCAAAATCAACAAATACACAAGAAAATGGCTCGGTGTCCCACCTGGTCTCACTGATGTTGCATTCTACTGTCGTCAAGCAATGCTGAAGCTACCTCTCAAATCCATAGTGGAGGAATACAAAGTTGGAAAAGCAAGACTGTTGAGCATGCTGGAGGAATCGGAAGACAATATCGTGAGATCAGTTCATCCAAAGCTGAGAACTGGCAGAAAGTGGAAAGTCCAAGAGGCTGTAAACAATGCCAAGAGAAACCTCAGCATCAAAGAAATAATTGGACACACGCAAACCAACAGACAGGGACTGGGAGCAACAAAAATGCAGTGGTGGTCCAAAGCCAAAGGGAAGGAAAAAAGAGACATGATCATACAGGAGTTGAAGGAAGAAGAAGATGTCAAAAGAGTGCAGAAGGCAGTCCAGCAAGGTCAACAGGGGCAATGGACAACATGGGACAGTGCACTCCAAAGAAGTCTCAGCTGGAACGATATGTGGCACATGGCTCCTCTAAGGATAAGCTTCCTCCTCAGATCTGTATATGACCTGCTCCCCTCGAATGCAAACTTAGTGAAATGGGGGAAAGCAGACGACCCAGCATGTCCGCTCTGTCAGAAGAAACAAACAGTGGAACATGTCCTAAGCTCTTGCAAAGTAGCGCTAGCCCAAGGAAGGTATACATGGAGGCACAACCAAGTTCTGAAAGTGATCACAGATGTGGTTAGCGAAAAAACCATGACCCCAAACGCACCAATTGCTATGACAACGTTCTACAAAGCAGGAGGGAAACAGGTCTGGCCCGAAAGTGCTATGACAACCAGCACATTGCCAAAGGGTCTTCTGGATGGAGCAGTCGACTGGGAGTGTACAGCAGACCTCCCAGAGTGGAGAAATTACCCAGATGTCATCAGCAAGACAGGCATGAGACCAGACATCGCTCTCCACTCTGACTCCTCGAAACAAGTGATTCTGATAGAACTCACTGTGCCATACGAAAGCAGAATGGAAGAAGCACATATCTACAAGACCGAAAAATACGCCGGTCTTGCCAGCACCCTGAAGAAAGCAGGTCTGCGGGTCAAAATCTTCGCCATAGAGGTCGGGGCAAGAGGGTTTGTGGGCACCTCCGCTTATGATCTCATGAAACAACTCGCCATTTCTGGGAAGAAGAGGACTAGAGCCCTTAAAGCGATGGCAGAGGCAGCAGAAAGGAGCTCAAGCTGGATCTGGGCAAGGAGGAACGAAAAAAGTGAACTTCATAAGGATTAAATTCCCTACAGATGATGTGTGCCCCGTTAGCACATTGGTAAAACCGCGTACCGCAGTTCTGAAGCGCAGAATCGCCCATGTTCGATCCCCGGCCTGGGGAAAAAAAAAAAAAAAAAAAAAAAAAAAATAGACAACAGCAGAAGGGCATCCAGGAGTCATGACCTGGATGTGGCCCGGCCCCCCGAGAGTGTAAGGAATTCAGGGCCGAAACACTTGTCTAAAGGGGGTTACTTCTCTGAAGACCTTCTGTTGTCTAGCTCTCCCTAGAGTTTCTTTCTACCCACTTTGTTGTTGCATTTTATTGTTTCCTTGAAATATTCGTCCCGTTTTGTTTTGTTTTTAATCTTGATGTTTCTCTTCTTTTTGATATACTTATTCTTGATATTGTTTCCTTTCACTCTTTTTCTTCATGCTTTTTTTGGCGACTTGCAGTTGACTTTTTTCTTTCTTTTTTGTTTTGCTTCGGGTTCCTCTTCTGAGTTGTAGTTATAGTAGTACTTTTTTGTTTTATTCTCACATTTTGCGGTTGTTTTTGCCTTGTTTCTGTTCTGCAAAGTAAGTTGTCTTGCTTGAGCTTTTTATGCTCTTGGTGTTGTGATTCTGTTAGCAGTTGACATTATTCTTATGTTCTCGTTCTGTCATGTGTTGGCTCCTCTGTTTTCTTTTTCTTGACTTTGTTGTTGTTCTTCCATTCGTTTCTTTCAGATATTGCTGTATTTGTTCATGATTTTATTATCTTCGCCTTGTTTTTGTTTTTCTTGTCCTTTATCCTCCTTTTTCTTTGTTTCCTTTCAATTGTTTTGGTTTTGAGGGACTTTGATTTTTTGTGTAGTTGTGTGCATTTTGTCTTTTGTTTTCCATACTGTTTTATTTTGTTGCTTTCTAAATATATTTTTTCCTGTTGCTTTTGACTTTGCCCCTAGTTATGTTCGTTTCGCTCATTTTTTTCATTCTTTATTTTGTTCTTTGTGGCATGTGTCTTCCTTTTGAGGTACTTCTTTTTCTTTATTGTTCTTCTTTCACTAATTTTTTTTTCTGATTTGCTAGTGGTGTTTTTGTTGCCAAGGTTACCACAGATGTTCTTTTCCCGCTTCTTGTCGTTCTGCTTCTGGTCTCTTTTGCTTTTTTTTCTCCTACTTGTCGCACTGTTACCGTTTTTGTTTACGTATCCGTTTATCCGTGCTGGCGCTGTTGTTATTGATTGTGCAATAATAATACTATATTGCTAATTGTTTTTCTTTCTGTTTATATTCCTTTTTCTTTTTTTTCTGTTTCTGTGTCGTTTTGTTTGCTCTGTTTTGGGTTTTTTATTCGTGTTGTCGTAGTTGTAATAGGTTTTTGTGTCTTTTTTTTTTAATCTTCTGTTTTGCGTTTTATTTCTTTGTTTTTGCCGTGTTGTTTTCGTTCTGCTCAGTAGTTTCTGATTCGTGTTCTTATTGATGCTCTTGGTGGTTGTGGTATATTTGTTGATATTCTTATGTTCTTTTTTTCTTTTTGTCTTCGTTTCTCTTTTGGTTCTCGTTGAAATTTTTTGTTCTTGTTGTTTGGTTGTATGTTTGACTTCTAGTTGACTTTAGTTTCCGTTCGTGATTTTTTTTATTTTCAACTTTGCTGATTTCTCGTAGTTGTTTTTGCTGCGTTTGACATAGCTGTGCTTGGGTTCGAGTTGTGGTTGTTTTTCTGTCTGTTGATTTTTTTGTTGTTGTCTTTTTGCTCTTGTCGATGTGTTTTCATTGATTTTTCCCATGGTTTTTGTTTTTTGTTTCGTTTTGGTTTGTTTTGCATTGTTGAATTTTTTCTTTTTCTTGATATTACTTGTGCTCCTGATGTTGTGGTTCTGCCATTTGTTGTTATTGTTCTTACACTCTTTGTTGTGGGTTGTCATATTTTTCCTGTGCCCGTTTCTTTTCTTGTTTTTATTATCTTCTGTTGTTATGTCCGGGTTTTTTTGCTTTGACTTGTATGTTTTGGTTTAACATCTATTTTCTTTTTGTGTTTGTTTTTTTATTCTTACTGCTCTTGTTGTTGGTGTTTTTTCTCTTGCTTTTGCTTCTTTTACTTCTTGATATCTTTGGTTATGTTCCTATTTTTCTACTTGTTTTCATTGTTCTTGTCATCTACGCTTAAATTCTTTTTCCTGTTGTCTTTTCTTTTTGTTTTGTTTTGTTGTTGTTGTTTCTGTGTTTTTCTTGTTCTTCTTTGTTTTGTTCCTCGCTGTCTTCATATTGTTTCAGTTATTATTATTTTTCTTTTGTCTCTGCTTTTGATTTTTTCCCTAGTTATGTTTCTGTAGTCTTTTTGTTTTCATTCTTGTTCTTTGTCCTGTTGCTTTTCGTCTTTTCGTTTACTTTTTGTTGTTGATTTTTTTCTCTTCCAGTCTTCTTCGTCGTGCTTTTCTTGGCGATTTGTTATGTTTTTGCCCTTATATTCTTCACATATTATTTTTCTCCTTGTTGTTTTGCCTCTTGTCCCTTTTACTCTTCCGTTTCTCCTGGTTTTCTTGCTGTTATTTACTTGTTGTCATATCTGTTCATCCATGTTGATATGTTTTTTGCGTTTCTGATTTTTTGTTTATGTGTTGTTTTATTTTCTTTTGAGGGTGGAGGTACGTGAGAGGGTGGGTCAGTTCTCTTTCGTGTCGTTGTTGTTATAGTAGTAGTTATTTTGTTCTGTCGTTGCGCGTTTCTTTCTTTGTTTTCTTGATTTTGCTCTGTCTACTTGCCTCTGCTCCGCTTAGATTTTGTAATTCGCGTTATCTTCTTTTTCGGCTATTTGTTGGTTTCATTTTTCATGATTTTGGTCCTGTTGCTTTTGCTGTTTCTAACTTGCTCTTTCTGTACTTTTCCTCTTCAGAATAATTTTGCTTTTCTTTTTCGTTTCGTTTTCCTGTTCGTGCTGCTTTTTACTTTTTATTGCTCTTGTTCTTTTTTCTCGTCTTTTTCTGTCTTATGTTTGTTCTTTCTGAAAAGTTTTGTTTCTTCTGTTCCTAGGTGGCTTTTGGTGTTCTGGTTCTGCCATGTCTTGATATTGTTACTGTATACTTGCTGGTGTAGGTTTTGCTTTTCTACACTTTCTTCTTCCTGTACTTGTTCCTCCATTTCTTCTTGTTGACTTTGTTGTTTTTCTTTTGTTTGTTTCTTTGATTTCTTGCCGTCTTTGTCTACGTTCGTAGGTTTTCTTTGTTCTTGTTGTTTTTGTCATTATTGCTCAAAATTTCTTTCCGTTTCTTCTTTGTTTTTGTTTGTGTCACTTTTTTCCCATTTTTCTTTTCTATTTTGTTTTGTTGCTTGCCTTCTCTATGTGGTTTTCGCCGTTTGTTTTCTTTTTCCGTTGTTTGTGATTTTGTCCCCTCGTTATGCTCGTTCCATTGGTTTTCATTCTTGATCCTGTTCGTGTTGCTATTCTTTTCGACGTGTTCATTGTTCTTGATTTTTTCCCTTTCACTGTTCTTTGTGCTTTTCTAGGCGATTTGCTGTGAAGTTTTTGCCGTTGTTGTCATCACAGATGTTACTTTTCTGTGTGTTGCTTGTATTGCTTCTTGTCACATTGCTTCTTGTTCCCTTTGTTCTTCATTTCTCCTGTCTATCCATGTTGCTGATTGGGGGTTTCTCTTCCGTCTTGTTGTAGCTGTAATGTAGCCTTTTAATTCTCCTGTTCTGCATTTGTTTGTTAACGTCTTTTTGCTGTTGCTCTGCTTAGATCTTGTAATTTGCATTATCTTCTTTTTCGGATATTTGTTGGTATTATTTTCATGATTTTGGTGCTGTCGTTTTTGCTGTTTCTATCTTGCTCTTTCTGTACTATTTCTCTTCAGAATAATTTTGCTTTTCTATTTTGTTTTGGTTTTCCTGTTCGTGCTGCTTTCTACTTCTTATTGCTCTTGTTCTTTTTTCTCGTCTTTTTCTGTCTTATGTTGGTTCTTTCTGAAAAATTTTGTTTCTTCTCTTCCGAGGTGGCTTTTGGTGTTCTGGTTCTTCCATGTCTTGATATTGTTACTGTATACTTGCTGGTGTGTAGGTTTTGCTTTTCTACACTTGGTTCTTTCTGTACTTGTACCTCCTCTTGCCGTCTTTGTGTATGTTTGCAGGTTTTTCTTTGTATTTGTTATTTTTGTCATTATTGCTCAAAATTTCTCTTTCGGTTTTTTCTTTTGTTTTTGTTTGTGTCACTTTTTTCCCAGTTTTCTTTTCTGTTTTGTTTTGTTGCTTGCCTTCTTCATGTCGTTTTCGCCGTTTTTTTCTTTTCCCTTTGTTTTTGATTTTGTCCCCTAGGTATGTTCGTTCCATTGGTTTTCATTCTTGATCCTGTTCGTGTTGTTATTCTTTTCGACGTGTTTATTGTTCTTGTTTGTTTTTTTCCTTTTGCTGTTCTTTGTGCTTTTCTAGGCGATTTGCTGGTGAAGTTTTTGTCGTTGTTGTCATCACAGATGTTCCTTTTCTTTCTGTTGCTTATATTGTTTCTTGTCGCATTGCTTCTTGTTCCCTTTATTGTTCATTTCTCCTGTCTAACTATGTTGCTGGTTGGAATTTTCTCTTCCGTCTTGTTGTTACGTAGCATTTTAATTGTCCTGTTCCGCGTTTGCTTGTTTATGTCTTCCTGATTTTGCTCTGCTTAGATTTTGTAAATCACATTATCTTCTTTTTCGGCTATCTTTTGGTGTTATTTTGATGATTTTGGCGCTGTTGTTTTTGCTGTTTCTCTGTTGCTGTTTCTGTACTTTTCCTCTTCAGAATAATTTTGCTTTTCTTTTTTGTTTTTGTTTTCCTGTTCGTGCTGCTTTTTTCTTCTTATTGCTCTTGTTCTTTTTTCTCGTCTTTTTCTGTCTTATGTTTATTCTTTCTAAAAAAAACTTTTGTTTCTTCTGTTCCTAGGTGGCTTTTGGTGTTCTGGTTCTGCCATGTCTTGATATTGTTACTGTATACTTGCTGCTGCAGTAGGCTTTGCTTTTCTACACTTGGTTCTTTCTGTACTTGTTTATCCTCTTGTTCTTGTTCACTTGATTGTTTTTCTTTGCTTGGTTCTTTGATTTCTTGCCGTCTTTGTCTACGTTCGTAATTTTTTCTTTGTATTTGTTGTTTTTGTGATTATTGCTCAAAATTTCTCTTTCGGTTTCTTCTTTTGTTTTTGTTTGTGTTACTCTTTTCCCATTTTTCTTTTCTCTTTTGTTTTGTTGCTTTCCTTCTTTATGTCGTTTTCGCCATTTTGTTTTTGTTTGTTTTTTCCATTGTTTTTGATTTTGTCCCCTACGTATATTCATTCTTGATCCTGTTCGTGTTGCTATTCTTTTCGACGTGTTCATTGTTCTTGGTTTTTTTTTTCCTTTCACTGTTCTTTGTGCTTTTCTAGGCGATTTGCTGGTGAAGGTTTTGCCGTTGTTGTCATCACAGATGTTACTTTTCTGTTGCTTGTGTTGCTTCTTGTCGCATTGCTTCTTGTTCCTTTCGTTCTTCATTTCTCCTGTCTATCCATGTTGAAGGTCTTCTTATTAATTGCGTAACAAGCATAGTTTTGGATTTGCCGTACACTGTGTATTGTTCTCTTTTCTATTCTTCTCTTTTTTATTTCAACTTTCTTGTTTCTGTTTTATCATGCTTTCTTTGCTCTGGGTTTCCGTTTTGTTTCTTTTTTTAATGTTGCTGCCATTGTTGTTTTTTTCGACTTTTTGCTGACGAATATTCGTTTTTCTATCATTTTTTGTTGTTCTTTTCGTTCCTGTTGTTGTTCTTGTTGATGTTCTTTTGTTTATTTTTTCTCCTCTGATGTTTTTGTTTTATTCATTCTTGCTGTTTTTGTTCATGTTGCCTAGCGTTTTCTCCGTTTCCTCTTCTGATCTTTCTTCTTCTTCCTTTCCTTCTATCGTCTTTCTTCTTCGTTTCCTCTTCTTGTCTTCCCTTCTTCGTTTTCTCATGTCTTTCTTCTTCGTTTCCTCTTCTTATTGTTCTTCTTCTTTGTTTTTATTTGTATTTATTCCTTTTTGAGTTTTTCCGTTGTCTATAACATTCCAAAGACTTACTCGTTCTTGTTCTTCTTCTTGTTCTGTTTTTACTGCTGCTGCTGCTGCTGATGATGATGTTGTTCTTGTTGCTGCTGCTCCTATTTTCAGGTTCAGTACGTAGCGTAACACTTTTGCAGACACACTGAAACAAATTGAACCCAAACTATACGTGCACAGACTAGAAATAAATACATCAGCAAATAGAGAAATCAGTATGTTTCAGTGAATTGTTATTGTTATGGTTATTTCTGTTTAAAGCCCAGCCTACTGCGTACAGCCATATCAATGCTAGAACCATTTCAATACACACACAACTTTGCCATTCTTGAAAACCGAAGTTGCTCTTTAAAACGCTTGCCAGTCAAGGGTTATCCCACATTTCATTTGTTCCTCTTTGGAGGAAGATTCTGCTGAGATGCGTTGGCCTAAGTATACGTAGTGGTCGATCATTTCTAGCTCTTCATTTTCTAGCTCTACTTTTCCGTCTAGGTCTTCGATGAAGCTGTTGACCATAATTTTTGGTTTCTTCAAGTTTACTGTTAGTCCTACTTTTTGGCCGCATTCATTTCGTTCATTCAGCATATTTTGCAGTTGCTTGAGACTCTCCGCAAAGATAATGTCGTCAACAAACCTGAGGTGACTGAAGTATTCTCCGTCTGTCCTAATGCTTTTTTCAAACCAGTCAAGACAAATATCACTGCGTTCACTTAAATAATCTAAGCATATATCCCTGGCGCTGGTATTCTGCCGAAGTTAACACCAAGGGGCTTCGACAAAAGAAACTTGAATACAAACGCATAAACAGACCTTTCAGTACACAAAAAATAGGACTCTATACAAACTGGCCTAGAGGACCTATAACTGCCACAAAGCAATTACATCTTCTTAGATCTGAAAATGCAGTTAATACATGCACGCAATTATCCTGATGGTAGAAACTGAGGCCAATGAAAAAATGGTAAAATAAAGGTTTATCATCATCATCATCATCATCATCATCATCATCATCATCATCATCATCATCATCGTTATCATCATTACCATCGTTATCATTACATTATTGTTAATACAATTATAATCATTATACTTGTCATATCATTATTATTATTATTATTTAAATTTCAGCCGACTGTGCAGGGCCATTATCAGGGCTATAACCTTATCTAAACACACACCTCGTTGATACTGGAAAAAAAACATGGAAAAGAAAATAAAGTACACATACAAATGCAGTCGCACACATAATCTAAGGATAGGCCACTGATGTTGATTATTCTGTCCAATTCATCGCCATGAGGTGAAAAAAAAACCCAGAACACTAATGTGTTAAATACCTACGTTCATAAAACAAACGTACAGACTCGTCTCAATTAAACAAAATTGCTTCTGTATTATTATTATTATTATTATTATTATTATTATTATTATTATTATTATTATTATTATTATTATTATTATTATTATTGGCTTTTAAAAACTAGCCGACTGCATAGAGCCATATCAATGCATTCGTGCACATAATCTAAGGAGATGCCCCTGGCATTGACCACTCCGTCCAATTGATCGCTTAGGGGATTTAAAAAAACCCGAATACAAATTTTAACATACCTATGGACACTAAAACATTTAAAAACAGGCCTAAATTACCTAAAATTGCTTTCGCATATCTCATTTCCTTAGAGCCAAAAATGCACTTAATACATGCACCCAATTATCAATCCTAAGAGAATGTACATAATACTTTGTAGAACACATACAGGTGAATGGACCAGCAAGGCAGAAAATGATAGGAAGAAATGACAAAAAAGCAAAGGAAGTAAGTAAGAAACAAAGAGTGACAGAAAAGAGGAAATTTCTATCACATAATTCTCAGAAGATGGAGATACTATTTATACCGAAAGAGCCCCCGGTAGCACCACAGGGGTATTGCTTCTGCACATCATGTTTCCTTAGAACAAAAAATGTATTTAAGTAGTTGTACCCAGTTATCAGCCTTAACAGAAAGAATGTGAGGCTTTATGAATACATACAGGCAAATGGGCCAGCAAAGCAGATAAAGGAAAAGATGACAGAAAGCAAAGGAGCGCGGCAGACAAAGAAAATACAGAGAGGAACTTTTTAGTTCAAAATTTCAAGAAGATGAGGGCATGAACCAGAACATGAACCAGAGAAAAACACGAAAAAAATCAGAACGCGTATGTAATACAACCAGACAATACAAGTGCAATTTTTCGGCTAATTGGCCTTTGTCAAGCGTAGATGTAAGATCACAAATGAACAAACACCAAATACATAAAGTTAGAGAAAAAGACAAACTTCACTGCTGCTTCGTCCATTTAGTTACATGTTAATAATCACAATGACATTTACAAGGCGTCCAATTTTGATATAAGAATCAAATCAAAGCGTTCGCTCTCATCATTCACAAAACATTCACTCACAATGACCAAAACTCCAGGGTACAAATCACATGCAAACCAGGAGTAGGAGGACAGCAGTAGAGTGGAACGAAAGGATGGGCACATGGAGGGGGAAATCGCTGCAGGACAAAAAGCTATGTCTTCAAGTTAGACTTGAAGAAGACAGACTATAGAGGGGGAAATCACTGCTGAACAAAAAGGTGTCTTCAAGTTAGACTTGAAGGAAGACAGAACATGTGACTGTCGAATAGACAGAGGAAGCTTGTTCCATTGGTATGGATCAGACACAGAAAAACAGCGACGACCAACTGTGGAACATCTGCATTTTAAAGACACAAGCAAAACATGATGTGTGCCTGAATAACCAACACCGTTTTCGGCATTCGTTCTCCTTGGACGGCAGTGTCCGGTATTATTCAAGGGCGTCGTGTATACAAAAGAAAGAGTGATGTTTTAAAAGTTTCACTGACAAGGGTTCTTTTCCATACATATACATCCAGATTTACATAATGCTGAAATGACAGCCATTTTCACGTCGTGTCAAGGGAATTCCAATAAAGTATGCATTTAAACACACTACGTAATAATTTCGTGTTTTGTTGTATGACACACACGGACAGCATCTTCAACGCATGCACGCTTGTGTACGTGCACCCTCTCCCCTTCCCCCTACATACCACACACACACACACACACACACACACACACACACACACACACACACACACACACACACACACACACAAACACACACACACACACACACACACACACACACACACAAACACACACAGAGTACACTCACCCTCGTCGACTACATTTTGGACGTTGAAGTGCAGCTGTTTGGTTTGCCAGCTACACTGACATGGCAAGGGTGATTTTCGTTTTTTTTTTTCTCTCGGAAGCAGATGGGTTCTGGGACCTCAGTGGCACCGTCCATGTTGGGGATGTCTAAAATGAGGTTCAGCTGAGACAGTTGCTCATGACTTTTCTTCAGAGTCATCTGTAAATAACCATAAAATATCAACTATAATTATTACCATTGTGTGTTTGTCTTTTTTCTCAAACATTTATTTTACATTTGCATTCACGAATATAGAATTTTGAATGTAACAGAATCATGTCGGTCTTATCTGTTATGTCTTTTATGCATATATAGGTACTGTATAGACACCTAGCGGTGCAACTGGTTGTGTACATATTTGAAGAGGTGTGAAATAGAATTTGAAAAAGAAGATATTGCAGGGGAATATTTAGTATCTTCATCTAAGGGTGACACGATAGAGGAACAGACAGTTACATCAGGAGCTCTCTGGCAAGGCTGAAGACATCTTAAGAATGCTGGACAAGTGTAAAAGTCCCCATAACACAGCACCAACACCAACAAGAGTTTGTACAAATAATGTGTCCTTTCCACTCTCCTTTAAGACTTAGAAGTTAGACGACAATGGAAAGCTACCTCATAAGCTGTCAAGCATCCATACTAAGAACCCCGGAAAAATCATACGAAATAATAGGAAGAAATAACAGAAAGCCAAGGAACATGGCAGAAAAAAAGAGTGACAGAAAAGAGGAAATTTCTAGCACAGAATTTCCAGAAGGTGGGGATACTATTTATACTGAAAGAGCCCCCGGCATACCCACGGGGAGGAGGGGGAGTTGATATTATTTACCAGGACACTCTGAAGGCCGGATGGATCAAACGGTAGGTGAACGTGTAAACGACACCGTGTGGCGTCTTGGGATGTTAACACAGGTCATGGATGTGCAGGGCTTCTTGTTCACTGATGGCACCGTGCAGAAGGATCACAGTCGCTGTCGCTTTCTGCGGACACAGGAACTTTCGTTAGAACGTGCAACATACTAATCACAGTTGATATATTCTGGTCATGAGTGTGTTGTGCCTGGGATTTAAAAAGATTCATTGTTCTGTGTATTGGTAGATACAAGATACAAGATACAAGAATTTTATTTAGCCCAAAGCACCACAATGGGAAATTGTTTTGGCATTCGCATTAAAATACATATAGGCACAAGAACGCATAAAAAATGTACACACATACTCTTACTCTCTCTCACTCTCTCTTTCACCCCTCTCTCACCCTCTTCCTCCCCTCACCTCTCTCCCCCTCCCTCTTTGTCGAAACAATATGAAAGATAATGACTAAATCTAAATATGTACTGTTAAAAAAGCACACCATAAGGCTAGAAATATAGTGGTCCGTACGACAGCCGTGCGCCGCGAACGGACAAGCCGCGAGGTCGGAAGGGGTGATTATATTGGTCCGCACGTCTCCCCACGTCTTTGCATAAAAATGGCGCTGATCAGGCGGCAGAGACTTTTGTTGTTGTGGTGGTGGTGGAGAAGAAGACAGAAAAGACAGCGTTTTCGGAGATTTGGAGTGCATCCCATAAACCGATCTAGAAAAGTACATGGAGCATACTATTTTTGTTGAAAATTAAATCTCTGGAGCGGACAGCAACGACCAGTCTTTCGTCGTCCATCTTGGCAGGAAATGACCTCACCAGGTGATAACGCAGACTGGCTTGCTGTGCGCTGTCTCCTCCCTCCCCCCTCCACCCTCTCCTCCCGGCGGGCATGAACGGAACGCTTCGATATCAAGGCGGGCCCATCCTTCCTGCCTGAAGAAGTGTGGTATGTCCGTACTTCCATTTCCGTCCGAGCGTCTAGTCGTGGCACTATGCGTTGCGATAGGAAATAAAGAGGAGGGCACGTCTTTATCCGTCTTTTATCGCGGCGCACTTCTAGAAGTGCGTGCCACTATATTTCTAGCCTAAGAGTCACATGCCTTGGTCAGGACTTTTAACAATGGACAAAAAGGGCAATACTCATTGAAAAACAACTTTGGTAGGCATAGAAAAACTTTGATTAAAGATGCAACGCGATATGCACATTAAAATCAAAATGAGTTAAATACAATAAAATGAGTATGTAGACTAAGAGGACAAGGTTAAACAAGAGAAGAACAAGAACAAGATTTTATTTTAGCCCAGTGCTCAGGCACGTGGAAAATGTTTTGGCTATGCAAACAATCACACTCACGCCTCACAAAAATTACAATGTTCAACATCATAAAAGACAAATTCGTCGATCATCCACGGAATCGAAGAAACACACGCACACAACACACACACACTCTCACGCCAAGGCACTCATATCCAAGCCACCTTAGCCCTGCCAACTAATTAATTTAACAGCGCGCATCTGTCTTTCCCTTCCCCTCTCCACACCACCCTCACCCATCCAGTGGTGGGCCACAGGCACACATTGAAGTATAGGCTTATAAGTATAGGCCCGACAGACTGAACTAAATCGGACTAGTTTTTATCATTGCTGTCGTTGGTAGTGTTGGTGGTCACAGATTTTCGTAGTTGCATGTTAAGCGTTAATCCATAACACTGCCCTACTTGACCTGGTCTTGCTGTTCCGTGTTCTGTATTTTTCCCCATTATTATATCAGCCTTATTGTTTAAAGCCCAGCCGACTGCGCAAGTCATATCAGGACCGTACCCATTTCAAAACGTATGTAATATCTCAATAAAAAAAATCTAAAACAGAAAATTAAGTACACATTTTAATGCATTCCCACACATAATCGAAGGATATGTCCTAGGCGTTGACCATTTCGTCCAGTTTATCACCAAGATTTTAAGAAAATTTAACCTGAATGCAAATGTTAAAATATTTAAGTACATTAAAACATATATAAGACTGGCCTAAATTACCCAAAATTGCTTCTGCACTTCACCCTTCTTTTGAGCCAAAAATGAAGGTACCCATTTATCAATCCTAAGAGAGTGTAAGGCTTTATAGGACACATGCAGAAAATGGACCAGAAAGGCAGAAAATGAAAGAGAGAGATAACAGAAAGCAAAGAAGGAATGCGGAAACAAAGACAGTTACGAAAGCAGACATTTTTAGCACAGAATTTCCTGAAAGTGGAGATATTATTTACACTGAAAGGGACTCTGGCATACCCACAGTTGAGTATGACTTGCAGTCTTCACTTTTTTATGGTAACTCGTCCCACAATAAGACTCAATACTCTGGCCTCAAGTAACAGAAAATAAAGGTATGTCTGCAAGAAGCCAAAGTCATGTTGCAATGCATGACCAGGAAAGAAACAGGAGCCCCATGTCTTACACGTGCTTGGGCCCAAATGGCGAGATAGCAAGTGGCGAGGGCGAGAAAAAAAAACAGTGTGCTGTGAAACGGGACTTGAGGCGGAAGTGGATTTAAGCCAATGTACGGCGCGTTTATTTCACAACAAAAGACGGAGTCATCAAACACAAAGACGACTTGCACAACCACCATGTTTACCTCGCCAGCCAAATTCTCTGGATGCTACCTAGCCTTACCTAGCGAATAGCTTGCCACGCTTGCCGCTAGGTGGAACAAAGAAACCTTTCTAGTTCGTACTTCTCGAAAACCTCGCCTGTGTAGCGCGTATAAAACGTGTCTTATTACCTTTATGCAACTCAAAAGTGCTGATTGTCCAGGCGGCAACAACAACGTAGGTAGCTGCTTACTACAGGGGTCGGGGGGGGGGGGATCCTCTTTAGTTCCACAGATTAACTTTGGCGTAAACGCTGTTAGAGAAATGTAGTTATCTAATCACTACATAACCATTTTTCCCGCGTGACAACGGGTCGCTCATTCCGGGAAAAAAATGTCGCCATGGTGCAGTGCCACCCCGTGTTTTATTTTTTTATCATTTTTTGTTGGTTTTTTTTGTTACTTTTTCCCTATGAACATGACTTTTTACAGGCTTTTGCCCAAAGAATTCTTTTATCCCTGTGGGTTCTTCAACATGTGCTAGGAGCATGCTGCACACAAGGACATTGATTTTTGTTATCTTATCTGAAAGACTAGCGCCCAGACACCGATCAAGATACACTGTAAAGGTGGGGGATGGTGAGATGAAGGGGTAGACAACTTTATCCCGGAATGGAGTCCGGGGTTCCTTGCATCCAAACCGGATCAATATCATACAGTTCTCCCCCCCCCCCCCTATATTCTTTTCAACCTCTAGTCACGTCCGGTGCTTTTAGACAAGAGTTACAAGAGTCCAAAGATCGGAGTTTGTTAAAGAGAGAGAGAGAGAGAGAGAACAAAAAAGAAAGAATGAAGTCATCCACTCTGAAAATCCCATAAACGTTCCATTCAATGGTACAGAGCCTGAAGATCGGACATTGTTCCCTGCCCCCCCCCCCCCCCTAAAAAAATCTCATCGCATTCGGAAAATTACATATGCGCGCCATTCAAATCTGGCAAAAGTTACTTCCAATCAGACTCTTAGTTTTTCACAAAACTCTATGCGATGGCAAAGTGTTGGAGTGGGGAAGTACCTGTAAAACACTAAGCTCACACCATAAACACTTATTGAAATATTAAAAGTAAGCAGCGAACAGGCCAGTTTTTATGCTGTCAGGTGGGAGGAAGCTCCAGATATCAGATTTTGAATCCACGACTTTATCAACAGAGACGGCACAATCTCATCTTATTGTACAAGATTATTAACCACCTGGCAGAAGTCCCCAGCGACAACATCCTAATCCCAGCAGACCTCCGAACCCGAGCCAAACACCCTTACAAATACAAGTCGATCCAAAGCAAAACCACGACATATCGCCACTCCTTCTTCGTCAGCATCATTGGACCCTGGAACGACCTTCCTGCAAATCGAGGCTCAAATCTCCTTCGACAGCGCGTCGATAACAGCGCCACACCCATCGCTGCCATACTCCTGAAGGGAGGTTTAGCGGTTATAGAACAGAAACAGAAACAGAAACAACCAGCTACAAAACCAACGACATAAGTGATAATCAGTTATATTGTAGTGCAAAAGAATGACAGGTGCTTACCTTGTCATAAATTCACAGCAACCGATGTATTTCCTGTTCTTCGCTTTCACAGTGTGCATTTTCAGCAGTCCAATAGACACAATTACAGTAAATAAATAAAACAGATAAAAGAAATTGCTGGTTTCTTTTCCCTGTTTGCTCAAATGTCACCGAAGCTGAACGTCCGAATGTTAAGACATTCAGACTCGTGCGTGACCTGAACTCAGGCGAGAGACAAGTATTCACCGTGCAGATTATTCAGCTTTCACGAACTTGTGTGTTGTGTACACGTGTGTGTGTATGTGTGTGTGTGTGTGCGTGCGTGCGTGCGTGCGTGCGTGCGTACATGTGTGCGTGCGTGTGTATGTGTGTGTGTGTCTGTCTGAGTGAGAGAGAGAGGGAGAGTGTGTGTATGTGTATGTGTGTGAGTATCTGTGTGTGTGCGCGCGCATGTGTTGTGTGTGGGGGGGGGGGTATGTGCGCGTGAGTGTGTTTAATCCCTGTGCAAATTATTCAGCTGTAACAAGCTTGAGAGAGAGAGAGAGTGTGTGTATGTGTGTGTGTGTGTGTGTGTGTGTGTGTGTGTGTGTGTGTGTGTGTGTGTGTGTGTGTGTGTGTGTGTGTGTGTGTGTGTGTGTGTGTGTGTGTGTGTGTGTGTGTGTGTGTGGAAAACCATGCATTTTGCTTCCAATCAATCACACAGCCAACTAGCCAAATAAAACCCACTTGCAAATCGCCAGCCGACAAACCAACTGCTCAATTAACTTTATCATTACACTTCACGGTATGTCGCCCTCACCCTCTCCCCTTCAGAACCAAACGAGTGTTTTCTCCTCCTTCCCTCCATTTGTCGTTCATGTAGGGATTTTGACTGTCATTTGTAATACAGCCATGGACAAGATCTGGTGTCTCGAGTTCAATCTCAGCCCACAACATAAAAATTATAACTGACCTGTTAATTCTTAATTCTTTGACTCTTACACCCTATTCACCAACTGCAAAACCTTAAACCCTTTGACTCCTCACCCTATCCACCAGCCTTCTGCAGGAATCTGGTGGACAGAATGAGAGAGTCAATGGGTTAAGTCTTTGCTTTGATAGCATGGTTCACAATGCAAGATGCTGATGGATGGTTGACAATGCAAGATGCTGATGGACAGGGTGAAGGAGTGAAAGGATTAATGCTCTGATCATACTGGTGGTGTCACCTTAATGTTTCCTATGTACGAACCAGGAATGTCAGCGATACTTGGCACGATGACAAAGAAATGACCCAAAACAGCCATCACAGGGCCCAGAATCCGAGGCTCAGTGCAGCCTATCAGAGAAGAAGACAAATGATTAAAGGAAGCAAGGGGAAGAGTCCACTGTTAACACAGCGCCAAAGACGATACAGACAGAGTAAGAGAGAGAGACAGACAGAGACAGAGAGAGAGAGAGAGAGAGAGCGAAGGAGAAAGCGAGAGAAAGAGAGAGAGGGTATGTGTGTATGTGAGAGAGAGAGAGAGAGAAAGAGCGAGAAAAAGAAAGAGAGAGAAAGAGAAAAAAGAAAGAAAGAAAGAAAAGAAAGAAAGAAAAGAGCGAGAGAGTGAGAGAATACAAGAAATAGCACAATGCATGCACCATTTAAGTTACAGTAAAAGCAAAAAAAGTTAAAATTGCTTCCGATTCTACATGAGCCAAATATCAGGTGTTCTACACCCGCATGTACTGTTAAGTTAATAAGAAGTTAAGCAGAGTTAACAAGAAGTTACAAAAAATACCCCAAGGGTGCGGATGGTACAATCACCTCCCAAGCTCCTGACGCCACTCGATCGTCATTTCATCAAGTAAGGGCGGGGGAAGGGGGGTTATGATCTCCACAAAAAAGAGGAAAAAAATTAATGTTCCATAGGCACAGTTCCTTTTGACCCCTTCTTCTCCTGCTTTATCCTTTCCATTTCAAGACCTTGCGCAGGCTCAAAGAGTCTGCCACTACAGAGATGGCATACTGGGTGGAGCATATAATATTATGGAGTTGACTGAGTGGGATGAATCCCGGTTGAAAAAAAGAAGTCATTCCCGCGCTCTCTTGGATTGGATTAGACTGGATTAGGCTGGATTTCTTCTTTTTTTTCTTAGTGTGTCTGTGTGTGTGTGTGTGTGTGTGTGTGTGTGTGTGTGTGTGTGTGTGTGTGTGTGTGTGTGTGTGTGTGTGTGTGTGTGAGTGTGTGTGTGTGTGTGTGTGTGTGCACGTGCGCATGTGTGTATGTGTGTTGGTGTTAATGTGATTGTTTCACGTTTGAAATGTAGGTTGTTTTGCCCTGATGAAAGCACATCGCCATTAGACAGGGCCACAGATTGTTCCTTTTCTCTGTATGTGAATGTGGATGAGTTATTCATATATTTGTTTATCTATTTATTTATTCATTTATTTATCTATTAATTATTTGCAGAAGTTTGTCAAAAACAACTCTTTGTCGTCAGGCTTTATCGTCTCATCAGACAGACCAGAACTCTGACCACCATTTAATGTCAAAAGGATCAGATGGGATACAGGGGGAGGGGGGAAGAAAGTCTCTGCATGAACAGCGATTGAACTCTGCAGGGCAGACTCTCCTACCTACCACATGGGCCACCTATCAGACGTTACCTGTCTTCCAACCGCGCAGGATCTTCGCTGGTAAGTGACCGTATGGTATCATCCCTGTCCGTGATGATGTCAGGGGCTCCTTCAAGATAGTGTCCCCATTTTGGAAATACTGTGATAGCAATATCCTCATTTCTGTCACTCTTTCTTTCTGCCTTGAATGAATGAATAATAATAAAAAAAAAAATAAAAAAACCAAGTGAATAAATAAATAGTAAGAAGTAATACATGCAATGAATAAATGAAAACAATTGAAATCAAGCTACACAGACAGACTTTATTCTTTTAAATAATGAGAAAGAAAAGTATTATTCTATGCAAACAAAACACTTTAGAGAATTAATCAGTACCAATGTGCATTACTCAGACAATAAATCTATTAATGGAAGTGCTGGAGAACAAAATCTGTCATTTCCGTTAAAGGGAAGAGGACACAATGAAACAACAGTAACACAATTACGACATACACAGCAATATCAATAGACCTTATAAACAATAAAGAAAACGTCAGCTCAATCTCAGAAAGAAAAGAAGCCGAAGAAATACGCCGTTAAACTGACTGAGACTGAAAAAACTGAGTGACTCAATCTGTGTGAGAACAGGGTAAGTGGGATGTAGTAAATCAAGGGACGTCCCCAAATTACTACATGCAGAATGTGTAGTAATGAGGGGACATTTTTCAAATTACGTAATTTGTATTTCATACGCAATAGAACATCATTTTGAGGACGTCCCCAAATTACTACATGCAAAATGTGTAGTAATGAGGGGACATTTTTCAAATTACGTAATTTGTATTTCATACGCAATAGAACATCATTTTGAGGACGTCCCCAAATTACTACATGCAAAATGTGTAGTAATGAGGGGACATTTTTCAAATTACGTAATTTGTATTTCATACGCAATAGAACATCATTTTGAGGACGTCCCCAAATTACTACATGCAAAATGTGTAGTAATGAGGGGACATTTTTCAAATTACGTAATTTGTATTTCATACGCAATAGAACATCATTTTGAGGACGTCCCCAAATTACACACATGTCCCCTTTTTTACTACCGTACACGTCGAATTGTCCCCTAACAACTACAAAGGCACGCTCACACACACACACACACACACACACATACACACACACCAACACACACACGTACGCACACACACACACACACACACACACACACACACACACGCACACACACACACACACACACCGCACGCACGCACACACACACACACACACACACACACACACACACACACACATATTCATATTCACGCACGCATATATCCGGTCGATGTAAAACAATCTCCAAGGCACAGTTAGTTTGTTCTTTGATTTAACGTCTTTTCACTCTGAGTGATATTAGACGATATTTGACAAGGCGTGTTCACGAAAAGATGTACACATGTGTACAAACAGACAGACGCATCGCCTCAATTCATTATGAAGTCTTGTTTCAAAACAAAACAAACAGGAGAGAGACAGACACACAGACAGACAGAGACAGACATAAAGACAGACAGAGAGTGAGACAGAGAGACAGAGACACACACACACACGGACACAGAGACAGAGACAGACAAACATAGACACAACAGAGAGACAGAGAGAGACACACACACACACAGAGACACAGAGACAGACAGAGACAGACAAACATAGACACAACAGAGAGTGAGACAGAGAGAGAGAGACAGACACACAGAGACACAGAGACAGAGACAGACAAACATAGACACATGGAGAGACAGAGACGGAGAGACAGAGACAGAGGGACAGACAGAGAGACACAGAGAGAGAGAGACAGAGAGAGACAGAGATACAGAGAGAGAAACAGACAGACAGAGAGACAGAGACAGAGACAGAGAGACAAAGAGGGACACAGGGAGAGACACACAGAGAGACAGAAAAAGAGACAGAGAGAGACAGAGAGTAGAGAGACAGACAGACTGATAGACAGGCAAAGAGAAACAGAAACAGACAGAGACAGAGATAGAAAGAGATTAAAACGAGAGCTCCATCAATAAACCCACCATGCAAGAATTATAAATATATCCAGAAAATATCAAAGACAGAAAGCTAAGTGTGTTTTCTATGAATCATCTAATGTGGAAAACGGATGAGAGGAAGAGAGAGCGAGAGAGAAGAAAGAGAGAGAGAGAGAGAGAGAGAGAGAGAGAGAGAGAGAGAAGAGAGAGTTAGAAAGAGAAGAGAGAGAGAAGAGAAAGAGAGAAAGAAGAGAGAGAAGATACAGAGAAGAGGGAGAAGAGAGAGAGAGAAGAGAGAGAGAGATGAGAGAGAGAGCCATAGAGAGAAGAGAGAGAGAGCAGAGAGGGGGGGGAGGGGAGAGACAGAGAAAGAGGGAAACAGAGAAAGAAGACATGGGGAGAGACAGAGAAAGAGGGAAACAGAGAAAGAAGACACACACAGAGCGACAGACACACACACACACAGATATACAGAGGGACAGATAGAGAGACAGACATAGACACAGAGAGAGAGGCAGAGAGACACAGACACAGAGAGACAGAGACAGAGAGACAGAGACAGAGAGACAGAGAGACACAGACAGAGAAAGAGAAACAGAGACAGACAGAGAGAGACAGAGAGAGAGACACACACACACACAGAGACAGAGAGAGAGACAGAGACAAAGACAGAGAGATTAAGAGACAGAGACAGAGAGAGAAACAGAGAGAGACAGAGACAGAGAGACAGACAGACAGAGAGACAGAGACAGAGACAGAGAGACAGAGAGGGAGATAGACAGAGACAGAGACACTGAGAGAAACAGAGAGAGACAGAGATAGAGAGACAGACTTAGAGAGAGAGACAGAGATTATAACGGGAGCTCCATCAATAAACGCACTAAGCAGGAATTAAAAAAAAAGAAGCAACAACAATATCCAGAAAATAGCAAAGACAGAAAGCTATGTGTGTTTACTATGAATCATCTAATGTGGAAAACGGATGAAGTTTAAAAAGCGGGGAACATTCACTAGGTTAAAAAAAAAAAAAATTTCTTGAGCCCATTTCTTGCTATTGACATAGTTTGAAAGATTTAATGCTGTAATTGCCTTGATGTTTAGTGTCCTGGTTTTTTGTTACCAAATGTTTTCACTTTGCTTCAACTTTACTGCGTATGCTCTTGCTTAATGTGTGTGTGTGTGTGTGCGTGTGTGTGTGTGTGTGTGTGTGTGTGTGTGTGTGTGTGTGTGTGTGT
Source organism: Monoplex corrugatus (assembly GCA_030674185.1). Classification (NCBI taxonomy): domain Eukaryota; kingdom Metazoa; phylum Mollusca; class Gastropoda; order Littorinimorpha; family Ranellidae; genus Monoplex; species Monoplex corrugatus. The sequence continues at coordinate 92,994,684 of CM060306.1, read as the reverse complement.
GTGCGTGCGTGTGTGTATGTGTGTGTGTGTTCGTGTGCGTGTGTGTGCGTGTGTGTATGTGTGTAGTG
>CM060306.1:92982116-92989616 GCA_030674185.1 Monoplex corrugatus | reverse complement strand
GTGTTTTGCTGCAAAGACATATAGCCCAGTGCACATAGCGCCACAGAGGGCTCAGAACCACAAACACACACACACACACACACACCACACACACACACACACACACACACACACACACACAACAACACACACACACACAACACACACACACACAACACAACACACACACACACACACACACACACACACACACACACACACCACACACAACACACACACACACACACACACCCACATTTTTTGTAGCTCTGAGACGTATTTGTGCTTGTGCCATTGTACCATGCAATATAACGTAAATATCTTCAAGGCCATCCATTTCAGACCAGAATGGAATCGTAACATTCGCACTATAAAATAAATGTCTTCAAGGCCATCCATTTCAGACCAGAATGACAATCGTACATTCGCACTATAAAATAAATGTCTTCAAGGCCATCCATTTCAGACAAGAATGGCAATCGTACATTGCCGTCCCTTCAGGGTGGAGCAACACCAGGTCCTGTGTCTCAGTAGGATCAACCTTCAGCTAATGGATGTGCCAGCGATCCGTCTTGTCAGGACAGGGGACGTGAGAAGAGAGCTAATGACTACTAACATCTTCTCTGACCACCAAGCTCCATGGCTGCCAAAAATAAACGGGAAAAAACAAAAGCCCGCAAGCCACATTCATCTCTAGATGTGGCTTGATGTGTAGACAGTGAACAAAAGAGGGAAGAAGATCGCGCTTATGTGCAGAGGGACTGTTTGCATCGGTCAAACAAGACAGAGAGCATCAGTGAATCTGTGTGATTGCCTGTCTCTCTGTTTATGTCTCTGTTGAAGCCTCTTTTACCATCCTGTTCACGCCTTGCCACCTCAACCCCCCCTCCCTTTACCCTACTCTTACACACACACACAACACACACACACACTCACACACGCACTCACTCACACACACACTCACATACACACACACACATACACACACATCACACACACACACACACGCACACACACACTGACACACACACACTGACACACACACATACACACACACACATACACACACATACATACAAACACACATCACACACACACTCACACACTCACACACACTCACACACACACACACACACACTCACATACACACTGACACACACACATACACACACACACATACAAGCACACACACACACACACTCTCTCTTTTCATACACACACAGCACTCTCTCTCTCTTTCTCTCTCTCTCTCTCTCTCACACACACACACACACACACACACACACACACACACACACACACTTGCCCAGCTTGCGACAGGGTGGTGAAGGGAGGTAATCCAGTTGCTTTGCTTTCCATTGGCTCAGTGTGTTGACGGGCTGCCTAATGTAATTGTCACCTCCCGCCTGAAAAAAGAAGAAGAAAAAAACAACAACCTGGGACAATGCGGAGGAGAGGCGCGCAGATCCTTTTGTTCAGAGATCAAAAAAGAAGGGTACTTTTTGTATCAACCGCAAAGAAGCAGTGTGTGTGTGTGTGTGTGTGTGTGTGTGTGTGTGTGTGTGTGTGGTGTGTGAAGTGTGTGTGTGTGGTGAGTGTGTGTTGTGTGTGTGTGTGGTGTGTGAAGTGTGTGTGTGTTGTGTGTGGTGTGTGTGTGTGTGGTGAGTGTGTGTGTGTGTGAAGTGTGTGTGAGTGTGTGTGTTGTGTGTGTGTGTGTGAGTGTGTGTGTGTGTGCGTGTGAAGTGTGTGTGTGTGTGTGTGCGTGAGTGTGTGTGTGTGTGTGGTGTTTAAGTGTGTGTGTGTGTGTGGTGAAGTGTGTGTGTGTGTGTGTGGTGTGGTGTGTGTGTGTGTGTGTGTGTGTGTGTGTGTGTGTGTGTGTGTGTGTTGTGTGTGTGTGTGTGTGTGTGTGTGTGTGTAGTGTTAAGGTACACCAGTAATACTATAAAATGACGAACAAAATGTCACCATCTTCACCCCACCCACCCCCACCCCACCCCCAGTACAAGGATATGTCAGTTTTTTTTTTTTCTTTGTTGTTGTTGTTTGTTGTTGTTGTTGTTGTTGTTGTTGTTTTTTGACATGGGTATGAGTGCACTGTCCAGTGGAACAATCCCCAGTTTGTAGACTTCCTACCTACATTAGACTATCATGCTGATCACGCAGGCAACGTGGTTTCGACCTTGAGGTGGGTCACTGGATTCTTTAGGTGACCTCATTAGCCCATCTGGTCAGAGTGTCTTGCTGTGTCTGTCGCAGGGGTTTATGGGTTCCCCCCCCCCCACCTCAGGCAGGCCATAGAGGTTGTTTTTTTTAATGGCTTCATTATCTCAGCAGGTTATGACACCACGCTGTTAACCCCTTTCATCCCCGCACTCAATCCATCATCTACAAAACTGAACCCTTTCACTCCTTCATCCAGGAAGCTGGTGGATAGGGTGAAGGAGTAAAGGGTTAAATTTTTGCTTTACTGTCATGGCTGACAATGCAGGACGCTGGAGGATAGGGTGAGGGAGTCGAAGGGTTAAAGCAGGGGTCGTAGGTTTAATCCTCAGACAGCGCACAGTTGTTTATTTTTTCAGTGGTTTCATCATCTCCACTGTTTATGGCGTCATACTCATACTCATGTTCTCGAATGTTATATAGAACCAATACTGTTGTACGGTTGCGAGACGTGGACATTCAACAAACAAAGCCAGAACAAGATTGAAGGCAACCGAGATGTGGTTTCTAGGAAGGATGTTGATTGTTCCGTGGATTGCAAAGAAAACAAACGAGACAGTCTTGATGGATGCAGACATAAGTAGATCATTCATAAGGAAGATTAGGAAAAGACAAGCAACATTCATAGGCCATTTAATGAGGAAAGGGGAATTGGAACTCCTGGTCACAACGGGAAAGCTGGAGGGAAGGAGAGCACCGGGTAGACCAGAGAGAAGATACTAGACGGACTTGCAGAGTGGCTGAAGACAAGGAGGGTGGAAGAGATGCTTGAGGCAACAAGAGATAGAGAAGATGAAGTCCATAATCGCCAACGCCATGCGGCAGGGTACCTGATGATGATGACTCATAAAGCACAGGGTCATGGAATCAACCATTAGGTGAACCACAGTTTAGAGACCTTGGCGTAGTGGTCAGTGCTCTACGCTTTCCAATCTGACAGCAAGGGTTTGATCCTCTATACCAAAACTATTTTGCAACGGGTTGGCTGCTGTTATGCAGAGTCGTGGGTAGACTCAAGACCTGATGTCATTGCGATATAAAAACTGGCATTGTGTTGCCCATCTCGCACTCTGTTCTCAAGGATCCTGCATTGTCAACCATGCCAGCGAAGCAAAAACTTAACCCTTTGATTCCCTCAGGCTGCCCATCTTAACCCTTTGACTCCCGCACCCTGTCCATCAGCATCCTGCATTGCCAACCATGTAGCGAAACAAAAACTTAACCCTTTGAATCCTTCACCTTTCCATCAGCTTCCTGCAAGAAACTGGTGGCTAGGGTGAGGGAATCAAAAGGTTAAGTTTCACAGTTGGTGGATAGGGCGCGGGAGTCAGAGTTAATGCAAGAATCATTGTGATAGTGTCAAAGTAATGTTCCATAGGTCCTGCTCCTCTTTCCTTTCCATTTCAAGAACTTGCCAGTGTATAGGAATTTGCTTAGACTCAAGGACACTGCACACAACAGATGGTGAATTGGGTGGAGCGCATATGGAATTGTTAAAGTGCAATTACTCCCTCTTAAATAAATCATAAATAAACAATAAACTCTATAGGGTAATACATGCTGTCTGGCACTCACTATAAGTTCGTGTTGTGTCATCAATTTACTCTTTAATAATTTTCAAGACAACCATCCAATACAATGTTTTATATCTTTAATGAATAGCTAAGTAGGCAGACAAATAGAATACATAAATGAAGTAAAAGAATGACTAGAGAGATAATTATGTTAACGAATAAGTACAAATGCAAACAAATAAGATAAATAATAAAAATGACCAGACTGATCTACTAAGTGGAATAATTCTACCCATACCACCCACCCTTTTTTTTGGGTGGTGGTGGTGGGCAAGTACGGGGTTCAGATTATGTCTGTTCCTTTGACTGCTGTTTTGTTTCAGTTTAAAATGTCTTGGCCACGATGACAAATCACTCTTACTATCACAAGAAAATAAGACTGAAACGCTGAAACTTTGTTATTTGTTTCTTTACTGGACGAAGTAGCAGGGGAGTTTCAGTCTTTTTCCCTTATTTTGTATTTGGTATTTGTTCGTTTGTGGTCTTACGTCTACACTTGACAAAGGCCAGCTGGCGCCTGTGTTGTCTGGTTGTATTAGATACGCGTTCCGATTCTTTTGTCGTGTTTTCTGCTGGTTTACGTGACCTTCCTGCATACATAACAATTGGACATTTTTTCTGTTTATTGTACATGTTGTAGTTGATCTGTGTTAGCATCATTTGTAGCATGATTGAAAGAAAGAAACAAGAAGCTAATACTGAATGATGTCTTTATCTCTTCTAATTTCTGCTGACAGCATTTTTGCGTCAAGTGTTCATCACAGTACAAGACTGAGCATATATCTTTTCGAAAGATTTTAAACCTCGTTATCATAAATTGTTTTAAGAGATAAACCTGTTTTCTGCAAATGTTAACTTATGAATGCGAGATTGATTTGCGTCCATTTTCAAAGATATTTAGATTGTCATTTTGATATATATCTATAACGTTTTATGTATTGGCATATTTCCAGTTAATGGAGATGAGAAAGCCTCAGTTGTGTATGTTATATGATGACACGTACGTTTTCTGCGTCCAGTTTCATAGCCATAACTCTTTTTATGCACACAGTGGATGTATGCGTGTCTGTAAGCACTCCTGTATCAGCAGACCAATGTGGACAGTTCTTGAATGGAGTTTGAACAAATGAAGTATCGTAGACAGGCCCAACTCAGTAACAAGCTGTAAATGCCTCAGTATGAAAGGGTGCGGCATGGCAAAATTCTTACTCGTGTACTTATATTGCCTGTGATGTTGATGATCATGAGCGAATAGGTAAAATTATTCACTTTTAACCTTCGTCTCAACTTATTACAATCTATCTGTGTCTTATAATCCTATCTTTGGTGCATATGGAAGTCACACATACAAACGGTTTTGTTTTTTTCTTGATTCTTTGCAGGCAGACTGTGAAAATGTGGGACCTCTACCCGACATCAAAAACATCACGTATATAGCCTGTTTGAAAAAGAAGAAGAAGAAGAAGAAGGCGATGGTAATGATGGTGGTGGTGGTGGTGGTGGTGGTGGTGGTGGTGGTGGTGATTGTGGTGGTGGTGATGGTGATGGTGATGGTGAAGACGATGACGACGACGACGACGTCGACGACGACGATGATGATGATGATGATGATGACGACGACGAGGACGGACTCTCCCGTCGTTCGGCGTGGGTCATCACTACGTAGCATGGGTCTTCATGTAGAATACAAGACCAATTCTGTAGACACACGTTGTCCGGCAGGCGATGCATGGGAAGAAATCCTGCAGCCTTGGGGTCTGTTGAATAGTCGCTGTTGTGCGCTGTTCCGATGTGATTAAGCCCTAAGTGCAATGCTGCTGCCAACTTTTCTGTTGTGGTCAGTGTCTTCTCAAATGATGAGGTTGTCCTTCAGACTATTCTGTTATCGCTCTAGTTACCTTCCCTGGTCACATCTTTGATTCAGCTTTCCATATACGAGCATCTTTGTAATGCACTTATCAGCTTTTCATACAGGAACATCTTTGTAATGAAGTTATCAGCTTTTCATACAGGAACATCTTTGTAATGAAGTTATCAGCTTTTCATACAAGAGCATCTTTGTAATGAAGTTATCAGCTTTTCATACAAGAGCATCTTTGTAATGCACTTATCAGCTTTTCATACAGGAACATCTTTGTAATGAAGTTATCAGCTTTTCATACAGGAACATCTTTGTAATGAAGTTATCAGCTTTTCATACAAGAGCATCTTTGTAATGAAGTTATCAGCTTTTCATACAGGAACATCTTTGTAATGCACTTATCAGCTTTTCATACAGGAGCATCTTTGTAATGAAGTTATCAGCTTTTCATACAGGAACATCTTTGTAATGAAGTTATCAGCTTTTCATACAGGAACATCTTTGTAATGAAGTTATCAGCTTTTCATACAGGAACATCTTTGTAATGAAGTTATCAGCTTTTCATACAGGAACATCTTTGTAATGAAGTTATCAGCTTTTCATACAGGAACATCTTTGTAATGAAGTTATCAGCTTTTCATACAGGAACATCTTTGTAATGCACTTATCAGCTTTTCATACAGGAACATCTTTGTAATGCACTTATCAGCTTTTCATACAGGAACATCTTTGTAATGAAGTTATCAGCTTTTCATACAGGAACATCTTTGTAATGCACTTATCAGCTTTTCATACAGGAGCATCTTTGTAATGAAGTTATCAGCTTTTCATACAGGAACATCTTTGTAATGCACTTATCAGCTTTTCATACAGGAACATCTTTGTAATGCACTTATCAGCTTTTCATACAGGAACATCTTTGTAATGAAGTTATCAGCTTTTCATACAGGAACATCTTTGTAATGCACTTATCAGCTTTTCATACAGGAACATCTTTGTAATACAGTTATCAGCTTTTCATACAGGAACATCTTTGTAATGCACTTATCAGCTTTTCATACAGGAACATCTTTGTAATGAAGTTATCAGCTTTTCATACAGGAACATCTTTGTAATGAAGTTATCAGCTTTTCATACAGGAGCATCTTTGTAATGAAGTTATCAGCTTTTCATACAGGAACATCTTTGTAATGAAGTTATCAGCTTTTCATACAGGAACATCTTTGTAATGCACTTATCAGCTTTTCATACAGGAACATCTTTGTAATGCACTTATCAGCTTTTCATACAGGAACATCTTTGTAATGAAGTTATCAGCTTTTCATACAGGAACATCTTTGTAATGCACTTATCAGCTTTTCATACAGGAGCATCTTTGTAATGAAGTTATCAGCTTTTCATACAGGAACATCTTTGTAATGCACTTATCAGCTTTTCATACAGGAACATCTTTGTAATGCACTTATCAGCTTTTCATACAGGAACATCTTTGTAATGAAGTTATCAGCTTTTCATACAGGAACATCTTTGTAATGCACTTATCAGCTTTTCATACAGGAACATCTTTGTAATGAAGTTATCAGCTTTTCATACAGGAACATCTTTGTAATGTACTTATCAGCTTTTCATACAGGAACATCTTTGTAATGAAGTTATCAGCTTTTCATACAGGAACATCTTTGTAATGTACTTATCAGCTTTTCATACAGGAACATCTTTGTAATGAAGTTATCAGCTTTTCATACAGGAACATCTTTGTAATGAAGTTATCAGCTTTTCATACACAAGCATCTTTGTAATGAAGTTATCAGCTTTTCATACAGGAACATCTTTGTAATGAAGTTATCAGCTTTTCATACAGGAACA
>CM060306.1:92909616-92959616 GCA_030674185.1 Monoplex corrugatus | reverse complement strand
ACAACATGACAGCAGGACATGAAGGAATGCACAACATGACAGCAGGACATGAAGGAATGCACAACATGACAGCAGGACATGAAGGAATGCACAACATGACAGCAGGACATGAAGGAATGCACAAACATGACAGCAGGACATGAAGGAATGCAGAAATTGATGAGGTCATTTTTTCACAGTGCTTTTTTATGATGAAAACGGGGATGACAGTAATGATCAACAGAATTCCATTTCAGGTTGGAGACTACGTGACAGAGCTGTGCTCTGTACTTACTTTCATTAAATCATAATGACCTGGCATTGTAGGTCCGAGAAATACAACACCTGTGGCATTGGTCAAAAATTGAGTAACAACCTCAGCGGCTGTTCCTAAAGTGGACGATAACTGAGTGTCTCCAACGAACCCATAGTGCGTTAGTTCTAAATAGGAGCCATCTGGTGTTGAAAAAAGAAAACCCACACAGCTTCTTTTTTTTTTCTTTTGCTGACAGAGGTTTTAATCCACAACGTAACGGTCAGTAACACGTTGAATTAACCACTTTGCCGCAGAGGTCAACAAAACATCATCTTTGTCAAGGTGTGGCTGGAATGTTGGTGTGGCAAGGAAGGAGATGGTGGAGGAGGGAGAGGAAATGGAGTAATCCCTGTCTTATTTGTGGATTGAATCCGATATTTTTTTTATTCTTTGGGAGGTGATGTGACTACGAGGCCATCGTTCCATGAGCCTACCAGAATGGACTTTTTTATACTCTGAAATGGATTTTGTTAAAGAACAAGAATTCTTTAAGCCCATCTGCCTTCAAATCACTTTAATTGAAGAGGGGAAATTTCCAAATCTGCCAGCACTGCAGTGTTCTTGTGGAGCATCTTCCAGAGACATTGGAAATAGATCAGTAACGTGCCATGCTGTGGTTCTCTGCGAGATCATTTCAATTTCACTTTACTGAAGAAAATATTCTTATGAATTAACTGTACTGCTCCCGTCCATCAATCAGATTGATCATTGACACTGTTGGCGGATAAAATCTTAAGCGTATGAATTTAAAATCTAGTTCTCTGAACCGTGATTACGTTTTAGCCCTTGCATTATTTTGCAGTTGTGACACTTGTGTTTTTTGCCTTATGCTCTTCTGAGATATCTCAGACCGCAACCCTTTCTCAGACATTGTTGTATACATCAATGTTAACAGGTTGATTATGTTATTTGGGTCAGCTTTTTTAAAAGAAAAATGTATTTTGGGCTTGGGAATCGATTCATTACAATCAAAACGTATCTTTTATTATTCTACTTGAAGTTTATAACACACTATCTCGTTGCAGTAGATCACACCTGTAACGCGTTTGTTTCATGTATGTAGCGAGTAATAGTGGGGGTGGGTGGGAGGGGGGGTGGAATCTAAATTGCTGACTGATTTATTTCCAAATTGTTTTTGTGCATACTGTAGCCACTCTATAGGGTGAATGATGGATGAATGTAATAAAAGCAGTTGATTATTTGTTACTTTCATAAATAGTCTGTCCTGCTTTGCTTCATGTGTGGACCCCAGTAGATCATTTGGTTTGAGCGTCGGATTCACATGCTAGTGGTTGTGGGTTCGAATTTCGGGGCGCACTACATTAAAACTGGCCTTCTCACTGTCCCATCTTAACATTATTGTTGTTCTGGTGGTGTCAGTATAGGATTAGATAATTCCCCCCTTCTCCCACTTCCCTGGGATAGTTATCCCCGTCTGCCATATCACCTGAGGTGGTTATCGACGTAAAATAACTAACCAAATCAATCAATCAATTATTTTGACAAATTATAGCAGTCCGCCACGTAGGTTTTACTAAAATCCATTAGTCATTATTACCTATATCACCTACACGTATGTATGCACCATTGTTTTTGTTGTTCACACTTACTTTGTCGTAGCGCTGTCGCCGTAACCCGGCCTCATCAGCGACTGACTGTGTTACTGCTGATGAGGCCCCATGTTTTGGCATGACAGTCTGCACGTAATGCTGCAGAGAGCTTGGGACACACAAACTACAGAGTTCTGTGCCTTTGAGACGTATGACGCATACGCAGATAAGATCACTGGCGACGATCAGGAGGGAGATTGAACGGTAATAAAATCGTGTTGTTGCCAATCTCTCTAGCCATGTCTCTGCTACATCTCGCTTCTTTTTGCCCCGTCATCAGCACCTCCAATCACTTGCCTTCCTTTGTCCCGCCCTTCGCTACGTGCGGGCGTGCACACACACACACACACACACACACACACACCACCACACACACACGCACACTCACACACACACACACGCACACACACACACACATCTTCCCAGCCGATGACAGGGCGGTGAAGGGAGGTAATCCAGTTGCTCCACTTTCCATTGGCTCACTTTGTTGACGACTGCCTAATGTAATTGTCACCTCCTTCAGGAGGGGGAAAGAGAGAGAGAGACAGACAGACAGACAGAGACAGAGAGATAAGAAAAAGATCAGCTTTTGTGGAGAGGCGCGCAATTTTTTTAAGGGCTAAAAAATGGAAAGGTCTTTTTTATCAACGGGAAAGACGCTGTGTGTGTGTGTGTTGTGTGTGTGTGTGTGTGAGTGTGTGTGTGTTTACTACTGTAAAAGAAGAAGTTGTAACCACTGTAATAAGGTGTGTGCATATTTTTGAATAAAAGCTTTATATATATATATATATTATATAGCCTATATATATATAGAGAGAGAAAGAATGAGAGAGAAATAAACAGATGGTAGATAGATAGATAGACAGATGGTAATAGATAGATAGATAGATAGATAGAAAGATACATAGATAGATAGAAAGGTACATAGATACATACATAGATAGATACATAGATACATAGGTAGATAGGTAGACAGATAGATAGACAGATAGATATTTGTCATGATTTATTAGTGCTGGTCGAGTGGTTTACCTTGCAGGGTGGAATGTTTCTCTACCACAGCCATGACAACACGTGTTTCAACCACCAAAGTGACCAAACGCAGACGATAGCATGTTTTTCACGGTTTGTGCGTGCAAAGATATAGCAATTTTTTCACGGTTAGTGCGTACAAAGAGTATTTTTCGCCGGTCACTTGAAAATTGTGTTTTTACAACTGAACAACACCTCCTGCAGACGACGAATGTCATTGGATGCACCACAAAAAGTGTTCACCTCGTTGGCCAATAGAAACGTCGGTTACACGTGATCTACATTTTTCGGTAAAATTGTTAAGTGAGATACTGTCAAATTGCATTTTTCGTTTGGAGAGGACAGGCGAGGTGGACTGGCTGCGAATCTTACACCGACACCTGGTGAGTCCTTTGCAGATGATAAACGGTTTCACTCGTTAGGCTAGTTGTGTTCTGAAGAAAGAATGAATGATAACGTTTATTTAGTAGACAAGACAGCCTACGATTTAAATCAAATGTCGTCACTCGTTCTGTCTGCTAGTATGACAGGTAAAAATTTGGCATATACTATAGATAATAAACTTAACCACCCCATTTTTCTGCACATCGGAAATTGGGCTGTTATTGCTACCTTCTTCAAAGACTACGCACAATCATTGTAACGACTCTCAGAACGGTAGTCCTACCCCTGCCTCTCATCCTTATCCTGGCTTTTTTTAACCAAACTTATCAGTGAATTCTTGAGATGGGAGTTACAATGGAACGACCATATCATGAGAAAGATACTTAAGGTCAAAACAAGGTGGTAATGTTCACATTTGCCTCTTAGTCTTGGGAAGAGGCTGTTCCTATCATTTTCTGCCTCACTGGTTCATTCACCTCGTTTTCCGTTAAGCTTCCATACTTTCTCCTAAGACTGGTAATTGGGCTCATTTATAATATTGGACTGCATTTTTGGCTCCAACGAAATGTGGTTTGTTTTTGTAGGCAAGGTTTTGTATGGGTTAGCGTAATTTATACATTATATTATATTCAGGATTCTTTTAAAATCACCTGTGATAAATAGGACGGAATGGTCAGTGCCAGGGGAACATCGTTAAGAATATGTGCGCAAATCCATTGTGCCCCGAAGTTCCTCTTTAAATGAGGGGTTGATTGTTGTAGCCCTTACATAATTTCACAATCGCTGAATCGGCAAGGCTTTAAACTACGAGAATAATGAGCACACGTATGTACTCAAATACAATGATACACGCACAGATGTAATTGCGAGACGGTTATTGGGGTTATTGCTAGGATTAAGACTGGAAGCAATTAGGTCATGTATATCCGCAAAATTCCAGATAACTGAACTGCACCTTTGCCGAAATTACTAATCTTTAATTTAAGTAAAACTGCTCGATTTGTCTCTTTTCGAGGTCGGAGTAGAGATAGTCTAGTAGAGACCTTGCTATTATCAGGTCATTTTTTTCAGACGGATCGTAACTGTCTGACTGCGTAGTTATATCAGGGCTATCACTTTTTCAAAACAACGCATGATATTCAACAGGAAAAAGAGAATCTATTATTAACACATATCAGTGCATTCGCGCACGTAATCTAAGAAGCCCTGAGCCTGACGTTGTCCAGTGTGTCCAATCTCGCACAGGGGATTAAAAAAACATCTTGAATACAAATTTAAAGATAACTAAGGACACTAAAACGTATATATAAGAATGGGCCTTAATTACCTAAAATTGCTTCCGCATATCCTTTTCCTAAAGCCCAAAATGCACACTTGATACGTGTACCCAATTATCAATCTTAAAAGTACATGACTTTATCGAACACACACAGGTGAATGGAATAAGGCAGAAAATAAGACAGAATAGAAACAAGTTGTGGAAAACGTTAGAAGAATATGACGTTAGGGGGCAACTTCTAGACAATATAAGAACCATCTATACCAACAGCATGAGTGCAGTACGCACCCAAGATGGACTCACGGAATGGTTTGGGGTGACGTCGGGAGTGAGGCAGGGGTGTGTTCTATCACCACTGCTGTTCATTGTATATATGGACAAAATCACGAAGGAAGCAAATCCCAACCCTGAAGATCTGAACGAGATGCTGTTTGCAGATGATCAAAGCCTTGCACATGAAAAAGAAGGGGAACTCCAGGAGCACACGAACAACCTGAACACACAATGTGAGAACTTCGGCATGAAAATCAGTATCAGCAAAACCGAGACACTGAAAGTCAGTAGAACACCTGGCCGCCTCAACATCAACATCGAGGGGACAGCACTGAAACAAGTCAGCGAGTTCAAGTATCTTGTAAGTATCTTCACAGAAGATGGACGTCTCAACAGAGATCGAGACAAGAGTTCAAAAGGCCAACAGCGTCAGCTACCAGCTTGCCCCACTCCTAAGACACCCCAACATCCCCATCGAGACCAAAGCCAAACTCATCGAGTCCATATTTAGACCAACCTTGACCTACCAGTGTCAGACATGGACCCTTACCAAAAGTCTTGAAAGATCACCACCTGCGAGATGAGATGTCTAAGGAGAGCAGTCAACAAAACCAGACATAAGATCAAGAACATCAAGATCAGAGAAATGATTGGAACAACAATTCTCCACTACATCCAACAGCAGAGAACCAGGTGGTTCGGGCACCTGACACGCATGGCACCTCACCAGCTTGCCAGTAAAGCTTACAACACAAAGGTGTCAGGGTACAAGGCAAGGGGTAGACCGAGGAAGACCTGGATCGAGGGTGTGAAAGAAACACTGAAGACCCACAACATCCCACTCAACCAGGCCTTCAAACTTGCCGCAGACAGAAAGCTCTTTCTCCCCTCGACGCCCAAGATGGTATAAGAGGATGGATAAAGTAAAGTATAAGACAAAGGAGAAACGACATTAAAGAAGAAATGTGTACCCGTTTATAACTGCTTAGACTGGTGGTTTAAGCTGTAATAACCAGGTGAGCTATAGAATCGCAGGATTTAAGAGCGCACGGTTTAAATGATTACACGCTGATAAAGCCATTTTTTATATTGTCTTGTTCGTTGAAATGCGTGACTGTCCTTTCGATTGACTTTCATTTTTTCTTGTCGAGCATGATTACACTTCGAATAATCTCTCACTAGTCTCAGTACATGTTTTCAGAAACGGCCTTTGATATCTCAGTTGGATGAGAATTGAATTTAGAAATTTGCTACTAAACATTTTGCTTTTTCCCCCGCACGAGGTATTGAAACTTTTGACTTTCGCATGAGAACTTTTCCAACAATTGGGCGGGGCTTGTTGTGCGCTAAACCGTTCCTCTGTGGAAATGCTGAAAAAGCGGCATGACAATGGTTAAAGAGGGAGGGGGAGAAAAATACCGCGGAAAACGAGAAAAACCGGACGTGTCCTTGGATTATGCGCGCGAATGAATTGTGTGTACTTTTAGTTTTTCCCGTCGCTGTTTTGTATGTTTTGAAGCGGTTATACACCTGATATGGCTCTTTGCAGTCGGCTGAGCTTTTGAACAATAATAATTTTTATGAAAATATGTATTGTCCAGAGCAGGTTAAAAATCCAAATTTTTTCCAGCCAAGAAATAAAACGTGATGACCACTCAAAGAAATGAAAGCAGCACGAAGACAATGAAGATTCCAAAGTCGGGTTCAGGTCCTATTTTCTGAATCCAGTTTCGAGGAGGACGTCTGCTGGCATCACGTACCAGTCCTGCTTCTACAGACGGGTACCACTAGAGCTGTGGTCACATTCAGTGGAGATAAGTTTTGTATTGCTGCTATGTCATGTTCTGTTCCTCGACTTTTCTCTTAAGTTTGACTGGAAAATCAAACTTATGGTTGCGCATGCTGAAGATCCCTCGTCAGTTGAAAATCATGAAGAGCAGGGCATTGCCCGGCTGCCTTGGTATAAAACATTGGAGAGATAGGTTGATTTCCCAGGTCCCACCCCTTGAAGACCAGTTAGCCTTCTTGCCTTGCTGTAGTCTTGGTAAATGTACCGTTATTGTCCGTCTCCACTCTTGTGTTCCCTCCCTCCACCTTTCCCACCCTCTTTATGACTATGTGTATTTGTGTATGCATGGAGGTAATGTGTAGTATGCCAAATGTAAAGAATGGGGTTTATAAGGATTAATCAATTGCAATTTAGACTTGCAAGGTGAGCATGGTTTTTGACTTATCTTTTGACGGGTGGTTGACGTATTGTTCGCCCTGATATGGCTCTCGTAGTCGGCTGGGCTGTAAGCAATATGAACTGAACTGAACTTCCCTCCGACCTCTTTCTCACTGTATTTCTGGCTACATATATAAGCGTATGTATGTACTTGTGTATGCACGGAGGAGAGTAAATGTGTAGTATGCCATATGTAAATAACAGGGTTTTTAAGGATTAATCGCACTCGGACAATTCCATAGGTGATCTACCCATATCGGCCAGATAAATATCCGGCAGACGTCTTAATCTTGTGCAAAAGTTTATGCGTTGGCAGGGTTTGAAATGGGCGAGGGGAACTTTGGACATCGCCGGAATTCAGTTAAGTTCATACTGCATGTAGCTCGGCCGATCACAAGAACCATATCAGTCCAGTACAGAGATCAGTATACGCACACCTCAAATATTAACACCGTGTTGAAAAGTCCATGTTTAATTAGGCTACTTTAGAACCATCCAGCTGTAAATGGGAAATCGTTCCCTCTGGGGTCAGGGAAGGTAACGCTGAGAGGTTGGTACCACTGTCACTATGCTGTCTCCTCTAAGACATTTGAATTTTAAACAAATTTTGGTTTCCAGGACTAATAGTTGCAAAAGATATTTAATACGACCTTTTGTACAGAATCACAAAGCATTCCAGTAAAAGTGAGATTAAATTTAATCATTATTGCAAAGTGATTCCAACATGTTGACCGATTTGTACACTTTGTCCATCGATTCCTAGAAATTTGTATGTTTTCATAATGGAATGCATGCGTGGTGTATATGCATGTCTGTAGTGTGGTTTTGTTCAATAATTGACTTTATTTTTGCAGGTGAAATCGCCAGTAGCCCGGTATTTTAAACTTACCTCCCTTTTTCCCTCCATCTCACTCCTCCTTCCCCGACGTCGCACTTCTATATCCCTCCTTTTCTCTTTACCCCCCTCCCTCTCCTTGCATCTCTCATTATTCAGTCCTGCCAGTCGCTATTTTACTATGTCACTGATCAGATCATTGTTCTAAGTTCAAAACAAGGATGGCGTCTGAGGAACCTGGCCTGCAGGCGCCATCTACCAACTGTGGTTACAAACGCTGCTTTGGTTTTACTTCTTTTGATCTTGCTTCTGTTGGATAGTAGCTGTTGTATGTTGAAATGTGTTCTCTACGTGCACGGTCACCAGCTTACGTCGTTGTGGGCATTATTTTTTCCATTTGGTGTTGCCTGTTCTGAGGTCGCCTCCCTACCTCTGTAGGGATGCCGGGGGCTCTATCAGTATGTAAAGTATCCCCAACTTCTGGAAATTCTGTGCTAGAAATGTCATTTCTACCTATCATTTTTTGCCTTAATGGTCCATTCACATGTGCGTATTTGATAAAATCTTGGGTACTTTTTCTTAGGATTGATAATTGGGTACATGTATTACGTGCATTTTTCCCCCGTTGGGTTGCCGGGGCCTCTTTCAATATAAATAGTATCCCCACCTTCTGGAAATTCTGTGCTAGAAATGGATCGAGCAAATGTAGAAGTGTGTGGCAGCAGGAGGTGAATACTTCGAACATATGAAATAAATCACTTTTTTGCCGGTGAGTGTTTGACGTATAAGTTCGTTGGTCTCATATTCAGGCGTTTTTTAAAATCCCCTGAGCGATGAACTGGACGGAGTGGTCGACGCTGGGATCGTGTCTTTAGCTTATGTGCACGAATGCATTGTGTACTTTTTTCCTGTTAAAGTTTTGTATGTTTTAAAGCGGTTATAACCCTGATATGGCTCTACGCAGTTGGCTGGGCTTTAAACAATAAACACAAGTAGGTGTATCCCTATTTTTTGTTCATAATGGTATTTGTTTTGGTTTGGGGTTGGTCCAAAGGCCATAGGCGCGTGTGTGGTGGTAGTGGTGGTGGTGTTTTTTTTTTTTGAGCGGGAATTCTACAGTGTCTTCAGTGGTTATCTGCCGTTGTCCAGGCCAAAGGGTTAAGCTTCTTGAGCCAGATGCATTTTCTGTAGTTGCTTGGTCTACTTTTTTACGTACACCTGTACCGGTAACTGTGGCATGGGGAAATTAAACTGGCGTTCTGCAGCTAGAGGGAAAAGTAGCGCAGTCTTAGTGTGGATGTAGTGTTCTGCTACTCCCATCTGGCGCTGCTGTGGTCTTTCACATGACTCTGGACTGGAGGATCAGTGCAAGTTGGAAGGGCTTGCTGGTTGACAGACATCCAGTTCAGGTGACCTGACTGTCCCGAGTCACTCGTGTAATGTTCAGTACTAGTTGTTTATCCGACTGCCAACGGTGATTCACCGTTAGAAATGATATAGGCGCGTAAACGAAACAAGACATGCGCAGTTTTTGGCCAAATTACCTGTCGAGAGTAGACAAAAATCGGTCTGATTCTGACCAGCCTTCGTCACGAACTCAAAAAGACAATTTCAGTAAATTCATGTCAAGACTGACAACAGCAACAGGATCAGTTGGGTTCCATGAATAAACTCTTAGTACTGATGGCACATGTATTTGTGTAACTGAACTGTTATAAGACATTAAACTGATCGATAAATCAAGTCCTACACTAGAACTAAAACTTAAGCCAGAACTAAACTGAACTTAAGCCAGAACTGAACGATAAGCCAATCGGTAAATCAATACGTCAAAGACTGCGCTTCGCGGGACACTGCTGGCGGAGCAAAGAACTGGTGTGTGTGTGGGGGGGGGGGGGTGTTCCTATATGGAGACCCAGCCATGGCAAAGACCAGGACGTCCAAAGACGACCTCCATCGACCAACTGATGGATCATACGGGCTGTCAGTATGATGAACTACCTACTGCAATGTCTGACAGAAGGATGGAGGAAACGTGTCATGGATAGCCGAGCAAGCTCGACATGATGATGATAATGAAACTGAGCTTAATCCAGAACTAAACTGATTTTTAAGCCAGAACTAAACAGAACTTAAGCCAGAACTAATCTGAACTTAAGCCAGAACTAAACTAAACTTAAGCCAGAATTAAACTTAAAACTAGTCAAACGTAAACCAGAGGTAAACTTAAACCAAAACTAACCTTAAACCAGAACTAAATTCAAAACAGATAAAATTGAAGCTACAAATGAACTTAAAGGTATGAACTTAAAAGCCAAACCTAAACTTGTAATCTTGAACACAAACAGAACTCAAACTGAACTTGAAACTCAAACTGAACTTGAAACTCAAACCTGAACTTGAAACTCAAACCTGAACTTGAAACTCAAAACCTGAACTTGAAATCAAAACGTGAACTTGAAACCCAAACCTGAAACTCGAACCTAAACTTGAAACAACCTAAACTTGAAACTCAACCTAAACTTGAAACTCAAACCTAAACTTGAAACTCAAAAGCTAAACTCGAAACTCAAAAGCTATACTCGAAACTCAAAAGCTAAACTTAAACCGAAACAAAACTTAAGCCGAACTTAACCCAAACTGAAACTAAACTCCAGTATAAACTATCCTTAAGCTGAGCTAAACATTAAAACCGAATCTAAACATTAACAAAAAACAGTCTAAAGATTCATAACAATAGAACGAAATCTGCACATTATAAACATAAAACGAAATCTAAAGATTTTAAACAATAAGAAAATATTGAAGCGAAGTTTCAAAAAACTACACAAAACTGAAGCAACAATAAAACCTGTAATCAATAAACCAAACGTAATCTGAAAACAGAAAAACCAACCTTAAACTAATGCGAACATTCAACAAATGCCTTAAAACAAATACCCAAACCAATTGAAAAGTAAAACTGAACCACACTTTAAAAAAAAAATGCCCGGTGTAGAAATCACGCGTTGGAAGAAACATCAAATTTGAAATCCATATCCAAACTAACTGAAAGTAAATGAAAAAGAAACAAAATAACTAAAAAAATAATGAAAGCAAAAAGCCTCAAACAAAATAATTCAAAACATAACGTAAAATAAGGAAAACCCTAGGAAATAAGAAAAAAGAAAAAACGGAACACATCGTAAACCTGTATGCCTTACCGCTTACGTAACATTTTTAAATAAATAAAATTAAACAAGGACAGTTTTATATAGAAACGATAACATGGAACCCAACTGATATTGTGGTTATCATGCCATTCCATAATGGCATAGTTCAGAGTATTTGGACATTTTTGGCTTAGATTCTTCTGGAAGTTCAGTTCTACATTTGTTTTCTGTCCGTTTCTGCCTTGTTCCTTTGCTTCTATTTATTCCTGTTTTCTGGCTTGCTGGTCCATTAACTTGGGTGTTCGGTGGGGTCTTGCGTGCTTTTTCTTGGGATTGGTGGTTGGCGTATGTTTTGGTGTCCTTAGTTATGCTTAAATTTGTGTTCAGGTGTTTTTTTAAAACCTCTGTGCGATGAATTAGACGGAGTGGTCTGCGCCAGAAGGTAAATCTTTAGATCATCAGGTGCCTTGCCGCATGGCGTTGGCGATTATGGACTTCCATCTCTCTTGTTGCCTCAAGCATCTCTTCCACCCTGTCTTCAGCCACTGCAAGTCCGTCCAGTATCTCCTCCCTGGGTCTACCCGGTGTTCTCCTTCCCTCCAGCTTTCCTGTTGTAACCAGGTGTTCCAATTCCCCTTTCCTCATGAAATGGCCTATGAATGTTGCCTGCATTTTCCTAATCTTTTGATCTACTTGTGTCTGTCTCCATCAAGACTGTCTCGTTTTTCTTTGATGTCCATGGAACTTTCAACATCCTTTTTAGAAACCACATCTCGGCTGCCTCAATCTTGTTCTGGTTTTGCTTGTTGACTGTCCACGCCTCGCAACCGTACAACAGTATTGGTTCTGTATAACATTCCGGAACTCTCTTCCTGATAGGCATTTGTTGGTAAGAATGCTTTCCATCTTCTTGAATGTTTCGGCTTGGCCGATTCTGCTGGCTATTTCTGATGTGCATCTGCCGTCTGGTGAAATGATCGTTCCCAGGTATTTAAACTTAACCTGTCTCAAGGTTGTGCCGTTTGCTGTTATTTTGCATGAGGGGATTTCATGGTGGTTGTTGTTTTTACTGATCACCATGACTTCAGTATTCCTGCTGTTTAGTTCCAACCATTTACCTTTGCTTTCTATTTCTAGTGTATTCACAAGGTTTTGTAGGCCCCTTTCACTTTCTGCAATTTGCACGGTGTCATCTGCGTATGGAATGTTTATAATTTTTCCTCCAACCTTTAATCCATGGTCTTCCTCTAGGTTTCTCATGTTTTTGCTGTAAAGTGAAAACGGATCTGGTGACAAAACACAACCCTGTCTGACTCTTTTGGTGTTTTGGAAAGAGCTTATATCTATTTTTATTCTCATTGCAGCTGTTTGTTCCCAATACATATACTACACGTCATTATTGAAGGGCCAGGAACGTTTTTGAGTCAATTTTTGAAAGGAGAAATAACCTATTTTCTCTTACTCTTTTCTCCAATTCGTTGCCGTAACTGAATGGATAAGAGCTCAGACAACATTGCAGTTTCCTTTTGGCACGCGTTTGGGGATTTGCCGATTTGCAATGGGCGGCCCAAGGAAGACAATTTCCACACGAAATTGTCGAATCTTCAGCAGGGTCTCTCTGACGACGCAGGCAAGGTAGCGACAAAATTCGCTTTGCACGTGCAAGGCAAGCCCTTTTTGAACACTACTCCAGCCAAAGTTGCCCGCAGACGAGGATAAAAAGGACCCGTTCTTGGTTCGTTTTAACCATGCTTGCAAGACGACGGATGACGGATGAGCAGCGGGGGAGAGCCCTCGCTCTGCTTGATGAAGGCCTAGCCCAGCGGGAAGTTGCTAGACGACTTGAAGTGTCGCATTCCACAATCCAGAGACTGCTGGAGCGCTTCAATGAGACTGGAGCAGTCCAGGAAAGGCGTCACACGGGTCGACCCAGAGTAACAAGACATAAAGACCGCTACCTTGCCCTCTCCGTCCTGAGGGAAAGGGCATCCACTGCGGTGACCTTGAGGGGTCAGCTGAGGGACGCAACAGGTGCTAACATCAGCTGCAGCACGGTGAGAAGACGGCTACATGAGGCAAACTTGAGGTCACGGAGACCGGCCGTCCGACCCGTGCTGTCACCGGTCAACAGAGTGCGCCGCATGACCTGGGCCAGGGAGCACGTGACCTGGACAAGGCAACAGTGGGCCCGGGTCTTGTTTTCGGATGAGTCCAGGTTCACCCTGACCTTTAACGATGGCCGGGCTCGGGTGTGGCGACGTCAAGGGGAGAGGTTCGCTGACGCCACTGTCCAAGAGCATAACCGGTACGGCGGCGGGTCGGTGATGGTGTGGGGTGGCATGAGCCGTGGTACCCGGACCCCCCTGCTCCCCATTGACGGCATCCTGAACGGGGTCCTGTACCGGGACGAGGTTCTGGCGGCCGTGGCACTGCCTGCGCTTGTGGACCTTGGTCAAGGCGCCATCTTCCAGGACGACAATGCACCTGCGCATCGAGCACGCCTTGTGACCGACTTCCTGGAGAAGCATGAAGTCGTCCGTATGGCCTGGCCAGCGTGCTCACCTGACCTGAACCCAATTGAACACCTCTGGGATGTGCTCGGGAGGCGCATCAGGGACAACCACCCCCCACCGGGCACCCTGGCCAGGCTGGTCGACATCCTGCAGATCGAGTGGGCGGCCATCCCTCAGGACACACTCCGTACCCTTGTGGGGTCGATGCATCGGCGCTGTGAAGCATGCATCCAGGCTCGGGGCGGACACACGCGATATTGAAAACAGATTGGCCAAATCTGACACTTTCTGTTTTTTGAAAAGGGGGGGATGTTCCTTTAAATGCATGTGCTGTTCACTAATGGGTCATTGTGCTAATTTCTTTTTCCAAAACAGGTGTGGAAATGATGAAATAAAACATAGAATCAATTCTAAACATTGTCAATTATTTCAACTTAAAATTAGAGAGGAAGGAAGAAGTGGCCCTTAAATTATGATTAGGAGTATATTTCTGATTATTCGTAGATCTTTTCCATCAATATTGAGTCTTTCTAGTTGATCAATTGTTCATGTCTTACCCGATCGAAAGCTTTGGTATAATCAACAAAGCATACATATAAATCCTTGTTCACCTCGATTGACCTCTCTGATAGTTCTTAGGGTGTATATGGCATTAATAGTTCCTTTCCCTTCCACAAATCGACGCTGTTCATCTATTTCTATTTTGATTCTATTCCTTGCCGTGGTATGTTAACGCAGTCGGCTGGGCTTTTTAAACTATGAGCTGTAACTGCTTTGTTTCGAAAGTATTACATTCTCTGAGGTGGATGGTCGGTGCTTCTAATGGTCTTCGTTTCGTTTTCTCGTGCTATTTTACATCAGATTATCTTCAGTTTTTATATGTAGATAATGTCCCTTTTTCTTTCGTCGATTCGTCAGATGGACCATCCTTATTATCTCTTTGGCATATGAGGCAGCGGCAGAGTTTCTTCATATCTGTTCTGGACCAGCTACACAGTGCGTGTTTAAGGGCCTTAAGGTAGGGTCTGTTGTTGGTCACCAGGTGTTCTTTCCTACTGGTGTTCAGAGAAAGGCAATTTGGGTGATACTCTAGTAGTCGGCTGGGCTGTAAGCAATATGAAACAGTATAAGAACCAAATCCGGATGGTAGCCTGCTCTCTTGGAATGATGTGCCCAGTCCATCTTTGTCTTTTCATGGTGGTGACCGTTTTCCTGATAGTTGTAATGCGGATTTTTTTTTCCTATTCATTTTCATGCGTTTTTGTGTTAGATTTAAGTCGCTCCAGTATTCAGAACAGTAAAATGACTTTTCTTTTTCTTTCCGTTCATCCCTTCTATTATCTGTTTCTTTACTGAAGTCTTGTCCTTCCAGCCCACTCAGCCCCTCCCTTAAATCCTCCCCACCCCTCCCAAAAGACAAGTCACCAGAAAGACGACGAAAACGCCACAGCAAACAAAAAGATCGGCAGACCAAGCATCTCCCTGTCTCCAAAGACTGAAGCAATACAGGACGCAAAACAGTCGGGGGAAAACAGACTTACGGAATATCTGAAGCTGGATCCCCACTCCCTAGTCCATCCTCCGTCCTGACCCACGTCGCCCTCGCTTGATCCAGCCTGCGCCTAACTTGCCGCTACCCCCGCCCCCTTCCTTTTCACATCCAGCCCCACTGATCTTGTACAGTCCCATCCCATGTTTATCGTCCTGTCCAGACTAAAACCCACTGCCCCATCTCGGTGTCTACCAGCAGTGTCGCCTGACTCTGTATGCAGACTTGGACACGACGCTACAACTAACACCCCCCCCCCCAAAAAAAAAAAAAAAAAAAAAGAAAAAACCCCCAAGATTATTGTAGTCCTGAACTGAACCAATCTGAACGACCATCGAGGACGTCGATGTTTCGTTATCGAGGCAAGGACAAGAGTATGGATCTTTGCCTACAAGTGTCGGGACATTTCAGCCTTCTAGAACTACAAGAACTACGGTTCGGAGCAAAAGACATGGTGGAACACTTTTGAAGGGAGAACATTTTCAGGTAACTAGAACCACACTGAGATCCACGTCATCAAGGATCACATCACCAGGGACCACGTCTGGTTCGTCGAGGACGTCATGACATCAGGACGACGTCACATGAAGGACGCCGTCACGTCATGTCAGTTGCATGTTGTCTTCGAGACACCTGAATTTTGAGACGGGTGAGTGGTTCAGATGATTACACTGAAGCTGTAGGCTTGCCCAGATAAGTTTGTAAAACGTGACATACCAGTAGGTGTTGAAAAGGCAAATACCGTAGGAGTTGTGTTAAAATGTAAATATTGTATGTATTGTGTGAAATGATATTGCAGGTGTAAACGGTAACGAGTGTAGTGTTCTGTTAAATGGCAGACCTGCTAGTACCGAAATCGCCTTCATTTGTATGATCGAATATGCCCCTTAAATTAAAAACGCGTATTAAAGGATAGTATCATTGGGTCACATTGGATGTTTACAGATGGTCCTATCTTCTCTACACCTATACCATTTATATTAAAAAAAATGCACAAATATACAAGAAGGCACCACAACCGAGGGAGGGGTGAAACGGATTAACTGTCACAATGATGAACGGAGATGAACCGTAACGTGACAAAGGTAACATTGTAATAAAACCTTGATTTCTGTGCTAATTGGTTAGGCGTTTCCCAGTTAAATATGTAAAGCAAGTACATGTCAGCCCTTAACAATGGCCCTGTGGAGATACCAGGGGCTCTTTCAGTATATTAAATCCCCACCTTCTGGAAATTATGTGCTTGAAATTTTCATCTTTTGTCGCTCTTGTTCCTTAACTTTTTCATTTCTTTCATTTCTGCCTTTGGTCCATTCACCTGTATGTGTTAAAATTCTTACGTGCTTTCTCTGAGGATTGATAATTGTGTACATATATAAAGTGGGTTTTTGACTGTAGGGAAATGCGATACGCAAAAGCAATTTAGGTAATGTAGGACCGTTTTTATGTTTAAGTGCCATCGGTAATGTTCAGTGTGTAAGGTGTTTTCCATATCCCCTGTGCGATAAATTGGAATGGTCGATGATTCCAGGGGCATAATCCTTATATTGTGTGCGCGAATGCATAGTGTACTTTACCCCCTTGTTGAAGTGTTTTAAAATGGGTTATAGCCCTGATATGGCTCTACGCAGTCGGCTGGGCTCTAAAGAAAAAATAATAAAAGTTTGAAAATCCCAACAGTAGGGTTAAAAAAGTACATTATATTCTATAGTCATAGAATCAAATTCTAATTCCAAGTTCTCAAGATGTCTTCGTGCTCGGAATGAATTTCACATGCACTGTTACAGGTGCCATGTGATGAAGATCCAGAATGATCACGGCACAAGTCTTAAGCCTGCACACAAACCCATGAGCTGGCCCAGGTCCTGAGGTTCTACCTAGATAGTGCCATAACCCTGGGGTTCTAGGGGAGTGAGATAGTAGAGACTTTAATTTTTCACTTTTTTTAGGATCAAAGAAAGGAAGAATGAACAAACGAGGGAAGACTAACGTTATGATCAAAACAGATGAACCACAAGTGCTTTATAAAAGATGAGACAACAGGCAGACACATGTGAAGCAAATATGTTCATCCTTAAATATAATAAAAGATCCTGTAAAACTACGTCGGCCGTCGTGGCTTGTGTATTATAATGCTTATGCAAACGTAAAATCATTAAGCATTCACACCTCGAAAACTGAATTAGTCTTAATGGTTGGGTTTAAAATTAGCTGTGCACGTAAAGGGCCCCTGAATTATTAAAGTTCTAATGAAAGGTGCAGCCCACAATTTGTATATGTACTGCAGGGAAATGGCGACTCTGAGGAAATGGCGGCGACGGCGACTCCGGGGAAATGGCGACTACGGCAACGCGGGAAAACGGCGACTGTGGGTGAACGGCGACTACGACTCCAGGTTAACGACGACTACGACTCCAGGTTAACGACTACGACTCCAGCTTAACGAAGACTACGACTCTAGGTAAACGGCGACTATGACGACTCCAGGAAAATGGCGACTACGACTCTAGGTAAACGGCGACAATGACGACTCTGGGGAAATGACGACTCCAGGAAAATGGCGACTGTGACGACTCTAGGTTAAGGTGACTATGACTCAGGTTAACGGCGACTACGACTCCAGGAAAATAGCGACTACGATGACTCCAGAAAAATGGCGGATTGAGGAAAAGGGAGACTCCAGGAAAATGGCGACTAGACGACTCCAGGTAAATGGCGACTACAACTCCAGGAAAATGGTGGACTCCAGGAAAATGGAGACTCCAGGAAAATGGCGACTACGACGACGCCAGGAAAATGGCGGATTGAGGAAAAGGGAGACTCCAGGAAAATGGAAACTCCAGGAAAATGGCGACTACGACGACGCCAGGAAAATGGCGGCTCCAGGAAAATGGCTGTGACTCCAGGAAAATGGCGACTCCAGGAAAATGGAGACTCTACGAAAATGGCGACTACGGCGACTCCAGGGAAATGGCGACTACCACTCCAGGAAAATGGCGACTACGACCACTCCAGAAAATGGCGACTACGACTCCAGCCTTTAGGAAAATAGAGACCACGACTCCATAAAAATGACAACTCCAGGAAAATGGCGACTATGACGACTCCAGGGAAATGGAAGACTACGACGACTTCAGGGAAACGATGACAACTCGGGGCGATGGCGACTATGGCGACAACAGGAAATGGCAACTACAGCGCAATCGGGGAAATGTTGATTACAGCAACTCCAGGGAAATGTGCACCGAGTGACTTAAGAAAACGGCGACTCCAAGGAATCCAGCAAACGGCAACTCCAGGGAAAGGCACATGCATAGGTAGATCTAGTTCCCCAGACTTGATTATAAGAGTTTGGATCACAAGAACAGGAATTTGTGGTACTGGAACCAGGATGACAAAACCAGAATGTTTGTGGGCCAGAACTCGTGCCTGCCTGATTCGTGTGTATGTTTGGCTGTTTTTGTTTGTGTGTGTGTTAAGAGTTAATGTTGACGGTTGACAGAGCGTTGGACAAGTTTACATCCCAGTGTGTGTGTGCACTTCAGTGTTTGAACGTATTAATTGGACATTTTATTATTACAAGAGAGAAAAGGTTGACAGCACTGAGCAAGTTTTGCATCCCAGGGCTGTTATGTTTTCTTTTTATATACTTTTAGTGTTTGCACGTATTACCTGGACATATCCCCTGTTGGGTTGCCGGGGGCTCTGCGCAGTCGGTTGGGCTTTAAACAAAAGTAAGGTACCAAAAATTGGCACTAATGGAATTATCAGTGGTGGTGTTATTTTAGCTGTTCTATTATTCGCTTTTGTACCATGTTCATATTTAGTCAACTGATATTGCGTTTGTAATTCGGGGTACCTTTCCCAAAGGTAGCATGTATTAAGGTTTTGAGAAAAAGGGACAAATGGTTTCAGAAAAGATGGACCAACTGTATATAGATCTTTTACATGTTTAAGGTGTCTTGCCTAACGGAAATTTAGATATGTGGGCGTAACCATTTGTGACCTCCCAGCACGAAATCGGTCTTAACTAGCATTTTGGGTATTTTGAGATACATATCACTGGAAAGTGTACATTCTGCTGATTATTTTGGTACCTGAATAAAGCTTGTACTCAAAAAATGTAGTTATGTATGTTACTTTAAATTTTTAAGTTGTATGACGGCCATTTTGAGAAAACGGCCTCTGAAGATTTTATGTACTCTCCTACACATTTTCCTTAAATTTATTTGGTGGCTTTGGCCCGGTTTGTTTCTAATTTTAGCTGACATTATCTGAAAGGTGCACCAAAGCTTTCTGTCAATATATTACATGTAAGGTTCGGTACAGGTTACGGTTCGCAATTAAGGACAAAAATAGGTACTTTTGGTAAGAAATTGCATTCTTTCTGCTGCGATCAGTCCATTAAAATACCATTTCAAATTATTTTTTCAAGAAAAAAAATTCTGTGGGGGATAGATTATAATCCACAGAAATCAATTTTGAGAAAGTCAAAACTCATGATATACCCTCGTCACCCTTTCAGCTCCTAGCGCTGTTCGACTGACAGAGTTAAGACTGAATTGGTGGTGGGAGGTCACATTTATCTTTTTTTAAACTCTTACCGGGTATATAGATGTTCCAACATGGATGTCTTGGTCTTCATCATTTTTCATTTAAATAGATTAAATACGTGTGTATTGTGTGTGTGTTTGGGCTTGGGTGGGGGGATGTGATAAGCGAGTAAATTTGTAATTCGCAGTGGAATATGAATTGACGTGTATGGCATTTACTGTCTGTACCCCTGTGGGGATGTCGAGAGCGCTTTCAGTATAACTAGTATCCCCACTTTCTGGAAATTCTGCGCTAGAAATTTCCTCCGTCACCGTTTCTCAATTGTGTGTGTGTGTTGGGGAAGGAGAGGCTATATGCGTGCGTGACTCGGTTTCATTTTTTAAATTTTTTGTTAGGTGGCTTATACTGTAGACTGTAAGGCAACGTTTAACACAAAACGCTCGTTATTACGTTAATACGCTGAGGCTACATATAAAGCGATCTTACAATTTGCGCCTCAAAATTACACAATCAGATAGTACGAATCTGATATACACGTTAAGGTTGTACGATTATAATATACATCAATACATTAAGGAATCGGGGAAAAAAATGAAAATGGAATGGAAATGTGTATTCAGTATAACGGACAAGACGAACACAAATTTGTGACCAACTGACCTTTGTCAAACATAAACGTAAGGCAGAGAACAGATATCAAAAAACAACAAAATAGGGAACAAACAGCACAATTTCCATGTCTAGTATCAAACAACAAAATAGGGAACAAACAGCACAATTTCCATGTCTAGTATCAAACAACAAAATAGGGAACAAACGGCATAATTTCCATATCTGGTATCAAACAACAAAATAGGGAACAAACAGCATAATTTCCATGTCTAGTATCAAACAACAAAATAGGGAACAAACAGCACAATTTCCATGTCTAGTATCAAACAACAAAATAGGGAACAAACAGCATAATTTCCATGTCTAGTATCAAACAACAAAATAGGGAACAAACAGCATAATTTCCATGTCTAGTGTCAAACAACAAAATAGGGAACAAACAGCACAATTTCCATGTCTAGTATCAAACAACAAAAGAAGAAAATAGGGAACAAACAGCACAATTTCCATGTCTAGTATCAACAAAATAGGGAACAAACAGCACAATTTCCATGTCTAGTATCAAACAACAAAATAGGGAACAAACAGCACAATTTCCATGTCTAGTATCAAACAACAAAATAGGGAACAAACAGTACAATTTCCATGTCTAGTATCAAACAACAAAAGAAGAAAATAGGGAACAAACGGCATAATTTCCATGTCTAGTACCAAACAAAAGAAGAAAATAGGGAACAAACAGCATAATTTCCATGTCTAGTATCAAACAAAAGAAGAAAATAAGGAACAAACGGCATAATTTCCATGTCTAGTATCAAACAACAAAAGCAGAAAATAGGGAACAAACAGTATAATTTCCATGTCTAGTATCAAACAACACAATAAGAAAATAAGGAACAAACAGCATAATTTCCATGTCTTGTATCAAACAAAAGAAGAAAATAGGGAACAAACAGCATAATTTCCATGTCTTGTTTAATCTGAGAAAATGACCGATATGAAGTCAGTCTTTATTAACAGTGATAATTGGGGAACAAGCGAGGCAAATCGACGTCTTGGGAAAAGCGAGAACTCCACAAAAAGTGGCCATGCCATGCGTTAAGGTTACAAAAACATTGGTTAGAGCAAATGTAGGCGCTTAGTGTACACAATTAGCATTTGATACGAATAGACCCAAGGTCGTTCTTAGAATTGACTGGCATTAGTGATTTGTACAAGGTCGTTCTTAGAGTTGATTAGCATTAGTGATTTGTACAAGGTGGTTCTTAGAGTTGACTGGCATGAATGATTTTTACAAGGTCGTCCTTAGATTTAATTGGCGTTAGTGATTTGTACAAGGTCGTCCTTACAGTTGATTGGCATGAAAGATTTGTACAAGGTCGTTCATAGAGTTGATTGGCATTGGTCATTTGTACAAGGCCGTTCTTAGAGTTAATTGGCATCGGTGATTGTTTTGTACAAACAATATTTGGCTTTTTTCAGGCTGTATCTAGCATAGCATGGAAAAAGATAAAATATTAGGTAGATGGGGAGAGTACATTAAAGACCTTTTTGAAGATGACAGAAACGCAGAATACAAGACAGAACTTTGAAAGACCACCCATAATGAAAGATGAAGTTAAAGCAGCATTGAAAAAGACGAAACCAGGAAAAGCCTCAGGACCAGACAACATTACCACATATACTCCTAATCATAATTTAAGGGCCACTTCTTCCTTCCTCTCTAATTTTAAGTTGAAATAATTGACAATGTTTAGAATTGATTCTATGTTTTATTTCATCATTTCCACACCTGTTTTGGAAAAAGAAATTAGCACAATGACCCATTAGTGAACAGCACATGCATTTAAAGGAACATCCCCCCCTTTTCAAAAAACAGAAAGTGTCAGATTTGGCCAATCTGTTTTCAATATCGCGTGTGTCCGCCCCGAGCCTGGATGCATGCTTCACAGCGCCGATGCATCGACCCCACAAGGGTACGGAGTGTGTCCTGAGGGATGGCCGCCCACTCGATCTGCAGGATGTCGACCAGCCTGGCCAGGGTGCCCGGTGGGGGGTGGTTGTCCCTGATGCGCCTCCCGAGCACATCCCAGAGGTGTTCAATTGGGTTCAGGTCAGGTGAGCACGCTGGCCAGGCCATACGGACGACTTCATGCTGCTCCAGGAAGTCGGTCACAAGGCGTGCTCGATGCGCAGGTGCATTGTCGTCCTGGAAGATGGCGCCTTGACCAAGGTCCACAAGCGCAGGCAGTGCCACGGCCGCCAGAACCTCGTCCCGGTACCGGACCCCGTTCAGGATGCCGTCAATGGGGAGCAGGGGGGTCCGGGTACCACGGCTCATGCCACCCCACACCATCACCGACCCGCCGCCGTACCGGTTATGCTCTTGGACAGTGGCGTCAGCGAACCTCTCCCCTTGACGTCGCCACACCCGAGCCCGTCCATCGTTAAAGGTCAGGGCGAACCTGGACTCATCCGAAAACAAGACCCGGGCCCACTGTTGCCTTGTCCAGGTCACGTGCTCCCTGGCCCAGGTCATGCGGCGCACTCTGTTGACCGGTGACAGCACGGGTCGGACGGCCGGTCTCCGTGACCTCAAGTTTGCCTCATGTAGCCGTCTTCTCACCGTGCTGCAGCTGATGTTAGCACCTGTTGCGTCCCTCAGCTGACCCCTCAAGGTCACCACAGTGGATGCCCTTTCCCTCAGGACGGAGAGGGCAAGGTAGCGGTCTTGCTGTCTTGTCGTTACTCTGGGTCGACCCGTGTGACGCCTTTCCTGGACTGCTCCAGTCTCATTGAAGCGCTCCAGCAGTCTCTGGATTGTGGAATGCGACACTTCAAGTCGTCTAGCAACTTCCCGCTGCGCTAGGCCTTCATCAAGCAGAGCGAGGGCTCTCCCCCGCTGCTCATCCGTCATCCGTCGTCTTGCAAGCATGGTTAAAACGAACCAAGAACGGGTCCTTTTTATCCTCGTCTGCGGGCAACTTTGGCTGGAGTAGTGTTCAAAAAGGGCTTGCCTTGCACGTGCAAAGCGAATTTTGTCGCTACCTTGCCTGCGTCGTCAGAGAGACCCTGCTGAAGATTCGACAATTTCGTGTGGAAATTGTCTTCCTTGGGCCGCCCATTGCAAATCGGCAAATCCCCAAACACGTGCCAAAAGGAAACTGCAATGTTGTCTGAGCTCTTATCCATTCAGTTACGGCAACGAATTGGAGAAAAGAGTAAGAGAAAATAGGTTATTTCTCCTTTCAAAAATTGACTCAAAAACGTTCCTGGCCCTTCAATAATGACGTGTAGTATATGATTGAAGCCCTGGAGGAATTCGGTATAGAAAAAATAAGTCCTCCTGAATGAAATTTACGACACTGGAAAAATCCCCAAAGATATGTCAAAATCAATTTTCATTGCACTTCCAAAGAAGACAGGGGCTATAGAATGCGAACTCCATCGCACAATCAGTTTGAGTCATGTAACCAAGATTCTATTAAAAATAATCATGACAAGGAATAGAATACAGATGAACAGTGTGGATTTGTTGAAGGGAAAGGAACTATTAATGCCATATACATCCTAAGAACTATCAGAGGTCAGTCGAGGTGAACAAGGATTTATATTTGTTTTGTTGACTATACCAAGGCTTTCGATCGGGTCAGACATGAAGAATTGATTCACCAACTAGAAAGACTCAATAGTGATTGAAAAGATCTACGAATAATCAGAAATATGTACTGGGAACAAACAGCTGCAATAAGAATAAAAAATAAGCTCTTTCCAAAACATCAAAAGAGGAGTCGGACAGGGTTGTGTTTTATCACCAGATCTGTTTTCACTTTACAGCGAAAACACGAGAAACCTAGAGGAAGACCATGGATTAAAGGTTGGAGGAAAAATGAAACATTCGATACGCAGATGACACTGTGCTAATTGCAGAAAGTGAAAGGAACCTACAAAACCTTGTGAATATACTTTAAATAGAAAGCAAAGGTAAGGGGTTGGAACTAAACAGCAGGAAGACTGAAGTCATAGTGATCTGTAAAAAACATGAAATCCCCTCATGCAAAATAACAGCAAACGGCACAACCTTGAGACAGGTTGAGTTTAAATACCTGGGAACGATCATTTCACCAGACGGCAGATGCACATCAGAAATAGCCAGCAGAATCGGCCAAGCCAAAACATTCAAGATGGAAAGCATTCTTACCAACAAATGCCTATCAATTAACATCGGGAAGAGAGTTCTGGAATGTTATATAGAACCAATACTGTTGTACGGTTGCGAGGCGTGGACAGTCGACAAGCAAAGCCAGAACAAGATTGAGGCAGCCGAGATGTGGTTAATTCTAAGAAGAATGTTGAGAGTTCCATGGACAGCAAAGAAAACAAACGAGACAGTCTTGATGGAGGCAGACACAAGTAGATCACTCATAAGGAAGATTAGGAAAAGACAGTCAACATTTATAGGCCATTTTATGAGGAAGGGGGATTTGGAGCACCTGATCACAATGGGAAAGCTGGAGGGAAAGAGAACACCAGGTAGACCCAGGGAGAAAATGCTGGACGGACTTGCAGAGTGGCTGGGGACGAGGAGGGTGGGGGAGATGCTTGGGGCAACGAGAGATGGATGGCTGGAGGTCTATGGTCGCCAACGCCATGCGGCAGGGCACCTGATGATGATGAATATACTGTTCGTCAGCAAGTTTTGAAAAACAGTATGTATGACCTTCCCATTATCATATAAATTTTCTCGGTGCCGTTCTGATAACGTCAGGTGAATAGCGTTTGTGGTTCCGACAACTGTGCCCGAACAAATATCGCGCTGAATCTAACGTGAAAGTAATAATAACCACTACTAACCTTAACCCCGTTCTAACCTTAACACATTGTCGTGTTAAAGGGGCTGATGTTTGGTCATGACACAATTGTTGGAACAGTGAAAAAAAGTTAGCAAAAATTCTCGATTGTTTAAAAAAAAAAACCGCGAATGCCGTAAATTGTACTTAATCATCATCAGGTGCCTTGCAGCATGGCGTTGGCGATTATGGACTTCCATCTGTCTGTCTCTTGTTGCCTCAAGCATCTCTTCCACCCTCCCTGTCTTCAGCCACACTGCAAGTCCGTCTAGTATCTTCTCCTCGGGTCCACCCGGTGCTCTCCTTCCCCCCATCTTTCCCGTTGTGACCAGGTGTTCCAATTCCCTTTTCCTCATAAAATGGCCTATGGATGTTGCCTGCCTTTTCGTGATCTTCCGTATGAATGATCTACTTGTGTCTGTCTCCATTAAGACTGTCTCGTTTGTTTTCTTTGCTGTCCATGGAACTCTCAACATCCTTCTTAGAAACCATCTTGGCTGCCTCAATATTGTTCTGGCTTTGCTTGTCGACTGTCCACGCCTCGCAACCGTACAACAGCATTGGTTCTATATAACATTCCAGAACTCTCTTCCTGATGTTAATTGATAGGCATTTGTTGGTAAGAATGCTTTCCATCTTCTTGAATGTTGTTTCGGCTTGGCCGATTCTGCTGGCTATTTCTGATGTGCATCTGCCGTCTGGTGAAATGATCGTTCTCAGGTATTTAAACTTATGAACCTGTCTCAAGGTTGTGCCGTTTGCTGTTATTTTGGATAAGGGGATTTCATGTTTTTTTTACAGATCACCATGACTTAAGTATTCCTGCTGTTTAGTTCCAACCCCTTACCTTTGCTTTCTATTTAAAGTATATTCACAAGGTTTTGTAGGTCCCTTTCACTTTTCGCAATTAGCACGGTGTCATCTGGTTTTGGGTATTATCTCCTGGACTCGTCCAAGTGCATTTTCTTCTATTAGGCTGCTCAGACCAGGTGTTTCCTAGTATGAACTCATTCATCTGTGCCCATTCTACAAGTTTCCCTTCCCTTTCATTTTGTGTACCAAGGCCATGAGGTCCAACTATATCCTCTACCCTATCCTTTCCCACTTGCTGGGTAGAAAATCGTAAACTTATATTATTATAACATGATGTATGGATTTTATGTATAATACGTACTTTTTTTTAACCCACGCAATTCAATTTTACTTTCAGTTTCGCAGATGACGTCTCTGCGATCGGAGCGAATTCCATATGAACTAACGTCACATCTGCTACGTGTATTGTGACCGTGGCACAGGCCTTAAGCCTGCACAAACCCATGAGCTGGCCAGGCCCTGAAGCCCTACTTACTGTTTTACCTAGTCTATATTTTACGCTAAAAGGTTGCTCGTCTCTGGTTCCCTACGTAACAAAGTCGGTACAACGTAGCTGTAAATGTAGCTTAGTCGGCTTATGTTTACCGTGTAGTGTGGGTTTTGTCGTATGCTTATGATTACCGTATAAATGTAGGTTTTGTGGTCAGCTTAAGATTACCGTATAAATGTAGGTTTTGTGGTCAGCTTATGATTACCATATAAATGTAGGTTTTGTGGTTGGTTTGATTACCATATAGTGTTTTGTGGTTGATTTGATTACCGTATAAGTGTTTTGTGGTTGGTTTATGATTACTGTATAAGTGTAGGTTTTGTGGTTGGTTTATGATTACTATATAGTGTAGGTTTTGTGGTTGGTTTATGATTACCATATAGTGTTTTTTGGTTGATTTGATTACCGTACAAGTGTTTTGTGGTTGGTTTATGATTACCATATAGTGTAGGTTTTGTGGTTGGTTTATGATTACCATATAGTGTAGGTTTTGTGGTTGGTTTATGATTACTATATAGTGTTTTTTGGTTGATTTGATTACCGTACAAGTGTTTTGTGGTTGGTTTATGATTACCATATAGTGTAGGTTTTGTGGTTGGTTTATGATTACCATATAGTGTAGGTTTTGTGGTTGGTTTATGATTACTATATAGTGTTTTTTGGTTGATTTGATTACCGTACAAGTGTTTTGTGGTTGGTTTATGATTACCATATAGTGTAGGTTTTGTGGTTGGTTTATGATTACCATATAGTGTAGGTTTTGTGGTTGGTTTATGATTACCATATAGTGTAGGTTTTGTGGTTGGTTTATGATTACCGTATAGTGTAGGTTTTGTGGTTGGCTTATGGTTACCGTATAGTGTAGGTTTTGTAGTCAGCTTATGGTTACCGTATAGTGTTGGTTTTGTGGTTGGCTTATGATTACCGTATAGTGTAGATTTTGTGGTTGGTTTATGATTACTGTACAGTGTAGGTTTTGTGGTTGGCTTATTACCGTATAAATGCAGGTTTTGTGGTTGGTTTATGATTACTGTATAGTGTAGATTTTGTGGTTGGCTTATGATTACTGTATAGTGTAGATTTTGTGGTTGGCTTATGATTACTGTATAGTGTAGGTTTTGTGGTTGGCTTATGATTACTGTATAGTGTAGGTTTTGTGGTTGGCTTATGATTACTGTATAGTGTAGGTTTTGTGGTTGGCTTATGGGTTACGTATAGTGTAGGTTTTGTAGATCAGCTTATGGTTACCGTATAGTGTAGGTTTTGTGGTTGGTTTATGATTACTGTATAGTGTAGGTTTTGTGATCGGCTTATGATTACCATATATATGTAGGTTTTGTGATCGGCTTATGATTACCATATAAGCGTAGGTTTTCTAGTGAGCGCATAACTGTAAAATAGTGTGAAACCCAAAAGAAAAACAGACAAGGTAATAAAGAGAAAGAATCGTATTAAGTGCGCACCAAAGACCAATCGGTCAGTAGGTTCAACAGCAATACCATCGCGGCAACGAAAATAAAAGGGGTTACATATCTTAAGTATCGGTCATTTTCTTCCGCTCGGCGAGATATCGGGGAAATGTTGTTCTTTTTGTCCATATGTATGTGTACGCGCGCGCGTGTGTGTGCGTGCTGTAGATTGGCAAAGGGAGGTAAGCCGAAAGTTAAACGTCTATCTTGTAGGTTGAGTACGCGTTCTTATTGTTTTTGTGCGTTGGCAATTGGTAGTCAAAATGAAAATTACCCCCATGGGGATGCCGGGGGCTTTTCAGTATAAATGCGACATCCCCATCACCAAATCAGTCTTAACTCGGTCAGTCAACAGCACTAGGAGCTCAAAAGGTGACTGAGGGTCTGTCTGGGGTGTTTTGACTTTTTCTCAAAATTGATTTCTGTGGATTATAATCTATCCCCCACAGAATTTTTTTCTGGAAAAATTATCAATTTAAAATGGTATTTTAATGCACTGATCGCATCAGAAAGAATGCAATTTCTTACCAAAAGTACTTATTTTTGTCATTTATTGCGAACTGTAACCTGTATCGAACCTTACATGTAATATACTGACAGAAAGCTCTCTGGTGCACCTTTCTGATAATGACAGCTAAAATTAGAAACAAGCCGGGCCAAAGCCACCAAATAAATTTAAGGAAAATGTGTAGGAGAGTACATCAAAACTTGAGAGGCCGTTTTCTCAAAATGGCCGTCAAACAACTTAATGACTTTAAGCATATATAACTTCTCTACATTGTTTTGAGTACAAGCTTTATTCAGGTACCAAAATAATCAGCAGAATGCACACTTACCATTGATGTGTATCTCAAAATACCCAAAATGCTAGTTAAGACTGATTTCGTGCTGGGAGGTCACAAATAGTACTCCCACCTTTTGGAAATTCTGTGCCAGAAATTTCCTATTTTCTGTTCTTCATTCCTTTACTTTGGAGCGGGACTTTTTTTTTCAAGTAGTCATTTTGGACATCCTGCAGGATTGTGTGTGTGCGATTGAAATGTTTTCCAACCTTCACGACAGTTTTTTCTTTTACTTTTTTTTTTTTCATGTTCAAGTATGGTGCATGTTTAGAAAAGGTTATAGCCCTGATAGGCTCTACGCAGTCGGCTGGGCTTGAAACAAAAATAGTAATAGCGTTTGGGTACATGTGTTAAGTGCATTTTTGGCATTACGCATATGGGATTTGCGGAAGCAATTTTAAGTAATTTAGGCCCGTTGTATGTTTTAGTGTCCTTACTTATATTTGACTTTGTATTCAGGTATTCTTTTTAAAGCCCACGTGTGATGAATTGGACAGGATTGGTCAACGCCAGACATTTCCTTAGATTATGTATGTGAATGCATTAGTATGTGTACTTAACATTTCTTTTACCTGTTTTTTCCCTGTTGAAGCATTATTAAGTGCATTTTTTGCTGTAAGGAAATGTGATGTGCCGAAATTATATGTAATTTTGGGCCCACGTTATGATTCAGTGTTTGTTTAAATTTGTAATCAGATTTTTTTAAACCCTTGGAATAAATTCAGAGTGGTAAATGCATAGAGCATATCCTAAGATTATGTGCGCGAATGCATTGACGAGTAATTCGTTTCCAGTTTTTTTCCTCCATTGAGTTATATACGTTTTGAGACTATTATAACCCTGAGCCCCCCGTTGGGTTGCCAGATTTTTTTTTTCAGTATAAATATCTCCACCTTCTGGAAATTCTGTGCTAGAATTTCCTTTTTTCTGTCACTTTTTCTGCCCTGTTGCCTTCCTATCGTGTCATTTCTACTTCTTTTCTGCCTTAATGGTCCATTCACCTGTATTTTTTCCATAAAGTCTCACGTACTTTTTTCTTCGGATTGATAATTGGTACATGTATTAAGTGCATTTTTGGCTCTAAGCAGGTGAGATGCGGAAGCAATTTTAGGTAATTTATGCCCGTTTTTGTGTTTGGTGTCCTTATGTATGCTTATATTTGTATTCAGATGTTTTTTAAATCTCACCTGTGCGATAAATCGGACGGAATGGTCCTACGCCGGGGGCATGTCCTTAGATTATGTGCGCGAATGCATTGTGTACTTTTTTTTTTCTTGAAGTTTTGTTTTGAAGCGGTTATAGCCCTGATATGGCTCTGCGCAGTCGGCTGGGCTTTAAACAATAAAAGGGGAAAAAAGGGTCCGTGCAGTAGGCTGGGCATTAAAACAAAAATAGTGAAAAATGTACGGTGGTGATTACCCTAGTTTTTTCTTCTCTAATGAAAACTGTCCAATGGTGGTGGGGGTGACAGTTTTTCTTTTTGAATTTTACATGAACATTGCTGTATGGTAGTGTTTATTACCATAGTTTATTTCACATTAAAGGAAAAGTGGCACTGATTACCACGGCTATTTTTTCTTAAACCTTTCGATGGCAACTGTATCGTAGCATTGATTAATATCAATACTTTAATTTCCGTTGTATGGTAGCATTGATTATAACAATACTTAAATTTCTGATGAAAATTTAACTTGGAAAATATAGCATTTTTGTCTTTTGATTACTGTAACGTATAAAGTGTGTGTGTGTGTGTGTTGGCAATGCGCGAGGTGTGCTTTTTTTGTTTTTTGGGTTGGGTGGGGCGGTTGTTACAGTGGGATATGGACGGCGGTTACGTGTCTGCGTTGTGGTTTCTGTGTATGCGTGTTTCCGTCGTGATATTTTTTTCCCCCCGTGGGTGTGGTGGGGTATAGCGGATGTTTAGGTCATTTGGCCTTGGGGGTGGTGATGGGTGAGTACGCTGTGTGTGCGTTTTATAATGAAGACTGTTGTGTGTGCTTGTGGATGTACGGCTGTGTAGTAAAGACAGACTGCTTGATGATTTAAAATTAGTTAAAATACGAAAATTATTTTACTGTGTGCCTGTATTTCAATTATGGGTTATTTATGAAGCTGTTTTTATGAAATTGTATTTTTGAAAGTTGTAATGGGCCTTTTGTCACGTGAACAATTCATACAGCATTTTCTAACACTTTCAAGAACCTTTTAAGGATATCGTGCAATTCTTACGTTTTGACAAGATATGGGATTTCACGTCGTATGACCATACGTATGGGAAAATATTTAAATTGAGACTTGGATTCTGTTCTTTTTTTTTCCTTTTTTGTTGTTCTTTTTAACCCTTTGACCCCCGCACATATCAACCCCAATTGCAAAAACGTATACCTTTGACTCCCTCACCCTATGCAGGAAGCTGGAGGTTAGGGTGAGGGAGTCAGAGGGTTACGTTTTTGCTTTGCTAGCATGGTTGACAGTGAAGGACGCAGGTGGACAGGCGGTGGTATTCAAAGGGTTGAACGTGGAGCATTGTGGGAATTAAAAAAAATTGAAACTTGAAAGGATGGTTGTACGTTTTTTCCAATTGTCTTTTTGAATAAATGAGGTAATTTGTAGAGTGCTGTTGGAGAGTGTGTGTATATATATATTTGTGTGTCGTGTTTATATTGTCTGGTATGTGTGTGGTGTGCTTGTGCATGTGAATGTGTGTACATGTAGTTTGTGTGTGTGGTGCGTGTGTAAGACAATATGCGAGGTGTGCGTTTTTGTTTTGATTGGGGTTTTTTTGGAGGGGGATGTTGGGGGGACGGTTGTTACAGTGGGATATGGACGGTTTGTGGTTTTTGTATGCATGTTTTCATCTGGTTTTTTTTGTCGTGGGGTTTAACGGATGTTTAGGTCAGTTGGCCTTGGGGGTGGTTGTGGGTGATTACGCCGTGTGTGCATTTTTATAGTGAAAGTTGTGTATGGCTGGGTGATAAAGACTGCTGTTGATTTAAAAATTATTCGTTAAAATAAATGATTGTATTATTGTGCCTGTATTTCATCAATTATGGGTTATTTATAAAGCTATTTTTATGACTATTTCTGAAAATTGTAATGAAGCTCCTATCAAGTGAACAATTCGTACTGCATTTTCTAATTCTTTAAAGAACCTTTTCCAAGACAACATGCAGTTTTTATGTTTTGACAAGATACAATGGGATTTCAGCTCGTATGACCATACGTATGAGGAAATATTTAAATTGAGACTTGGAAGGATTGTTCCGGGGTTTTTTTTGGTTTTTTAAAAAAATTCTTTTAACCCTTTAACTCCTGCACCATACCCACCAATTGCAAAATCTTATCCCTTCTACTCCCTCACCCTGCAGGAAGCTGGACGTTAGGGTGAGGGAGTCAAAGGGTTGAGTTTTTTTACTTTGATAGATTGGTTGACAATGAAGGATGCTAGTGGACAGGTGGAGTGTTGGAATATATTTTAAATAAATTGAAACTTGAAAGGATGGGTTTTTTTGTTTTGGGCCTGTTTAATTAAACGTGAGTTAATTTGTAGTGTGCTGTTGGCCATGATCTAGATGTCGGCTGAGCTATAAGCAATATGAAACTACTGTATCATCCTGCCTTTTGCGTTCTAAGGAAAACATTTTACCCTTTGTTGCGAAGTGTTTCGTTGTGTGATTGTGTGTGTTTATATTATCTGGTATGTGTGTGTGCGTGATTGTGTGTCTATGTGTGTGTGGCGCACGCACTCATGTGTGGTGCATGCGTGTGTGGATGTAAGACAATGTGCGAGGTGTGTGCTTTTTATTTCTATTTAATTTTGTGGGGAATGGGGCGGTTGTTACAGTGGAAGGATTGGTCTGTTTTTTTCTGCTTTTTAATTCTTTTTAACCCTTTCACTCCCGCACACTATCCACCGATTGCAAAAACGTATCCCTTTGACTCCCTCACCGTATCAGCTTCCTGCAGGAAGCTGAAGGTTAGGGTGAGGGAATCACGGTCAAGTTTTTGCTTTGCTAGCATGGTTAACAATGCAGGATTGTGGTGGACAGGTGATGGTAGTCAATGGGCTAAACGGAGTGTTGTGGGAATTTTTTTAAAAACTAAATTGAAACTTGAAGGGATGGTTGTACAATTTTTTTCCATTTAATTAAATGAGTTAATTTGTAGTTGTGTGCTGTCGGCCATGATATCTAGATGTCGGCTGTTCTATAAGCAATATGAAAATCTAATTGCATTTTCATGCCTCTTGCTATTTAATTTAATTTAATGTTAACCCTCAGAGGCTCATTGGGTCACCTGTGGCCCAAACAAATGAATTACAAACTGTCCTGTTATTTAACCCTCAGAGGCCCAAGGAGTCTTTCAGTTGAAAGAAAAATTACAAACTGACCTAACAGTATTTTTCTTTCAATGAGACTCCTTGGGCCTCTAGGGTAGAATAACAGGACAGTTTGTACTTCATTTGTTTGGGTCACAGGTGACACAGTGGACCTCTGAGGGTTTTTAAGGAAAACGTGTTACCCTCTTTTGTGGAGTGTGCTTTTGTGTGTCTGTGTTTATATTGTCTGTGACTAGTGTGTGTGGGTGTGTGTGTAAGACATGTGCAAGATGCGTGCTTTGTTTTGATTTTTTTTGGGGGAGGGGGGGGAGGGCGGTTATAGTGAGATATGGACGGCGGTTACGAGTCCTAATTGTGGTTTCTGTCGATGGATGTTTTCGTCGTGGTAGTTTTTGTTTTTCTTAGGTGTGGTGGGGTGTGGCAGATGTTTAGGTCAGTTGGCCTTGGGGGTGATGGTGGGTGAGTAGGGTGTTTGTGCATT
Organism: Monoplex corrugatus; assembly: GCA_030674185.1. Taxonomy (NCBI): domain Eukaryota; kingdom Metazoa; phylum Mollusca; class Gastropoda; order Littorinimorpha; family Ranellidae; genus Monoplex; species Monoplex corrugatus. The sequence continues at coordinate 92,925,957 of CM060306.1, read as the reverse complement.
TTCTAATGAAGGCTCTATTGTGTGTGGTTGTGGATGTATGGTTGCGTGGTAAAGACAGACTGCTATTGATTTAAAATTCATTCGTTAAAATGTATGATTATTTTATTGTGATTGTATTTCAATTATGGGTTATTTATGAAGCTATTTTTATGATTATTTTTCTGAAAGTTGTAATTAAGTTCCTTTCTGTCAAGTGAGAAATTCGTACTGCATTTAACTCTTTAAAGAACCTTTTCAAGATAGCGTGCAATGTTTACGTTTTGACAAGATATAATGGGATTTAACGTCGAATGACCATGTGTATGGGAAAATGCTTAAATTGAGACTTGGAAGGATTAGTCGTTTTTTGTTTTTTTCTTTTTTCAATTCTTTTTAACCCTTTGACTCCCGCACACTATCCACCAATTGCAAAAACGTATCCCTTTGACTCCCTCACCGTATCCATCAGCTTCATGCAGGAAGCTGGAGGTTAGGGTGAGGGAATCACGGTCAAGTTTTTGCTTTGCTAGCATGGTTAACAATGCAGGATTGTGGTGGACAAGTGGTAGTCAACGGGCTAAACGGAGTGTTGTGGGAATTTTTTTAAAAACGAAATTGAAACTTGAAAGTACGGTTGTACATTTTTTTTCAATTTTTGTAATTGAGTTAATTTGTAGTATGCGTGCTGTTGGCCATGATATCTAGATGTCGGCTGTTAATAAGCAATATGAAAATCTAACTGAATTTTCTGCCTTTCGCTATTTAAGGAAAACATTTTACCTTTTGCGGAGTGTGTGTGTGTGTTTATATTGTCTAGATTGTGTGTGTGGTGTGCACGCGCAGGTGTGTGGTGCGTGCGTATATATGTGTGGTGTGTGTGCAAGACATGTGCGAGGTGTGTGCTTTGTTTTGATTTTTTTTGGGGGATGGGGTTGTTAGAGTGCGATATGGACGGCGGTTACGAGTCCTAATTGTTGTTTGTCAGAGCCTGGAATTCGTCGCGGAAATCAAAATCGAAAATCGCGCAAAAAATTTTTCGCGTTAAAAAAAAATCGACGACTATACTTAAAAAAAAGAAAAGAAAAAAACAGCTGATCAAGCACAGACAGAAACCAAACGAAAAAAAAGCAAACATCTCTGGCAAGATTCTTTCGTCGTTCTGACTTGGATAAGCCTTCTAGCTAGTTTTGATGAATATGTGTGTATGAACACACTGAAACGATCTGCTGTGTATGATGGATCCTGATCTTGTGCCCAATGTTTATTAAATACTCTTTTGACTGATATTCATTGTGATTTTCAGTGTGTTAGATGCCTTTAAATTTGTCTCCAGAATGCACAGATTTTAGTCTTGATTTTAAAAATTTTCCTGGGGAGCATGCCCCCGGAACCCCCTAGAAGTTTACTCTTATTTTTTCTTAGCAATTCCAGGCTCTGGTTTGTGTATGGATGTTTTCGTTGTATTTTTTTTTCTTAGGTGTGGTGGGGTGTGGCAGATGTTTAGGTCAGTTGGCCTTTGGGGGTGGTGGTGGGTGCATTTTCAAATGAAGGCTGTATTGTGTGTGATTGTGGATGTACGGTTGCGTGGTAAAGACTGCTCTTGATTTAAAATTCATTCGTTAAAATATATACAATGATTATTTTATTGTGACTATTTCAATTATGGGTTATTTATGAAGCTATTTTTATGACTATTTTTCTGAAAGTTGTCATTAAGCTCAAGTGAGAAATTCGTACTGCATTTTCTAACACTCTTTAAAGAACCTTTTCAAGATAGCGGGGAAACGTTTACGTTTTGACAAGATATAATGGGATTTCACGTCGTATGACCATGCGTATGGGAAAATGTTTAAATTGAGACTTGGAAGGATTGGTCTTTTTTGGGGGGGGGGGGGGGTTCTGCTTTTTTCAATTCTTTTTAACCCTTTGACTCCCGCACACTGTCCACCGATTGCAAAAACGTATCCCTTTGACTCCCTCACCGTATCCATCAGCTTCCTGCAGGAAGCTGAAGGTTAGAGTGAGGGAATCATGGTCAAGTTTTTGCTTTGCTAGCGTGGTTAACAATGCAGGATTGTGGTGGACAGGTGATGGTCAGGTGATGGTAGTCAACGGGCTAAACGGAGTGTTGTGGGAATTTTTTTAAAAACTAAATTGAAACTTGAAAGGGTGGTTGTACATTTTTTTTCAATTTTTGTAATTAAATGAGTTAATTTGTAGTATGCGTGCTGTTGGCCATGATGTTAACTAGATGTCGGCTGTTAATAAGCAATATGAAAATCTAACTGAATTTCCCTGCCTTTCGCTATTTAAGGAAAACATTTTACCCTGTTTTGTGGAGTGTGTATTTGTGTGTTTATATTGTATGTGTATAGACTTAATGTGTGTAAGACATGTGCGGGGTGCGTTTTTTTTTGTTTTTTTTTGGGGGGGTGGGGAGCGGTTATTGTGTGTGTGTGGTACGTGTATGTGATTGTGGTGTGTGTGTGTCTGTGTATTTATATTACGTGTCTAGTGTGGGTGTGTGTAACGCTCTTTGAAGAATCTTTTCAAGACATCCACTTTTTACGTTTTTAAAAGTTATACTGGAATTTCAGATCGTTGTATGTTTTTTTTTTCAATTCTTTTTGATTAAACCCATGATATGGCTGAAGTAGTCGGCTGGGCTATAAGCAATATGAATTGAAATGAAATATTTAATTAAACGTGGGGTAGTTTTCAGTGTGATGTTGGCCATGATAGCAATATGAATTCCAACTGCATTTTCCTGCCTTTGGCAACTTACGGAAAACATTGTCCCGTCTGTTGAGTGTGTTTTGTGTGTTTGTCTTGTGTTTTTGTGTCTGTGTGCGCGAGCATGCATGTTTTGGGTGCGTACGTGTGTTGGGTGCGTGCGCGAGCGAGCGTGTGTGTGGGTGGAAGAGCATGTGTAAGATGTGTGCTTTTGGAGTTTGTGTGTGTGCGTGGTGGGGGGGACGGGGTGGAGGACGGTTAATGAGGTATGGACGGCGAATGTGTCAAAGTTATTTGTGTGTATGCATGTTTTCGTTTCGGGGTTTTTTGTTTCTAAGTTCATGGGTGAGGTATTGCGAATGTTTAGGTCAGTTGGGGCTGGCGAGTACGCTGTGTGTGCATTTTCTATTCAAGGCTCTATTTTGTGTGAATGTAGATTTACGGTTGCTTGGCAAGGACAGACTGGTTTAAAATTTATTTGTTAAAAATAAACAAAAATGCCCTTTTGAGGATGCCGGGGGTTTCTTTCAGTATAAATAGTATACCCACCTTCTGGAAATTGTGTGCTAGAAATGCCCTCTTTTCTGTCGCTGTTTTTGTCTTCCACCTTTGCTTTCTGTCATTTCTTCCCATCATTTACTGCCTTGCAGGTCCATTCATCTGTACGCGTTCGATCAAGTTTTGTGTACTTTATCTTAGAATTGATTATTGGGAACATGTATTAAATTCATGTTTTGGCTTTGGTACAATGAGCTATGCGGAAGCAATTTAAAGTACAGGTCTATTTTTGGTTTAGTGCCCTTATAGTTTAAATTTGTGTTCACGTATATTTTTTAATCCCCTCTGCTCCCCCCGTTGGGTTGCCGGGGGCTCTTTCAATATAAATAGTATCCCCACCCTCTGGAAATTCTGCGCTAGAAATTTCCTTTTCTGTCACTCTTTGTTTCTGCCCCGTTGCCTTGCTTTCTGTCATTTCTACTTATTTTCTGCCTTAATGGTCCATTCACCTGTATTTTTTCGATCAAGTCTTACGTACTTTTTCTTCGGATTGCTGATTGGGTACATGTATTAAGTGCATTTTTGGGCTCTAAGAAGGTGAGATATGTGGAAGCAATTTTAGGTAATTTATGCCTGTTTTTATGTTTTGGTGTCCTTGCGTATGCTTATATTTGTATTCAGGTGTTTTTTAAATCTCCCCTGTGCGATAAATCGGACGGAATGGTCCTACACCGGGGGCGTATACTTAAGATTATGTGCGCGAATGCATTATGTGTACAGTACTTAATTTAAAAAAAAAAATTTTTTTAAGTTTTGTTTTGAAGCGGTTATAGCTCTGACATGGCTCTGCGCAGTCGGCTGGGCTTTAAACAATAAAGTGCATTTTTGGCTCTAGGGAGGTGAGATATGCGGAAGCAATTTTAGGGAATTTATGCCTGTTTTTGTTTTGGTGCCCTTAAGTATGCTTATATTTGTATTCAGGTGTTTTTTAAATCTCCCCTGTGTGATAAATCGGACGGAGTGGTCAACGCTGTGTTTTTTGTGCACGAGAGTTTGGTTTAAATCCCTGCCTCTGTGTACATGTGTGTATTTACGCGCCTGTAACATACACATGTACCTACACACATACACACATACACACACATATATGTCTGCATAAAACTAGGTCTAGATTATATATTTCAGGCAATTGCATCTCCCACCACCTCCCACTGCCCTGTCTCTTTGTCTCTCTCTCTCTCTGTCTGTCTCGCCCACCCCCCTCTTTGTCACATCATCCCTATTTTATCATCGAATGGTCTGTACTGTCGACGTTTCTCGATCAGTCGTCAACATGTCTTTCCGTCTCACCCCAGTACTTCAAGTAAAGTGGACAGGCATGGTCATCCATGCCAGTTTGAAGAGGCACTTCACAGCTCTGTTAGTAGGTTGATGTTTCGTCATTCTAACGTGTGTTTGCTTGCTCATGGCATTCCTGGGACTAAAGCGATCTGTACCTACATGTAAGTCGGGCCTACTTGATTAGTTGTGCCAAAGGTCAGCCCAGTCTCAATTTGCTGGGACACTTAGTTTGAAGGAAACATCTTTCCTGATTATCCCTTCTGTGGCTGTGACCAGAGTAAACACTTCAAGTGTCTGTCCAGGTCTGATGTTTGCCATCTATTGGATAACAGGAACCTGTCATCTATCTTGTCTGCTACAGGCACGTAAAAAATGAAAGAAAAGGAGAGAGATTGCATGGATTACTTTTTCGTGCGCCTGTGCTTGCTCAGTTGTGTTACCAAAGAATTACAGTTCTAAGTGATAACTTTTCTAATTAGGTGTGTTTGTCAAGATCAACATGTGGCGTGTGAAACTGAGAACCATTGCTTTTGGTTATACATACATGTACTGCATATATGCATAAGACCTGACTGTAGTGGAGAACGTACTTGTGCTGAGCGATTGATCGAAAGATGGTATGTGATTCGTTTTTAATTGGAAGCCAGATTCTGTCAAATTCCGTTGAAACTGATTGCTGCTGACAGCGAAATGCACTATAGATGTAACTGGGTTTTTTTTCTTCGTTTTAGTTACCTGATGTATGCGTACAATGTCTCGCTGTGGAATCTCCGAGAGTGTTGAAAGTTCGTTCATTTAAAAGTTAGTTTCCTTTTCAAACACATCAAACATGATACCAACACTGGTCAAAAACATGTAAAATAAATTAGAAAGATCCCCAAATCTTTACGTTGGCAGGGAATCGCCGTGGCCAGCTGCTTCCGTAAGGGAGGAAAAGCTGCCTAGCAGCCATACGTAGGGAAAGAGTTAATGACCGTATACGAACAAGTTTACGATGAAAATATGTTCGGTCTGACTCCGGCTATTTTTAATCCTATCCTCACTTTACACACATTTCCGAGTAGAAGTCACGGGCAACTCAAAATCGGTTGGTCAGAATCATATTGCGGTTATTCCCTGTTATAAGATACGCACAAACTATAAACCTCCAGAGTTCCCTGGAAGAAGAGGTCTTTGAGAAAAAGAACAAGAACTCGTGTTCATTTTAAAGAGGAATGACATGAGCATATGAATCTTGGTTTTTTTTTCTTCCTATTTTTTTCTTACTATCAGCCCTCGTTTGTGGAAGTTCTACAATAATACAAGTATATGCTGATAGAGAATCTTTGTCAATACAAGTGGACGATGATAAATTGAAATATGGAGAGAACAGGAAGACAAGGAGAGAGAGGGAGGGAGAGAATGATTTGTAGTATGTGCTGTGTGCAGGTCTTACAACAGGGAATGGCCATCGGTATTATTATCGTTATTATTACATATATTATTATTGTTATTATTATTATGATGGTATTATTATTATGATTATGATAATTGTTTTTATTGTAATTAGTTATTATATTTTCATTTGTATTGATGAATTGTTGAAATATATGACGGTTAGGGTAGGATTAAAATAACCATGTCAGACAGAATACATTTGAATATATTTTCAGCGTAAGCTTATTAGTATATTGTCATTAATTTTGTGCTTTGTTTTTGCGTGTGTGTATGTATGTATGATTGTACGTGTGTGTGTGTGTGTACGTTCATTCGTTCGTGTGCGTGTGAGTGATTGTGCGGTTTTGTGTGAGAGTGTGTGTGTGTATGATTGTACGTGTTGTGTGTGTACATTCATTCGTGTGTGTGTGTACATTCATTCGTGTGTGTGATTGAGCGGGTGTGTGAGTGTGTGTGTGTGCACATTCATTCGTATGTGTGTGTACGTAAGTATGTGTAAGCGATTTTGTGTGTATGATGTATGTGTTTGTGTGTCTCTGCATGTGTGTTTGAGTGTGTGTGTGTGCGCGCGCGCGTAAGTATGTGTGCGATTTTGTGTGTATGATGTATGTGTTGGTGTCTCTGCATGTGTGTTTGATTGAGCGTGTGTGTTTTCTTTTGTATGTATGTGTGCGTGCACGTGTGTGATAAGTGTATCCCAAATTGGATGAAGAAAATCACTATATTGATTTCCGCCCAAGGTTAACTAATGGGCTTAAATTCTATGCATCCACACTGGAAGGAAGAGTAAAGCGATGTTCCACTGACTTGACAAAGAGAGCTAATGAATTGTCAAGTCACAAGGGATAGATTATCGCAGTGGATAGGATACCTGCACGCGGCTACTAACACTGATACACGCATGTATCATTTTGGGTTAATCTTCGACAAGAATGGCCTAGTTTGATTGTCTCTCTCTATTAATTCATGTCTGTGCTACCTCTCTCTCTCTCTCTCTGTCTGTCTCTGCCTCTCTGTCTGTCTCCTTTTCTGTCTCTATCGCTGTCTCTCCGTCTCTGGTTCTGTTCCTGTTTCTGCTTCTCTCTCCCTCCCTCCCTCTTTCTCTCTCTGTATTTCGTCGAATATAGTATCATATTGATAAGATTGGGACGTGACTTAGACACCTAGGGCAGACACAGATTAAAAGCAGGCTTCCTGGCTCTCTTTGATAGAGCTATTTAGCAAAGATTGTTCTACCTCCGAACAGTCGGCATCGGAGGTAGAACAATCGCAAACTTGCGTTTTGCTGACGACATTGACGGACTAGCTGGGCAAGAGCAAGAGCTAGTCAGCTTGATGAAACATCTTGATGAGGCCTTCACAGCATATCAGTGCAGAGAAAACCCAGTTGACAAATACCAATGGCATCAGCACTGACATTACCATAGACAAGAAACTTGAGACCGTCCATAGATTTAAATATCTGGGAGCTATAGTATTGGATGAAGGATCAAAGCCCGAAGTACTTTCCAGGATTGCCCAGACCACAGCTGCAATGACCAAGCTAAAAGTCATCTGGAACAAGAATATAGTTATCGGCTCCAAGATCAGACTGATGCGTTCCCTGGTCATGTCAATATTTTTGTATGGATGCGAAACATGGATCATAACAGCAGACATTGAAAGGATACAGGCAATAAGGAAGTGAAAACCCGAATGGAAAACGCCATCGGACCGTATGAAGACCTGACCTCGGTGAAAAGATGCAAACTGAGGTGGTACCGTACGGGCACGACCGTCTTGCAGGGAACAGTTCAGGGAGGGAGACAGAGGCAGACAGAGAAAAAGATGGGAAGACAATATCAGAGTGGACTGGCCTTGAATGGAATATTCTGCGGAAAAATGAGGAGTGGAGGAAGTTGGTTGCAAAATCTTCAGTGGTGCCCCAACGGTCAACCAGACTACGGGAATGATAGCATGTCGTTCAATCTAGCACACAGTATAAAATTGTTGGTTCGTTCGCTCCCATCTTAGTAATCCATTCATTCTGGTGTTTGGCAGAAGAAAAAAAAAAGGGGGGGGGGGGGTTAGAAGATGAGATGGAGATATAGATTACGAGGATGAAGACGAAAAGGAAGATGAATAAGAAGAGGAAGAGAAAGTATGTGTGGGGGGGGAGGGTGACGGGGTGTCGGTGTCTAAGTGTGTATATGTGTGCGTGTTTGTTTCTCTCTATATGTCTGTCTCTCTATGTGTGTGTGTGTGTAAGTATACTACACGTCATTATTGAAGGGCCAGGAACGTTTTTGAGTCAATTTTTGAAAGGAGAAATAACCTATTTTCTCTGACTCTTTTCTCCAATTCGTTGCCGTAACTGAATGGATAAGAGCTCAGACAACATTGCAGTTTCCTTTTGGCACGTGTTTGGGGATTTGCCGATTTGCAATGGGCGGCCCAAGGAAGACAATTTCCACACGAAATTGTCGAATCTTCAGCAGGGTCTCTCTGACGACGCAGGCAAGGTAGCGACAAAATTCGCTTTGCACGTGCAAGGCAAGCCCTTTTTGAACACTACTCCAGCCAAAGTTGCCCGCAGACGAGGATAAAAAGGACCCGTTCTTGGTTCGTTTTAACCATGCTTGCAAGACGACGGATGACGGATGAGCAGCGGGGGAGAGCCCTCGCTCTGCTTGATGAAGGCCTAGCGCAGCGGGAAGTTGCTAGACGACTTGAAGTGTCGCATTCCACAATCCAGAGACTGCTGGAGCGCTTCAATGAGACTGGAGCAGTCCAGGAAAGGCGTCACACGGGTCGACCCAGAGTAACGTCAAGACAGCTACCTTGCCCTCTCCGTCCTGAGGGAAAGGGCATCCACTGCGGTGACCTTGAGGGGTCAGCTGAGGGACGCAACAGGTGCTAACATCAGCTGCAGCACGGTGAGAAGACGGCTACATGAGGCAAACTTGAGGTCACGGAGACCGGCCGTCCGACCCGTGCTGTCACCGGTCAACAGAGTGCGCGGCATGACCTGGGCCAGGGAGCACGTGACCTGGACAAGGCAACAGTGGGCCCGGGTCTTGTTTTCGGATGAGTCCAGGTTCACCCTGACCTTTAACGATGGCCGGGCTCGGGTGTGGCGACGTCAAGGGGAGAGGTTCGCTGACGCCACTGTCCAAGAGCATAACCGGTACGGCGGCGGGTCGGTGATGGTGTGGGGTGGCATGAGCCGTGGTACCCGGACCCCCCTGCTCCCCATTGACGGCATCCTGAACGGGGTCCGGTACCGGGACGAGGTTCTGGCGGCCGTGGCACTGCCTGCGCTTGTGGACCTTGGTCAAGGCGCCATCTTCCAGGACGACAATGCACCTGCGCATCGAGCACGCCTTGTGACCAACTTCCTGGAGCAGCATGAAGTCGTCCGTATGGCCTGGCCAGCGTGCTCACCTGACCTGAACCCAATTGAACACCTCTGGGATGTGCTCGGGAGGCGCATCAGGGACAACCACCCCCCACCGGGCACCCTGGCCAGGCTGGTCGACATCCTGCAGATCGAGTGGGCGGCCATCCCTCAGGACACACTCCGTACCCTTGTGGGGTCGATGCATCGGCGCTGTGAAGCATGCATCCAGGCTCGGGGCGGACACACGCGATATTGAAAACAGATTGGCCAAATCTGACACTTTCTGTTTTTTGAAAAGGGGGGGATGTTCCTTTAAATGCATGTGCTGTTCACTAATGGGTCATTGTGCTAATTTCTTTTTCCAAAACAGGTGTGGAAATGATGAAATAAAACATAGAATCAATTCTAAACATTGTCAATTATTTCAACTTAAAATTAGAGAGGAAGGAAGAGTGGCCCTTAAATTATGATTAGGAGTATATATGTGTGTATCTGTACGTGTGAGTTTGTGTGAGTGTGTGTGTGTGACAGTGTCCAAAGAAATGTAGAAGACGCTTTTGATATGGGGTTTATCCTGCCAGGCACAAACACAAAGGCGGCAGCTAAAGGATATGATTCACTCGCGCTACGTCCGAGTGATCTTCCTGCAGGAAGCTGGTGGATAGGGTGAAGGAGTCGAAGGGTTCAGTGTTTGCTTTGCTTCCATTAATGATGATGCAGGATACTAATGGCTAGGGTGAGGGATTCAAAGGGTTTAACAGATGGGTTTGGCTGTAAAGCATACATGTACAATTTTGAACTAAATATGAAATACAGTGAGGAGAGTATAATAATAAGAAAATTTGAAAGTTTGGCTCAGCTATCTTATGTTTTATTGATTTTCATTATTTTTCGAGCTTCTGTAGCTATTAATGTAGCATACAAAAAGGAGCAATAAAAAAGTGAGCACCAATAAAACTGCCTGATGGCTATGGACTTTTAATTTCTTTTTTGAAAGTCATGAAATGCAGAAAAAAAACGTGCACAGACAAGGTTAAAGAAAGATCAAAAGGAAAGAAAGAGAAAGAAATGTGACAGGACGAAGACTTCAGTAACCAGACAATACTAAGATTAACAGTAGGTAGAGTGGGGGAGAAGAGCTGTGGGTGAACAACTTTGTTTCTCAAACTGCCAGATCTTGCTACTATCACCTCCATCATATAAGCCTAATCAGGAAGTTTCTGTGAAAACAACTGCAAAACTCGTTCTCTCCTTCATAATGTCTCGCATTGACTATTGCAATTCACTCTTGTCCGGTCTTCCTGCCTCCACCACTCACATCCTACAGTGCATTCAAAACAATGCTGCACGCCTTGTACTCAAAAAGAAAAAAGCTGACCACATATCTCATCTCCTGGCACAACTTCACTGGATCCCTGTATCAAAGCGCATACAGTACAAACTAGACACCATGTGCTACAAAAGCCTCAACGCAGCCCCCCCCCCCCCAACACTCACCACACCCATACCTTCCACCCACCCCACTCACATATCCACCACCCATACCCACAACACTCACAAGCACACCCACCCCACCACCACCCCAAACCCCACCACCCCCCACCCACCCCACCACCCACACCCACACATCACCCACATCACAACACCCACACCACCATGAACAATCAATCGACAATACAAGTTGCCAAAGTCAAACCAAACAGTCTGGCAACAGTAACTCATGCTGCGGATGTCCCCAAACCAACACGCGGCACTGATATTAAGGGAGGTAACTCGTTACAATGGCCAAGCCAACGCTAAAAATGTGAGTTGCAACACCTGAACGCGATACACGAGCACGTCTCATAATTACTACTCGGACACGTGTGTGTGTGTGCAATGGTGATAGTCGCTGTGTTGTGTGATTAATTTTATTCTTGTCTTTTTCATCCAATCTATGTTCGTATTGATCTTTACGCTTTGTCACAACGGATGTTCCATACGAAAACCAGGCTGCTTTTTCCTGGAAGAGCGCTTGGCCAAAGAGCAGTAGTGCCCATTTGTTCCCGTACAGAAGATTGTTGTTGTTGCTGTTTACTTATAAAAGTGGATTTTCTGTAACATTTTGTCAATGGCTTTTTTGGGGGGGGAGGGGGGCATTTTTTTAAGTGAAGTAAGCGAGTTGCTTTTGTTCTCTTGAGCATTTGAATAATCCACAACCGGTTTGCTAGGCCTGTAGTCGTTTCAGCAGATCCCCACCAGTCAGACTATGTCTGTATCCACCTTCCACAAGAAGACTTACCGAGAGGTAGATCAGGAACAAATAGCAGATCACGGAAGACCTAGATCAGCGGTATAGTGGAGACTTCCACAGGTGAACAGACGAGCAAGGCAGAAAGTGGTAGGAAGACGTGACAGAAAACGAGGGAGCAAGGCTGAAACAGAGTGACAGAACAGAGGAAATTTCTAGCACAGAATTTCCAGAAAGTGGGGATACTATTTATACTGAAAGAGCCCCCGTTGTCCCCACGGGAGGGCGTGGGAGATTTTTTTCAGAGCTTTCGGTCTCCTTATGTGCAAACCTGCCTTTGTCTGATCCCTCTGTGTATTTGTACATGCAGAATATTAAATACGCATGTTAAAGATTCTGTAATTCATCTATCAGTGGCTGGCTTATGGAAATGTGAAAATGCATTGCATGCATGCACACCGGATACGGAATATGCAGACTGCGCAGAAACATATGCCTGCACAGTGCAGGCAAAACGACGTACGTAAAATGAGTCCGAGAAAAACCGGTATGCTTAAGATATTGGGTGAAGGGGAAAGGCGCTATCAATGTTGTCTGTCTTTCTTCATTAAAGGTTGTTTTTTTTTTTAGATCGTTTCGTTTGATCTGCCTGTCATTCAGCCGTCCAAACAATGTCATGTCCGGCCCCGGCAATTTAGGCTGTGGTTTTGATGATGGAATGAAGGGAACAGAAAATTGGACGGTTTTTATAACAGGTTGTGAATCTAGCAAACCAAGTGGTGTGGAACTTGCAGTAAATGAGAGCGAGATTTATCCCAGAAAACGACAAGAAGCACAGAGAGAGAGAGAGACAGAAACAAGAGAGACAGAGACAGACAGACAAACAGACAGTGAAAAACAATTGACTCACTTTTAATTTCGGGACTCAGGCCTGTAACACAGGCAAACGTGAGCAAGTGGTAGATAACTGTTTTAATTATAATGGAAATAATTATTTTCTATGGTTGCATGTATAAGTCGTTTGAAATACCACATAATTGTATGACTTTAATGAAGAGACCGTATACATGGCAATAGTTTTCGCGTTCTAGATCTATTTTCACACAATTAGCCTTTACTCATTGTATCATATTAACTACTGCAGATAATTTTTGATATACTGTCCTCTAATCAGACTCAGCCTTCACAGTACAATAGAAATGGACTCTGCCAAACTAATGGCTGAAAATTGTATTTCACGCCCCTTCACGAGGGAGTAGGGTTTGATGTGAATAAATTATCTTAAACTTTGCCAGCTGTCTGTCTGTCTTTGTTTATTGATTAGTCTGTCTGTCTGTCTTTTCCTGTTTGTTTGTCTCTCTCTTTGTTGATTAGTCTATGTCTGTCTGTCTTTTTCTGTTTGTCTGTCTCTCTCTCTCTCTCTCTCTCTCTCATTTATTCAAATCTGTCTGTCTATGTTTCTCTTTTTCTCAGTATCTCTTTGTCTCTATGTGTCTGTCTGTCTCTGTCTCTGTGTCTGTCTCTGTGCCTGTCTCTGTCTCTGTGTCTCTGTCTCTCTCTCTCTCTCTGTCTTTATCTTTGTCTCTCTCTCTCTGTCTCTGTGTCTGTCTGGCTGCCTGCCTCTCTCTTCGCCCCCTTTCTCTCTCTCTCTCTCTTTCCCTCTCTCTCTCTTCCCTCTCTCTCTCCCTCTCTCCCTCTCTCTCTCTCTCTCTCTCTCTCTCTCTCTCTGTCTTTCTCATTACGTTCAAGGTTTGGATGTTATTATTGTTGTGCTAATGTCTGCATGATTGTCGAAATTCCTTTTTGGCCATTTGCATTTGTGCTTGTTCTCCCCCTGTTCTCTCAGCTATTCACTGTGTCTGCAATCCACTGTGTATGGGAGTGGGGGGGGGGGGGGGCAAGGGGATTTAAAGTGTGTGTAAAGTTACCACTTATTTCACTGTGAAATGTACCTCCGTCTTTGTGTCTGTTCAGTTTTGTCTCTGTTGAATTTGGATGTGGAGTTGTTGATAGTGGTGGGGACCGCTTGTTTGATTGTTTTATTTGTTATGTCTTTCTGTTTGTCTAATTCCTCACCTTTGTCATGTGCCTTTCTGTGTATTTTTTGTTTAGTTGGGTGTTTTTTTTTCTGTATGGGCGTGGAATTCGTTATATCAGGCACGCACGCGTGCAAGCTCACGCGCACGCACGCACACACACGCACACACACACACACACACACACACACACACACACACACACACACACATGCATGTAGGCACACACACACACACAAATAAACGAACATAAACACAAACACACACAAACGTACGCACACACAAAACAACACAACACATACAACACAACACAACACACACACACACGCGCACGCCCACACAACACACACACACACACACACACACACACACACACACACACACACACACACACACACACACACACACACACACACAACACATAGAGACCAGAGACAAAAATACAAAAAGAGTTCGATAGAAAGTTTTCGTTCCATTTTCACAAAATCTGATTGTTTCAGTAACCTGCAGCTTTGTTAGCTGGTCTGTTGGACACAGTGCATGGGAAGGCAGAAAGGATGTACGTGTGAGATGTGATAAGCGTGTAGACGCCGGCAAAACTTGTCAGCGGCACCAGAGGTGGCAAGATCCATGTAACTTGCTGTCTGTCGCAGGTTTTAGAAAATGGCTTTTGAAAAATTCATGTTCACGCTTGGTACATTTCACAGCTTCGAGAAACTGAGCTTTCATCGCATTAGTGGTCAGCTGTAGGGTACTTGTGCACCCAGGAATGCATGTGCACTTTTACATACATGTCCGTACATGCGCGCGCGCACACACACACACACACGCATGCACATAACAATAGCACCTCACACAAACACAACACACTCAATACACCACACTCACTCTCTGTCTCACACACACACAACACAAACACACACAACACAAACACACACACAACACAAACACACACACAACACACACACACACGCATGCACATAACAATAGCACCCTCACACAAACACAACACAACACACTCAACACACCACACTCTCTGTCACACACACACACAACACAAACACACACACACACACAACACACACACACACACATACACACACGCACACACACACACATTATTTTTGTTTTTTAAAGCCCAGCTGACTGTGCACACACACACACACACACACACACACACACACACACACAAAACACACACACACAACACACACACGCACACACACAACACACACACGCACACAACACACACACACACACACACACACACACACACACACACACACAGAGTGTTATGTTTTTTTGTTGTTTAAGCCCAGCTGACTGCGCAGAGCCATATTAGTGCTATCATCATCATCATCAGGTGAAGTGCCGCATGGTGTTGGCGATTATGGACTTCCATCTGTCTCTATCTCTTGTTGCCTCAAGCATCTCTTCCACCCTCCTTGTCTTCAGCCACTCTGCAAGTCCGTCTAGTATCTTCTCCCTGGGTCTACCCGGTGCTCTCCTTCCCTCCAGCTTTCCCGTTGTGACCAGGTGTTCCAATTCCCCTTTCCTCCTAAAATGGCCTATGAATGTTTCCTGCCTTTTCTTAATCTTCCTTATGAATGATCTACTTGTGTCTGCCTCCATCAGGACTGTCTCGTTTGTTTTCTTTGTTGTCCATGGAACTCTCAACATCCATCTTAGAAACCACATCTCGACTGCCTCAAATTTGTTCTGGCTTTGCTTGTTGACTGTCCATGCCTCGCAACCGTACAACAGTACTGGTTCTATATAACATTCAAGAACTCTCTTCCTGATCTTAATTGATAGGCATTTGTTGGTAAGAATGCTTTCCATCTTCTTGAATGTTGTTTTGGCTTGGCCGATTCTGCTGGCTATTTCTGGTAGTGTTATAACCATCCCAAAAAGTACACCATACCTCACAGGAAAAAAAAAAAAAACACCTGGAAAAGACAGTTTAGTACACATATCATTCGCGCACATGGTCTAAGGATATGCTCCTGGCGTTGACCATTCCGTCCAATTTATCACCAGGAGATTTTTAAAAAATGAATGCAATTTTAAACGCAGCTAAGGAAACTAAAAACGCAAAATCGGGCCTTAATTATCTAAAATTGCTTCTGTTTATCACATTTCCGCACTTAATACATGAGCCCAATTATCAATCCTAAGAGAAAATACGTAAGGCTTTATAAGAGCACATAGAGGTGAATGGACCAGCGAGGCAGAAAATGATGGAAAGAAATGACACAGAAAATGATAGAAAGAAATGACAGAAAGCAAAGAAGCAAGGTTAAAACAAAGAGTGTGACAGAAAAGAGGAAGTTTCTAGCACAGAATTTCCAGAAGGTGGGGATACTGTTTATGCTGAAGAACCGCCAGCTTCCCTACGATAGAAACCCACACCTACATCACACACACGCAGCACGCACGCACGCACACTCATACACACACGCACACACACGTAAACACACACACACACACACGTAAACACACACACACACACATACACACACACACTCACCACACACACGCACACACACATAACCACACACACACACACACACACACACACACACACACACACACACACACACACACTCGAAACAAAATTCTTGAACACTTTCTTCATACATGTAAGGAAACTAAGCCTACATTAGCTGCACGAAGTAAAAGCTTCAATTATAAAAAAAAAAACAGAA
>CM060306.1:92894616-92899616 GCA_030674185.1 Monoplex corrugatus | reverse complement strand
TCCTTGAAAAGGTGAGACCAAACTACAACAAGGAGGATGAAACATACAAATTGGTGCTTTTGCTTGACAGAATAAACTGTCTGGTCTAAAATGCGAAACCAAAGAAACTAGAAGAAACCTTTGAAAAAGACATAAAATAAAACAATAGAAAGAAAGAAAGAAAAGAAAAGAAAAAAGAAGAAAGATTGCTAATGACTGGATAGTAATTCATCACATCTGAGAACACAATTTATTCTACCAGATAAAAGGTCTGTTTTGTCTCTTTTTTTGTTTGTTTCTTTTTTTCTTTTGTTTGATTTCCTCGGTTGTTTTTTTCTCCCCTTTGCACGGGAGACAACGCCTCTTTCACTCCCTTGGAATTTTGATGATCCAATTTCATTTACTTTGCATTGTTCTAGAAAGTTTGGAATGTTGTAGTTTTGACTGACCATCATCGCATTTCAGCAAAAGTGATATTAATATCTCTCATCTGTTAATTGATAAATTAATCAACAACGTTATGAATAAGATCTATATGAAGGTCATTTTAACAATCTCCTTTTCCTTTGAAAACAAACAAACAACAACAAAAGTTGTTTCAGGTTGCTTCTTGAAAAATATTTATATTCATAATTGGATCTGCGACTAAGACTTTAATAAATCGATGTATATCTATAGAAGGAAACCCTCTGTCAATAAATACGAAAACTGTAAACCAATATGAGAAAGTGAATACAAAAATCAAAAGGACAGAAATTTTCAAAATGGGTGTTTCTGGTTAAATTAAACATAGAATGGTCAATCGATATCGACACTCTTCAGTCATTTATGTAATATGGTTGATTTCAAAATACAGGGGAAATTGAAAACAATCCAAGGTCAAGAAAACTGTAACATCTTTTTGGAAGTGACTACCTGAACATACAGGCCAAATATGATTACATTTGTTTCATACATCTCGGAGTTAAGCCAGGTGTGCACATTTCAACAGCCCTGCAGTACAAGTCACACACGCAACACCAGAAAAAAAATAAGATATCTACATCCCACATCCTTACAGAATCAGGATTTAAGGGCCGAAACACTTTTCTTACTTCCCACATCCTTGAAGAGTCAGGATATAAGGGCCAAAACACTTTTCTAACTTCCCACATCCTTACAGAGTCAGGATATAAGGGCCAAAACACTTTTCTAACTTCCCACATCCTTACAGAGTCAGGATATAAGGGCCAAAACACTTTTCTTACTTCCCACATCCTTGAAGAGTCAGGATATAAGGGCCAAAACACTTTTCTAACTTCCCACATCCTTACAGAGTCAGGATATAAGGGCCAAAACACTTTTCTTACTTCCCACATCCTTACAGAGTCAGGATTTAAGGACCGAAACACTTTTCTTACTTCCCACATCCTTGAAGAGTCAGGATATAAGGGCCAAAACACTTTTCTTACTTCCCACATCCTTAAAGAGTCAGGATATCAGGCCAAAAAACACTTTTCTTACTTCCCACTTCCTTAAAGAGTCAGGATATAAGGGCCAAGACACTTTTCTTACTTCCCACATCCTTACAGAGTCAGGATATAAGGGCCGAAACACTTTTCTTACTTCCCACATCCTTACAGTGTCAGGATATAAGGGCCGAAACACTTTTCTTACTTCCCACATCCTTACAGTGTCAGGATATAAGGGCCGAAACACTTTTCTTACTTCCCACATCCTTACAGAGTCTGGACGTAAGGGCCAAAACACTTTTCTTACTTCCCACATCCTTACAGAGTCTGGACGTAAGGGCCGAAACACTTTTCTTACTTCCCACATCCTTACAGAGTCTGGACGTAAGGGCCGAAACACTTTTCTTACTTACCACATCCTTACAGAGTCAGGATGTAAGGGCCGAAACACTTTTCTTACTTCCCACATCCTTAAAGAGTCAGGATGTAAGGGCCGAAACACTTTTCTTACTTCCCACATCCTTACAATGTCAGGACGTAAGGGCCGAAACACTTTTCTTACTTCCCACATCCTTACAATGTCAGGACGTAAGGGTCGAAACACTTTTCTTACTTCCCACATCCTTACAATGTCAGGACGTAAGGGCCGAAACACTTTTCTTACTTCCCACATCCTTACAGTGTCAGGACGTAAGGGCCGAAACACTTTTCTTACTTCCCACATCCTTAAAGAGTCAGGATGTAAGGCCGAAACACTTTTCTTACTTCCCACATCCTTAAAGAGTCTGGACGTAAGGGCCGAAATACTTTTCTTACTTCCCACATCCTTAAAGAGTCAGGACGTAAGGGCCGAAACACTTTTCTTACTTCCCACATCCTTAAAGAATCAGGATGTAAGGGCCGAAACACTTTTCTTACTTCCCACATCCTTACAGTGTCAGGACGTAAGGGCCGAAACACTTTTCTTACTTCACACATCCTTACAGTGTCAGGACGTAAGGACCGAAACACTTTTCTTACTTACCACATCCTTAAAGAATCAGGACGTAAGGGCCGAAACACTTTTCTTACTTCCCACTTCCTTACAAAGTCCGGACGTAAGGGCCGAAACACTTTTCTTACTTACCACATCCTTACAGAGTCTGGACGTAAGGGCTGAAACACTTTTCTTACTTCCCACATCCTTACAGTGTCAGGATGTAAGGGCTGAAATACTTTTCTTACTTTCTACATCCTTACAGTGTCAGGATGTAAGGGCTGAAACACTTTTCTTACTTCCCACATCCTTAAAGAATCAGGATTTAAGGACCGAAACACTTTTCTTACTTCCCACATCCTTACAGAGTCAGGATATAAGGGCCGAAACACTTTTCTTACTTACCACATCCTTACAGAGTCTGGACGTAAGGGCCGAAACACTTTTCTTACTTCACACATCCTTACAGTGTCAGGACGTAAGGGCCGAAACACTTTTCTTACTTACCACATCCTTACAGAGTCTGGACGTAAGGGCTGAAACACTTTTCTTACTTCCCACATCCTTACAGTGTCAGGATGTAAGGGCTGAAACACTTTTCTTACTTTCCACATCCTTACAGTGTCAGGATGTAAGGGCTGAAACACTTTTCTTACTTCCCACATCCTTAAAGAATCAGGATTTAAGGACCGAAACACTTTTCTTACTTCCCACATCCTTACAGAGTCTGGACGTAAGGGCCGAAACACTTTTCTTACTTCCCACTTCCTTAAAGAGTCAGGATGTAAGGGCTGAAACACTTTTCTTGCTTCCCACATCCTTAAAGAATCAGGATTTAAGGACCGAAACACTTTTCTTACTTCCCAAATCCTTACAGTGTCAGGATGTAAGGGCTGAAACACTTTTCTTACTTCCCACATCCTTAAAGAGTCAGGATGTAAGGGCCGAAACACTTTTCTTACTTCCCACTTCCTTACAGTGTCAGGATGTAAGGGCCGAAACACTTTTCTTACTTCCCACATCCTTAAAGAGTCAGGATGTAAGGGCCGAAACACTTTTCTTACTTCCCACTTCCTTACAGTGTCAGGGTGTAAGGGCCGAAACACTTTTCTTACTTCCCACATCCTTAACGAGTCAGGATATAAGGGCCAAAACACTTTTCTTACTTCCCACATCCTTACAGTGTCAGGACGTAAGGGCCGAAACACTTTTCTTACTTCCCCAATCCTTGAAGAATCAGGATATAAGGGCCAAAACGTTTTCTTACTTCCCACATCCTTACAGAGTCAGGATATAAGGACCAAAACACTTTTCTTACTTCCCCAATCCTTGAAGAGTCAGGATATAAGGGCCAAAACACTTTTCTTACTTCCCACTTCCTTGAAGAGTCAGGATATAAGGGCCAAAACACTTTTCTTACTTCCCACTTCCTTAAAGAATCAGGATAAAAGGGCCGAAACACTTTTCTTACTTCCCACTTCCTTAAAGAATCAGTATAACAGGGCCGAAACACTTTTCTTACTTCCCACTTCCTTAAAGAATCAGGATAAAAGGGCCGAAACACTTTTCTTACTTCCCACTTCCTTAAAGAATCAGGATAACAGGGCCGAAACACTTTTCTTACTTCCCACTTCCTTAAAGAATCAGGATAACAGGGCCGAAACACTTTTCTTACTTCCCACTTCCTTAAAGAATCAGGATAACAGGGCCGAAACACTTTTCTTACTTCCCACTTCCTTAAAGAATCAGGATAACAGGGCCGAAACACTTTTCTTACTTCCCACTTCCTTAAAGAATCAGGATAAAAGGGCCGAAACACTTTTCTTACTTCCCACTTACTTAAAGAATCAGGATAAAAGGGCCGAAACACTTTTCTTACTTCCCACTTCCTTAAAGAATCAGGATAAAAGGGCCGAAAACACTTGCTTGTCGGGGGTTTCTCCTCTGATGACCTTCTGCTGTCTAGCTCTGCCCAGAGTTTCCTTCCACAGATATCTGCATCCCAGGAACTGATCTCTGTAAATCAGTCCTCATGTATTAAGGAGACGCTGTTAAACACACTAACAAGCGAGTGTATCTCAGCTTCACAATATCTAAAAAGAGACATGAGTATCAATCGCATCTCATGAAACAATTCTTTTTTCTATTCGTACTCTCTAACAGACAGATCATGATCATTCATTATCATATATCATAGTGATTGAACAACTTCGGATGAATATAAAAAAAAAAAAAAACCGCTTCTGTTTCTGTACAGTATCATTTTACTGATATCGGACGTAAGCACTGTTAGCATATGTTTCCTGATTCATGCATTGTTTATGTGCAGTGTAATCGCTCTTTTGACGAGGGCTGGTTATAAAGAAGCATACACGTTGCTTATTTCACATCCTCGTAAATAAAAGATTCTCTCTCTCTCTCTCTCTCTCTCTCTCTCTCTCTCTCTCTCTCTCTCTCTCTCTCTCTCTCTCTCTCTCTCTCTCTCTCTCTCTCAAACCGAAAAATATCTCAGTGTTGTTACGGATAAATGGCAAAGAACTAATTACGCAAGATTTAGATTAAGAACACTTGGTTTCAATGCAAATAAAAATTGG
>CM060306.1:92837116-92884616 GCA_030674185.1 Monoplex corrugatus | reverse complement strand
TTTTTGCTTGTGTTGTTTGTTTTTTTTTGTTTGCTTGGAATTTTTGGTTGGTTTTTGGTCGACTTTTTGTTTGTGTGTTTGTGTTTTGTTTCTTTTTGTTTGCTTGTTTGGGTTGGTTATTTGTTGTTTTGTTGTTCTTTTTAGTTCTTCTTTCTTATGTTTTTAATTTTCATTTTTAGGAATGTACACATGATTTGATAATCAACATAGTCAGCTGCTTGGGCACAGTGAAGTGGGACAGAAGTTTGTCGGGCTTGGTAGTGGTGTGGATGTCCTCTCTTACTTGGTGAATTAGATCTTTTCTCGATTTTTGCTCTATCTCTGCCACATTACATGGGCATAACGGGGAAGCTTCTCCGTGAAAATATGCTGCACACATGATGGAGCAGCTGCTCAATGAAAATATATGGCACCTATGTCTGCAGCCACGATTTTTCTCTCTTCGTTTTCCAAACCCAGTTAAAAACATATTTGTCTCATTTACCTTATCCGTCCTGGTGATTAATTTTCTACACTGTAGAACAATTTAGTCAAACCATATTTACGACCGTTTCCTCTGTCATGTTCATTTAGCTCTTTTTCTAAACTAAAAGACAATATGGTCAAACCATATTTACAACCATTTCCTCTGTCATGTTCATTTAATATTGTGTACAATATTTACCTCGAAAACATTAATCTCAATTTTTTTTCACAGATGAGTTTTCCTATAGCATCGAACACATTGCTCAAATTTCAGTGGGACGATTTATAAACGCTGAATGTAAAACTTTGAAAAATGATAATCTGATATTCCAAATATTAGACCACGTCTGTTTGGACCCCATGTATTCTTTAGGACTATGCACTAGACATGTATGTAACTCAAGTCTTGATCAAAATCCGTTCATAAAACAAGCAAATAAAAAAATCCTTACTGACACTTGTTAACATGTTCTGGGTGGTTGTGGCCTTGACTTTCTCTCTCCCTCCCTCACACAAACACACACACACACACACACGTCTAATATCACTATAGTGAAAAGAGTACATCAAAAACAACCACACACACACACATCACAACACACACACACACACACACACACACTTCGATATGCCACATCTTTAATCTGAAAAATGTGGAGAAGGGGGAGCATGAAGGACAAATTAAAAAAAATGTTGTTCTGTGATATCTGAGATGGGAATGAATAGAAATTGTAGAAGTTGATCTGCTTGCGTTTTTCTCTCTCTCTCTCTCACCTCCCGCACACAACACGCACACACACAAATAAGATGTTCTATCCATCTTCTTTTAATCTGGAAAAAGCTTATTACACCACCTTGAAATTTGTTTTGTTAGAGATCTTCAGAACAAGGGGTTGCAATATCACTACCCTATCTTTATTGAGAGTAGGCCTACTTCGGTTGAACAAAAATTCAAGTACGTGAAGTACTGACAGATGATTATTGTCACAATATGAAATAGGATTACATATGATGAAACAGTCTGCTGAAACATTGAGTAGCATCCGTATGCTTGTTAAGGATTATACGTTGCTTTTTGTATATCTTCCTTTTGAAATAGAATGAGCGGGAGTCTTTCATACCAGGTGGATACAGGTCTGTCTATTAAAATATATTATCCAGAAGCGTTGGCAAGATTTTCTCTGCTGTTTTTGATAGATTATCTATCAATTTTTTATCAAAGGTGTTGACCATTGTGGATTCGAAAATGCATGCATTTGGAGGAAAAGGTGTCAAGCTCGAGATCATATTGACAAAAAATTGCCTTAAATCAATATTTTTGAGAAATGTGTCAAAAGAAGCTTCTCAGAAACTTTTGACAATGTTTAGAGTTGTTGTCACTGTAGTGACAGCCACTGTCCTTACATCAAGTTTTATTTCACCTGAGGTTTTTTCAAAATCTCAGGGGACTTTGAGAAGTACAAAATCTGGAAGGGGGGGGGGGGGGGCGGTGATGTTTTTTGCTTAAAAAGTATTAGAATAGCTTGACAGTCTCAGTCTTTTTCAGCATCCTTTCCTTTTTTCAATGAGATTGTTATATCTGATCTCTTTTCCATAGCAAGCTTGTCTCCTGTAGCCCACACTACCTGATTGTAAGTTTATGTCCTCATTTCACTGCTGTTTTCTCTGAGTTACGTTTCACTTCAACGAAGTTTTTAAAATTGTTCCCAAATATTACCATTTTCATGTTTTCTTTCCGTCAGTTTTTTTTTTCCTTTGGCCTAAAATGTTTGTACGTCCTGTGCGAATACGACGAGGAATATAGTGAGAAGATGGATTGTTTTGACATGGAGATAGATAATCAGTCTCCACAGACATGTTAGTTAATTCCTTGGCATCTCAGAGACATGTGTTAGTTAATTCCTTGGCGTCTCCAAATGAAACACGACTATTATTTACATACACACATTCCTCCACCTCTAACCCTGGCCTCGGTCATATACTCCAACATAATTCTGCAATCACGCACAGTCTCCACAGACATGTTACGTTTCATATACTGATATATATAAATTTAAAAAGCCATATTCATGGCGGGGCCCAGAACTTATTGTGAAGCAGTTTCGATGCAGGGGAGATAAATAAGGATAAGCGAAATTATGAATATTTCTCTCCCATTGTTTATTATGTAGATTCGATGGCGTGTGGCGCGCACGTGTGTGTGTGTTTTGTGATTGCAAAATTTTGTTGGAGTATATACCGAGGCCAGGGTAAGCGGTGGGAGTAATGTGTGTATGTAAATAGTAGTCGTGTTTCATTTCATTTATTTTTTCTTTAACAGGGGAAGGCAGATGTCAGGGAAAATGGTTATCCTTGAGGTAACACTATGGAAAACGTATTGAGAGCGCAACTCTTGTTACTGAGTCATGAAGCTACAATGCTACATTTATATGAAATTACATATTCCAAAACTGATAGACATAACCCCCACACAAATTATACATGCTCAAGCTAGTTCCTCCACATCATTGTTTCTTCCCAAACGTTCTGACAGTCCTGAATACATATATGTACATTGTTTGGCCCACAATGAGTAAGCAGTATATTGCTGCATAATCTGCATGCTCCATCTTCGGCAGAAGCCCATGCTACATGTTTTCTTATTTCCATAAGCCACCAGACATTTGACATGACCTTGGATCTTAATGTGCATATCTGATATTGGATGTCAATATACACACAATGGGTTCTAGCCACTGCACATATATCTGTGCTACAGTACAAACACTGGGATTATACAGGCAAAAGTACTGCATGCAGTGTACCAACAAAAGTACTGCAATGTACCAAGTACATAGATGCATCTTTGTATTAAAAATGATGAAGACTTACAAGATTGCCCCATGACCCTGAAGTCAAGGCTGTGAGGTGGTCAAGCAAGACCTTAACTTTTTTCAGAAAGTTAGATATACATTCACAATTGAGTATACTAGTGACTGCACCCACAATGATTTTGTTCAATAAAGATTCTCACTCATGCAAACTAGTGCAGTGAGATTGGAAGACAAGTGCACAACACTGATGCCAACCACACCTGGCTACATATACACTCTGTTTAACTAGATATGAAGACTGAAATGGTACCTGAATCCTGGGTTACATGTTTACTTCTGCAGTTTTAAAGGGTCATGGTTTTTCAGTGATAATTCTCAGTGATAATTAAGACTATTTAGTTGCACTGGTAAATGATTTTACAAGTATGTAATATAAGAGATTGAAGTATGCTTCCTTCGCCTTGCTCTCAGTTTACTATTCAAAGTGAGTTTTGTTCAAATAGTTGGCAAATATGACTTTAAAGTGAACATACGTATGCACACACACACGCATGTGCATGCACACACAACACAAACACACAGAAAACAAACTGATTTAACAAACAATGAACAGAACTGAAAATTTTCATCTCTTCAAAAATAACAGCCTTACATGTCAGTCATTTTTATTCCGTAGCTTAAAATGTAATCAGTGTGCACATGTGTGTGCTGATATGTACAAGCAATGTATGTGAATACTCTCTCTTGCAACAACAATAAAAAAAAAACACATATAAACAAATAAAAATCAGTTTTAATGAAGAAAACTAGTATAACTCACATGCAACACATGTCAATATTTTGAGAGACCAAGATCTATAAAATGAACAGTTATCAAAAACTTCTCTGAAAACAGTCTTTAAAAATGAAAAAGATAACTTACTCTCTTGAAAAAAATGTACTTTGCCTATCCTTTATTTATCCCTAAAATATATTTGTTCTTGATCACTCATGCTAAACAGAATATTTCTTCAAAAATTACTTGTATCAACTATTTTTTTTTCCAGAATGAGCTTAATCCCACTGAATTAATTCACTCAGCAAATAAATAAATAAATAAATAAATAAATAAAATAATATAAATTAAAATTAATAAAAGAGAATTTTTAAAAATAAAAGAAAAAAACATGTCATAAAAAGTCTTTAAGAAATCAAAAGAAAAAAAACATGTCATAAAAAGTCTTAAAAATCAAAAGAAAAGAAACATGTCATAAAAAGTCTTTAAAAATCAAAAGAAAAGAAACATGTCATAAAAAGTCTTTAAGAAATCAAAGAAAAGAAACATGTCATAAAAAGTCTCTTTAAAAATCAAAAGAACAGAAACATGTCATAAAAAGTCTTTAAAAAATCAAAAGAAAAGAAACATGTCATAAAAAGTCTAAAAATCAAAAGAAAAGAAACATGTCATAAAAAGTCTTTAAAAATCAAAAGAAAAGAAACATGTCATAAAAAGTCTCTTTAAAAATCAAAAGAAAAGAAACATGTCATAAAAAGTCTTTAAGAAATCAAACGAAAAGAAACATGTCATAAAAAGTCTCTTAAAAAATCAAAAGAAAAGAAACATGTCATAAAAAGTCTCTTAAAAAATCAAAAGAAAAGAAACATGTCATAAAGTCTTTCAAAAGTCAAAAGCAAAGAAACATGTCATAAAAAGTCTATCAATAAAGAAACAAGGAAGAAATGGGTCAAGTCGACATTTCCAAAGAATAACATCTTTATGTTTAATCTACCTGTAAACAGTTCACTCCATCCACTTGCAGCCTCTTAACCCTTTCACTCGCACACTCTGTCCTCCAGCATCCTGTAATGTCAACCATGCTACCAAAGCAAACACTTAACCCTTTGACTCCCTCACCCTATCCACCAGTTTCCTGCAGGAAGCTCGTACATAGGGTAAGGGAGTCAAAGGGTTAAGTTTTTGCAGTTGGTAGATAGGATGTGAGAGTCAAAGGCTTAAAACTACCTGTAAACAGTCCACTCCATCCACTAGCAGCTTCTTGACAATCAACACGATAACATCATTAGACTTGATTTACTAGTAACGTTTTCGCACTCAACCCACTTATGACCCCTCATTAAAGCAGACTGGGCTCTTTCCACATGGCATTCTCACACATCTTCCTAAATCCAGACTCACACACACACAAAAAGACCATTCACACTACTACCTATTAGATGCTTTATCCACGAGCAGCTCGTGAAAACTCAATTTTTTTTCGCATCTTTTTACAAGCCAGTGCTAATTCCGAGTGATGAGTTTGAAGCCAATGGAGCTTGTTTTGCAGCTCCCCAGTTTTTTCCCGATGTTCTTCAAAGTCTCTCAGTAAGGGTTCGTTGCCCAGTAACCCACTTTCTTGTCTCAGTCGGTGATTGTCTATGCGCAGAAAATCTCTGGCTTGCTTTGTACGTGTCAGAACATCCCTTTTCTGGAATCAAAAGATGTCTGGATGTCAGCTACAACACTCGTTTCTTTCTAGAATTACTCTCAATGCTGTTATCATTATTATTATCATCATTATCATTATAATCATTACCATTATTGTCATTACTGATGTCATCATCATCATTAATATTGTCATCAGTATTATTATTTTGCTGTTACTGTTTAAAGCCCAATCAACTGTTTAGAGTTGTACCAGGGCTATAATTATCTCAAAACACGTTCGATACCTCAGTAACCCTGAAAAATTCATCTAGAAAAGAAAAGTATACATATCAATGTATTCACGTACATAATCCAAGGAAAAGTCTCCTGGCATCGATTCTTCTGCCCAATTTATCATCACAAAGTTTAACCCTTTTGCTGCCAAAGTGTAAATAAAAAGGTGAATCGCCTGTGCCACGAAGTTTTAAACGTCTTGACTTAAAATGAAAAAAATTCATATCTCTTCATCCAGCCCAGAAAACCCCACAACACTATAAATTTTCTTGTTCAGTATACTTTATGACACACCAGGAGCGGCAGTACTTTCGTTTTAACGATCGACAGTGCTAGTAATGTCACTTCAACTCTTTTCTGGGTCAAGTCCGACTTCGGACATCAACACCGAAATATTGCCTGCATGCACCAAATTATCGTCATTTTCACTCTTATCGACAGACTGCAAAATATAATCAGCTCCACAAGTAATGATTTCTGCAACTTCTTTTGCTGCATAAGTTGTTTTTCGGGTCGGTCGACACTCAGTGTTGAAGCGAGTCTGTCCGCCATTGTTTACACTCACTGAATAGTAATCAGCTGTAGGGGGTCACATTTTCAACCACACGGGCAGAGAAGACTGTAAAACGTCACACATACATAATTAGCATCTATATATATAGAGGGAATAATGAAGTTTCCATTGATACCTCATACGTCACTGAAAGCGTTGGGGTTTTCTGGCTAAAAATACGAAAAGTCGCCGACCGAATATTCGGTCTGTGGCACTGAAGGCATATGTTTCTTTCGACCGAACATTCGGTCGGAAGCACTGAACAGATTAAACAAAACAAACCTGAACACAAATGAATGAAAATATTTCAGTACACTAAAACATAAAAACTGGCCTAAATTACCTACAACTGCTTTGTATATCGCATTTCCTTAGACTCAAAAATGCATTTTCATACATGTACACAATTATCAATCCTACTAGAAAGATTAAAGCGTTTTGGAACACACACAGGTGAATGACCAGCAAGGCAGAAAGTGATAAAAAGAGATGACAGGAAGTAAAGCAGCAAGGCAGAAATGAAGAGAATGACAGAAAAAAAAAAAGAAATTTCTAGCTCAGAATTTCCAGAAGGTGGGGATATCACCTATATTGAAAGAGTCCCTGGCATGGCCTACTGCTGGTCCCTCAAGCTAACTAGGAAAACCAAAAATTCTTCTCTTCCAGAAACTTCCTTTCTACGAGGGTTGTTCAATTTAAGATGTCACCACCCCCTTAAAAAACGTACCTCTCATCTCAGCAACTTGAAACTTTTACATCCCCTCGAAGTATTCTCCGTTGGCTAGGATGCAAAGTTCAAGCCTCCTACGCCAATTCTCAAGCGCCCTCTGATAGTCGGTTTTAGGCAGACCAGACAACTCTGATCTTACGGCTTTGGCGAGGTCTTGTACCCGGTCAAACTTACGCCCAGCGAGCTTTTCCTTCAGAACAGGGAACAGCCAGAAGTTGCATGGGGCCAAGTCGGGGCTGTAGGGTGGGTGGTCCAAAACTTGGATCCCTTGCTCGCTCAGGAAGGTTGTGGTGACCTTCGCCTTATGGGCACTGGCATTGTCATGCAGAAGAAGGGTCCTCTGGGTGCCGACAGTTGGGCGCTGCTCATGGATTTTTCCTACAACTTTGGGGAGCACAACTTGGGTATAGTAGGAGGCAGTGATTGTTGATTTCTCAGGCAAAATGTCAATTGCCACAAGGCCTTACGTGTTGAAAAAAATAGAAAACAGTCGCTTGCGACTCTGGAATCCTGGGCGAAGAACAACTGGTCGGTCTCCGTCAGGGCCAACCCACATGCGGTTGCAGCGTTTGTTGGGGATGCCGTAGAATGTGAGCCAACTCTCATCTCCCGTCACTAAGTCACACAGTCGTTTTGGCCCGTTGGGCTCAAACTCATCGAGCAGTTTGCGTGAACATGCCACCCGCTGCTGCTTCTGATCATCACTTAAGAGATGTGGCACCCATCTTGCAGCCAGTTTTCTCATGTGAAGGTCTTTGTGCAGAATGTTGTTAATGGTGCCAATTGAAAGCTCACATGCCTCGCTTAATTCCCGCACAGTCGAATGTGGATCCTCCTCTATCAGTCTTTTCACATATGCAATGTTTTGTTCGTTCCGAGCTGGTAAAGCTCGCTCTGCACGATTACCCCAATCAGATGGCACTCTACCTGCTCCTAATTGTTTGACCCACCTGCAAACTGTGCGGTAAGACACACAATCCGTTCCGTAAACAGCTTGCAAATCTGCGTGTATCTTCCTACAATCGTCACCAAGTTGTAGCCTTGTGAAAGTGTAGAAACGAAATTGCTCATTGGTGACGTCCATTTTTTTCAGGCTCAGCTATTTGAAACACATTTGTAATTACGTCATACTCCGAGTTGCGTCATGATGTCAACTTTATTTTCTGCATGCTAATCAGGTAAACTTTAAAGTTGTGTTTGGTATAAACATTTTTCTGTGCGTTGCTTCGTTTTCAAACGGCAAGCCTAGTGTCATCTTAAATTGAACAACCCTCGTATGTATAGTTTATCTTTCAGAGCATCTATCACATATATCTTGCACATACCAAATTTCTATCTTATTTTGTTCACAATCAAAAGGTTAGTATCTGACAGACTACAGTTGTCTGATCATTCTTTAGTTCATTTAATTATACACAAGCAAAGTCTGAATGGATGACAAGTCCTTGGTGTGTGTGTGTGTGTGTGTGTGTGTGTGTGTGTGTGTGTGTGTGTGTGTGTGTGTGTGTGTGTGTATGTGTGTGTGTGTGTGTGTGTGTGTGTGTGTGTGTGTGTGTATGTGTGTGTGTTTGTGTGTGTGTGTGTGTGTGTGTGTGGTGAGTGTGTGTGTGGGTGTGGTGAGTGTGTGTGTGGGTGTGTATGCATGTGCATGTGTGTGTGTGGTGAGTGTGTGTGTGTGTGTATGCATGCTGCATGTGTGTGTGTGTCTATCTTTGTGCCTGTTTGTGTGTGTACACACATGGATGTGTGCATGCATATATGGAAATGCATAACCAACCATCATGTAGATGGTATCATGCTGTGCTGTTCTGTATTTTGTAATGGAGCTGCACGTCATATCAAAACTTGAATCAAAAGAATAAAACCCAACACACACAAACAGATAATACATTTCCTTATTTTATGGATAACACAAGACAGATGCAGATGCTTGACTTAAAGGCCTCTATCAAACACACAAACAAGACATCAAATAAACATGATCACCACATTCTTGGTCCCCTGTAGTGATGAAAGGGGCTCTTTCAGTATAAATTGTATCCCCATCTTCTGGAAATTCTCAGCTTGAAATTTCCTCATGCCAGTCTCTTTATTTCTGTCTTGTTCCTTTGCTTTCTGTCATTTCTTCCTATCATTTTCTGCCTTGCTGGTTCATTCTCATGTATGCATTTGATAAAGTCTTATGTACTTTTCCTTAGGATTGATAATTTGTACATGTATTAAGTGCATTTTTGGCTCTAGAGAAATTAGATGTACGGAAGCAATTTTAGGTAATTTAGGCCCATTTTTATGTATGCTTTATTGTCTTTAGTTATGTTTGAATTTGTATTCAGGTATTGTTTCTAAATCTCCTGTGTGATAAATTGGATGGAGTGGCCAATGCCAGAGGCATTTCCTTAGATTATGTGCACAAATGCATTGATTTGTGTACTTAATTTCCTTTTCCTTTTTTTTTTCTTGTTCAAGTAAAGTGTAAATTTTGAAATGGTTATAGCCCTGATGTGGCTCTATGCAGTTGGCTGGGCTTTAAACAAAACTAACAATAACAATAATAATAACCACATTCTGGACATGAAGATGTATAACAAGTAACTATTTACCATGTCATATTAAAGGAATTCATTATAAATTGCAGAACTCTTTTGTTTTCCCAAAACACTATGGTTAATCATAAATTACACTGGTTTTGCATTAAGCAGACGTGCATGTGAATAGTCTTTGTGGCTATGTAAACTGGAATCATCAAGAAGTATTTCAAATTGATTTTTCAATCAAAATACAAAAACCCATGTACGTTCTTGATCACTATATGTACTTACAATATTAGAAAGAATGAAAAAACATGACAAAAAAGAAAAAAAATTCCACAAGAATGATGTTTGTCTTCCAGGTTGACAGCAGGTGACAAAAGATGTAAGAATGCTCACATGTGAAGCAAGGCTTTCCACCTCTTGAAGACTTGCAACCTGGCCACGGTTTCCTCCTCGTACAGACCGCAGCTTCGCCTTCAGGTGAGTCAACACCTCCACTGTTTTGCCAATCTTACGACGCAGTTTCCTCAGCTCCTGTCATATCATTACAAAACTGGCTGATTAATTATCTTTATCTAAACTTCTAACAGTGCATGCTATGCCCTCATAAAAGTTATTTGCCTATCCCCCCCTCCAAAAAAACAAACAAACAAACAAAAAGCAGAGCAGTGGTCCAATGATAAAAGCACCAAGCACCCAGCTGGGAAGTGATACATCCTGGGTTTGACTGAACTGGACCGTGACTTTGCCCCATCCAGCCCTCCACTAGACCTCAACTGGTAGTCTCCAAGAAGATACAATAAAGTGAGGTCTCTGGTGAAACATGCTTTTTGGGCACATAATACAAAATTCAGTGCACGAGGAAGCTGACCCTGGCAAAACTACACAGAAAAATCCACTTCAATGGGTAAACACAAATACTTTTAAACACTAGGACAAAAACAGTGGCACCGCACAAAGGAAATATGCTCTCTCAAGGTAACTCACCTCACCTCACCTCACTCCTTCACCGGGATTGGCGGTAGGAGCCACGCTTGATGTCACAAGTTTTCTCCAGATCACATGATGAGGCATCTGGGCAATTTCCTGAGTCCCCAGACCACAAACATCAGCGATGTTGTTGAAGTAGGAGATGTGTGGTCGTTCCTTTCTTCTCCTCACCTCAACTTTCCCTGCAGGACCGTTGATATCAAATATGTTTTGGTGTTTCTGATCACGTAGCCTTCATATTTCAGCTTTCTTTTGTTGATCGCTGATAGCAGTTGGTGTTTAACATTCAGTGCCTTTAACATGTTATCGTTTGTTCATCTGTCTGTCCATTTGACTCTGAGAAGTCGTCTACAGAGCCACATTTCTGCTGCACTGATTTTATTTTGTTCGTCTTTTCTAAGTGTCCAGGTTTTGCAACTATATACATTAAAACAGACCAAATCAAAATTTTCAGGATTCTTGATTTTAATTCTTTGGGAAGCCTTCTGTTGTTGTTGTTTTTTCATATGTTGTTTAATTGGACCATTTTCTTTTCTTCTTTTTTTTTGTTTTCGTTATTTTGCCATGCCAATTCTTGTTTTCACATCTGTGGTGTAGGGAGCTCTCAAGGTAAAGCAGGCCAAATATCCCTGCTGTAGATCTCTTGCAACCCTCTAAAAACCCACTTTAATACACATGAATACTCTCTTGTGACTTTATACAGCAAGATCAACAGACTGTAATCCAGAAGAAGACAAGAAAGACAGAGGACGGTAATCCACACCAAGACTTATGGACAGAAACAGTGATAACAACAACAAAAATCTGAACCCTGTACTTTGAAATCACCAACCTCATTCCTCTCTTCAATTTTTTCATTCAAGCTCTGGTTTTCAAGTCTGAGCTGCTCAAAGTCGATCAGATGAAGACCCTTCCCCAACTCTTCCTGTGGAACACACACATAAAAACAATAAGCATTTCCAACCTATGAAATCAATATCACACACACACACACACAAACACACACACACACACACACACACACACACACACACACACACACACACACACACACACACATAATTAATAATAATTACAATATTTATATAGCGCAAAATCTTGATAAAATCAAATCTAAGCAGAGGGGGGTTGAGTGAGGTTAGGATTTTATGCAGAGGAGAAAAGGTGAGTTTTGAGAGCGGACTTGGAGACAAAAGTAGGTTGCTGACGGACTGAGAGAAGAAGTTTGTTCCAGGAGAGTGGACCAGAAACAGAGAAGGCTCGTGGACCATAGGTATTGAACTTAGTGCGTGGAAAGCGAAAAGTCAGAGGATCGGAGGCAGAGCGGAGGGTACGTGAGGGAACATAGATCTCAAGTAGGCTTGACAGGTAATCGGGGGCTGCGTTATTGAGGCTTTTGTAGCACATGGTGTCTAGTTTGTACTGTATGCGCTTTGATACAGGGAGCCAGTGAAGTTGTGCCAGGAGAGGAGATATGTGGTCA
This sequence comes from Monoplex corrugatus, assembly GCA_030674185.1. Lineage (NCBI taxonomy): Eukaryota > Metazoa > Mollusca > Gastropoda > Littorinimorpha > Ranellidae > Monoplex > Monoplex corrugatus. The sequence goes on along the minus strand of CM060306.1, from coordinate 92,872,353 downwards.
GCTTTTTTCTTTTTGAGTACAAGGCGTACAGCATTGTTTTGAATGCACTGTAGGATGTGAATGGTGGAGGCAGGAAGACCAGACAGGAGTGAATTGCAATAGTCAATGCGAGACATTATGAAGGAGAGAACGAGTTTTGTAGTTGTTTCGACAGAGAGATACTTCCTGATCAGGCTTATACGATGGAGATGATAGTAGCAAGATCTGGCAGTTTGAGAAACAAAGTTGTTCATGGAGAGGGTAGAGTCAATGCAGACACCAAGGTTTTTAGCTGAATCAGAAATTGGGTGTTACATAATGGGAGAGAAAGAGGAGGCAGCTGAGAAAGTTTCTGATGGGTGCCAATGAGGATAGCTTCTGTCTTGTCGTCATTAAGCTGAAGTTTATTGTGTGTCATCCAGTTCTTAATGTCCGAGTAACACTCAGTGGTGCGAGTCAACAGGCGCTGTATATTGTCAGGTGAGTCACTGTCTTGAAGTTGGGTGTCATCAGCATAGAAGTGGTGTTTTATAGAGTGGGAGTTGATGATGGTGGACAGGGGGGAGGTGTAAAGAGTGAAAAGAACAGGGCCAAGGACAGATCCTTGTGGAACACCACAGGTCAGGTATGCTGGTTGAGAGTAAGTGCCATTGATGAGAACAGTTTGTTTTCTGTTTGATAGATATGAAGTGAACCAGGAGAGAGCAATGTCAGAGATGCCAAAAGTATGATGAAGTCTAGAAAGGAGAATACCATGGTCAATGGTATCAAAGGCTGCAGACAGATCAAGGAGTGTGAGGAGAGAGACTTTGCCAGTATCAGTTGCAAGGAAGAGATTGCTGAGAATGTGTAGTAGGGCAGTTTCAGTGCTATGGCACTGGCGGTAGGCTGACTGGAAAGGATTGAGGAGATTGTTGGCAGACAGGTGAGAGTTCAGCTGGTTGAGGACGACTTTTTCAAGGAGTTTTGACAAGAAAGAAAGATTAGAGATAATTTTTCAGTTCATGTGGGTCTAAATTGTGTTTCTTGAGGAGAGGGTGAACAATAGCAGACTTGAAAGAATCTGGACAGTTCCAGTTTGAAGAGAAGTGTTGATGATGTCAGTGATGAATGGGAGGAGAGTAGGGAGACAGTCAGAGTAGAGAGAACCTGAAAGAGGATCCAGTTCGCAGGTTTTGAACGACATGGATCTGATTGTGTTGAAATTTTCTTCTTGTGAGACTGGAGTAAAAATAGTAAGAGGTGTGCCAGAGAAGGAAGGGTCAGGTGGGCATGGTTGACAGAGTGTCCTGTCAAGCCTGTCACGAAGAGTTTGTATTTTGGTGGTGAAATACTTGGAGAATACAGATGGGAGTTCTTCATTTGTATGTTTTGTTGGGAGAGGTAAATCTTTTCGTGTGCCAAGGAGATGATTCATGGTTGTAAAGAGTTCTTTTGAAGAAGAGGCATTCAGGATTTTGGTTTGGAAATAGCTTGTTTTTGCAGATGCAATGAGGGTGGATACTTTTGTTTTAGAGGCTTGGAAAAGTTGCCTGTCACTTCGTTGCAGGCTACTCACTTCGCTTCAGGTTTAGTTCAGCGGCAACCCTATCCCCCTTAGGCCTATCAGTGCCGCGCCCTGCTGGCCTGCTGGCACCGGACAGCTGGCCCCTGTTATTCCCTACTGTGGCATGCTAACGTGTAGTGGATTTTACCAAAGTTTACGGTGCTGTGGTTCCTAAACCTGACTTATTGTGGATGTGATATTTATGTATGTTGCTTGTTGGACATTTCCTCTATACTATGTGAGTGTTTTATTTACTATACACTTTGACTTTAACGTTATAGAGGAGTTGAAAAGAAGTGTGTGACTGTATAGTTTGTGCTTCAAAGCATGTGCTACTGCAAGTAGTATCACGGCACAGGTCTAGCCATGATGGAAGGAGAAAAACATTTAGACAGTGACCATGCCTTTCATCTCAATTCGTTATGTAGAGTTTGTGGTGAGAGGTCAAAAAGGAACCGTGACTTGAACCCCCCAAAGTTGTGCAGAAACTATGCTTCTGACATGGAACATTTTTATGGTTTAGTTGTGTCTAATGACTCAAGCAGTACACACACCACAACACTTTGCACAAAATGTTACACAAGGCTGTTGAGACTAAAGAACTCATCATCACCATCTGAGCAAACAATATTATCAGCCAAAGAGGCTATACAGAAATGTGCTATGTTGTGGACACAACCTTTTGATCCATCAGTTGCAGTCAGTGACTGTATTGTGTGTAAAACCTTTTTCAGTCAGAACACAGCTGGTAGACCGTCCAAACCCAAACGTGCTATCCCCCAAAATATATCAGTCACAAACGCCACCACAAGTAGTGATTGTGGTGATATTGATATCGGGTTAGATTGTTCATTCCAGCCTACATGCATATCAACCCCTGAAAAGGATCACACTTTTGACAAAAATGCAGACCAAAATCCAACGACAAACACAGAAAGTGCTCCTCCCCCACCATCACTTCGCCCAATTGATGAATTAAAACTTCCGCTTACAAAAGAAGAAGAAGCATACTTCACCTGCATCTGTAGATTGAAAATGGAAAGCTCAGGTGACAAAATTACTGTAGAGTGCAAAACTGGGGGCCAGCCATTTGTGCTGAAAAAAGTAGTGAAACCCAGAAAAACGTCAGCAGAGGCAACCACGCCCTTGAGGAAAAAGAGAGCAAAGGAGTTGGAGAAAATCAGGCAAGATGTTGCTGGCAGCTCACAGGATGACACAGTCAAACAGCACAGCACTGAAATTCGCCTCAAATCTCCCAAAAGCAAGAGAAAGATCCTAGAGACATCAGGGTATAAAAAAGCTCATATCACATCAATGCAAGGGCTGAAACTGAGAACAGAGTGTTCATTGAGTTGGTCACAGTATAGAGAAGTAAGAAGTCGTTTGAGGGGTGTAGGTGTTTCCCTGGATAGTGAAAACAAAGAACGAGACCTCCAGGAGAATGCCATCTGCGGTAACATCACCATCATGAAGAAAACCCTAGAGAAAGACAGTGAAGAAAACAGCAGGAAAGAAATCCCTGTTGCTTATGTGAAAGACATCCCACAGTTAGTCAGAAATTTACTGGATCAATACGAGAAAGAGGACATGCTAACATGGCATGACACCATCCCTGCCGATGAAGTTTGGGTAAAAATCGGAGGTGACCACGGTGGAGATTCATTCAAATTAATGCTTCAAATTGCCAACATTGATTTCCCCAACTCAAAGGACAATACACATTTAGTTTGTATGGTCAACTGCAAGGACTCACCAACGAATTTGAAAACCATTCTACAACCCGTCAAAGACCAGGTGTCACAGCTACAGGAAATGGTGTGGAAAAGAAAGAAATGTAGGCTCTTCCTTTTTGGCGATTATGACTACCTTCTTAAAATGTTTGGCATATCAGGAGCACAAAGCACCCATCCCTGTCTGTGGTGCACAGCATCCAAAGAGCAGCTGCAGAAACCTCCTGATGAACAACCACAAGTGCCAGCAAGAAGCTTAGAAAAAGTGAAGAAAGACTTTAGATGTTACCACAAGGCAGGCGAGAAAAAACAACAGGCGAAAGCGTATAACAATGTCGTGCGTCCCCCAATATGGGACATACAACCCTCGCATGTCACACCTCCTTATCTCCATCTGCTACTAGGGATTGTCAAAAAACACCACGATCTCTTGGAAAAAGAGTGCAACTCTCTTGATGACAAAATTGCCAAATCACTGGCCAAGGAAGATGATGTTGATGAAGATAATGTACCGGGTAAATCACAGTTTAGAAAACATGTAGGCAAACTAACAGACATCCACAAAGTCCAAAGTAAAATCACCACTTTAGAGAGGGAGGCAACAGAGGCAACATTTAAAGAAATTTATCAGCAAGGTGAAACATCAGCAACAACAGAAGACCTCTTTACTGAGCTTTATGACGCTGAAGAAAAGCTGTCTGAAATTCGGGAAGAAACTACTGCACTACCACTTCTATCTGGCCCAGTAACTGCAAACCTTGAAACAGTTCTCAACAAACATAAAATTGTAGTACAAGCTTTCCACAGCAGATCGTTTGTCGGCAACCATTGCCACAAAATGTTGCAGCAGTCAGTGTATGAAGACATATGTGACAGTATTGTTCAGAAAACATTCCAGCTGACCGACGACATTGCGTGTCACACAACTGCAGATGACATATGCACAAAATTTAAAAAACTGAACTGTCTGTTCGCACGTGTCCATACATTGATTTCTCATCGATACCCGATCAGTCCCATTCAGCTGCCAGAGATCAGTGAGGCGATTCGGGGCTACATGGCGTATTTTCGCTATCATTTTCCATGTTCCAGAATAACGCCAAAGCAACACATCCTGGAATGCCATTGTCTGGACTGGATACAAACATGGGGATTCAGGATGGGTTTGCATGGGGAACAAGGTGGAGAAAGCAGTCATGCTGCTGTCAACAGAACAAAAAGAAAGGCACATGGACTGAGGAGTGAAGAAGACCAACTCAACTATATCATGAAAGATCGTCTCACAGGCACATCGCCTATTATACAGTCCTCTCCTGCAAAGAAGCGCAGAAAGAAACAGCAGTAAGATGCAAGCACAGACTACTGTCAGAATTTTTCAGTTTTTCTTCAAGTGATATGTATAGTAAGAATTTTAATTATCAGGAAAACATGGAAAGAAAGTAACACATCCGTCATAGTGCAGAATCATATGGATAAACTATAATGTTCTTGTGCCTGTGTGAACTACACACCAGCTGTTAAATGGACAGTACATGTGTACAAACACTCTCTCAGGCTAAGGAAGGTGTGGTGTCAGATCAGATAAGGCCACGGATACCGGCCCCCGCCGCACGCCCACCGTGCCAGAACAGTGTGGTAATTAATCACAGCCTGCCGCTCCCCAGGGCAGATGTATACTGAAACAGGTCAGTGTACTGCATGGCAGAGATATGTAGCTTGCTGAGTGGTGCATGTTTAGCAGAGAGAAAAGTCAGATGTGACTTACAGCATGTTTGGAAGACTGATGTTTTTGACTGTGATATCGCATGGTAGCTTGTCCTGTCTCCCTTCTATGTATGAATTATCCTTTATTTTCAGCTGTTTTGTTTGCAAAAGATATGGCATGTTTGGAGTCATATGAAACTACAGTTTAAGGCCTTTCTTATGACTGGTTGTGCGTCACAGTAGTCAGCAGGATGAATTTGTACTAGCAGGAAAGAAAAGGGTACTGTGTTTTCACAACTCTTAGCGCTGGCTCCCGCGCCCAGCAAAGAGGAGGGGCTGATTCACTTATCTCTGCATCAGGAGGCCAGGTTCTCTCCCCTTCCGCTAGCAACTAAACCTAAAGCCTGCAATGCTGTGCTGTGTACACTGAGTTTGGATTTGCACCAGCGGCGCTCTGCTCTGCGGCGGGCACGTTTTGCACAGGCAATCTCATGAGTGAGCCAGGGGGTAGGGGGGCGGTCAGATAAAAGACGGGTTGTGGCTGGAGCATGAGTGTCCAGAAGATGGTGGAGAGTAGTATAGAATTCATTGGCAAGGTTATGTGACTTTTCAGAAAGGAGACGGGAGGCATCAGATGAAAATGTGGAGAGGTCGATAGATTTGAGACTGCGTCGAGTCACTGTGCGCGTGGTACGGGAAGGAGGAGAAATGTCAAGAGAACAGAGAATTGCAGAGTGGTCAGATGGAAGGGCTGAAGTTAGACGGGTAGAAAGAACTAAGCAGTTGTCAGTAGCTGAATTGTGGTGATCACAAGAAATGATCCAGTCAAGAATGTGACCTTTTTGATGGGTTGGTTCAGAAATGTGTTGAGTCATATTGTGATTGGACAGAGAGTTGATGATATGTCTTGTGTCATAACGGTGAGTGTTGTCATAGTGGACATTGATGTCACCTAGAATGATGAGATTTCCAGGTAAGAGGCAGTAGTGGTCAAGCAGTTGGTCAAAGTCAGAGAGAAACGTGGATGTGGTGAGTTTGTTGGCAGAGCTAGGTGGAGGTCGATAGACAAAGGAGAAGGTGATGGGGTGAGGGGTGGATTGGAAGGATACTTCAACGTGCTCGAAAGAAGGATGGGAGAAAGGCAGAGACTGCGAGAAAGATAGGCGGGAATGGAGTGAGTTGTTGTAGAGGATGGCGATACCGCCACCTCGGGATGAGCGATGGAAAGAAGCAAGCCTGTAACCACTCGGAGTGAGGCTAGCATGTATAGGTTCATGACCAAGGGGGTTAAGCCATGTCTCTGTGATAAAAGCAATGTCAACATGCTCATCTGCGATAAAGTCAGCAATGACTTCGGCTTTGCCATCCTTGCATGTTGACTGAGTGTTAAAAAGGCATAGTTTTAGTTTATCACAGTCATATGGCGGTGGCCGAGGTGGCGACGAAGGCAGCACCGACGGGACAAAAGACGAAGGCGACACCAGCAGGGCAGAAGACGAAGGCAGCAACGACGGAACAGAAGACGAAGGCGGCACCCACAGGACAGAAGACGGAGGCGGCTCCGGCGGGACAGAAGACAAAGGCAGCATCGGCGGGACAGAAGACGAGGGCAGCGCCGGCGGGACAGAAGACGAAGGCGGCACCGGCGGGACAGAAGGTGAAGGCGGCACCGGGGGGACAGAAGGTGAAGGCGGCACCAGCGGGACAGAAGGTGAAGGCGGCACCGGCGGGACAGAAGGTGAAGGCGGCACCAGCGGGACAGAAGGTGAAGGCGGTACTATCAGGATAGACAGCGAAGGTGAAGATGGCAGAGGAGGAGACGAAGTTTGCAGAAGCGAGGTCGAGGGCAGGGGCAGTGAAGGAGACGAAGAAGCAGAAGACGAAAAGTGGCGTTGGGCAGGAGGCAGGTTGTGCCAAAGACGGTGGAGACGTCCACCACGACAGGATCGCGCAGTGCGGGGCTTGCAACACAGCCCCAATGTACGTATGCGCTGGTAGACATCTCCACCGAGGTAGCATTTGCTGTGTTTAAAAAGTGTCAGTCCAATTTGTTTAAGAAAGGACGGATCCATAATTGAGAGCCAGTCAGGAGAGGAAGATGATGTTTGCAGGTTGGTGTGTGGGTTGGTCAGTTCACAACAATTGAATCAGAGAACAACGAAGGTTTGGGAGCTGTAGCGTTGGGCGAACACAGTAGGCTAAAATATTAACACAGTTCACAGATTAAATGTCCGACCTGAGCGGCAGAATTAAAATGACGAAAAGTAGGCATACGAAACTCCAAAATCAGATTATCCGGTAAAATATTCAAAATTTAAAAAAAAAATTTACATCACCATTTGTCGGGACCCAAGAGGAATAAACTGATATAAAATTCAATGCACAAAATCAAATAGAACCACGACAAAATCACTGTAAAATACCACACACACTTTTGCTGCCTGCTGGCGCGACATCTACTCACAACACAACACACACACACACACACACACATCTATGCAAGAAATAAATCAAATCGCACATTTACATGCAACAGTAAATTGAGTAATGCTTTGTATGCATGTAAACACAGACACACATACTGTGTATGTGGGTGGGGTGGTGGTGCAGGAGCACGCTGCCATCAATAGTTATGCAACAAGCACAGGACAGACAGGAGTAACAGTGTACGTGTGCGGTCACAAGACATGAACATACCATTTGAAGACAAAATATGACCTGTTAAAGCTGGTTAAAAGTATTTCTGTTAATCAGGTTTAAGTAAAACCAGAAAAATGCCAAGTTATTAATTTACTGCATGTATCGTAATCCATAATATGAACACGCTGGATATGGAAGGGGGGCCCACTAGCTCCATGTCATTATTTACTGCATGTATCATAATCCATAATATGAATACATTGGATGTGGAAGGGGGCCCACTAGCTCCAAGTCATTATTTACTGCATGTATCATAATCCATAATATGAATACATTGGATGTGGAAGGGGGCCCACTAGCTCCAAGTCATTATTTACTGCATGTATCATAATCCATAATATGAATACATTGGATGTGGAAGGGGGCCCACTAGCTCCAAGTCATTATTTACTGCATGTATCATAATCCATAATATGAATACGTTGGATGTGGAAGGGAGCCCACTAGCTCCAAGTCATTATTTACTGCATGTATCATAATCCATAATATGAATACCTTGGATGTGGAAGGGGGCCCACTAGCTCCAAGTCATTATTTACTGCATGTATCATAATCCATAATATGAATACATTGGATGTGGAAGGGGGCCCAATAGCTCCAAGTCATTATTTACTGCATGTATCATAATACATAATATGAATACGTTGGATGTGGAAGGGGGCCCACTACCTCCAAGTCATTATTTACTGCATGTATCATAATCCATAATATGAATACATTGGATGTAGAAGGGGGCCCACTAGCTCCAAGTCATTATTTACTGCATGTATCATAATCTATATGAATACATTGGATGTAGAAGGGGGCCCACTAGCTCCAAGTCATTATTTACTGCATGTATCATAATCCATAATATGAATACGTTGGATGTAGAAGGGGGCCCACTAGCTCCAATTTCATTTATTTACTGCATGTATCATAATCCATATGAAATATGTTGGATGTAGAAGGGGGCCCACTAGCTCCAAGTCATTATTTACTACATTTATCATAATCCATATGAAGACGTTGGATGTAGAAGGGGGCCCACTAGCTCCAATTCATTATTTACTGCATGTATCATAATCCATATTGAATATGTTGGATGTAGAAGGGGGCCCACTAGCTCCAAGTCATTATTTACTGCATGTATCATAATCCATATATGAATTACGTTGGATGTAGAAGGGGGCTCACTAGCTCCAAGTCATTATTTACTGCATGTATCATAATCCATATGAATACGTTGGATGTAGAAGGGGGCCCACTAGTTCCAAGTCATTACTTACTGCATGTATCATAATCCATATGAATACGTTGGATGTAGAAGGGGGCCCACTAGCTCCAAGTCATTATTTACTGCATGTATCATAATCCATAATATGAATACATTGGATGTAGAAGGGGGCCCACTAGCTCCAAGTCATTATTTACTGCATGTATCATAATCCATTATGAATACGATTGGATGTGAAGGGGGCCCACTAGCTCCAAGTCATTATTACTGCATGTATCATAATCCATATTGAATACGTTGGATGTAGAAGGGGGCCCACTAGCTCCAAGTCATTATTTACTGCATGTATCATAATCCATAATATGAATACTTGGATGTGGAAGGGGCCCACTAGCTCCAAGTCATTATTTACTGCATGTATCATAATCCATAATATGAATACGTTGGATGTGGAAGGGGGCCCACATAGCTCCAAGTCATTATTTACTGCATGTATCATAATCCATAATATGAATACGTTGGATGTGGAAGGGGGCCCACTACTCCAAGTCATTATTTACTGCATGTATCATAATCCATAATATGAATACATTGGATGTGGAAGGGGGCCCACTAGCTCCAAGTCATTATTTACTGCATGTATCATAACCCAATATGAAGTACGTTGGATGTAGAAGGGGGCCCACTAGCTCCAAGTCATTATTTACTGCATGTATCATAATCCATAATATGAATACGTTGGATGTAGAGGGGGCCCACTAGCTCCAAGTCATTATTTAATGCATGTATCATAATCCATAATATGAATACGCTGGATGTAGAAGGGGGCCCACTAGCTCCAAGTCATTATTTACTGCATGTATCATAATCCATATGAATACGTTGGGATGTGGAAGGGGGCCCACTAGCTCCAAGTCATTATTTACTGCATGTATCATAATCCATAATATGAATACATTGGATGTGGAAGGGGGCCACTAGCTCCAAGTCATTATTTACTGCATGTATCATAATCCATAATATGAATACGTTGGATGTGGAAGGGAGCCCACTAGCTCCAAGTCATTATTTACTGCATGTTCATAATCCATAATATGAATACCTTGGATGTGGAAGGGGCCCACTAGCTCCAAGTCATTATTTACTGCATGTATCATAATCCATAATATGAATACATTGGATGTGGAAGGGGGCCCAATAGCTCCAAGTCATTATTTACTGCATGTATCATAATACATAATATGAATACGTTGGATGTGGAAGGGGGCCCACTACCTCCAAGTCATTATTTACTGCATGTATCATAATCCATAATATGAATACATTGGATGTGGAAGGGGCCCACTAGCTCCAAGTCATTATTTACTGCATGTATCATAATCCATATGAATACGTTGGATGTAGAAGGGGGCCCACTAGCTCCAAGTCATTATTTACTGCATGTATCATAATCCATAATATGAATACGTTGGATGTAGAAGGGGGCCCACTAGCTCCAAGTCATTATTTAATGCATGTATCATAATCCATAATATGAATACGCTGGATGTAGAAGGGGGCCCACTAGCTCCAAGTCATTATTTACTGCATGTATCATAATCCATATGAATACGTTGGATGTGGAAGGGGGCCACTAGCTCCAAGTCATTATTTACTGCATGTTTCATAATCCATAATATGAATACGTTGGATGTGGAAGGGGGCCCACTAGTTCCAAGTCATTACTTACTGCATGTATCATAATCCATATATGAATACGTTGGATGTGGAAGGGGCCCACTAGTTCCAAGTCATTATTTACTGCATGTATCATAATCCATATGAATACATTGGATGTAGAAGGGGCCCACTAGCTCCAAGTCATTATTTACTGCATGTATCATAATCCATAATATGAATACATTGGATGTAGAAGGGGGCCCACTAGCTCCAAGTCATTATTTACTGCATGTATCATAATCCATAATATGAATACATTGGATGTAGAAGGGGGCCCACTAGTTCCAAGTCATTATTTACTGCATGTATCATAATCCATATGAATACGTTGGATGTAGAAGGGGCCCACTAGCTCCAAGTCATTATTTACTGCATGTATCATAATCCATAATATGAATACGTTGGATGTAGAAGGGGGCCCACTAGCTCCAAGTCATTATTTACTGCATGTATCATAATCCATAATATGAATACGTTGGATGTGAAGGGGGCCCACTAGCTCCAAGTCATTATTTACTGCATGTATCATAATCCATATGAATACGTTGGATGTAGAAGGGGGCCCACAAGCTCCAAGTCATTATTTACTGCATGTATCATAATCCATATGAATACGTTGGATGTAGAAGGGGGCCACTAGTTCCGAGTCATTATTTACTGCATGTATCATAATCCATAATATGAATACGTTGGATGTAGAAGAGGGCCCACTAGCTCCAAGTCATTATTTACTGCATGCATCATAATCCATATGAATACGTTGGTGTAGAAGGGGGCCCACAAGCCAAGTCATTATTTACTGCATGTATCATAATCCATATGAATACATTGGATGTAGAAGGGGGCCCACTGCATGTATCATAATCCATAATATGAATACGTTGGATGTAGAAGGGGGCCCACTAGCTCCAAGTCATTACTTACTGCATGTATCATAATCCATATGAATACGTTGGATGTAGAAGGGGGCCCACTAGCTCCAAGTCATTATTTACTGCATGTATCATAATCCATTATGAATACGTTGGATGTAGAAGGGGGCCCACTAGCTCCAAGTCATTATTTACTGCATGTATCATAATCCATATGATACGTTGGATGTAGAAGGGGGCCCACTAGCTCCAAGTCATTATTTACTGCATGTATCATAATCCATATGAATACGTTGGATGTAGAAGGGGGCCCACTAGCTCCAAGTCATTACTTACTGCATGTATCATAATCCATATGAATACGTTGGATGTGGAAGGGGCCCACTAGCTCCAAGTCATTATTTACTGCATGTATCATAATCCATAATATGAATACGTTGGATGTAGAAGGGGGCCCACTAGCTCCAAGTCATTATTTACTGCATGTATCATAATCCATAATATGAATACGTTGGATGTGGAAGGGGGCCACTAGCTCCAAGTCATTACTTATGCATGTATCATAATCCATATGAATACGTTGGATGTAGAAGGGGGCCCATAGCTCCAAGTCATTATTTACTGCATGTATCATAATCCATAATATGAATACGTTGGATGTGGAAGGGGGCCCACTAGCTCCAAGTCATTATTTACTGCATGTATCATAATCCATAATATGAATACGTTGGATGTAGAAGGGGGCCCACTAGCTCCAAGTCATTATTTACTGCATGTATCATAATCCATAATATGAATAAGTTGGATGTGGAAGGGGGCCCACTAGCTCCAAGTCATTATTTACTGCATGTATCATAATCCATATGAATACGTTGGATGTAGAAGGGGGCCCACTAGCTCCAAGTCATTATTTACTGCATGTATCATAATCCATAATATGAATACGTTGGAATGTGGAAGGGGGCCCACTAGCTCCAAGTCATTATTTACTGCATGTATCATAATCCATAATATGAATACATTGGATGTGGAAGGGGGCCCACTAGCTCCAAGTCATTATTTACTGCATGTATCATAATCCATAATATGAATACGTTGGATGTGGAAGGGGGCCCACTAGCTCCAAGTCATTATTTACTGCATGTATCATAATCCATATGAATACGTTGGATGTAGAAGGGGGCCCACTAGCTCCAAGTCATTATTTACTGCATGTATCATAATCCATAATATGAATACGTTGGATGTGGAAGGGGGCCCACTAGCTCCAAGTCATTATTTACTGCATGTATCATAATCCATAATATGAATACTTGGATGTGGAAGGGGGCCCACTAGCTCCAAGTCATTATTTACTGCATGTATCATAATCCAGATGAATACGTTGGATGTAGAAGGGGCCCACTAGCTCCAAGTCATTATTTACTGCATGTATCATAATCCATAATATGAATACGTTGGATGTAGAAGGGGGCCCACTAGCTCCAAGTCATTATTTACTGCATGTATCATAATCCATAATATGAATACATTGGATGTGGAAGGGGGCCCACTAGCTCCAAGTCATTATTTACTGCATGTATCATAATCCATATGAATATGTTGGATGTAGAAGGGGGCCCACTAGCTCCAAGTCATTATTTACTGCATGTATCATAATCCATAATATGAATACGTTGGATGTAGAAGGGGGCCCACTAGCTCCAAGTCATTATTTACTGCATGTATCATAATCCATAATATGAATACGTTGGATGTAGAAGGGGGCCCACTAGCTCCAAGTCATTATTTACTGCATGTATCATAATCCATATGAATACGTTGAATGTGGAAGGGGGGCCCACTAGCTCCAAGTCATTATTTACTGCATGTATCATAATCCATAATATGAATACGTTGGATGTAGAAGGGGGCCCACTAGCTCCAAGTCATTATTTACTGCATGTATCATAATCCATAATATGAATACGTTGGATGTGGAAGGGGGCCCACTAGCTCCAAGTCATTATTTACTGCATGTATCATAATCCATAATATGAATACGTTGGATGTGGAAGGAGGCCCACTAGCTCCAAGTCATTATTTACTGCATGTATCACAATCCATAATATGAATACGTTGGATGTGGAAGGAGGCCCACTAGCTCCAAGTCATTATTTACTGCATGTATCATAATCCATAATATGAATATGTTGGATGTGGAAGGGGGCCCACTAGCTCAGATGGTCAGAACACCATGCCAGCAAGATAGGAGTCACAGGTACAACCCTTGGGCAGGCAACTGGTATGGCTGTCTGTGAACCTCAAACGTGATGTCTCCAATGAGATCCCTGACAGGAACATAAAAACTGGTCTGTTAACTGCCCAATTTTAGTGCTCTAATCTTTCTGATGATATCTGGTTAGTACTCCATAGGGACCATCCACCATCCCCATTTTCAACGTCTTGTCAGCGAATACAATTTTGTACAAGTGCAAGTAGTGTTATGTGCCAGATAATTACTGACAGATTTAGGTGAAGCTCAAAGGAAACTGTCAAAGTGTGATAATTCCTACTGAAGAAACGCCAAACTCAAGCTCTGACATGTTGGAATGATGATGTTGTCATAGTGATGGATTAAGTATGGCGACATCATGAGCTCTCAACATTACAATCTTGTGTGATTATAATATAGTGCCGACTTATTCAACCCTCATGCAAAACATCAACATTGTTCATGTACATGTCATACCTAAAAGCAAAAATGAGGGATGTCCTGTAATACTGGGGAGAGGGGTGGTACAACTGTAAGACATTTCAATTTCTCTCTGGGCCAACATTATGACAGCAGCTCCCATCCCCTTTCCCTGGCTACATTACTGTCCCTGACCCTGAGCTGGGTCAGGTACCTACCCGTTCATTGCCGGGTAAACCACAGGCCACATGCATGAAATTTTTCTGGAACATGACTTGCGCTGTGCAAATCTGTGCAGTTGGATTGGAATGTGGGAGCTCTACCTCTAAGCCAACCAGGCCTCATTGCACTGTTTAACAATTTATATAACTATATAAACATATATATATTAATCCCTCATATATCATTAAATTATCTAAACATTTTCGGATGATAGGAGGGAGACGCTACCTCAAAATCTGACAGGATGTCTCAATCTCCCAGAGAAGTACAACAGCCTAACTGGCTGCCTCCTATGACATTAATTCTCAGAACTGGCAGTTTCTTTTACATGTTCAGAGCAGTTCCACCTGTTTCCACTGCTTTTCACACATAAGCAAATAGAATTGCTGCCTTCCTTATTAAAAGAACCAGTCCAAGGAATAGTGAGGTCCAGAAAACTGCAGAATTCAATACCTGACCAGACAGGGAATTTCCAGCCATGGAATGGTTGGCTTAGTATTAGTCTCTCTGATGAAAATATACAGCCAGGTCTCATGTGACATATGCAATTACAGCACATATGTGACCTGCTTCCACAAAAAGGTAGATAAGTGGAATTTTGGTCATACTGATAAATACATATATATATATATAAACATATATATATACATACATATACGTATATGTAATTAAGCACAGCTTCCATATTTTTGTTGAACACACTTTGTTCTTATATCATCAGAAAGATTTTTTCTGCTCTTTCCATCCAGTGATATATATATATATGTATGTATATATGTGTATATATATATCACTGGATGGAAAGAGCAGAAAAAATCTTTCTGATGATATAAGAACAAAAAATATGGAAGTTGTGCTTAATTACATCCATCAAACAGCAGAACAGCCAATTTGGCAAAAATGATCTTGAAATTAGAACAGTTTGTCGAAGCGTCAGGTTTTGTTTACAGCAAAGAGAGCCCTTATAAGCATTCCGATTGGACTCTTTAAGTACATTGAGTCAACAGCATAAATACTGACACTCTCCCAGTTCCACAGCTATATAACACTTTGGGTTCTGTAAGGGATTCAGTGTTGGCTGGTATCGAAAAAGTTACCCTTCTGACGTGATTTTCTGTTTGAAATCAATCAGTAGGTCACCAAAAACGGCAAATTAAAAACATTTATGGTGCAAAAAATGGAAAATCACCTCAAACAGGTATTGAAAAATGTCCTAGCAAAAAGTGCTGATGTGAAAATCTCAATTTCACCAGGACAGACCCCACCACTGTTGTCGGCCTGCCGCACAACTTGGCCGAGTGTGACTTATCTATCATTTTGTGCGAGCAGGTCACATATAAGCACCCACAGCAACAAAAGAGCTGTTTCTGGCAAAATGCTGTAGAAGAATTCACTATCATAAGAAAGCAAAAAGTAAATGCAGACCAAAGAATAAAAGGAACAAAAAAACAGGTGTGGGTAGGCAGCACAAATTTCACGTGGCAAATTCCTTAGACAAGAAAAGCTGAAAGAAAAAAAAGGAAAAGAAAAAGAAAGTACCAAAACGACTGACCTTGGACTTGTGCAGCTGCTCCTCCTTGCCTATCTTGTGTTTCAGCTTGATGTTTTCCAGTCGTAGGTTCATCACATCCATTTCCTTCTTGCTCTCCATACAAGTGTACTGCTCAATGTCCTGCAGATCACCGCCAGCATAAACATTACAAATATGGATAAAAAGAACACCATCACCAACATTATGAACATGGGTATCAGCAATACCAACATCACCAACATTACACTATAGACATCACCAACACCAACATCACAAATTTTACAACATGGGCATTGCCAATATTACAACCACGGGAATCACCAACATCATCAACATTACAACCAGGGGCATCACCAACACTACAACATGGGCATGACCAAAACCACCAACATTACAACCATACATTACAACCATGGGCATTCCAAAACCACCAACATTACAACCATACATTACAACTATGGGCATTACCAAAACCACCAACATTACAACCATACATTACACCCATTTGCATTATCAAAACCAACATTACAACCATACATTGCAACATGGGCATTACCAAAACCACCAATATTTGTGATTATCTTCGGGCTTTTGTAAGATGAGGCACTAAACAAGCAGTCAATAATTATTACTGTTTGTAAATAAAATAATGAACATGGTAGCCTACACAGCAGAACAAAAAAAAAAAAAAAAAGATTAAAATATGTCTCATTCATATCCTCTCTCACCCCCTCCCCCACAAATGCTAATTCTTATTTCCCTAAACTGACAATCAAATCAAACTGTATGAAATACTAAAAATAAAACAGATATATAATCCCTGCATACACATATACACACACAGACAATGCAAGAGGAAACACACGCACACACGTACACACAAGTGAAGCAAAACCCCTCATTCCCACAAAGTGACAATGTCAACCTACCCGATGACCAATAGGTCTGCCTGACCGACTGTAGATGGAGTTCATGGCCGCCTGTTTCTTCTCTTCCAAAAGGTCTGCACAGGCAATGTCCGCCTGCTCACGTCTTTCATCACATCGACTCTTCATCTCATTGACTTGACTCTGGTAAGTATCCACTTCATATCTATTTTGTCGTTGTAGGTCCTCAAGCCTAGCTGATAAGAATGACAGACATTGTGACAATGGTAAAAAAAAATGAGCAACACTGAGGTTGGTGTCGACATGTTGGTTTTCCTAATGACAGAAAAACAAAACAATGATGAAACTGTGTGCCTCTCATTTCAAATGCACTCAACATGAACAAAGGTGTGAACCACTCAGACAATAAAAAAAAAAAAAAAGGTTAAATTTCATTTGCTTGTCCACCTTGCCCAAATCATTTCTAAACATTTAACTATCTTTGACTCTTTGTGGATGCGATGACTAGTGGCGAAAATATCCTGTAATGCGTCATATCTGATTACTTTTACAAAGTTGAAAAAAGGGGTTCAATTTGCTAAAAAAAAATATATATATAAATAAAAAAAAAAGTAATCTTTTGAAAATTTTGAAATTTATGCTTTCCACAGGATTAAAGGTTGGAGAAAAAATGATAAACAACATTCATTACACAGATGACACCATGCTAATTGCAGAAAGTGAAAGGGACCTTCAAAACCATGTGAATATACTAGAAATAGAAAGCAAAGGTAAGGGGTTGGAACTAAACAGCAGGAAGACTGAAGTCATGGTGATCATTAAAAAACATGAAATTCCCTCATGCAAAATAACAGCAAATGGCACAACCTTGAGACAGGTTGATAAGTTTAAACACCTGGGGATGATCATTTCACCAGATGGCAGATGCACATCAGAAATAGCCAGCAGAATCAGCCAAGCCAAAACAGCATTCAAGAAGATGAAAAGCATTCTTACCAACAAATGCCTATCAATTAACATCAGGACGACAGTTCTTGAATGTTATATAGAACCACTACTGTTGTACGGCTGCGAAGCGTGGACAGTCAACAAGCATAGCCAGAACAAGATTGAGGCAGCCGAGATGTGGTTTCTAAGAAGAATGTTGAGAGTTCCATGGACAGCAAAGAAAACAAACGAGACAGTCTTGATGGAGGCAGACACAAGTAGATCGTTCATAAGGAAGATTAGGAAAAGACAAGCAACATTTTATGAGGAAAGGGGAATTGAAGTACCTGGTCACAACAGGAAAGCTGGAGGGAAAGAGAGCACCGGGTAGACCCAGGGAGAAGATACTAGACGGACTGGCAAAGTGGCTGGGGACAAAGAGGTTGGAAGAAATGCTTGAGGCAACAAGTGATAGAGACAGATGGAAGTCCATAATCGCCAACGCCATATGGCAAGGCACCTGATGATGATAATGATGACTTGATTAGTACTAAAATTGATAACATGCATTTTGTACTCACAGTGCACTGCTGAAAACAGTATCATACTGGTCATACAGAATTTTATTTTTTACACAAGGTACATAACTAAACAGTTGTCCACATATGCCAAATAATAGTTACATTAGATACAATGTATGGATATAGTCATTCAAATGATATTTACAGTAGATACAATCTATGGATACAGTCATTCAAAGCTATCAGATATACTTTCTACTTGGATACCTCTTTCTTAGTGTGAAGGCAGGAAGAGTACCTTTCTGCATGGAACATATTTTGCATTTCTTGGCCTGCTCTCTCTTTTTTCTTTTTCAGCTTCAAAAAACACAAAATAAAAAAATGACAGCTAGACAGAACTGTTCTGCACAGGGGAATTATCTGCGATAACTACCTGCTTTCAAAAACGGAAAAAAAGGCAAAGTTGTTTCCCTTCAACAGTTTCTGGTTTTCTTGGGGGGTGGGGGGTGGGTGGAGACTGATGAAAATGTGCACTGTGTTATCAGGTGAATTATGAGCGCCAATGCACTGGCATCACCATGTCAGCAATGTTAATGATGCATGAACACCTCACAAGCAAATATGAATGTGTGCATAAAACACAAACTCACATTCCATATATATAATATGTATAAAAATACACATGTGCATAATAAACACACATGCACATATCGCTTCAATGAAAATGAAATCCTTTTGAAAGTAGCAATATGTGAACAGTACTAATAAAACCAAGGCAGTATGATCTGGCAGATTGTACACAAAATGTACCAAGACTATCCTTCAGGGTACCCTGCAAAAAGGCCATTATTGTGGATGAAAACCATAGTGGGGCCAATAACAAACAACAGACCAACTGAAGCATGCTTTTCGTGTGCAATGCCTCATCTTGAAGATGAATAGAAATGGAGGGTCCTGCCTGCTGCTGCATCACACCAGTCACTCCCAAACCACCCTGTTACAAGATGAGATGATAGAATGATCATATCAATCACTCCCAAACCACCCTGTTACAAGATGAGATGATAGAATGATCATATCAGTCACTCCCAAACCACCCTGTTACAAGATGAGATCATAAAATGATCATATCAATCACTCCCAAACCACCCTGGTTACAAGATTAGATGATAAAATGATATATGATGATGATGATGTACCCATGTATTTAACGTAGCGCTGTTCTTGGTCACAGGAATGTTTATCAAACTCCCTTCGCTCATCAATCTTCTTCTTGCGGAAGTACATGGCCAGTTTCTGCTGCACTTCTTGATTTTCTTTCAGTATGGTTTTCCTTTGAGCCATCAATTCCTGGGAAAAAGTTAAAGGTACTTCACTTGGGGACTAGGATTAAGTTTGATTTTTTTTTTTTACTCTTATGCAAAATTATATTCATCTGGGAACTGTGGTATCGGTCGGTTGAGTAAGATTTCTGCTCCTTTTGTTTATGGTTTTTTGTTTATATATTTCCAAATACGACTTAAAATCACACCACACACCACAGTGACTTCTTTTATGTTTGAGAGTAAAAAGAGAGTAAACATACACAAAATAATCACTTACTTCATTCGGATCAATTACACAGCAATAGAAACACTGAAATTCACTTTGCTTTGCATCACTAAAGTTAATGACGTTTTCTGGTCTGCCTGCCTCTTGCATAATTATCAGAAACTAACATGAGTCTTTAGACTGGTAACTTATCGTCAAACAAATTGAACATTACCCACAAGTGAGAAACTACGAGAAATATTCCACAAGTTTCTTTTACTTTACTTGACCATTTCATAGGACACTGTTTTTTTGTGTTTCTTTTGAACAATGGAGTACTGCACAGTAAAAATCAACTCTTGCTCTTATTCTGCTAGTCATTTAAACCTTGGGACAATTTAGGCCTGGAACTTAACTCTTTTCCATTCTGAGATTTGTTATGATTTTTCACAAAACTGACAGTACATTTACCAGAAAGCATGCCATTTCATCAAATATTAACTTATATTATCAAATCATATTATCAAACTAAACACCATAACACTCAGAAATGTTTGCGGTTTCAACTGATGTATAACATGCAGCCTTTTTATTGACAGATTTTATAGTTCCAAATGGAACGATGTCGCTATGGGAGAATGGAAGGGGGTTAAGGAGATCTGCCATACTATTACAACATTCCAAGGATAATCTGTTTCTGTTTTGTTCTATAATCGCTAAACCTCCATTCAGGAGTATCGCAGCGATGGGTGGTGGCGCTGTTATTGACACGCTGTCGGAGGAGATTTGAGCCTTGATTTGAAGGATGTAACAGTCGGGCTCTCGACTACTTCTGCAGGAAGGTCGTTCCAGGGTCCAATGATGCTGACGAAGGAGTGGCGATATGTCGTGGTTTTGCTTTGGATCGACTTGTATTTGTAAGGGTGTTTGGCCCGGGTTCGGGGGTCTGCTGGGATTAGGATGTTGTCGGTGGGGACTTCTGCCAGGTGGTTAATAATCTTGTACAATAAGATGAGTTTGGCATCCCTCCTACGGTTTGCGAGGCTGTCCCAGTTTAGCATTTTCAACATTTCTGTGACACTGCTGTTGTAACTGTAGTCGCGGAACACCATCCGTGCACCACGATGCTGCACCATCTCCAGAGAGTCGATATCTTTACGAAGGTGCGGGTCCCAGACCGTACAGCTGTACTCGACGATCGATCTGACTAGACTGAGATAGGCCTGTTCAGCAGCTTGGCCGGGGTATCTTTCAGATTACGATGGATAAAGGCAATGTTCCTGTTCGCCTTCTTGGAGATGCTTGCAATGTGAGAGGACCACTGTAGATCACTTGTGATGTTAACGCCAAGGTATTTGGCTTTCTGGACCTCTTGAAGGATCTGCCCTCTGATGGTGTAGAACTGTCTCATTGGGTCTTTTCTACAAGACACCCTCATAACCTCGCACTTGTTCGCATTAAATGTCATGCCCCACGTTGAGCACCAAATTGTGAGAGCATCAAAATCTGTTTGAAGGGCCTTCTGGTCATTGGTATTGCAGATGGGATGATACAAAAGGCAGTCATCTGCAAATAATCTCGCATGCGAGGTGACGTGTTGAGGCAGATCGTTGATGTGAAGAAGGAAGAGAATAGGACCTAAGACGGTCCCCTGGGGCACACCTGAGTCCACATGTACTGGGTTGGAGTGGACGCCCTTGACAACCACACTCTGCTGGCAATTCTGTAGAAAGTTGGAGATCCAGGTGTGGATGCAACCGTTAATACCATAATGGGCGAGTTTCCCAAGCAGCTTTTTGTGTGGCACGGTATCGAACGCTTTACTAAAGTCCAACATGGCAATGTCTATTTGGGTGTTACTGTCCCAGTAGCGTAGTATATCATGCATGGTGGTTAACAGCTGAGTTTCGCAGGATCGTGCCTGGCGAAAACCATGTTGGTACTGAGTCAATATATTATGAGTATCAATGTGATTTGCCAAATGTTTGCAGATTATATGCTCAAGCGTCTTGCAACATATACTTGTAAAGGATACTGGCCTGCAGTTTTGTGGTTGGTGTCGACTTCCTTTTTTGAAGACTGGAGAGATATAAACTTTGGTCCAATCTTCAGGGAGAGTACCTGTCTCGAGAGATTGTGTGAAGAACGCTGTAAGTGCTGGTGATATTTCACTTGCTACCTCCTTTAGGAACCTGGACAGGATGCAGTCTGGGCAGCCGCTTTCCTAGGGTTGAGGTTCTGGAGCAACTTCCGCACTCCTTCTTCCGCGATGATAAGGCTGTTGATGGATGGGGTGGCTGGGCCCTCAAGCTGTGGGATGGCGCCGTCATCCTCTTGGGTGAAGACAGACTGGTACTGTGTACTTAGGATCTCTGCCTTGATCTTGTTGTCGTTAGTGAGCGATCCACCATGTTTTAGCGGAGAGACGCCTACATTGTCCTGTCTTCTAGCCTTGATATAGCTCCAGAAGGGTTTAGAATCATGGGTTTCCAGGCCTTCAATAAAGGTGTTATTCAAGTAGTCCCAATGAGCTCGGTTCAGGGCCTTGAGGGTTGCTCTCTTATGTGCTTTGAAGGTGGACCAGTCCTGTTTTTTCCCAGAACGTTTGGCTTTGTTGTACAAGCGGCGTTTCTTGCGGCACATTCTCTTCACACGGCTGTACAGAGAGGAGAAAAACGGCACGTTTAGTTACGGTTAGGCCGCGGGCGGCTGACCCAGCCCGTGACCCCTGATAGCATCAGTGCCAGACATTCCACTGCCTACCATCAAGGTCACGGAGTACTTCCCTTCTTTGTCTCTGTTAAAAAGTGGCGCCTTTTCACTCTCTTTGGAAGCGGATTACAGTGCAGTCAAGGTTTTGTTGGCGCCTATCTTTTGTCAGTCAAAAGAATTTTCCCTTGTCTTGAACTACACCAAGTTTCAGAATTTTGTGTTTAGTCGTTTACTATTTATTTGCAATCGTTTTGGGTATATGTTTGCCGTATCAACAAATCGTCTGTGCTAGTCAGACAGTGAAATTAATTTTAATTCTTTAGTGGAGCAAGTGGTGCTAATAAGAGTGGGGCACACAATCTTTTACTCCAGTAACGTGGAATTGAATGAGTATTTAGTGCACTGTGTCTGCTGAAGTGAAGGTGTTTATTTTCATTTTTTTACTCCAGTAACGTGGAGTGTGTGTGTGTGTGAGTGTGTGTGTTTTTTGGTTTTATTTTCGGTATCTATCTTCAGTGTGTGTATTTCTTCATGAATTACTGTCAGTGACCAGAAAACACAAAAAAATAGAGTGAAAATGCGTACACAAAATTAGCCCAGACAATGTCACTGATTGTAATATCAGTTTTTTTTTCAATCAAACATGAGCATGGACTGGACTAGGTCGTTGTGAAATAAAATATGTCATAAAAGGTAATTACAAATCGTGCTGAATTGAAAACAACATTGCATGATTTCTGTTACATTCTACTATACAGTGATAATCTCGGTACAGACCGAACTGGATTTGACAGGTTTAATTGACAACAACGGCAGCTGATATATTTTTTTTAATGTTGGAGTTGCTTTTGTTCATCAAAAATGATGAGACTGGAGCTGAATAGAACAGAATATGACTGAGTGTCCCACTCTCATGTATTATATGACTCCAACAGACTGACCCAAGGGAAAATAAACCAATGCAACTAATAAACGGTATATAGTGAGAACAGCCATAACCCCGTCTATCAAGTCTAGTGGCCAACCTCGTGACATTGGAGTACTTAACCTGTGTTTTCCTCCTCCCCTTTCGTAAAAGAAAAAGACACCTGGTAAGTGAAGACGCATGTCTGTCTGTCTGTCTGTCTCTGTATGTTTATGTGATGTGTGCGTCTGTGCCAGTGCGTGCGTGTGTCAGTTTGTGTTGTGTGTCCCCCCCTCTCTCTCTCTCTCTCTCTGACACACACACACACATACACACACACATGTGCGCGCGCACACACACACCATCCTTCTTTTTATTCCCTTTATGTTTTTTTTTTCTTTTCATTCTTTATTTAATGCTTTCTGTGTTTCCTTCTGTTTAAAAGCTAGTATTCTTTTTCTTTTCTGCCATAGTCCACTTTTCTCTTCGTTCTTCACTTTTATGTCTGTACGCTTAGTATTAGAAGATTAGTAAGGACTAACTGTAAGACAGGTCCAGTGGGACCTAATGCTACAATCTTTGAATAACAAAATGTTTTTCATGTTTCATATTTCTTTCTTTCTCACTTTCTCTGTCTTTAGAACTGCCTTTGTGTCTGAGTGTATTGGGGAGGGGGGGGGGTGTAGAGGGGTGTAGGCCGGTGTGTGGGAGCGTCTCTCTGTTTCACCAACTCACAACCCCTCCCTCTCTCTCACAAACATACACACACACCCTTTGTAGAGAGACACAAGCACCCCACCTCCCCACCCCATCTCTCTCTCTCTCTTTCTCTCTCACGGCTTTTGTGCAAACACACAAGAAACAGTCTATAGGCCTCCTATGTGGAATTTCTCTTGCAGCCGGCAACTAAGAGGCAGTGTACCGGGCGGGTCAAGTTGCCGCTATGGTGGAGTAATTAACTGGAGGTTTCCTCCTTCCCCGCCAACTTTGAAATTTGTGTGATAAGCGAAGACAGGAGCTGAAGTGTTACAGATTGCATAATGCATCTTCGTTAGACCATGAAAACCTAGAATGCTTGATTAGTGGGGTTGACATTTATGGGAGAAAACTGAGATCGTGACGGAGTTACGTTACTGCATGAATTTACGTATGTGTTATACAAGATTTGGTAGAGTAGCCTACTGAACTAACCTGGTCATATTTAGTCTTGTTCTAAAGCTGTTTATATTGGCTACACGATTTTTTACATATCAGACAGACTGTTGAAAGGCGCTTTAAAAATTCGGACTGTTTAGCAACCAACTCATTTTTGTTCCCTGACAGCGCTGTGCTGGCACTACAGCTGTCGGTGGGATGGAATGCCCCCCTCACGCTGAAAGTAGGTCAGGTCACTGCTAGGTCAAGCCGCTCGCCTCTCCAACTAAAGAGCACGTTTGGAACAGCCGTGTTCAGCTCTGGAATGAGCCAAGGTAGGTTGTAGCGGCTACTTGCGGTTTTAGTTGGGATATAAGTGTTCATCATGTCGTTGATGTGACCTTTAAGCAGTTGCCAGTTTTGCTCAACTGAGCGTTTGGGTAGTTCCTCTAGGAATTTATGCATGAAGTCAATCAACTCCGATTTGATCCTCTCCCAGTCAGCCTTACTCCACTGATGTACGACACGAGCCTTCTTTTTGGTATACTGTGGTTTCAAGTCACTATCCACCAAGATGATGTCATGGTCTGAGATTCCTGGCAAGAGGCACATCGATCTGGTGAGATCAGGTTTGTTGGTACAGAAAAGATCCAGTACATTTCCCTCTCCACACCATTTGAGCGATCTTGGCTTAAAGTCCATACATCTACAGAAAGCCTATAACCTTATGAACACAGTAAGCAAAGGGAAAGATGCCCATTTATCAGACAAATGTGAGTCTAATAGCAGAAATGTCCTGCCCTCTTAAAACAGACACAGGGCTGAATGTGTTAAAATTTTCAACAGTTCCTGTTCATATCTAATAAGTGCGGACAAAAGTCTGAAATGTACAAAATCTCAGATGAACTACTGCATCCAGCTCTATGCAATGAATTCTATCTATAAATCTATGAAAGGAAACCAATCTCTAAGTTTGATACAGTAACCAATTTCATACAAAAGCATTCCAAAGAAAACAAGCGTACCAGATATTTTGTAATGAGAGCCTGTCTGTCATGGATTGGTTCCTTTTTTTCTTCCTGTGGTTCCTCACCATCTTGTCCTACCTGAAATGACACGCTGTACTGCACGGGCGGACTCATATCTGCAAACAACATGGACACTGGTCAGCTATACGCAAACAAGACTCCAACTAACACCAATTTGTGAAACTAGGAACTGTAGATGTCAGGAACATACTATGACAATATCCTGAGGATTTAGAGGAATGTGTTATGGGGAGAGGTCTGTGGGAAAGGTCTGTTTTTTTGTTTTTGTGTGTTTGTTATTGTTTGGTTTGGGTTTTATTCTTGTTCCTCCCTGTGTCAGAGGTGCTTATCTTTGAGCTTATACATGTTTTATTTCTAAAAAGCATTTGCACTAAGACAATGAGTTAGCATCAGACAGATTGTACGATATTAACTATTTTTCAAACAACAATATAAACCAATACAAAGCAACAAAATACATCTGCATTAAATTAAGAGTAGCTTCCAGATGCATACAAGATATCTCTCTCTCTCTCTCTCTGTTCTCCTCTCTCATGACACACACACAACAAATTTATCAGTTAACTTCATCTTATCAGTATAATTTTATGTACATATATGAAATCAAACAAGTAAGTATCAGGACGGTTTTGTCGCATTCTAATAATCTTATATGATAGCTTTGAGAAATGTTATAACTAAGACAGATCTTTGTATAAGTATTTTGCAAAGTCTACACCTGAGAATCGCTAGCTTGTCAACACTCTTGGATCACAAGTAGTACATGTGAGTACATGGGAGATTCCAGAATACTATGCACAAAAGACAAGTAGCATCAAAGCACCCAAAAGGCCTTATGAACAGCAGTGGGAGAACAGTGTCATGGAGCATCAAGATACCACATGGGCCTTCATAACTCTTTCATTCCCTCGTTTGTAAGGCCTCTTATTTCCCTTTGCTCCTGTATGTCACAAACCTGCCTATTCCCTTCACTCCCAAGTTTCTAGCGCAATGTTATCTCGGAAATGTGGGCACTTATTTGACCACAATCCACTGTCTGTAACCACAAGTATTATACATCACTGTGTTTGCTGGTGACTAAACAAAATTATGTATGCAGTTTGGACACAACCTGGTGAATTATTACAGAACTCATCATCAGAAACCTGGGCAAAATCTAAACCATCTTCCTCTGCCACTGTAAGAACACTTATGTGACTGGAAAGAAAACAAGTGGACTTTTCAGTGTTTGCAATTTTCCCATGCTACTATGGCTAGAGTGATGCCCAGCAGATGTTTAATTCACTAACATGCCAGTGTCAACTTCAAGTACTTGTATGATCCCATAGATCTAGCAGATGTTTCAATCCATGACATGCTGTCAAGACTTAATGCCAACACAATTCATCAGGATAAACGAGTGTGGAAAACCTTCTAATCTCCCAGGTCAACATTCTCGCAGACCAGTCAGTGTCTAAACCCCCTTCATATGTCTATACATGCAGTATGTCAGATATGCCCCTTCCCTTTTTCTTTTTCACGCCAGGGGAATGAAAGCGAAAGTTTCTTTCCGGCCAGTCTTCTGGATTGTGGAAATGAAGGGCATGTATTCTACAAACAAAAACAAAAATACACGATAAAAAGTTGTGGAAATGAAAGAGTTAGCAGCAGCAGGAAAACAGTGTAAAGGAGTATCAAAACACCACAAGGATCTATGAACAGCAGTAGGAAGAAACTGTCAAGGATATTGCAACACCACAAGGACTTATGAACAGCAGTGGAGGAAAAGTGTCAAGGAGCACAAAACACAAGGATCTATGAACAGCAGTAGGAAGAAAAGTGTCAAGGATATTAAAACACCACAAGGACTTATGAACAGCAGTGGAGGAAAAGTGTCAAGGAGCACAAAACACAAGGATCTATGAACAGCAGTAGGAAGAAAAGTGTCAAGGATATTAAAACACCACAAGGACTTATGAACAGCAGTGGAGAAAAGTGTCAAGGAGCACAAAAACAAGGATCTATGAACAGCAGTAGGAAGAAAAGTGTCAAGGATATTAAAACACCACAAGGATCTATGAACAGCAGTGGAAGAAAAGTGTCAAGGAGCACAAAACACAAGGATCTATGAACAGCAGTAGGAAGAAAAGTGTCAAGGATATTAAAACACCACAAGGATCTATGAACAGCAGTGGAAGAAAAGTGTCAAGGAGCACAAAACACAAGGATCTATGAACAGCAGTAGGAAGAAAAGTGTCAAGGATATTAAAACACCACAAGGATCTATGAACAGCAGTGGAAGAAAAGTGTCAAGGAGCACAAAACACCACAAGGATCTATGAACAGCAGTAGGAAGAAACTGTCAAGGATATTGCAACACCACAACGATCTATGAACAGCAGTAGAAGAAAAGTGTCAAGGAGCACAAAACACCACAAGGATCTATGAACAGCAGTGGAAGAAACATTCTCATGCCAGCCTGCCCATTTGAATAAAAAAAAGACATCTTTCAGCTTCACACAGATGGGTAAAAAAAAATCACACTATCACTAGTGTTTTTATATTCCGTGGCATCAACATTGAAAGCTATTGTTAGAACTGACATGACAACAGCTGCACATCTGAAATTATGAAGGACTGCTGTTTTGACAGTTGCATCCAGACCTACCAGCAATATTCTCCTTTCATTTTAGGCAAACAGCCTTTTGAAAAGGTTGGCAAATATGTTAAACATCCTGATTAAATTTTGTCTTGAACGTTCATCAACAATTCAAACAAAAATGGTGAACACAACATTTTTCCAGGCCAGGAGTGCAGTACACAAAGCTAAAGGCATTGTATCCAAACACGCCAGAAACACATGCTACATCAGTTGGGGTACAATTTACATGCTAGTGAATTGTGTGTTTGTTTGTTATTTTGTATGACATATCTGCTTTTTGACAAAAACAACCTTTTTTTCTTAAGCCAAGCAGATGGTTTAGAAATACAGTGCTCACTTTCCAATCTGCTAGCAAAATTTTATAAGACTGACTTCCACTTTACCCAACATAAAATAAACACATGTTTCTGTTCTGTGTTGTAGAATGTAAAACATAGAGAAAGGGTGGAACTTGCCCACAGACAGCTAACCCCAAAATAGTGAAGCCTCTACCACCCCATTCCCCTACAGCTCAGTTTAGGGTTAAGGTACACTCTTCACCCTTTCTGGCTTTTAAAAACTAGTAGATTTACATTATCAGCAAGATTTGTAAGTACCTCATAACAATTTCTTCAAAGGAATACCAGTACCCCTAGCCAACCATCTTTGTTTTGATTTCTTTTTAAAAAAAAAAGGAGGGGACTGTCACACACTAACTGGATATGTGTGTGTGTGTGTGTGTGTGTTATGTGTGTGTGTGTGTGTGTGTGTGTGTGTGTGTGTGTGTGTGTGTGTGTGTGTGTGTGTGTGTGTGTGTGTGTGTGTGTGTGTGTCAAAAATTTGTTATCAAGATTTCATCAGCTGTTTCTAGGCAGATCTTTAACAAATTTTGGTCTAAGGTGTGGGCCACTAAGAAGTCACAAATGCATGGGTTTACAAGAGAAAATGTCAAACTTAAGACCAGATGGAAAAAAAGAAAAAGAAACATCACTTTTCTGCAATAATTTTATAAGAAAAGGGAGATTGTTAAAATGGCATGACCATCAAAATGCCTACTGTTAAAATGGCATGACCATCTTAAGTACAAATACCTACATACATTCTGAGGCTGTAAAACACTGTATATATATAGATGATAATAGTGCAAAGAGTTTTAAAAAACATTATAAACTACAAACTGCTAGCTGTTGCTGCCATCTCTGTCTCAATGGCCTCGGACCCCCTGTCCACATCTTTGTCTGGAGACTCAACTGTGAGGCTCTGTGACAACTCATCTTCTGTATACTCCTCCTCTGTCAGCATGCCACTCATGCTTGAAGTGATCTTCTCTGTAATCTCCGTGGATTCACTCTGCATGATCAAAAGGAATAGCTCAGGGAGGAAAAAGAGACAGCTGCAAAAGTGCATATGAAAACCCATTGAATAATATTTCCAAGTCAACCACTTACATTTTGGAATAACTGTCACATTTACTAAGCAAGCTAGTTGTAATACTTAAACAACAATCTTATCGGTTTCCAAATCAATTCTGTCAATATTCATTATAATACAATAAAATCAGGATTTTTATTTAGAAAACAGTAACAATTCTAGCTGACACTGTATCTATGTGTAAAATCAATCTCAACATACAATAGACCACTACGCAGAAAATCTTAACATTCTCTCCTTCATTGTCTACCCTGTCAATGCATTTCTAAAAAGTAAGATACACACACATGTCTGCAGGTTACCACTTTCATAGATACAATTTACAGTAAGATATGCTGCAAAATGTAAAGATTATTTTATAGCAATATAAGAGTATTTTACAGGTCAGACTCATATAGTGTACTGACAAGGACATTTACAGATTTTGTGTTAATAATGTGATATTATATACTCATCATATCTAGTAAGGATTTCACCACTTAAACACTGCTAATATGTTCTATTTCTTAACAGATTTATTTCTTCTTCTGGGTGGAAGAAAGAGTTAAATAAAGACAAAGAGTCTCAGTCAAAATGATACGACATTACATTTGATGTTTCAAGGATTATTTGGTAGAAGTGGCCACACAAGACACTTTGACTTTCTAAAGCAATATCTGGTTTTGTGAAAAATTATCTTTGAAGTGACATTATTTTTCTTTCAATTCACACAAGAACTTTCAGAGTATTTACAATGATTTTGTGTTTAACTAAATGCCGCATGTTAGACTACACTGGTGCAGAGAGCTCCAGTTTTCCAATCTGATTACTCAGGTTCAAGTTTGTCTTGAAAATGTTTAAATGTGCCTTGAGTCCATCCAACTGTACGATGCATATGGGCATATGATCCTATTCACGGTTGTGGCAGGTAAAACAAACAGAGAAGATGGGCATAATCTAATAATGCTCCCTAAGAAATGTTCAGGTCTCTATCACCATGCTCCCTTTAACCTCAGTATTATGGGACAAACACTATTTTTACCTACCAATTTTATTCATTGGTCCTCATTTTGACACATCAACACATATCTCTTACCTGTTCTGTGACTGATTTGGATCCTTCACTAATTCTTTCAGAGTGGTCATCTTCTTCCTCTTCTTTAGTTGTTTGATCTAGCTCTGACCGTGTCAGTTCCACTACCACGACCGATTCCCCCTCCAGTGATTCTTCCACCACTTTCTCATCTTCCACTCCTTCGTGGTTTGGTTCTTCTTTTCCAGTTTCATCTTGTTCTCCTTCTTTGGTTTCACCTATAACTAGCCAAACAAAAAAGCACAATAATATTCTGTGCTCTTTAATTAATTAGTATATGACTGACTGAATATGCTAAATACACATAAAAATCAATCAAACATTGATCACAGCTCCTTGGGATCTTCTTTTCCCTCCTCCTAACGTATGTCTTCGACTTGTCCACTGACAGCATTTATCTGCACATAGGTCTGATGGGAAGTTGCTTCACCTAGCACGACTGCAATCAAAAACCAAGATCAGAGTGGTTCTCATCAGGGAGATAGTCTTTGCTGATAATGCAGCCCTCATGACCCACACTGCAGATGCCCTCTGGAGACCAGACAACTGCTTTGCTGACGAATGCAGGCAGTTTGGGCTCACCATCAGCCTGAAGAAGATGAACGATAGCGCACGCTATGTTACCACTCCTCCCTCCATCACCATTGACAGCGTCACCTTTGAAGCTGTGGACAGTTTTAGTTTCCTGTGTTCTCAGCACTGTACTGTATGGAAGTGAAACCTGGACTACCTACATGAGGCAAGAACGTTGACTCAACTTGCTCCAATTGCAATACATCCGACAATCCTTGAAATCAGCTGGCAGGATATCATCAAGATATCCTGGAGCATTCCAAGAGTTCCAGCATGAACTCCCTGCTGAGCCAAAGCCACCTACAATGGTTGGGGCATGTGTGTCACATGGAGGATCTAGGGTAAGAAGCTTCCAAAATACATCCTGTATGGACAGTTAGTCCAAGGCACCAGAAGAGCCGGCCGTCCCACTCCATTTCAAAGATGCCTGCAAAAGAGGCCAGAATACCTGCAACATCTCCACAGACAGCTGGGAGACTCAGGCCTTAGGTCACACTGTCTGAAAGGCCATCACAGAGGCAGACATGAGGACAGTCAGCATGGTCATCTCATTTCAAGCTGACATGTCGGAAACAGTCCAGCTATGCAATGGATCCTCCTCAGACTCCTTCCCCAGCAGCAGTGGAGTCAAGGAAAAACTGTGTGCCGGCTTTCTGGTGTCATTCACCTTATGGAAGTCATCAGAGATTCCTGTGCACATGGTGCACACATTCCAGCTAGCTATATGAAAAGCTGGAGTCTTCTTTGATTTCTTGTTTTGTGCACCTCGTGTGAGCTTTCCATCTGCTTGTCATGCCTGTAGCAGCACACTAAGCCCCAGGCACCCATTGGAACAGGCAGATGTCGGTGGACCAGCACCTTACTGATCTGGGGCCGCTTGATGTAAAGCGGGCAGTAGTCAACTGGTGGGACTTCCTACTGTCAATGCTGACTTGTGGCGCACTTTCTCTATGCCAGTCAAGAAGGACTCGTAACCTGCAGCTTTAATGTTGTCTCCTCATCGAGGTAAGGCTGAAATGGCCTCTCCAAAGCACCAGCTGGGTTGTCCAGTTGTCAGAATCCTCCTCTCCACCTCACTGATGGGATCCAAAGAGATGCAGAACATAACGTCTGGCACCAGCTTGGCTGCAGAAGCTGATGGAGAGTGACAAGTATGCCATCCAACCATCTTAGGGGCTCCACTCCAGATCTTTTTGTTGGGATTTACTCCCTTATCCTTTGTCTTTCGGGAAATGACCACAAGGCAGTAGTGATTTTCTGTTAGGATTTACTCCCTTAGTCTTGGTGTATATCAATGTAGTGGTGCTATTTGTCCATCATCCATGGCTGGGGGTCTGGTTCATGAGCAGTATGGGCATGTTCACATGCCAGTGGGCCTGCATGACACACGCCCATCAAGACCCAAGTAATTAAGTACTGAGGTATGCCCACTCCAATTTTGCCAGGTCTCTGCTCTAAAACAAAGATGCTCTCTCTCTCTCTGATTTATCTATATCTCTGTGATGCTCTCTCTCTCTCTCTCTCTCTCTGATTTATCTATATCTCTGTGATGCTCTCTCTGTCTCTCTCTCTCTCAAACACACACAGACACACACACACACACACACACATATATATACACACACAAACAGCAGCAGGCAGACAGAGGACACACAGCAAAAACAAAGACATGCAAACAGACACAGAAGACAGACAGACAAGACACAAACAAACAAATAGAAACAGACAGACAGAAACACACAGACACAGACACACACTGTGACACAGACATACAATGAATCCTGGAAGGGAAAAGAGGGAAGGGAAGAACAACAAGACACAATCAAAAATTCAAAGGTTCAGAAGAAAAACAGGAAAGAATAGGATAATAAAAGAACAGAAAGAAAGAAAGAAATATTTAAGAAAAATATGTTCAAAGTAAAACTACAATAAGGGTAAAATTCATCCAAAAATCTTATCTTGGTGGTCAGTGACACAGTGATAGATCTAATCATGTAAGATTCTTTGAAAAACTAATGATGAATTTACCTATCTATTTTATGTGTCTGTTTATCTACCCATTAAATGGTCTGGTTTTATTTTGATTACTTGTTGTTATTATTTCTTTGTAAAACTTTTAAAGCCTTGACAATGATAGCAAATATTTCATCAATAACTTATACCTTAAACAAATCTAATTTCTTTTGATTCTTATTTCAGACAAAAACACATTCTTTGAGATGTAGTGATATACATAACACGCCACATATGAAATGACATCATTTATGCTTTTCTTACCAACTCTTTGTACTCAGGCAACACAAAATGTAACATCAAAATAGCAGAAATCACTGTATATTTTTTTGTGACACAAACTGAGCAAAGAATGCATTATACCAAAGCAATGAATAAATGTTCTTTCTTTAATAAGCCTGGTATGCTGTGAAAACATCTAGAAAAAATTATGCACTGAGCTCTGTCACTATACCCCTATAGTCTGTGTCCTAGCCTAGCAATAGAAATCATTTATCTGTTAACGGTATGATCATATCTCTGCCTCATCAAAAAGGGATTATATAACACAGTAAATCCTTCTCTTTACCCAACCTCACACCTATCCTCTTCATTTCTTTGTCAACATCAGTTTATGCACATCTAAAGACACTGTATTTGTTTTATCATTACTATCAATGTAATAGTGTGTAAAAATTAAACAGATGATTATAACAAAATCTACAAAACACAACAGAGTACAATCAGGCAATGTTCATATAGATAGACAGATAGATCGATAGATAGATAGATAGATCATAGGAGTTTATGCACATCTAAAGACACCATATTTTGTTTTATCATTACTAATATTATCAATGTATTAAAGTGAATGAAAATTAAACAGATGGATGATTATAACAAAAACTATAAAACATAACAGAGAGTATAATCAGGCAATGTTCATAAAGATAGATCGATAGATTCGTAGATAGATAAATAGATAGATAGATAGATAGATAGATAGATAGATAGATCTGCTCAAAACAGACATGCACAAAACCATTAAAAATCAAACCAAATAATTCAGAGACTAAGTAAAACATTTTTTTCCAAGGATTATTGTAAAATGTTTAAAAAGACCAACCATTCCATCTAGGTACTGAGTTCCAGCAAAATTTATAATTATCAGAATCTTATAATAATAATTTCTTTGACATGTAAGTATGGTCCTCACTTTTCTGTGTTATTATGGATGTGTTACACTGTATGTGTATGTGCAGCAGACTGTTGCATGGGTTAATATCCTTTTCTTCATCATATTTGTAATGTTCTTGTGTAACTGTTATCTGTGTAATGACTAATTTATTTACTACATGTATGCAATAACAAATGTATTATCATAATAATGTTTACATATTTAGATGATGCTTTTTGCCAACTGTGAAGTATAGCTATATGGAGAAGAACAGCAAATACACTGCTTACCTATCACCAGTGGGAATTTGAAGTTTAGAGTATGTTCAACTTCAAGAGAGAGTCATCACTCTCAAATTGGTAGACTTCCTGAGTTTACACAAAAAATCCTATATACTCTAATACTGTCAAGATCTTGAAATGGAGAGGGAGTGGGGGGGGGGGGGGAGAGAGAACAGATCTATGAAATAATAAGCGACACCACCAAAATAGACATTCAGATGGGCAGCCAGATTTTTTTGTTATGGGTTGGGATTAAACGCTAAAAGGAAATAAGTTGTATTGTATATCATTACTCACAGGACTAACCGGTTTATGAAAATGTTCCATACACTTTCAGAATGAAATTCACAAAATATGTGCAAGTGTAAGAAAGTGAAAAGGCATATGTTTGCATATGTTCATGCGCACACTATTCTACAATGACAAAATCATAGTAAAATTGATACTTATTTTTTTATATAACTTAAACCATTCCTGAACAGTGGCTCCTAACTTTCAAGAAACAAAGAACAAAATCACTATACAGTATACTTA
>CM060306.1:92819616-92832116 GCA_030674185.1 Monoplex corrugatus | reverse complement strand
ATCAATGGCACTTACTCTCAACCTGCATGCCTGACCTGTGGTGTTCCACAAGGATCTGTCCTTGGCCCTGTTCTTTTCACTCTTTACACCTCCCCCCTGTCCACCATCATCAACTCCCACTCTATAAAACACCACTTCTATGCTGATGACACCCAACTTCTAGACAGTGACACACCAGACAATATACAGCGCCTGTTGACTCGCACCACTGAGTGTTACTCGGACATTAAGAACTGGATGACGTTCAACAAACTTCAGCTTAATGACGACAGGACAGAAGCTATCCTCATTGGCACCCATCAGAAACTTTCTCAGCTGCCTCCTCTTTCTCTCCCATTATGTAACACATCAGTCCCAATTTCTGATTCAGCTAAAAACCTTGGTGTCTGCATTGACTCTACCCTCTCCATGAACAACTTTGTTTCTCAAACTGCCAGATCTTGCTACTATCACCTCCATCGTATAAGCTTGATCAGGAAGTATCTCTCTGTGGAAACAACTACAAAACTCGTTCTCTCCTTCATAATGTCTCGCATTGACTATTGCAATTCACTCCTGTCTGGTCTTCCTGCCTCCACCATTCACATCCTACAGCGCATTCAAAACAATGCTTGCACGCCTTGTACTCAAAAAGAAAAAAGCTGACCACATATCTCCTCTCCTGGCACAACTTCACTGGCTCCCTGTATCAAAGCGCATACAGTACAAACTAGACACCATGTGCTACAAAAGCCTCAATAACGCAGCCCCCGATTACCTGTCAAGCCTACTTGAGATCTATGTTCCCTCATGTACCCTCCGCTCTGCCTCCGACCCTCTGACTTTTCGCTTTCCACGCACCAAGCTCAATACATATGGTCCACGAGCCTTCTCTGTTTCTGGTCCACTTTCCTGGAACAAACTTCCTCTCTCTGTCCGTCAGCAACTTACTTTTGTCTCCTTCAAGTCCGCTCTCAAAACTCACCTTTTCTCCTCTGCATAAAATCCTGACCTCACTCATCCCCCCTCTGTAGCCTGTCTCCACTCGGATGGGAATCACATTGTAATATATAATTGTATATAATATGCTCTCTATAATTTTCCATTGCTTTTATTCTTTTTCCCCATTTATAGCCATGTGTAAGTGTGTGTGTGCGTGTGTGTGCGCGCGTGCGTAAGTGTATGTTCAGCGCTTAGATTTGATTTTTATCGAGATTTTGCGCTATATAAATATTGTAATTATTATTATTATTTTTATTATTACCATGTGCTGCGTGACCCATCTAGATCCCAGTCATCAGGTCTGCCTAAATTTTGGTGCTTCACACAGGCTTGAAATAAATAATTTGTACCACCATTGTTTGCACACTTGTTTCCAAACAGTGCAAGTTGTGATGTATCGCTGACCGTCATCACTTCTGTTTTGTTTATATTTAAGTTTATTTTGATACTGTTCATTCAGAACAACACATAATCAATACATATATGAGCCTTACTTTGAATCATAGAGAACAAATCACTAAGAGAAGATTCTTTTTTGTTACAAGTTCTGTGTTGCTTGCATAATTGTCATAATCGCATTCTTGTAAAGCAACTACAGGAGACAAGGGCTGTGAAAACAATATAAACAAAACAGGATCAGGAACAGAACTTTGTGGTAACCATATACACAAGGGAGCAACGAGCAAACAGACGACCATGAAAAATGTGCACTCACTGACTTGAGACAAACCAATTCAGGATGGTGCCATTAATCTCAAAAGCAGCCTAATCTTTTCGAATGGGAATGATTAAACGTATCACACGCTGCAATGAGATGTAGAATGGAAACAAGAAAGAAAGAAAGAAAGAAAGAAAAAAAGAAAGAAACCTGTCTTTTGTCAAGTTTCCTCAGTTTTGTTAAAAACTCTTAGACACTCCAAACAGCAGTTTCACTGTGCTATGATGATTCTTGTATACAAACAAGTATATCTCAAGTAAACCATTGTCAGAGAAATGTATACAATTGTGACAATACACCCTACTGAAATATCTTTTACATACAAGGTAGATTAGAAACAGGTATAATTTTTTTTTCAGTTCGTTTTAGTGGGTGGTTCGTTTGTTTGTTTTTTGTTTTTGTTGTTGTTGTTTTTTGCACAATCGTGCATTTTTATGCTGCAAGTACCAAATCTGGCACAGGCGGTCAGTTGTATGTACTGAACAAACACTGATACGGTCAAAGGAAATTTGAAATAATCTGGCCTTGAAGTTAAACGGTTCTCACAGTAATGACATGAATGAAAATCGATGAGAAAAACCAGTCTATGTAGGCCTAATTCTATTTTCTTATGTTCTTTAAGTGACAAAAGAATCAAATTTACTTGTTTAGATGGTTTCATCAAATCATTATTATCATCAGCAGTCTGTAGAGGTAATCGTTATTAAAGCAGTGGAAGACTACCCTTTGACGATGAATTATTTATCGGAACCAAAGCATGACTTGGCATGGCTGACAGCGGCAAAATCTTTTATGCTTTGGCGAGAAAACCGCGCAGTCCGTAAGTTGCCAAACGAGCGCACCCTTCATGCGCGCGCTTTTTTTCCGCGGCAATTACAAGACAAAGAAGTTGACACTGAAATTTTTTTTTAGTTCAAGCATTAGAAGTCAAAAATGTCTGAAAACCCACCAAAGCTAGAAACGAGAAAGAAAATGCTAAATCATTTTAGTTTAGATAAGCAGGAAAGTGGACATATCGAGGTAAGTAGGGAATTGTTTTTGCCTGCATCAACCCTACTCCAGCTACTCGCCTACTGTCACACCTTGCATACCATGTAATGATCATTATGAATATGATGTACACATTTGAGAAAAATTGGAAGGTTTAAAAATGGAAAAAAACAAATAAAAACCAACCAACACAAACAGTTGAAACACACACGCACACACACACACACACACACACACACACACACACACACACACACACACAAAAATAAAAACCAACCAACACAAACACACACACACACCAGTGACACAGTCGCATGCACGTACACAAGGCAGTGTCACTGCTTAAAATTACATGTATTAATAAAAATGAGATAGATCAGAAACTGTGCACTGAAAGCAAAGAGATACGAACTGAAATTGTTTTATTTTTGTTCGAAGAATTTTTTCAATAAAAAATGTGTATATTACCAAGCCAGTAGGCCTAGTATTTAGATCAGTAGGCCTAGTTGTTTGTGACACAGCCAACTTTGTGGATTTTGAATATAAAACGTAAGATTTGCAGTGTCTGAGTATGGATTAGATCTATATTGTTTTCAGTGTCAGTGTTTTCAAATATTATTTGATAATTTTTTTTAGGATCATCGCACTCAGATAGGTTACCTTTGCGCTCACTTCTTTTTTATTTATTTATTTATTTTTTTATTTTTTTTATTTCCGTACCATCTTGATACGAACATCGCAGAAACCATGAATGGATATAACATTTTTCTCAATACACATGAAGGATTAATGGTCAGAAGATAACAACAGCACTCAGCAGGCTGTTCCTATTCTATATTGACTACACATGCAGTGATTTCTGTATCTTTGGTTCAACAGTCAGATATCTCTGGTCTAGATCTGGATACTTGCTGGTAGAAATATTGTAAATGTGTGTTGTTTTATGGTCTGTAATATGATGTCGCTGATCTTTCGTGGCATGTTTTATTATGTTTGATAAATAAAGACTTTATTTTTATTATAAACATTTTATTGTTATGGTGATACAAACCTGACTTCTTTTCTGTCTCCTCACACTTTCTCATGAAAATGTATGTATTAAGCAATTGTCTAAATCTCAGAGTGTGCATGCTCATTTCT
Source organism: Monoplex corrugatus (assembly GCA_030674185.1). Classification (NCBI taxonomy): domain Eukaryota; kingdom Metazoa; phylum Mollusca; class Gastropoda; order Littorinimorpha; family Ranellidae; genus Monoplex; species Monoplex corrugatus. The sequence goes on along the minus strand of CM060306.1, from coordinate 92,828,287 downwards.
TCAAGTGCACCAAATGGCAATATTTTTATGCTTGCATAATGCACTACTATATACAGAAAATGTATGAAATAAAAGTGAATGTACAAACAACAGTTTATGTTAAAAAAAAAAGACCCAGATCGAGAACTGGAAAAAATGGGTATTGAGTCCATTATCACATGACAAAAGAACTGATGATGTAACTATTGTTCTTTTTGAAGATGGGGATGTTTTCTATGGCTTTCATATTTCATTTTGTATACAACAGGAAAGGGGAGAAAGAGATGAGTAGAAACACACAATTGTACTCGAGATACACTTTAATTCAAATGATATGAATCAGTTACATCCAAATGAATTGTGAAATTTCAACTGGCATGAATGATACACATGATATATGAACATACGAAGAGAATCAATGAACATCAACTTAATTGTGAAGCTTCAACTGGCATAATGACTTGCACGATAACAAAATAAATGAACTTCAGATTAATAACAAAACTTCAGTATTACGTGTGACATCTTGACTTGCTTACAAGTCCAAAAATTCTTAGAGTGCTACACTAACTATGACCAAATTTCATACTTACAAAAGTCCTGGCTGGGACCTAGCCCTGAGGAGGCCACCCCAAGAGAACTCAAACTCATAATTCTACTACTCTGTAGACTACTGCACTCTCAATGTCTGAATATTTCTCAATTATATACTTTCTTGAACAAAGAGCTTGGAATCAAGTTTCTAGAATTCCTCCTATTGGGTGCATATATGCATGTAGAAAGACAACATTTTGGATTAAACACCAAACAGAGAAATATGCATAATTAGCCAGATACACTATTGTGTGCCTAGGCCTACACAATGTAAGGAGGACACTATTGTGTGCTTTGGTCTACACAATGTAAAAGAGGGACACTATTGTGTGCCTTGGCCTACACAATGTAAGAGAGGGACACTATTGTGTGCCTAGGTCTACACAATGTGAGAGAGGGACACTATTGTGTGCCAAGGTCCACACAATGTAAGAGAGGGACACTATTGTGTGCCTAAGTCTACACAATGTGAGAGAGGGACACTATTGTGTGCCTAGGTCTACACAATGTAAGAGAGGGACACGTGTGCCAAGGTCTACACAATGTAAGAAGGGACACTTGTGTGCCTAGGTCTGCACAATGTGAGAGAGGGACACTTGTGTGCCTAGGTCTACACAGTGTAAGAGAGGGACACTTGTGTTGCCTAGGTCTACACAATGTAAGAGGGACACTATTGTGTGCCTAGGTCTACACAATGTGAGAGAGGGACACTGTTGTGTGCCTAGGTCTACACAATGTAAGAGGGACACTATTGTGTGCCTAGGTCTACACAATGTAAGAGAGGGACACTGTTGTGTGCCTAGGTCTACACAATGTGAGAGGGACACTTGTGTGCCTAGGTCTACACAATGTGAGAGGGACACTATTGTGTGTCTAGGTTTACACAATGTAAGAGAGGGACACTGTTGTGTGCCTAGGTCTACACAATGTAAGAGAGGGAACTTGTGTCCCTAGGTCTACACAATGTAAGAGAGGGACACTGTGTGCCTAGGTCCACACAATGTAAGAGAGGGACACTATTGTGTGCCTAGGTCTACACAATGTAAGAGGGACATTATTGTGTGCCTAGGTCTACACAATGTAAGAGAGGGACACTATTGTGTGCCTAGTCTACACAATGTAAGAGAGGGACACTATTGTGTGCCTAGGTCTACACAATGTAAGAGAGGGACACTATTGTGTGCAGTCTAACGTGTAAAGGCTATGTGTGCCTAGGTCACGATTGTAAGAAAGGGAGGGAGGCCCTGTGGCATACAAAGAATAAGCAAACAATGGAGGGGAGATTAGATCAAACTAAATATTTGTCTTCTTATGTACACAGAGTGCTATTACATGGCATGTTTGTCCGTCTGTAGGAGGGGCAAAGGGGGAGCATGTATGGACAGCAAGCCTTGACTGATATGAGGTAGAGGGTGGGAGTATACACAGTTGCTCTGGTGTACTTGCTCATAAACGTTTTCCTGTGATACCATTACAAAAGAAAGTTCTCTGAAACATCTAAAAAGCTACACCAACGTTTGAAAGAAAATATACTTTAATCAAATCTGCTACCTTTCAAAGATCATGTTAGTTGGTTAGCATGCCATGCTGGTAATGCAGCAGTCTTGAGTTCGATCATCAAGGTGGATCACAGATTTGTTTAATCGTTTCTTGTTTTGTTTTGTTGTGTTTGTTTAAAAAAAAAAAGGGGAATATTATTTCACATCAACCAGACAGTATGCCCCTCTGAATAAAAAAAAATGTGTTGACACGATTTTCTCTGATTTTTATGGCTGGAATTTTATCAAATTTTGATCAATGGTGTGGTCTGTAAAGGAGTCGTGAAAGGGTAAGCCTTGTTTTCTTTAAAGCGGGTAATTGTTGATAGAACTGCACACTCAAGATCTGATATCATGTGTAGACCAAAGCACACAATGAGTGTCCCTCTCTTACATTGTGTAGGCCTAGGCACACAATAGTGTATCTGGCTAATTATGCATACAGTACACTTCGCTTATAAGAAAGTAATGGGGACACAATTTTTTGGTTTCTTATATCAGAGGTTTCTTATATACGAAGAGTCGGACATAAGAAAAAATTTTAAGTGCATTTTCTTATAACTGGAAATGGCAAGAAAGAGAGAAAGAAAAGGAAAAGAACACACCTGTCAAGAAAATATGCGTAATAGAGAAGGAGAAAATTCTTTTATTTCAATATACTGTTCCTGCAACATAAATGTTTATACTGGTCTGTTGGCTGCCCACCCTGACGCTCCAGTCGTTCTGCTGGTGTCAGTAAGTGTTCCATAAAATCCCATTCAATCCCTTTCTCTCCCCATTTCAAAACCCTGTCAGCATGAAGGTTCTTTTTAAGGCTTGAGGAGTCGTGCCAGGTAATTACTGGCAGGTTTAGGTGGAGCACATATGGAACTGACCTTGTGTGATGAATCCATTTTGAATAATTTCCAGTCTAAAATGGATAACAATTAATGGTCATGCTTCCAGATGTACTAAAGATGGAAGAGTTTGTGGAAGTCCCAGTATTTAGGCTGGGTGAAATCTGGAATCTTCAAATTTCAAAGGAGAAAGGGCAGAATAATGCTACTGTCCAACACGAACAATCAGATATTGTAAAATTAGATCAAAGAAAACTATTCCCCTCACAAATTATTATTCCTGCCTTTTGAGATCTCACAATGTTTTGAAACAAAGGGAAGTGCATGTGGAATTGTGATACATGTATTAGTAATTCATCAATCATTCACTGAAAAAAACAACCTTTCAACAAAATAGTCAAGCCATGCTGCCAATCTCCCTTTATATTTGGATTTTACTTTTATAATCATAATTCCCATAATGTGGCTATCCTGCATTATCTCTGTTTTGTTGTAAGTCTGCATGCCCTACTAAAATTCATAAACAAGAAAACAAACGAAAGAAAAACATAGCTGAGTTAAAAAGTGTGTGTGTGTATGCACGCTCCTGCATGCTACGTGTGTGTATGATATTCCATTTGTCAGTTGAAGTGATGTAGGTGCAGTTTTAATCCGACATTCAGCACCGATAAAGACTCAAAATGCGGGGGAGCTAAGAAAGTAGAAAACGACGTGAATTGAATATTGTAGATTATTCCCCTTATTCCCCTCTCTCTGCCTCTATTTCACACAAATACATACACTCTGGCTGTCTCCCCTCCCCCATTTTTTTCTCTCTTCGTTTCATAAGCAGATAGCATGATTCGTATCAACAGAAAGTAAGGTTGTAGTTAAAAATAAACAAAGAAACAAACAAAGAATTGATACAAACGGACGTCACTATTACGGAGAAAGAAGTATTCAAAGGAACTGAATTCAAAATCAGTCAAGACGGATTCATTTCAGTTTCATTCAAACCAGTTCATTTCAGTCAGTTCAGTTTCAATTCCTGTCATTTACCTCAAAAGCGATTCCACAATGCTTTAATTTCTCTTGCTAAGGACATACACAAATTGCATTGATTTGTCTGTTTATTTTTTTATTTGAAGTGAAATCAGACATTTTGTATCATCAGCGTTGAACAGACGTGAATCACGCGTCATTGGTTGGCCCGTTGGGATATTTACAGCTTAAAATGTGGAATGGGGAAATGATTGTAATGAGAAAGGGACTGGTAAAGGCAAAGAAACATGTCTTGTCCATTTTGCCATATTAGTTTCTTCTAACTCATAACAAAATCAGCAGAATATTAAAGAGGCACTAGGGATTCATTCCCTCCGGATACCACATCCCCTTATTTAGTAAGTCAGACAGTTACTAAGTTACACAGTCAGCTCGTCGGAAGCGAAATAAAAACAAACTGTTAGTCTTGTAGGTGAGAGAACATTGGCCTGTACCCTAGAAAAATATTCTATTTTAAATCTTTTAATTGCCCATATTTATGCAGCTTTGTGATATCATAATCAATAGTGTCTCACAACGAAAAACGCATCATTCTATCAATTAATATTACTGTTATGAATATTATGCTTATGTGTGAAACCAGAATTTCTATTTCTTTTATTTCCAAAGCTAGAACATTCAGTAAGCGCCGACACCCCATCTGTGGTGGTGACATCTTTTTTCTTCTTCTATTCATTCATAAATTCATAAAAACAAACAAACAAACAAAACCCTCACTGCACTTCATTATAAAAGGAATGGATGTTGGACAAAAGCGCAGGCTTATGGATGTTGGTTGTTAATGAGGGTGATTCAGTATTGCTAGTGGTGGAATTAAAAACATGTTTGATCATTTATCCCCTTGAAATATCTTTGTTCACCTGTCAGTTGTTCATTCAAGATTTCCCCGTCACACCATCTGGCTTACTACTATCCAAGATTAAAAAATCACGCTCCTCTCTCTCTATCTCACTCTCTCTCTCTCTCTCTCTGCGTGTGTGTGTGTGTGTGTGGTGTGTGTGTGTGTGTGTGTGTGTGTGTGTGTGTGTGTGTGTGTGTGTAAAAACGTGGGCATGTTCAGGCAATCACCCAAGGACCACTCAATGCCAGCCGAGTATTGAATGTACAGTGCGCGACATGTCCTCCTTCAGCAAAAAGTGATGTGCTGTTATTTTCTGTTTGCAGACACGAGTGCAGCCGGCGTTTCTATGTACAGACGACTGGGAGACGACGACTGGAGATCTCTTTAATAATGACAGCTCTATGTTGTTCAGATTGCGGAAAGCATGGACATTCTTCCGATCTTTCAGGTCAACATGTATGTAGAACTGTTAGTGCCTAAACATATTTCGTGTGTGTGTGTGTGTGTGTGTGTGTGTGTGTGTGTGTGTGAGTGTGTGGGGTGTGTGTGTGTGTGTGTGTGTTTGTGTGGTGTGTTTTGTGTGTGTTATGTGTGAGTGTGTCTCTATGTCTACGTATATGTATGCAGCAGAAGATAAAATCTGCACGAATAAGATCCCATAATCATGCCAGTGTGCAGCAGCTTATGGAAACATTAAAAACAAAAAACAAAAGCAACTATGTTCTTATTGTGTAGCCTCATTTCTGGAAGAAAAAAAAAAGATCAATTGAAATTAGTAAAATTTATCATTTTTTAATGGTGTGGTGTTCTATCATAAATCAGCTTCAAATATATTTTTTTTTCCAGTTTAATTAGTTGTTTTTTTTCCTGATTCATGATATATGTTAATCCCTTTGGATGTTCATTTATTAGAAGCGTAATGAAAAAGCGCTCTTGGAGGATCAACCGGGTTACTCCCCACCCCAGTAGACTTTCTTTCCCCCTTTTTTGTTGTTGTTGTTGTTGTTGTTGTTGTTGTTTGACATTGTCTTCCGTAAAGGTTTGTGTTTCGTTTTGTATTTTAGATCAGACAGATTATTCTGTGGAGAAAATGGTCTGTTTTGTCTGTTTTTGTCTTTCTGTCTGTCCGTATCATTGCAAGGGAGGCAATCATGTATCATGCTTTCCCTTTTCTGAAGCTGTAACAACACACTCACATTTAGTTTACTTGGCAGTCTATTCCCTGACCGTCATTTTTTAAAAACAAATCTCTAAAACTGACCAAAACCATTCCATGAATCTATATCATACCTCGAAAGGAAGTGCGCAGTATGAAGATACGAAACAAGATCATCGTCTGGATGATGAAACAGCTGGCATTCATTGGCTGATGGCGTATTCCAAACGCCAGACAGATTGAAGATTTTCATCTGATGATCAAAAACAGTGACAGATTGGTTGTCATGCTGAACACAAAGTAAGATGAGAAAAACCGAGATGCTCAATCAGTACTAATATTAACTATCAGCTCGAGTAGTCTACTTTTTTTTGATGTATTGTGGTGTGTGTGTGTGTGTGTGTTCGTTGTGTGTGTTCGTGGTGTGTTTGTGCGTGTGTGTGTGTCTGTGTGTATGTTCGTTCTTTGATTTAATGTCTTTTCACTATGAGTGATAATGTAGACGACTGTGTGTGTATACAATGATGCTTCGTGTGTGTGTGGTTGTGGTCGTGTGGTGTGTGTTGGGGTGTGTGTGTGTGTGTGTGTTTTCTTTCTTGAAAACAGACGGTTGAGTCAAATTTACGGTAGATCTTAAACTCCATATTTTGACTGGCCGGAAAGGACCTCCTGTATACTTTTATCTGGGGTTTCCTAGATTCCGAGTGGTCCAGTGGTTCGAATTTCGCGCTGTCACCGTGACGGCCGTGGTTCGGTTCCCTGTTAGCGCTATACTGATAACATAGGGGTTGTGAGTTTGATCCTCAGGTGGGCCATAGTTTTTCTAAAGACCTGGTCAGCACGTAGAGCTTATGTGCCATGATTAGTTTGGGTCTTATCCATCACTTTGCACCTGTCGCGTTGGTGTGTATGGAATTCATTTCAAGCGGCAAAACGCCATCGTGAGAAACTGAAACTGACAATTGTCTCTCCATTCATAATTTTGCTTTTGTCAACGTCCTCCACTGTCGCACAGGAAATAACATAACACTGTCACAGGTGGAGAGATCTTCTTTTTCTTCTTGGCGTACGCTGCTACACACTCAGCTGAGTCTGGGTGTTGAATGCAGCCGTCTTTTCCAGCTCCTGTCTGCAGCCTTGGAGTTTGGTTGTCAGCGGAGTGTCTGTCGGCCACACGTCCTGTCTTGCCACCTGGTGAAAGGGACATCTTTGGTGTATATGCTTCGTGGTTTGGTCTTCTTGACCGCAGGGACAGGTTGGGGAGGGCGCCAGCTTCAGTTTGCGGTACAGGTGGCTGTTCAGCCTATTGTGCGCAGCCTCACCAGGACAACTTGCTGCTCTCTAGACAACAGGTGGTAGTCATCCCTGTGTCGTCTCGGCATGGAAAGTGCCCCGATGATGCTGCTCTTCTCACTGTAGCTGACGCTGCTGTTAGGTTGTTCTTTGGCTCCCTCCTTAGCAAGGATATCAGTTTGCTCATTTCCCGGAGACTCCACAGTGGGCTGGAATCCATTGCAGAACTGTTGTTCTGGTTGTGGCAACCTGGTGCAGAGCTCTAGACAGGAGGGGGAGCGTGATGTTGTGGCATGCCTGCAGCACGAGGAGAAAAACTTGTCTGCAGTCACAGTCTGTAGCCTGAATCATGGAGGCCACCTGCATGAGTGCTTCTGTCTCAGCACGGTTGTTAGTACAGTGTCTTCCGGTGGCGACATTGCTGTTGTTGATTGTCCTCCTGGGAAAAGGACAAGGATGGCTGCACCCCCATTGGCTACACGTTGGTTGCTGACCCGTCGGTGTATACATATATCCATGCCTCCTGTGGGTACCTCTCAGCAATCATGGCCATTGTTAGAGGGGTGTTTCACCTTGTCATCTTGTGTGTCTCACGGTATGAGGTATGGGATGGTGGTGTGGGCCTTGATATCAGGCTGGTCCGGTGCCCAGGGTTCTGGCATGTCTGTTGGGCAAAGGGGAGGTGTCCTTAGGCAGACTTTCTTGGAATGACGAGTCAGCCTCTTGCTCTCGTGGACAAAGCTGCTCCTTTTCAGTCGGTTTTTGGTGAGGCTGTTCAGTTTCTGCTTCATGGGATGGTCTGGTAAACACCTGAACTTTTCTGTTTGCGTCAAGACCTTGGTTTCTCTCCTCTGACTGAGAGGTTGGATTTCTGCAAGCTTTTCCATCTCCTTGATTGGTGTTGACCGCATCGCATCCCGTGATTATGCGGAGGGCCTGGTTCTGGACCTTGCTAAGCGTCTGCTGGTTCGTCTTTGCAGTAGTACCACGCTGAAGAGCCATATTCGAGATGGGGTCTGACTGTTAGGTGGAGAGATGAAAAGGCAGTTGTGTGGACAACGGTTAGTCTTGTGGTCTTGTTGTTGTTACTGGGTGGTGACGGGTACACGAATTCTTTCATTAACATACAGCACATGGCAATCTCATGTCTCTCAATCTTTCTCTGTCTCTGTCTCTGTCTGTCTGTCTCCATCTCTCTCTCTCTCTCTTTCTTTCTCTCTCTCTCTCACTCTCATTCTGTCTTCCTCTCATACATGTTTAACAAACAGAGACTTTCTGACGTCCGTATACTTTTATACGACTAAAGAAGAATAGAGTGACATTATCTTCTGTACGTATCCCTACTCAACATGACATATTGAAATGACACGAGACATGCAACAATGACAAACAC
>CM060306.1:92774616-92817116 GCA_030674185.1 Monoplex corrugatus | reverse complement strand
TGGTCGTGCTTTCATATAATGAAGCTTTAATTAATATTTTCTTCATTGGATCAAGCTTTTAAATTCAACGGCTTCCCTCTATATATGTTATTTTGTTTATGTATTATTTTTCCATTGCAGAAATTCTCCAGTAAAACAGAGAAAACATTCTTCCACACCGTCCACTCTCATTGTTTTTTTTTGGTAAGGTGAAGGGGAGAAAGGAGGGGAGGAGTCCTAACGTCAATACGTTCACCTTCATACAGCTTAGGCATTCTCCGTGTTTGTGTTCCTCCCTCTACACACACACACACACACACACACACACACACACACACACACACACACACACACACACACACACACACACACACACACACAACATATATATATATATATATATATAATTATATAAGCACACGATTTTACTCACACAAGCACAAACGCAAATATGCACACACATACACACAAACAGATGCGCGCACGCATACACACACATGCATACAAGTACACACGTACATGTACCGATTATATAAATATAAATATTTATTTATTTTCAAAGAAGTCAAAATCAAAATGAGAGAGAGAGGGACAAAGAGAGAGAGAGGAAATGTGGTTGTGTGTGTGTGTGGTGCTGTGAATGTGCGTTGAGAGACAGAGAGGGAGAGTTAATCATAAGCCATTTTAAATGTCTGTCTGACCCTATTCAATATTAGCAAGAATACTGAAGGTAAAGTCGATGAAGAAAATTTTGTGAAAGGACTTTTGGAGAGATTCCGGAAATGCATGCCAAAAACAGAAACAGGCGCCACCTTTCGATGAAAACCTTTCAGGGGCAGACACTCTGTCTACCTCCATCTCCATCCAAACTTGTTTTGTGTCCCTTGGAGGACCATTATGTTAGAAAGAAGTTGAAAGGTTCGCAAGTCAAGTGTTGCAGATCTCGGGTCAGGTTACAGTTGTATCCTTCTGTCATGAACGGATGTGTGTCCAAGTGGATAAAACGCCAGGCATAGGTCCAAGAAAGCAGAGATTCTATAGCCAACTGGTCAGATGTTCTGTCCCTTCCAGCAGACCTCAAGTGCTGGTCTAGCTATTGAATTCTTCTGATGAGACCATAAATCAGGATCGATGTGGTAGGAAGCGCACGTAAAATGTCTCCCTGGCGAAATTTTTTTCAAAGATTACAGGTGAACAAAATCGAGGGTATGAATGGGCAAACAAAAACAAAAAATTGGTGGTGCTGAACTAGGACGAAGTGTATTCCTCGGTGAGAGCAACTCGCATTTCACAGAAAAATGCTGATGTGAACCCCCCCCCCCCCAAAAAAAAATCCAATCCAATCAAGTTAATCCAAGCTAAGCCAATCAATCCAATACAATCCAAGCCATACCATTCATTTCAATCCAACCCAATCCAGTCAATCCATCCAACCCAATCACTCCAATCCAACTCAATCACTCCAGTCCAATCCAAATCAGTCAACCCAATCAATCTAATATAATAAACCAATCCAACCCGATCCGATCAATCCAATTAATCCAATCCAATCAACCCAACCAATCCAATCGAATCCAATCAACCCAATCATACAATCCAAATCATCAATCGGATCTAATCAATGCAATCCAATCATCAATCCAATCCAATCCAATCCATATCCTATCCAATCAGTCCTATCGAACCAGCAGTGTGTAGTGAAACCAGCAGTCATACTTATCTCCTGACTGACGTCGCTTTTTCAGTAATGGAATTTAATGTGAACGAAAGACTGCTCTATTCAAGAAGAGTACATGTTCTTGAGTGATATGACCATGATGACGACGAAGATGATGATCTTGACAAAAGGTGATTATGATACGTTGGAGATCCACTTCTTTTGAGAGTTATCATTTCAGGGTATATGTTATCTCCTAATAATTAACGCCAGATCTTAACTAACACAGACTGCTTTCTTTTTTTCACAATTCCCTGGTAAAAATTCATCGTAGGTTTTGCTTCAGCCACCAGCGCCTTCCAATCTAGACTTGGTTGGGGTGCTCTGAGAAGTTTGGAATGGAGAAAAAGAGAACAAAATGTGTGTGACTAGACTAGACTAGACACGAGAGAAGTGAAGTACCAAAATTATCGTCTGCAGAATCCACTTAGTTTCACGCCACTGCCTTCAGATAGGAACATGGCCAGACAGGTCTGGGGGAGATGGAACAGACGGGGATTGGAGTATTAGATATCTGTGTTGGTCAGTGTTTAACGTTATGGACACTACTATGGCCAAGATGTTCAGCCGTTTGTGGTAGTGTGGAAGACAGGGGAAAGGATGGGTGGATAATATTTGTTGGTTGCAGAGGTGGAGGATATGTATGAGGAGTAGGATGATATGTATGAAGGAGTTAGTTGGAAGGGCGATAGGACTGGACTAAATATGCCCCCGTAAGTAACATTCCAGACTTCAGATGATTTACTGACACTAACGGTTTTGCTCCTATCACATAGAACATACAAAACAGGATGATTGGAATTCAGTACAGTATGAATATGTATATGTAGTAGTAGTAGGCCTCTGTCAGTCGGCGTCGGCTATGGATGATGCGCCCTAGTGTCATAGACAACACATGATAATGGAGAAAAAGTATGTCACGTGCCATGAGCTATATGCCTCATCGAAATTTCATCAAATGAAAAACAGGTATTTGGTAACAGTGTAATATATTTCTCATTTCAAATTCGCCATTGAAATTTCGATAAAATAGGCATTTACACCTGATTTCCAAAGCTCTTTTCCAGTCACGCTAATGATTAGCCTGGAGTAAATATGTGAAATGTTTACACGCATATACACCACACACACACACACGAACAGAGAGAGAGAGAGGGAAGGAGGGAGAGGGAGAGAAAAAGAGGAGGAGAGGAAGGAGAGGGAGGGAAGGAGAGAGAGAGAAGGTGAGAGGGAGAAAGAGTGGGAGAGAAAAAGAGGAGAGAGAGAGATTCTCGGCCTCCAGCCTGAGTTGAAACGAACAACAAGCAGAAATCCTGAAGCTGCTAATGTCTTGATTTCCTTGCCCCTTATTCACAAAACACCACAGTGCGGATATAGGCCTACATGTTCTTTTGACTGCTTGTGGCATATGGATATTGCTTGGTCTCTTTGGAACAGATGATAACATTAATTACTTCGACACGGTCGATTATGATAATTGATGACGCATATGAGATGATGATCATATTCAAAAGAACTGTGATTATGGCAATAATGGCGTACGGCAGAACAAAAGGCAGATGTGTATTTTCATGTGCATTGCCATTGCTTGCATATTGAATGTTTTCATGTTTCTGTAACGAGACAAATGTTTGTTATGGTAGGGTTCCTGCGATATTTCTATAAGCCAGCCACTGACATTATTTACAGGATTTTTACCGTGCACGTTTGATTTTCTTCCCTTAACCCACCAGGCGGAGGTGTCTAATTGGAAATCCCAGTTTAGTTTACCCACTCGGCTACCATGACCGTAAGAGAAAGAGACAAAAGACAGACAGAGAGAGAGAGAGAGAGAGAGAGAGAGGAGAGAGATATAAAAGAGAGAGAGAGAGATACAGAGACAGACAGAGAGAGAGAGAGAGAGAGAGAGAGAGAGAGAGAGAGAGAGAGAGAGAGAGAGCATTCTAACTGAATCACAGCCATTTAAATAGATCTGTAAGTCTGAACCTGTTCAGACATTATCAGGAGGAATCAAGGCAAACGTTCTGAAGAGGTTTTTTGCTGTCAATGGGCTTTTCGGGGGGTGTTTTAGAAATGCACGCCAAGAAGAAAGAGGCACCATCTTCTGTGAAAGCTGGTAAGGGGCAGACATTCAGTCTGCCTCAACCTCCATCCTAACTTGATTTGTGTCCCTTCGACGACTTCTTGCGTTAGATGGGGGAAGTTGGAGTTGGACTGTTCACAGATCATTCTATAAATGCCAGGACATGTTGCAGTTTCATCCTTCTGTCATTGGAGGCCTGGCTAGTGCAGAGGTATAGCAATCGCCTTCCACTTTGCCTGCCCGAGTTTCCACTGGTTCGAATCACACCCTGAAAACTTTGTTAGTGTGTGTACCACACCAGTTATGAATGGATACCCGTTTTTATTCAAAACTAGGGAAGCTAAATCATTGACGGAGAACGTTTTAGTGTGTGTGGCATCCAGTCTATACCTAGTTATGAACGACACCTGTTTTTATTCAAAGCTATGGAAGCTAAATCATTATAGGAGAGAAGATAGACACGCGTTAATAACTCCCCGACAAAAGCTGAGGTCTGCCACAACCGTCACCCACAACATCACGGTTATGGGAAGACGTTTTATCTTTTTTGCATGAATACTGACTAGAACTTTAGCAACATGATATGTTTGCGATTATGTTTATAGCAATTTGTGGTTATCTTTATTTTCACCAACGTCATCCCAGGGCTGACGTCTTGTTACAAAAGACATTTGGACTGCTCGATTTGGAAAGAATATCACGACAATGCAGTGCAGTGAGATATTATTTCAGCTTTCGTCTCTGCATGTTAGAAGTTTTGTTTCCATTATCTGAATTTTTACTGTAATCTGATTACAGCGGTAAGGATGTCGCAGCGAGTAAATTATTGTCGGTTTGTAGCGGGCTGAAAAACTGCGTGAGGAGTGGTCCAATTTTCGCTTATTACCGTCCAAAGATATCATTCTCCAGATAATCGAGTAATATTATTCTATAATCTTGTAACAGCTTGATAGGACCGTCATAGTTTCACCAAGTATGTATACTCTGTGTCATGGCAATGAGCTGCGCTAACTATATCTCTTGTTTAAAAACTCTTTTAGTCGGAAGGATCATACACCACACTTCCACAGGATCTATTAGTATCTTTATTTCCTGTTAATTGCTTTTTTTTCTACAGCACTTCGTCAGGAACAACTTATTTACTGGCATGAGTACTTTTACATTCGCTTTTTACATGCTACGCAATGTCTTTGATTTATCATAAGACCTAAAAGACCAGCATCTACAACATTAGTCAAATTCTTGTGGAAAAGAAAAGTGAAAATTAGAATTTATAGCTAAAGCTGTCCCTTTAGTGTATTCCTACCTAAGCAAAGTAAATGCGGTTTTATTTGTGCTTTCAAAATATACTTGTAACTATTTTCACAATCAATGCACATACAATGTAACACATGTGTTACCGGCTTTAGTGATATGACTGATTTAGAAGCAGTCATTGGAAACTTTATTTCATTGTTTTCATTGTTGGCATTTGGTTGTTGTTGTTATTATTGGTGTTGTTTATGTTGTTGTTGTTGTTGTGTTTGTATATATATACCTATACATGTTATGTGCTCTGCCGCATGGCGTCGGCTATCATGGCCCTCCATATGACTTTATCCCTTGTTGCTGCGAGTACATCTCCCACCCTCTCCGTCCTCAGCCACCCTGCAAGTCCGTCCAATATTTTCTCCCTGGGTCTACCTGGTGTTCTCTTTCCTTACAGCTTTCCGCTTGTGACCAGGTACTCTAATTTCTTTTCTCATAAAACGTCTTATAAATGTTGCTTGTCCTTTTCTAATCTTCTTTATTAATGATATTCTTGTGTCTGCCTCCTTGAAGACTGTCTCGTTTGTTTTCTTTGCCGTGCATGGAACTCTCAACATTCTTCTTAAAAAACACATTTTAGTTGCCTCAATTTTGTTCTGAATTTGGATGTTGACTCTCCACGCCTCAAAACCATATAACAGTATCGGTTCTATATAAAACTCAAGAACTCTCTTCCTGATGTTAATTAATAGGTATTTGTTGGTAAGAACGCTTTTCATCTTCTTGAATGCTGTTTTGGCTTGGCTGATTCTGCTGGCTGTTTCTGATGTGCATCTGGTGAAATGATCGTTCCCAGATATTTAAACTTATCAACCCGTCTCAAAGTTGTGCCATTTGCTGTTATTAATTTTAATAAGAGGGGATTGCTCCAGCACTGTATTTTTGCTTTCTATTTTTATTATATTCACAAGGTTTTTTTTTTCATTCTCTGCAATTAACACGGTGTTATCTATAACAAATTTTGTATATCATTTTTCCTCCAACCTTTATCATAGGGCATTCCTTTAAGTTTCTCATGATGGTTTCGCTGTAAAGTAAATGCAAATCTGATGACAGAACACAACCTGCCTGACTCCTCTTTAGACATTTTAGAAAATTCTTATATCGTTTTCTATTCTCATTGCTGCTGTTTGTTCCCAATACATATTTCTGTGCCTGCATGAGTGTGTGTCATATGTTTTCAGTTAACTGGTCAAACTGCATCTCTACCAAGAGCTTTTGACGTGCAATTCTGAACGAACTGAACCCATCACATTTTCAGTTTCAGCTTTTTTTCCGAATGTATCTCTGCATTCGGAATACATTCGATCTACACGAAGGCCAAAAATCCAATGTGATGGAGAAGATCCAATATAGTCATAGCATAAGCCACAAAGCTGTGCATAAATCCTGTTCACTGGCAAGGTTTTGAGGTTCTACGTCTACTCTGACATCAGCCTGCCACTGAAACAAATTACGCTATATTTTGGCAAAATGTATCTACCCATCTGCTCTGTTCCACAAAGCCCAGCAGACACAATAATGTGAATTATGATGGCAGATACATCAGAAATAGCCAACAGAATCGGCCAAGCCAAAACAGCATTCCAGAAGATGAAAAGCATTCTTACCAACACATGCCTATCAATTAACGTCAGGAAGAGAGTTTTTGAATGTTATATAGAACCGATGATGTTATACGGTTGTGAGGCGTGGACAGTCAACACGCAAAGCCAAAACAAGATTGAGGCAGTCGAGATGTGGTTTCGAAGAAGAATGTTGAGAGTTCCAAGGACAGCAAGGAAAACAAACGAGACAGTCTTGAAAGAGGCAGACACAAGAATATCATTAATAAAAGAAGATTAGAAAAAGATAACCAACATTTATAAGCCATTTTGTAAGGAAAGGGGAATTAGAACACTTGGTCACAACAGGAAAGCTGGAGGGAAAGAGTGCACCAGGCAGACTCAGGGAGAAATTTTGGACGGACTTGCAAGGTGGCTGAAGACGGAGAGGGTGGGAGATGTACTTGCAGAGACAGGGGATAGAGTCGTGCGGAGTGCCATGATCGCCAACGCCGTGCGGCAGGACACATGATGATGATGATGGAGAAGATCCAGATTAGTCATAGCATAAGCCACAAGGCTGTGTATAAACTCTGTCCACTGCCAAGGTTTTGAGGTTCTACGTCTATCCTTTCATCAACCTGTCACTGAAACAACTTACGCTATATTCTGGCAAAATGTATATCCCCATCTGCACTGCTCCCAAAAGCCAAGCAGTCACACTAATGAAGAATAACAAGGCTAAAGGAAAATAGAAAACCACAACTGGTGATAACGTTGCGACTGACACATAGTCTTTAGCACAGACTCAACAGGAATTGTATAATACATTTGTACCCAATGCCCGTTAGTCTCCTTACTAAACACAGCCTTAAGACCACGCTCAAGCCAGTAAGCTGCTCTAGGTCTGTGCTCAAAGTTGGCAGATATACCATGATATGAACTTGTCCCAGCACAAGGAATCCACTTTGTTGAAATTCCTCTCCTAACCGACATTATGGCGAAGTGCTCTTATTCTCTGTCTGCAGATGTACATACAGACGTTCTTGTCCTGTCAATAGACGTCCAAAAATCTCTTGAGGACAGAAGAAGGGTTGGGCTCCGTATCAGATGCCACATGTGACCCACAGTTCTGAAGCGATAGACGTATGTGTGGTTGCTGGCTGTGTCTGGGGGGTGGATGGGTGAGGGGAGGTGGGCAGACCTAATGGAATCTGGTGGAAATTGAAGGAAACTTTTCTGTTCAAAACTATACGTGCTTTGCTTACGAAACAGGTCTCAGCATGTTACTGAACACGAAGACAGATTAAAGCTAGGACGCTTGCCATCGTGTCTCTTTGATTATGACTTCTTGATACTTCTCTAGAAGAAAGATCTTTGTTTGTTTGTTTGTTTTGTGTTTGTGTCTCTGTGTGAGTGTGTGTATGTGTGTGTGCGTGTATGTGTGTGTGCGTGCGCGTGTATGTGTGTGTGTGAGTGCGTGCGTGCGTTTGTGTGTATGTGTGTGTGAGTGTTTGTGTGTCTATGCGTGAGTGTGTGTGTATGAGTGTGTGTATGCGTATGTGTGTATGTATTGTGTGCGTGTTTGTGTGCGTATGTTTGTGTGTATGTGTGTGTGTGTATGTGTGTGCATGTGTGTGTGTGTGTACGCGCGCGCGTGTGTGTGTGTTTGTGTGTGTGACTCCTTTATGATTTATATGTTAAAGATATGCTGTTAAGAAAATCTGAAAATATTGACTAACCTAGATTTTAATTTCACTTGCAGATCTCAAAATTTCGGGAGGGGGGGGGGGGGGGGATCCTGATTTTATGAAAGTGTTGCTTTGTCATTTTAGGCGAATTATCAGCAAGACTCGAAGACTGCTTTGGAAAGCAGTAAATACATATTGCATTCACATTTCAAAAACAAATTGGATAAAGGAGAAAAATATAACCTAGTTACCAGATATCTATGCTTTTCTTCTGTTTAAATTTCGATACAGCTGTCATAAGCTTGAGGTGGAATTAAGGAAATGCAAAGGAAGAGACAGAAAAGGAACAACGCCTCAGGCGATGAGTTTCAGTTTATTTTCAAATGTCCTAAACTCCACTATAATTTATTGAAATGAATTCCAGAAAACTACATATCAGTTAAATCAAGCTTTTACTGTATAAGTTTCATTTTTGGAGGGAGAAAAGATCGAATGAAATTAGAAAAAAAAAATTATCAAAATCTGTAAAAGTGTATCTATATATTCTTAACGTTTACATATCCCGTCTAAGACCATTTCACATGTTCTTATGTACATTTCTTTCTGTAGGACATGTTCATGATTTTAAGCATCACTACTAATAGACTACAAATCATTTTGAGCAAAAGCTCACACGTAGCATGCAAAACATAACTGTTTGAATTTTCTTCAGCAAATGTAAAAATTGTACAGCTAAAAAGCAGCATACATATTATCGGAGACGGTACGGCCACAAAGACAAGTGAATATCATGTATTAAACTGAAATATGCAATTTTGTTCTTTATCAAATTGAAAAATAAAATCAGAAATAAATACTATGAGAAAGTGTCTGAAGCTGTTCCATGAATTAGATTATGACAATGACGTTAAGGGACGTGCGTGGCGTGAATACAAGCAACAGGAACATTGACTGGATAATAGAGAGAACAACTGGTATTCACGGGTTCGCAGTGCACTTGAGGGATCAGGTGGACTTGGATTTACATCCAATAATTGAAACAGAGACAGACTGCTTGTCCAGCTGAGAGAGAGAGAGAGAGAGAGAGAGAGAGAGAGAGAGAAGAGAGAGAGAAGGAGAAAGAGAGAGGAGGAGGAAAAGGGAGAAGAAGAAGAAGGAAAGAAAATAGAAAGAAAGCAAAAACTGAGATAGTCAAGGAATGAAACCAGTATGATTGATCTTTTCCCTTACAAATAAAGCAGTCTAGTATCGGATTATGTGTTTTAATATCGAAAACAATCGGTCATTTTGACTTGATAAATAGACTTCCAAATTCAGACCTTTTCCCATTTGCTTGTTCGCATACGAAATAGAGTTAAACGCCAGCCGATCCCCACTTTTCTTCTGGTAGGAGTATGAGGGTCTTCCAATGCAGTCTACGCCCGTAAGAAATTATTCAAATAACCTTCGAATTCTCGCTGCTGGGGGAGCACGTTCACACACCCCACACACACACACACACACACACACACACACACACACACACACACACACACACACACACACACACACACACACATACATATATACATACATACATACATACATGCATACATACATACATATATACATACATACATACATACTTACATACACACGCACACACACGCACACATAGACATACACGCACAAACAACACACTACACAACACACACATCACTACACACACACACACACACACACACACACACACACACACACACACACACACACTACACACACACACGCACACACTTGCAAGCGGACATGCATGTCAGTTGCCTACTGAAGGGCAATCGAAGTCAGAAGAAAATATATGTGTATGTGTGGTGTGTGTGTGTGTGTGTGTGTGTGTTGTATGTCTTGTGTATGTTGTAATTGTGTGTGTGTGCTTGTGTGTATGTGTGTTGGTATATATCTCTGTGTGTGCGTGTGTATGTGTGTATATTATGTGTGTGTACGAGTCTGTTTGTATGTGTGTATGTGTGTTCATGTGTGTATATGTGTGTGTAATGGTCTATGTATGTGTGTGTGTGTGTGCGTGTGAGCACGCGCTTGTGTGTATGTGTGTGCGTGTGTGTAAAAGAGAGACAGAGAGAGGCAGACAGACAGACAGAGACAGCTAAGCATTCTAAGTGAACCACAAGCCATTCAAGTAGATCTAAAAGTCTGATCATGTTTAGCGTTATCAGGAGAAAAAAGAAGCAAACTTTGTGGAGACGTTTGCTGTATGGGAGTGTTTCGGAAGTACAAGCCAAGAAGAGAGAGGCGCCACCTTTCGGTGAAAGCTAATCAGGTGCAGACACTCTGTCTGCCTCAATCTCCATCCAAACTTGTTTTGTGTCTCTTGGAGGACTTCTTGTATTAGAAGGGGAACGCTGGAATGGTCGCAGATCAAGCCTTACGAACCAACAGACAGTTGCAGTATCATCCGTCTGTCATCAACACCAACCAGCAGACATGTGACATCAGAATTAACGGGTCAACAGTGATTACTTTTAAATTTATTTATCCCCAGACTGACATTGTCTTTTTTTCTACAGAACCTTATACTGAAATCTTCAGGAAAAGCGAGGCATCAGAGTGCAGTGATATGCACTGCTGTCCGCTTCATGCTGGTTTCGTTTTCTTTCTTTCTTTTTTTGTTTGTTTTGCATGTCATTATTTCTATTTTTCTATTAAAGTGTTACTATTATTTTTGTTTAAAGCCCAGCCTATAGCATAGAGCCACATCAGGGCTATAACCGTTTCAAAACATACACAGTTCTTCAATAGGGAAGAAAGGGAAAGAAAATTAAGTACACATATCAATGCATTCGTGCACAAAATCCGAGAAGATGCCCCTACTGTTGACCACTCCATCCAATTTATCATACAGGGGATTTAAAAAGCGTACCTGAATACAAATTTTAACATAACTTAGGACACTAACACAAACATAAAAACGGGCCTAAGCTATCCAAATTGCCTCCGCACATCTCATTCCCTCAGAGCCAAGAGAAAGTAGCCTACTTAAGACTATTGAACACATACAGGTGAATGGACCAGCAAGGCAGATTTGATAGGAAGAAATGACAGAAAGCAAAGAAAAAGGCAGAAGCAAAGAGAGTGACAGAAAAGAGGAAATTTCTAGCAAAGAATTTCGTGAAGGTGGGGATACTACTTATACTGAAAGAGCCCCCAGCGTTCATACGGGGGGTTCTATTAAACTGGATTCTTTATCAGGAAGAATTTTTTTTTACTGCCGAAGGTACTTTTACATCTTTATGTACATCCTGCGTATGCACAGGAGCTCGATTTATTAACGCATCTGAAATACTACTACCAAGAAAACTGTATCGATACTTTTGTTCAAGATATTCACCTACCAATCGCTTTAAAGGAATAACATAACATACCGCTGTTCCAAAATGTACGAAATTTCTACACAAGTCTAACTGTCTGAAAAAAGGTAGATCTACTTTTTTCGTTTGCCATCTACATGGTCAGGTCACAGCTGGTGACGAATGTGGTCATTTTTACCAATTCCGGACAATGACCCTGTAGAGGCGCAGGACCCAGTGCTGATCCGTGCTGGAGTGACCTCAATGGGCCGGTGCCATTCTCGTCTGATGTAGATGACTGTTTAGATATTTACGTTACATTGATATAGATGACTGTGTAGATATTTACGTTATATTGATATATATGACTGTGTAGATATTTACGTTATATTGATATAGATGACTGTGAAGATATTTACGTTATATTGATATAGATGACTGTGTAGATATTTACGTTATATTGATATAGATGACTGTGTACATGTAGATATTTACGTTATATTGATATAGATGACTGTGTAGATATTTACGTTATGTTGATATAGATGACTGTGTAGATATTTACGTTATATTGATATAGATGACTGTGTAGATATTTACGTTATATTGACATAGATGACTGTGTAGATATTTACATTATATTGATGTAGATGACGGTGTAGATATTTACGTTATATTGACATAGATGACTGTGTAGATATTTACGTTATATTGATGTAGATGACTGTGTAGATATTTACGTTATATTGACATAGATGACTGTGTAGAATTACGTTATATTGATGTAGATGACTGTGTAGATATTTACGTTATATTGATATAGATGACTGTAGATATTTACGTTTATTGATATAGATGACTGTAGATATTTACGTTATATGATGTAGATGACTGTAGATATTTACGTTATATTGACATAGATGACTGTGTAGATATTTACGTTATATTGATATAGATGACTGTGTAGATATTTACGTTATATTGACATAGATGACTGTGTAGATATTTACGTTATATTGATGTAGATGACTGTGTAGATATTTACGTTATATTGATATAGATGACTGTGTAGATATTTACGTTATATTGACTAGATGACTGTGTAATATTAGTTTTGATGTAGATGACTGTGTAGATATTTACGTTATATTGACATAGATGACTGTGTAGATATTTACGTTATATTGATTAGATGACTGTGTAGATATTTACGTTATATTGATGTAGATGACTGTGTAGATATTTACGTTATATTGATGTAGATGACTGTGTAGATATTTACGTTATATTGATATAGATGACTGTGTAGATATTTACGTTATATTGATTAGATGACTGTGTAGATATTTACGTTATATTGACATAGATGACTGTGTAGATATTTACGTTATATTGACATAGATGACTGTGTAGATATTTACGTTATATTGATGTAGATGACTGTGTAGATATTACGTTATATTGATATAGATGACTGTGTAGATATTTACGTTATATTGATATAGATGACTGTGTAGATATTTACGTTATATTGATGTAGATGACTGTGTAGATATTTACGTTATATTGATATAGATGACTGTAGATATTTACGTTATATTGATATAGATGACTGTGTAGATATTTACGTTATATTGATATAGATGACTGTGTAGATATTTACGTTATATTGAATAGATGACTGTGTAGATATTTACGTTATATTGACATAGATGACTGTGTAGATTTTACGTTATATTGAATAGATGACTGTAGATATTTACGTTATATTGATATAGATGACTGTAGATATTTACGTTATATTGATATAGATGACTGTGTAGATATTTACGTTATATTGACATAGATGACTGTGTAGATATTTACGTTATATTGACTAGATGACTGTGTAGATATTTACGTTATATTGATTAGATGACTGTGTAGATATTTACGTTATATTCATATAGATGACTGTGTAGATATTTACGTTATATTGATATAGATGACTTGTAGATATTTACGTTATATTGATATAGATGACTTGTAGATATTTACGTTATATTGAATAGATGACTGTGTAGATATTTACGTTATATTGATGGTACCATGGTTTATCAAAAGACGCCTGCAGGTCTGGTACTTCCAACTTCAGGCTTCTAAATTTACTATTGAGGTTATCCCATGTGAGCCATGCATAAAAGACCTACCTTGTGAGCGTAGAGGACTAGGGCTTTAGGTGGTCCTTATCTGTCACATTGCATATAGGATAATTTCTAGATATGACCTTGGAAAATGTCCTCCCTCCCCACCTCGACCTGATAGTATCGTCGGTAGTGGGCCTGGGACTGCTTATTCATGCAGGTAAGCCTGGATTATTCCGAAGCTAACATCCATATCTTAAAGCCATTCTCAATAATCGTCGGCCATCTCACCTCTGATGGGAGCAGACGTTAAACGTCAATTTACAATACATTCTGAAGGCCCTCCACTATCCGCTATCTGTAACCCGACGGTTTGGGGATGGTTGCCCCACTACCCAGTTGGTGGTAGTATTTCATTGAAAAAGGTTTTTGCTATAACACTACATTGCTCTTACATTTAAAGATGACGATGATAAATGATGATGATGATCTTGAAAAAATTAGTATGATGAGATAATGGTTCGTTTCTATGGTAAGTGCTACCAGTATTTCAGATCTTAAGACAGACTGGCGTCTTAAATGAAATGTCATGCAGTGTTTATTTCAGTCATCAACGCCTTCCCATCTAGATTTGGTAGAGGTGCTATGGGAAATCTGGAAAGAAGAGAAAAGGAACAAAATGTATGCGATGAGACTAGAAAACACGAAGGAACTGAAGCATTAAAATAGTTATCCTCAGAATCCACTTAGTTTCACTCCACTGCCTTTAGATGGAAACCTGACCAGATAAGTCTGTAGGGGATGGAAAAGAGGAGCTGGAGTGTTACTTTTCTGTCTTCATTATTGTTTAATGTTATTTAGACCACCAAGATTATCATGTTGTAATTACTGAGTGAGGTGGGAATGATAGTGAAGGTGGGTAAGAACTGTGATCTGGGGTGACGGAAAATTATGAACGGGTGATTTGTGGACAGGGTGAAAAGGAGAGAGATGGTGATTATCCCTTCATAAATTGCATTCTCAGAGACATAGACAAATAGATCGGTACAAAACTCTGTGGCGCGCTGACAACGTGTGTCTCAAGGTGGCAGACCTTGGCCTTGATGCACACAGTGCCTGGGACTGAATGATTTATTTTTTATAGATCTGAGATGCATTACGCACGAGCAGATTGACCGTTGTCCTCAAACAAGAAAAACAGTGGTCATCAGCTAAAAAATATGTGTCAATCTCTCTACACTCCTAACTCTGGCACGGCATGTACCGCTTGCCTCGTATTTACAGGCGTGACAAAGGCGCATGCAACGCAGTTTTGGAGGCTGTTTGGAATGACTGACTAATCATGACTTGATTTTAGATATTGCTCGCTCTCTTTGGGATAGTTGATGATGTCGATAACTTAGACGAAGTCTATACTGACGATAATGATAATAATTACGAGCGTGATTGCACCGACGACAGTGGTCACAGGGACAGTGACTGTGATCATGATGAGGAAGGCGATGCTTTTTCCATTAAAGTTCAGCCAAGCTGACCGCAGGCCATTTACATACTGGCACTGGTAAAACAAACAATAATCATACCTTGATTATGGTCACTATGGCAATGACATTGGCTATGACTTCGGAGATACTGAAACGAATGCTCGAATAACTCCGTACTTCTTTCAGAATTATTTCTGAGCTGGTCTGAAATGTCTGTGTATAAACTATCTTGGTGTTGTCTGTATATATAGACTATCTTGGCGTTGTCTGTATATACCAAAGAAATAAGAGGGAAGCAGGGAGAATTTTTATAATATCAACCAAAGGACATAACTCTTGAGAGTCATGTAGGAATTACTCCCATGTTGTAAACTTCTCAAATCTAACATAGTTTGCGCTACCCATTCAGCTAGCATAGAAGCAGATACAGAGCACAAAAGAGGAGTGTTCTGAGCTTACGGTTTTTGTGCTCTGTATCTGCTTCTATGCAAGCTGAATGGGTAGCGCAAACTATGTTAGATTTGAGAAGTTCACAACATGGGAGATAATTCCTACGTGACTCTCAAGAGTTATGTCCTTTGATTGTCTGTATATATAGACTATATTGGTGTTGTCTGTATATGCAGACTATCTTGGTGTTGTCTGTACATATAGACTATTTTGGTTTTGTCTGTATATATAGACTATATTGGTATTGTCTGTATATATAGACTATTTTGGTGATGTCTGTATATATAGACTATCTTGGCGTGTCTGTATATATAGACTATCTTGGTGTTGTCTGTATATACATATAGAGTATCTTGGTGTTGTCTGTCTATATAGACTATCTTGGTGTTGTCTGTATATATATAGTATCTGGTGTTGTCTGTATATATAGAGTATCTTGGTGTTGTCTATATATATTGATATCTTGGTGTTGTCTGTATATAGACTATCTTGGTGTTGTCTGTATATATAGACTATCTTGGTGTTGTCTGTATATATAGAATATCTTGGTGTTGTCTGTCTATATAAGCATCTTGATGTTGTCTGTATATATAGACTATTTGGTGTTGTCTGTATATATAGACTATCTTGGTTTGTCTGTATATATAGACTATCTTGGCGTTGTCTGTCTATATAGACTATCTTGGTGTTGTCTGTAGATATAGACTATCTTGTGTTGTCTGTATATATAGAGTATCTTGGCGTTGTCTGTATATATATAGTATCTTGTGTTGTCTGTATATACATATAGAGTATCTTGGTGTTGTCTGTATATATAGAATATCTTGGTGTTGTCTGTCTATATAAGCTATCTTGATGTTGTCTGTATATATAGACTATTTTGGTGTTGTCTGTATATATAGACTATCTTGGTGTTGTCTGTATATATAGACTATCTTGGCGTTGTCTGTCTATATAGACTATCTTGGTGTTGTCTGTAGATATAGACTATCTTGGTGTTGTCTGTATATATAGAGTATCTTGGCGTTGTCTGTATATATATAGTATCTTGGTGTTGTCTGTATATACATATAGAGTATCTTGGTGTTGTCTGTATATATAGACTATCTTGGTGTTGTCTGTAGAGACCATCTTGGTGTTGTCTATATATATAGAGTGTCTTGGTGTTGTCTGTATATATAGAGTATCTTGGTGTTGTCTGTATATATAGACTATCTTGGTGTTGTCTGTAGAGACCATCTTGGTGTTGTCTGTATATAGACTATCTTGTGTTGTCTGTATATATAGAGTATTTGGTGTTGTCTGTATATATAGACTATCTTGGTGTTGTCTGTATATATAGACTATCTTGGTGTTGTCTGTATATAAGACTATCTTGGTGTTTCTGTATATATAGACTATCTTGGTGTTGTCTGTATATATAGACTATCTTGGTGTGTCTGTATATATAGACTATCTTGGTGTTGTCTGTATATATAATATATAGACTTCTTGGTGTTGTCTGTATATATATAGACTATTGGTGTTGCCAATATATGTTGACTACCGTGGTGTTTTCAGTAAACATAGATAATCTTGGTTTTGTCTGTAAGTAAACTATCTTATTGTTGTCTGATGGAGGCTATCTTGGTGATGTCTGTGTATAAACTATATTGGTGTTGTCTGTATGTATAGAATGTCTTGGTGTTGTCTGTATATGTAGACTGTCTTGGCGTTGTTGGTGTATATAGACTATCTTGGCGTTGTCAGTATATGTAATCTTGGCGTTGCCTGAATATATAGACTGTCTTGGCATTGTCAGTATATATAGGCTGTCTTGGTGTTGTTAATTGATAGATTCACTATCTAGGTTTCTTTCTCTTTACACTGTTCACCAGGACGACCAACCTGTCGCCAATCCAATTATCAGATGTAAATCTTCAACCCCCCTGATCCTTGGAGTACGCTACCAGCCAATGAATGCCAATTGTTCTCTCTATCATCCAATCATTGTTCTCGTTTCTTGTATTCATGCCGCGTGCTACCCTTCATTGTCGTATGGAGATTCAAGCAACTTTTTCCCTTCACTTCTTGGTTTTCCATTTTCAAGAAAAGGAGACATATTCAAGTCAATGTGATTTATTTGTCAGTATGGCTGTGTCTAGGCAAATGTGCATGTTGTTTGTGAGTCCGTTGTTAATTGTCAGTGTGCTGAATTCAGAAGGCGTTTTATCTAGTATTACTTTGTTAAAGCTGACACTTTTGAGATTTGTAAATATTTTATGAGTTGAATTGTTGTTTTGAATTTTGTTCAAGAAAGCATTTGTGATCGAGTGCTATTTTGTCGATATATTTCAAAGGCAATGGAGGCTTTAATACAAACGATTTGGACATATATGAAGTGTGACAGGTAATTTCACATACTCGTCTTCGTTGATGAAAAGCTGGATACTGTGTTAGACTCCTCAAACTGATGCAATTCACCAACCAAATCGCATAACCAGTGCGGTCATTGAGAAGACAGGTGAGATGCAGCAGCAGACAGGATCCTCCATCTGTTTCTCTAAGGTGTGGCTGCAAGCAGATCATGCTTGCTAAGACTGCTCGAATCTTCAATATTTGCCAACTCTTGTTCCGTCGAATTCAGAGATGGCCTCCATCCAGAGTTCTTACTTGGATGGTCTTGTTCAGTGTATCGTGGAGGGGGACGTGATCATCATCATCATCATCGTCGTTGTCGTCATTATTATCGTTATTACTGGTGTTGTTATTATTACTATCATCATCAGCAGCAGCAGCAGTAGCAGCAGCAGCAGCAGCAGCAGCCTTCTTCTTCTTCCTTTTCTTCTTCTGTTTCTTTTTCTTGCTGTTGTTGTTATTGCTATGTTGTTGTTGTTGCTGTTGTTGTTGTTGTTGTTGTTTTGTCTTTGTTTAAGTCTCCAGGCAGCAGTTGGCACAGATTCTGAGTGTTAATTGACTATGGCAGATTCAGATAACAGCCTGCGTTTCCACATAAGAATGACAAGAACAACAAGAACAGCAACAAGAACAACAACACAACAACTACAACAACAACGATGACTATGGTAAAGATATGATGATGATAATAATGATGATAGTAATAATGATAATAATGATAATGACAATAACAACAACAACAACAACAACAACAACGACAATAGTGCTGATGATGGTGATGATGACGGCGACGACGATGATTATGATGATAGTAACAACAACAACAACAACAACAACAACAACAGTAATAATAATAATGAGTTATTAATAATAATGATGACGACGATGATGATGATGGTGACGATGATGAGGATAATAATAATAATATAATAACAATGAATAATAATAATGATAATAACAATAAGAATTATGATGATAATGATAAAATAAGGCTAGAAAATAATAAATGATGATAAAAATACCATTATTAGTAGTATTAATATTAACATTAATGCTGCTGCTGCTGATATTGATGATGATGATAATGATGACGACGATGATGATAACTATTGTATTGTGTTTTCATCTGCTACTACTACTACCACCATCACCTCCACCACCACCACTACTACTACTGCTACTCTATATTAGTATCATCACTTTCTCGGTCACAGTATTACTACTATAGTGGACAACTACTACCACCATCACCTCCACCACCACTATTACTACTACTGCTACTCTATATTGTTATCATCACTTTCTCAGTTATAGCATTACTACTGTAGTATGGGGGCCTGTAGTCGAGTGGTTAGAGCGCTCGTCTGCGGTGCGGAAGGTCGGTGGTTCGAATCCGCTAAACGCTGGTTCGATTTTTCCGGCCTGAAAACTCCCTCTGTCCACCCAGCAGTGAATGGGTACCTGACTTCGGTCGGGGGAGGTTTAAAAAAGGCGGCGAAAGGAGAGGGATGGGCTCCGCCTTTCATAATGCCGTGCCCTAGACACGGTGAATCTTTAACAGTTCACCGCCCCTACGGCCATATTGACCATGGGACCTTTAACCTTTAACCTTTAACTGTAGTATAGTGGAAGTAGGACTGATAGTAGTTGTAGTAGTAGTAGTGTAGTAGTAGTAGTAGTAGACAGAAGTAGTAGGAGAAGTAGTAATAGTTCATGTAATAGTAGTAGTAGAAATAATAGCAGTGGTAGCAACAGAAACAGCAGTCAAGCAGACGAAGAAACACAGAAACACAGATACCTTAACAATAGTATTAGAGGGGGTCAGTCTATGATTACGAAATGAACAATTGTGCGTATACCTGCATGCCTGAGCGTACGTGCGATGTGTGTGTGTGCGCGTGCATTCGTGCTTGTGTGTGTGTGTGAAAGAGAGAGAGAGGGGGGTCACAGAGAGAGGGAGACAGAGAAAGGGACAGAGAGAGAGAGGGAGAGAGACAGACAGACAGAGAAAGAGAGAGACAGACAGACAGAGAAAGAGAGAGAGAGAGCGTGTGTGTGATTAGTTGAAAAATTGAGTGGTCAGAATAGAGTTGGTGATGGAAACATCAAATGAGAAAACAATTCAACATACAGACAGATCGAATATCGTCGTTGGTCTGTATGTATATTACCATGTGTCATGTTTGATCTACGATACCGCCCTGTTGATATGACTACAATCACATTGTGAACATTAGTCAGGAGATCAATAAACACATTTGTCATATATGTTCGGAAACAGCGATAGATCACAACTTAAATCCTGTATCGAGATGATTTGAGCGATTCTTATACTAGTTCCAAGTTCAGGTGCTATAAGCAAAAAAAAAAAAAAAAAAAAAAAAAAACTAAGCTGTGACGAGGATTTACCAAACTACATCAGCACATTTCAGCCATTTTAATTACTATGTACTGAAACTAATCACTTCTGTCCACTTTGCAAGAATACAAATTAAAATGGTATGTAATTTGTTTATGCCGCACTCTTCCATACTTTGACTGAGAGTGAGAAGAGAGAGAGAGAGAGGAGAGAGAGAGAAGAAGAGAGAGAGAGAGAGAGAGAGAGAGAGAGGAGAGAGAGAAGAGAGAGAGAGAAGAGAGAGAGAGAGAGAAAGAGAGAGAAAGAGAGAGAGAGAGAGAAAGAGAGAGAGAGAAAGAAGAGAGAGAAAGAGAGAGAGAGAAAGAAGAGAGAGAGAGAGTTTATACTATATACATTTCAGAAAAATACAACAAAGATTCCCATATCTGTATCCTCTCACTCGTGGGGAATGATTGAAATCTGAACTTGCGCTCCTCTACCTCCCACCCACCCCCACCCAAGAAAGAAAAAAAAAAACTAAACAAGAAGAAAACAACAAAAAACAGCAGCAGTAGCAGCAATAGCTGCGATTGAGAAACTGGAAATTGGAATTTCAATAGGAACTAATCACAGTAACAGAAAGGTAAATCACGATCTCTTCATCGTAAAAGTTTCCTGCAACTTGAACGGTCGTAGAGGAGCAAAGTGTGAGAAACCTCAACATAGGTATAAGGTTCACTGAGGTGATGAGTTGACAAAGATTCCCCCCGACTCGGCAAGGGCAGATAAAAGATATTCTACATGTCTTGGATTACAACGGGGAATGAACGAGCTTAAAACTATAATAGTAATTATGAAGGACACAGTTCTGAAGACAGGGATCGTCTCTTCTCTCTCGCTGCTTCACCTTCCACGTTCAAAAAATTATCTATCTGATGGCAGTCCATTTGGCAGCCATGCTCGTACGTCCCTAGACTTGGCTTTGGAGACTAGGTGCTGTAACCACAATGTTGTCTACGCCTCAGGCCATTTCATAACACATCCATTACAAGCATCTCCATGCTGACAGCGCTCACCATCCAAAACAAACACTGAAGCAAACACGAGGCAGAATCAAAACCTTATGCTATCGATTCCATCTCATGTTTAGTCATCAATCAATGAGTCTGAGCTGGTCCGGTGCCCAATTTCCTTAATTGCAAAACTTTGTTCTGACTGATGTGAAACAAAAAAGCCAGTTGCCATTGATTTGTTTCTGTTGGTAGTTTGATTGTTTTTTTTAACTATAAACATTTATCATTTTTTATGGGACCAACGACTAGAAAAGAAAAAGGAGATAGGAAAAATAAAACATATCCCCTTCCTCTTCTTTACAGGTCAGAATACTGGAGGAGGATGAGAGAGAGAGAGAGAGAGGAGAGAGAGAGAGAGAGGAGAGGAGAGAGAGAGGGAGAGAGAGAGAGAGAGAGAGAGAAAAGAGACAAATAGACAGACAGACAGAGACAGAGAGACAGACATACAGACAGAAAGAAGGAGAGACAGACAGAGATAGAGACAGACACAGACAGAGACAGAAGAATATCTGGCAACGGACAGTGGAGGGAGTGCTGAAGTCCCTGACACACATACACACACACCTGAGGTACCATACAGAGCTGACCTAGAACAAACAGCAGTGTTAGATCTTCGTTACTGCCTTATATGGCCAGTGGTATAGTGGACAATAAGATTTAACAACGGAGACTAAAAAACATAAGAAAATAAGATGGTCAAGCCACTATAAAAATCCCCTTTTATGCAAAAAATATATTACAGATAATCCAAAATTTGTGCATTTAAAGGGCATATGATTATGTTTGAAGAAGTACTAGATAAAATAAAACTTAACGTGAAGTGTGTAAAATAGACTGTCACAACATTGAAAACAAAATACGAATATCGTCAGAAGTACCTGGAGAAGTGCTGTTTAATTAACCCTTTGACTCCCGCACCCTATCCATCAACTGCTAAAAACTAACCATTTGACTCCCATTTGACTCCTGTCCACTCGCTTCCAGCAGGAAGCTGGTGGATTGGATGAGGGTCAAATGGTTATGTTTTTGTTTTGCTAGCATGGTTGACAATACAGGCTACTGGTGGACAGGGCGTAGGCGTGAAAGGGTTAAACGCTTTCCTCCCAAGTGCTGACTTTAGAAACTTTTTTTTCTCTCGTTTAACCTTGACCTTGGCGTCGTGATTTCCAAACTGACACATTCGTGACTCCCTCATTGTTTACAGCTTAGACTTACCCTTGGTTTCGATCCACCCAGAACCTACTAAAAAATTTTGATAACACTTCTTGGTGACAGACATTCAGACAGATGGACAGACAGACATTTCCTTTCATTGATATGAAACAAGTCTCTTTTTTTTAAACAGAGGAATTAAAAGAATTTACTGTCGTCATTGCAGACGTCCTTAACCTTACCTTGAACCCCAACTGTAGCTAAAATGTTATGGTCGAAACGAAACAGCTCCCGGAGTGGGGGTCAGTCACGTGAAATATTGATGCCACTGCCATCAGATTTGATTAAATTGTCATGGTCACCAGGAGGGTAATGAGACAGAGAGAAGAGAGAATGACTGCAATTATCGTAAATAATTGATAACTGTCTCTGTTTACTTTTTGTTTAATTCCATTTAAATGTAGAGTAAAAAAAAAAAAGACATTCATTCTTAAACGCTCACAAAAACAAACTCACACGCACACAAATAGACACACAGGCATGAGCGCGCGCCACCACACACACACACACACACACACACACACGCACACACACACACCACACACACACACGCACGCACACGCACACACCACCACACACACACACACACACACACACACACACACATACACACGCATCATTACCATCTCCATCCCCTTCGTAGTCCTTTATGGCCCCCTAATGGAGATGCCAAGGACTCTTTCAGTATAAACAGTATCACCACCTTCTGGAAATTCTATGCTAAAATTTCTTTTTTTTTCTATCACCCTCTTTGTGTCTGCCTTGTTCCTTTGCAATCCATCGTCTCTTCGTATCCTTTTCTGTCTTTCTAGTCCATTCACCTGTATGTGTTTTACAAAGCCTTATATACTTTCTGTTAGGACTGATAACTGGATACATATATAACGTATACTTTGACTCAAATAAAAAGTGATGTTCAGAAGCAATTTTAAGTAATCTAGGTCAGTTATATATATATATATATATATATATATATATATATATATATATATATATATATATATGTGTGTGTGTGTGTGTGTGTGTGTGCGTGTGTGTGTGTGCCTGTGTGTGTATAAATGTATGTATGTACAGTAGCATACTTATGTTTACATATTTCTATATAGCATACTTATTTTACATATTTCTATACAGTCCCTGATGAAAAATTGGGTAGAAGGGTCTAGGTCAGCGATACATCCACAGATTATGTGCGCGAATGCATTGATATATTTACCTTTTTTTAACATATATTTTTGATATAGTTCTGCACAGTTGGCTGGGCTTTAAACATAGATACTGAAAAACGATCGTAACAAATCCTTCATAAAATGAAGTTGACTTCATCAACGTTGCCCCTGTTGAAATAGCAGCTCGCACATCTACACAACAGGCAGATGCTGGTTACAGCAAGGTTTGCTTTCCTCTCTTGTTACGTTTGCTATTTCTCTCGTCCAGGCGCGCCCTTTCTTCCAGGAACTGGATCTGTAGTTTACTGCCAGTTGTTTCAAGCCTGTGACAGTGATATTGCAGGCCTCAAGGAAGTTTTTTCGAATGAGTCATTGGATCTATTTTGTCAAGCCACCTGGTTGACGTTTACGTTACTGTTACTGTTGTTTTTAAAGCCCAGCCGACTGCGTAGAGCCATACCAGGGCTATAACCGTTTCAAAACATGCACAGAGCCAGATCAGGGCTACAACCAGTTCAAAACACACAATACTTCAACAGGAAAAAAAGGAAAAGAAAATTAAGTACACATGTCAATGCAATCGCGCACATAACCCAAGGAGACACCCCCGGCGTTGACCACTCCGTCCAATCCACCGCACATGGGTATTTAAAAACATACCTGAATATGAATTTTAAACACAGCTAAGGACAACAAAATATGTATAAAAACGGGCCTAAATTTACCTAAAATTGCCCCCGCATATCTCATATCCCCAGAGCCAAACATGCGCCTAACACATGTACCCAAGTATCAATCCTAAGGGAAAGTACGTAAGACTTTATCGAACACATACAGGTGAATGGACCAGCAAGGCAGAAAATGACAGAAAGCAAAGGAGGAAGAAAGAAAAAAAATAAAGTGACAGAAAAGAGGAAATTTCTTGCACAGAATTTCCAGAAGGTAGGGATAGTGTTTATACTGAAAGAGCCCCCAGCATCCCCATGGGGGTGACGTTTACCAAG
The DNA here is from genome assembly GCA_030674185.1 of Monoplex corrugatus. Classification (NCBI taxonomy): domain Eukaryota; kingdom Metazoa; phylum Mollusca; class Gastropoda; order Littorinimorpha; family Ranellidae; genus Monoplex; species Monoplex corrugatus. The sequence goes on along the minus strand of CM060306.1, from coordinate 92,792,203 downwards.
GACTTGTTCAGAGTAAAAGCGGCGCTGCTTTGGAAAATGACAGTCATCAGTTTAACCACACGGCTGGACTATCTCAGATAAGCCATCATAATTGCACGCCTGATAAACTCCTGAATGGTGATTATCTCCTCCCAACGAAAATTACCCCTGGTGAGCTTAGGTGGAATGATCCCGTTTCTACGATCAACGGTAATAAAGCGCCCAGTTAATTATAAACAATGTGGGAAAGATAGCAGCTTTCTAGCTAGCAATCTTCGTGGTCTGCAAGAAAGCTCGTGCTCTCCAGACTTGTCTACAGGGACTCAAAAGCACTACTCGCCCTCATGAGATTGTATTCCCACAATGCTGTCTGTCTGAGGATAACAATATTGTCAAGTTCAACAAGTCAAATTTCTCGATTTCTGCATCATCAGTGGATTTCGCACTCGTATTCTTGAGGCTGGATGATACACGGCACAAAGATTTTTAGGCTGAAGTTGAGATCAAAAGCTTTTACAGCAAACAGAAACAGTTGGTTAGACACTGGATCATTTGTTCGCATGAATGACAAGTGCACAGGCATTTGCAGATAGGAAGATTGGAAAACTTTGATGCTGATCTTCTGTCTTTGTCACTCCTGAAGCAAATCTAAATGCCGCCTTCTGTTGGCCAGACTGCACACACAGCGATTCAGAAAAAAAAAATCGATTTGGGCAGGTACAGTGATACAGCCCTTTTTATTTTTGTAGGATCATCGCACTCAGATAGTTTACCTTTGTGCTCACCTTCTTCTTTTTTTTCGTCCCATTTTCTACCCCACCTTAATGGCCGCAGAAGCTGGCACAGTTTTTTACAATGCGATGATGATGCTGTCGATAAGGATGGTAATCATGATGTTATGGAGTTCCTTCTAGGATTGAGACTTCGTAACAAGGCTGTACTCTACCCTTACTATAATATATCTTGGCGTCAACCAGGCCCGATAGATACAGATACCTGTTGTGCTGGTCAGAAGAATTGAGCAACATCCTCAATGGCACACCCGTGAAGTGGATGAGACTCGATTGTGTGGACCCAGTTTTGCCAATGAGTCCATAGCACGCCCAACTCTGGGTAGGAGCCGGTTAGAGCCGAAAAATCCCACAATGATTTTTTGAAGGGACTGATGGGGGCTCGAACTCACAACCTTCCAGTGGGTAGTCCGTTGTGCTAACCGCTACACCACGGCGACTGGTCCAGTGACACAGCCATGTAATATAAAACACTGTTCGTAGCTGGAAAAGACTCAAACACATTTCCATTTTCAGATAATACTGAGAACTGTGGATACCAAGTTTTGACAAACTTTCAAACGTTACGATAATTTAGCTGAACATGTCAAAAGCTCTGTGGAGACTGATGAACACTAGGTCTTGTGCGAGACCCATTTTATGTAGTTCTTGAAAAAGACAGGACGCTAGTCACAGTATTTCGATTTTGTTTAAAACCTACTCTGATTCCGTGTGCTGTGAAATTCCGGAACACGGGTCAGCGATCCAACACACACACACACACACACACACACACACACACACACACACACACACACACACACACACACACACACATACAACACACACACACACACACATACATACACACACACACGCACGCACGCATGCACACACGCACGTACGCACGCACGCACGCAGCTCGCAAGCACATACCCACACACCCACACACATACATATACATTTACATACATATATATATATACATATATATATTATATATAATATATATATATATCATCATCATCATCATTATTATAATCTTCACCATCATCATCATGTGCCCTGCGGCATGGCTTTGGCGATGATGGCCCTCAGTACGAACCTATCCCTTGTTGCTGCGAATACACTTCCCACCCTCTCTGTCCTCAGCCACTCTGCAAGTCTGTATATCTATCTATCTATCTATCTATCTATCTATCTATCTATCTATCTATCTGTCTGTCTGTCTATCTATCTATTCAACCACACACACACACACACACACACATACATAACACACACACACATACATACACACACACACACACACGCACGCACGCATGCACACACGCACGTACGCACGCATGCACGCAGCTCGCAAGCACACACCCACACACCCACACACATACATATACATTTACATACATGTAAATAAATCTATATACATATCTATCTATCTATCTATCTATCTATCTATCTATCTATCGATCTATCTATCATATCTATCTATATCTATCTATCTACCCATTTATCTATCTACGCACAAACACTCATATGTATATACATGCGTGCGCGAACGAGTTGGCTCATTCTTTCATTCTGTCTCTCTCACGCACACAGTACCGGTATAACCAATTACTTAACACTGAGCGGCCCTCATACAGGCATTCATTCACTGACCTCCTTTCATGGCTACACAGAGAGAGCCTTATGCGGTAATCAAAGAAGTAATGACACCAGACGCAGGTTCCATTAATGGTATTTCCCTCTGCTTATAGCGTGGCATTCTGCGGGCCTATTCTTACCACAAAAAACTGTATTGTCTGTTAGAGTTTCAATCATCATCATCATCATGTCGAGCTTGCTCGGCTATCCATGACACGTTTCTTCCATGCTTCTCTGTCAAACATTGCAGTAGGTAGTTCATCATACTGACAGCCCGTATCATCCATCAGTTGGTCGATGAAGGTCTTCTTTCGACGTCCTGGTCTTTGTTTGCCGTGGCTGAGCCTCCAATAGTAGAACATATCCCACCAGTTCTGCTTTGTACGCCAGGAGTGTCCCGCGAAGCGCAGTCTTTGTTGACGTATTGATTTACTGATTGGTGGGATCTTATCATATAACTCTTTGTTAGTTGGAAATCCAATCTACCAGACAACATGAAAAGGAACTTCTTCCGAGCAGCAGTAGAGTCGGTGCCATGAAACAATAAGAAGAAGGAAACAACTTTGACATGAAGGAGAACAACCCAATCTAATCCAGTGGCTTCCTATGTTGGGTCTGCAGTTGCCGCATTCTGGTGTCAGTCACACGAAATATTGATGTCAGCGCTTTCATGCTGATTAAATTGACATGGTGAACAGGAGAACAATTAGATTAGTGTGCATTCAGTTAGAGTGGATTGATTTTGTTTTTGGTATAAGCTTATTGTTCCCCACATATAATGCAAGTTATTGTTTGTGGGGGAAAAAGTCAGGGTTTAATGCCACTGAGTTTTTCTTACTTTTTCACTTTGCAAGTATTTTGGTTTATTTGTTAACATGGTCAAGTGGGTAGAAATCTACTTTTTGGGAAGCGGTAGGTTCAAACCCCCCTCAGTAAAAAAAAGACTTACAGTGGGATTTTTCTGTCTCTAAATTCGAGCGTGCTTTGAGCTCACTGATAAGACTGGGACCACACAATCGAGTCTCAACCATTTTACAAAATGTCTAATGGAGGGTATACGCGTATTGTCCAAATTTTGTGACTAATGCTGTGAGCCTGGCTGACGCCACGATATATTATGAAACAGCGCGTATAGTCCTGTCACACAGTCTCAGTCCTTGATACAACTCTGTGGCATTAGTGATGCAGTTGCCTTCCATGCAAAAGTGTCCTGTCCAATGAAACTAGGAAAGAAATATCGTCGTCGTTCCCATGGACCAGTCATCATGACATAATGAAAACTGTCTTGGAGTCTGTGGCCCTGCATGCTGTGATACTGTGGTCACCTCAGTTTTGGTGTCCACAACCGCTTCCGTGCCTGAGGCAATTTTAAGTTGGGGTCTTTAGGGTCAGTGGTTCATGGGGTACGTTGTTGGGTGGACGTGGTGGTAGTCTCCTTACCTGGAGGGATGGAGAAGGGTCAATCAGTCGGTCTGGACCTACCAAGCGATTATTCTTGTTAGTAGGGGGCTCAGGAAAATGAACAGGTATTGGTGAACTCCGCAGAGAGTTTTTTTAGGGGGTAAACCCACAACAGCTTGACTTCGGTGGCATTTGATCAACAAAGCAGCACAGAGGAAGGGATAACAAGCTTGAAACAACTGGTGTGGTGTGGTGTTGTCAGGAGTTTTGCAAGGGGCGCATTACTTTTCTTTAGCATTATATTCCTTGGATAATAAACAGCTCTGATCTAATCCAACAGTGAACTAAGTGAGGTCATTTAGCTGGTTAATATTGATACAGTCTGCAGGTACGCGACTGCCTTCATGTTGACTGAACTGCCATTATCAACAGAAGGACAATGGACAATAAGGCATTTTCAATACAGGTTTTGACTTGTACGTTAGCATATCAGTTTACAAACGAGTAGGCTAGCATATCAGTTTACAAACGAGTACGCTAGTATATCAATTTACAAACGAGTACGCTAGCATATCAGTTTACAAACGAGTACGCTAGCATATCAGTTTACAAACGAGTACACTAGTATATCAGTTTACAAACGAGTACACTAGCATATCAGTTTACAAACGAGTAGGCTAGCATATCAGTTTACAAACGAGTACACTAGTATATCAGTTTACAAACGAGTACGCTAGCATATCAGTTTACAAACGAGTACACTAGTATATCAGTTTACAAACGAGTACGCTAGCATATCAGTTTACAAACGAGTACGACTAGTATATCAGTTTACAAACGAGTACGCTAGCATATCAGTTTACAAACGAGTACGCTAGCATATCAGTTTACAAACGAGTACACTAGTATATCAGTTTACAAACGAGTACGCTAGCATATCAGTTTACAAACGAGTGCGCTAGCATATCAGTTTACAAACGAGTACGCTAGCATATCAGTTTACAAACGAGTACGCTAGTATATCAGTTTACAAACGAGTACGCTAGCATACCAGTTTACAAACGAGTACGCTAGCATACCAGTTTACAAACGAGTACGCTAGTATATCAGTTTACAAACGAGTGCGCTAGTATATCAGTTTACAAACGAGTGCGCTAGTATATCAGTTTACAAACGAGTACGCTAGCATATCAGTTTACAAACGAGTACGCTAGTATATCAGTTTACAAACGAGTACGCTAGCATATCAGTTTACAAACGAGTGCGCTAGCATATCAGTTTACAAACGAGTACGCTAGTATATCAGTTTACAAACGAGTACGCTAGCATATCAGTTTACAAACGAGTACGCTAGCATATCAGTTTACAAACGAGGAAATGATGTATGTTCATCTGTGGGTAGAATGTGGCCCAGTGGTTAAAACGCTGCCTTCACGTTGATTGAGTTGGCATGATCAGCAGGATGACAATGGGACCATAACACAATTCCACATTCAGGTTGTGATTTCTATAGGGTCTCATTAGCTACCGAAAAAAGAGCTGACGACTAAAGGTATACCGGTGTGGATCATTATGTAGAACACAGGACAAATCCTGGAGGTATGCACTCTTCCATGGACACTATATGTGAAAGAGTTGTAAGGCCCTGGGTTCTGAACCCTCTAATATCTCTTCTGATGAACAGCAGCTGTTCTGCATGTACAAATGTGATGGTACCCTAGGTGTACTGCTATCACCAGATTACTCTGTTGCAGACAATGTCTTTCCATTTAGTCATTTAAACGTTACAGCTGATCAGGTTAACCCTTCACAGTGTCCTTGTATGGCGTTATTGTTATTTCCTGGTCACGGTGTACTTGCTCCAGAACATCATAGAAAAGCATCTTTGGGATGTGGTTGTCTTCCACATAGAGATGTCCTGTCCAACAAGTTAAGAAAAACATGTCACTCGCACGCGCGCGCGCACACATGCACACACACACACTCACACACACATACGCACACACACACACACACACACACACACACACACACACACACACACACACACACACACACACACACACACACACTCACATAAACACACACGCCACAGATAGACACACACAGCGAGACACAAACACATGTATACACACACAACACGCACAAGACACATATGATCACACACATGCACAACCACATTGTATTTCTCTGACTAAATAACCAACCAACCCATCCACCAATCAACCATCCAACCCAACCCACCATAACGCACAAGATGAAACGAAGACAGAAGTATGTGACACAAACAAACATGAAGACAAACAAACACACAGAATTCTTTCCATACAGTTTACACCGTCCTCCATCTGAACATGAATCAGGAACAGCCCCAGGCATGACAGCACTGAGAATCTTAGAGAATCCTTGACGTGTTGATCGATAAAACTTTCTTTAACGGAGAAAATCGGTTAGCATAGGCTTGCATATACCTTCTGAGGGTACAAGCACAAAGCTTCGTCGTTTCTAAGCCCAAAGCAAACTGTCCTAAGCTCACAATCTAAGATCAGCTGTGCAGTCGCCGTCAGTCTAATCCAGCAATGTCCTGAGTGGGTAGGCCAGCTGGGTCACGTCGGTATGATCTGCAGTTGCCATATTCTGGCGTCAGTCACATGAGATATCGACGTCACTGCCTTCATGTTGATTGATATGGCCAGCAGGAAAACAATAGAACAATGAGGCAATTTCCCATCCAAGCCTAGATTTGTATGGTTGATCACTTGTTTTAACACGAGAGATGCCAAGAAAAGAAGAAGAGAAAGAAGGAGAAAAAGAACCTTGAAAGACACCCTTTTAAAGCAACATATACTGAAGCTGAACGTCCCGCATCAGATTTCCACTTGAAATCGAGACAAAAACTTCAAGAGAAGAGGAAATGACTGATAAAAGTCTGCATGTATTTGTTATCTGTTCGATCTGATGTCTTCTTACGTTATATTTATCTGATTACTGTCTCGGATCTGCAAATATTCTTGATTCCATCTGGGAAAAAAGTCTTCCTATAAACATCCAAACTATCCGTTATGTCACCTCACAGATTCTGAATGAACGTACAGTCTATCAAACCTCATCGCCTGCTTTAATAAACTTGTATTAAAACACACAACACACACACACACACACACACACACACACACACACCACACACACACGAGAAGAGAGAGACAGACAGACAGACAGACACACAGACACAGACAAAGAGAGAGACACAGAGAGAGACAAAGAGAGAGACAGACAGAGAGAGAGAGAGAGAGACAGACAGACACACAGACACACAGACACACATACAGACATACAGAGAGAGAGAGAGAGTGTGTGTGTGTGTGTGTGTGAGTGAGAGAGAGAGAGGAGAGAACAGATAGAGATAGAGAACAGATAGAGACAGAGAGAGAGAGTCCTAAACATTAACATTATATGCATACTTCTTTTTCATATTGATGACTCATCTTACATTATTTCGGTATATTGACAGATACATTTGTAGGTTTGCTCCTTCATGTTTGTTTCTCTGTTAGTTTAGTGCAAAGATTTTTTTTAAAAATGTGCTTTTATTTCTAAGACGATAAGAGAAGCATTTTTTATGAAGGCTATGATATTGTATTCCATTTGCTTTTATTTATGTTTATATGCAATGTGATTTGAGTGTATCGACTGTTCGTACTCTTTGGTGTCATATTCAGTGCTATTATTTCTGTGGTCTATAAAAGCGGTCGTTCGCTGGAGAGTTATAAAATGTTTAACTCTTCTTCATAGCCGTGAACACACAGACACAGACACAGATACCAATTGATGGAGACACAGTCAAACAGACAGACAAACAGGCAGACAGACAGACAGACAGACAGACAGACAGACAGACAGACAGACAGACTGACAGATTGACAGACTGACACACATACAGACACACACACCTTTAATGGTCTTTAAAACGTTTTAAAACTCGAAATTCATTTCCGTAATGAATTGCTATCAAAATGTTGACTGTTTGATAATCATAGTCAAAGCCTACTGATTAGGCGTCTCTTTGTGCTGTTTGTATTTTGTATTTTGCTTGACTTTATTGTAAAGCATGAGGCAAAAAGCAACGAAAAGATAGTGATGCATATTCGTTCTGTATGTGTAAGAAGATCAATAGCTGTCGTGCTGATGGTTCTGGACTTTTTTTTTTTTTTGCTTCAGTGTTGTGACAATGAAACCCACTCTGACCACAACAAAAAGATAAAACGTTTCCACTGTGTCAAGCTGGAATTTTTTTTCAGCGGGTTGACTAAAATACAGGCAATCTGAATCAAGTGGTTTGTATTAACCTGATGTTTTTGTCTTATCCTGTTAACATCATTTTCTTCCTTCGTTGATTTGTGACTCTAACAGCTGTGTCTTTGCTCATGACGAAACTGTTTTAGCCAGATTTTCTCAGCTGTATATGGATGGGCCTTTACCAAATTTGGATAATGTTTTAGACTTTTGAGGACTCGCAAATGCATAAGTTATTAGCATCACAGTCAAGGTCACACGGGCTAAGAAAAAAAAAAAGTACCTAAAATGAGCACTTTCCCCCCAGAAAGTGTGTAAACGGCACTTTTCAAGAAATTCTGACAATATCTTAAAATCGAAATCCAAAACAAGTGCGACTGCCCTCGTTCAAGCAAACAGAAACCAGAAAAAAAAAGCACGAAAAAAGAATAAGAACGCGTATACAAGACAAAACAATCACTTTCACTGTTGTGACAGTCTACCATTGTTTGCGTTTCACGTCAAGTTTATTTCGTCTGATGCTTCTTAAAGATCACAGTGACCTTGAGAAACACATTCTATAGATTTTCAGTGAAATGTTTTGCGTAAGAAGGAAAGATAAGGTTATCATATGTGTATAAATGTTAGAATGGCTTGACCATCCTCTTTTTATAGTCTTTTTATGCTTGTTTGTTTGTTGTTTTTTTTCCATATAAATTCTTTGAGGATTTTCCATGGTCTGTTTCGTCATTTACTCAGTTCGAATAACGATAACAGCAATGACATTAAAATCGAACAAACATTAACAATGAAAAACAATCAAACAAAAGCAACATTCAGGATGATCTGTCATCACGCATATGGAACAATGATGAGAATCTCAAAATTTTTTTTTTTAGAATTTTCAAAACGGACGATAGATTATGTACGCCGTTATTGTACCGACGTTTCATGTACATGTAATAGAAGAGTCAAACCTCAAAAAGGCCAAATGTTAAAAAAGAAAAACAAAACAAAACAAAAACAAAGCAAACACCCCCCACCCTCAATATTTTGTCTCTGCAAGACAGGGGACAAGACAAGGAACCTACAAAACCTTGCGAATATACTAGAGTTAGAAAGCAAAGGTTAGGGGCTGGAACTAAACAGCAGGAAGACTGAAGTCATGGTGATCAGTAAAAAACATGAAATCCCCTCAGGCAAAATAACAGCAAATGGCACAACCTTGACACAGGTTGATAAGTTTAAATACCTGGGAACGATCATTTCATCAGACGGCAGATGCACATCAGAAATAGCCAGCAGAATCGGCCAAGCCAAAACAACATTCAAGAAGATGGAAAGCATTCTTACCAACAAATGCCTATCAATTAACATCAGGAAGAGAGTTCTTGAATGTTATATAGAACCAATACTGGTGTACGGTTGCGAGGCGTGGACAGTCAACAAGCAAAGCCAGAACAAGATTGAGGCAGCCGAGATGTGATTTCTAAGAAGACTGTTGAGAGTTCCATGGACAGCAAAGAAAACAAACGAGACAGTCTTGATGGAGGCAGACACAAGTAGCTCATTCATAAGGAAGATTAGGAAAAGGTAGGCAACATTCATAGGCCATTTTATGAGGAAAGGGGGATTGGAACACCTGGTCACAACGGGAAAGCTGGAGGGAAGGAGAGCACCGGGTAGACCCAGGGAGAAGATACTAGACGGACTTGCAGAGTGGCTGAAAACAGGGAAGTTGGAAGAAATGCTTGAGGCAACCAGAAATAGAGACAGATGGAAGTCCATAATCGCCAACGCCATGCGGCAAGGCACCTGATGATGATGATGATGAAGACCGGGGTCAAACCTCGTGAGTGAAAGCAGTGGTAGTATTTCCTCTGACCCATCCATATAGTTGATGTGAGAACGCTGAGTGTCACTGAGCAAGTGAAGAGTGCTGTGGAAAGACAGACGATCGCCCTGCACGCAACAGTGCAAGGACAAAGGAACACTACAGAAAATAAATGTGGTGAAACACGTCATTCATATAAAACCATATTCCTAGTCATACTCATCATAATGGAATCACTGTCCTTGTAAAAGAAACATCACCCCCACAGTCTCTCTACATCGGGCCAGGCAAACTGAAATCAGGAAGAGTATTCTTCACATCATTCCGTGTAAACCAGCACATCTTGAAAAAAGCATACGTTTCAAACTGTGTTCAGCATATATTTCACTTTCTGTTTCTTTCTCTACATTATGTACATTTATGCAAGAAGTGTAAATTTGTTCTTTTCACAACCATTTCTCATCAAATCATAAGCTCCAGCTAAATTTCAGTCTTACACGGAATCTGTTTATCTGTCTGTCTGTCTGTCTGTCTGTCTATCTATCTATCTATCTATCTATCTATCTATCTATCTATCTATCTATCTATCTATCTATCTATCTATCTATCTATCTATCTATCTATCGATCGATCGATCGATCGATCAATCTATATATTCATCTATCTATCTATCTGTCTGTCTGTCTATCTATCTATCTATCTATCCATCTATCTATCTATCTATCTATCTATCTATCTATCTATCTATCTATCTATCTATCTATCTATCTATCTATCTATCTATCTATCTATTATCTATCTATCTATCTATCGTTCTGTCCTTCTATCGTTCTATCTATCTATCGTTCTATCTATCTATCGTTCTATCTATCTATCGTTCTATCTATCTATCGTTATATCTATCGTTATATCTATCGTTATGTCTATCTGACGTTCTATCTATCGCTCTATCTATATATCTATCTGTCTGCCCATCTGTCTTGCTGTCCATCTATCTGCGTATCTCTCTGTCTATCTGTCTGCCTACCTGTCCGTTTACCTGTCTGTCAGTCTATCTATCTATCTATTTCTCCCTCTATCTCTCCTTCTATCTGTCTGCAACCTACGTATGTATGTATGCATGCATGTATGTATGTATGTATGTATGTATGTATGTATATCATTTATCTATCTATTTGTCTGTCTGTCTGTCTCTGTATCTATCTATGTTTGTCTGTCTCTGCCTGTCTCTCTATCTCTCCATCTGTCTACCTATCTATCCACCTTTATAGCTGTCTATCTGTCTACCTCTCTATCTATCTTTATAGCTGTCTACATATGTATGAATGTAGCTTTGCACTTCATGGCAAATCGGACGTTTCAATAGTGATTGTATGATGTAGATGTACGATAGTGCATCTTGCCACAACGCATATGCACCAAAAGTAATTCACAAGAGGATAATGAAAATCACCTTTGCATCACAAAGATTTTCCTCAAAATTTTCTGTTAGTTATCCCAAACCTCTTCTGATCACAATTTCAGTATTATTAATGTGTCGACCTCTAAGTCCTCTTTTTTTTGCGAAACCTCTGGCAATCAGTATCTTCTTTATAGCAATCCATGGACTAAATAATCTTATATGAAATACTTGACACTTTAAGCTAATAACAAAAACGATTGCTATGACTGCTTAATGGTTCCAGGACCCATCAACTCAAAATACCGCACAAAATAGGTCAGGAACATATCTTGCCTTTTCCAAATCAGTTACTTCTCTGACTTTCACAGTCAAAATCACGGTTCACCAAGAACACTCTTAATTTAAAAAAGCTCACTTTTCAAAAAGTTACTCCACTTAACACAAAGCAGCTAATCTCCCTTTATTTTATGGTTCTACACTATATCTTCCAAATTTCCTCAATCATCACACTGAAAGAAACAGGAATAACAAAACAGAATTTTTTGTTCTTGACAACTGTTTAGTGCAAAGGTTGACATAATAGTTCTACTGGCAACACACACACACACAAATACGCGCCGCGCACAGACAGACAGACACACAGACAGGCACACATAGACAGACAGACAGATAGACAGACAGACAGACAGACACACACACACACACACACACACACACACACACACACACACACACACACACACACACACACACACACACACACGCACACAAGCACACTATTCGGTACAAGTAAATGGAAACTGCTAGAAAGAAGATAAACGGGAGTGTAGCCTACAATCTCTCTATATCTGTCTCTCTGTCTTTCAATCTGTGTTTGTGCAAGTATGTTCCTATTCGTGTGTGTGTGTCTGTTTTCTCTCATACACATTCATCAGTGTCCGTGTGTGCACACAGCGTCAGAATTCATTCATCTCTTATGGACATAAACACGGCGCCATATGACCATATGTGAATCATCATGATCATCATCATCATCATCATCATGTGCCCTGCTGCATGGCGTTGACGATCATGGCCTTCCATACGAATCTATCCCTTGTCGCTGCAAGTACATCTCCCACCCTCTCTGTCCTCAGCCACCCTGCAAGTCCGTCCAATATTTTCTCCCTGTGTCTACCTGGTGTTCTCTTCCTCACCAGCTTTCCTGTTGTGACCAGGTGCTCTAATTCCCCTTTCCTCATAAAATGATGTATGAATATTACTTGCTTGCCTTTTCCTAATCTTCTATATTAATAGTCTTCTTGAGTCCATATGTACCCTCCGCTCTGCCTCCGATCCTCTGACTTTTCGCTTTCCACGCACTAAGCTCAATACCTATGGTCCACGAGCCTTCTCTGTTTCTGGTCCACTCTCCTGGAACAAACTTCCTCTCTCAGTCCGTCAGCAACCTACTTTTGTCTCCTTCAAGTCCGCTCTCAAAACTCACCTTTTCTCCTCCGCATAAAATCCTAACCTCACTCAACCCCCCCCCCCCCCCCCTCTGCAGCCTGTCTCCGCTCGGAGGGGAATCACATGGTTATAATATATAATTGTATATGCTATGCTCTCTATAATTTTCCATTGCTTTTATTCTTGCTTTTATTGCTTTTATTCTTTCTCCCCATTTATAGCCATGCGTGTGTGTGTGTGAGTGTGTGTGTGTGTGTGTGTGTGCGTGCGTGTGTGTGCGTGCGTGCGTGCGTGCGTGCTTGCGTGTGTGTCTGCTTCAGCGCTTAGATTTGATTTTATCAAGATTTTGCGCTATAAAATATTGTAATTATTATAATTATTATTATATGTGAATGCAGCCAGCATTCTATGCAAAGTTAAGTCACTGCACTCGGTAAAAGCATTGATTAGTCTGTAGTGCTGATACATACATGTAGAAACCCCGCTTTTGTCACTAAGTGGACTCACTGTGTTGAATATACATGTATGCAAAGAGAGTGATAAAAGAATACACACAAGAGCACATGCTTGCATTACACACGACTGTATACGGGAGCGCGCGCGCTCATGCTTACTCCCGACATGTCGCTGATCTCTCTTTCTCACGCACACATCACACATTTCTTCACATTGAATGGCCACTGACCCTTTGTACTCCCGCGCCCTATCCATCAACTGCAAAAAACTTAACCCCTTGATTCCCTCGCCATATCCACCACCTTCCTGCAGGAAGCTGGCGGTGAGGGTTACGTTTTTGCTTCGCAAAAATGGTTGACAATGTAGGATGCTGGTGGACAGGGTTCGGGAGTCGAAAGGTTAAACAGAAATGAAGTCACTGACATCGTCTTGTGTCTTTACAGAATGAGCTCTGTAAGGAGAATCAGAGCAGTACTGATACTGGATGTTGGGTTCCAGTAATAGACTCTCTATGTCCCCCCGCCATCCCGCCACCTCGACCCCCCCCCCCATTCATGCAGTCTGGCATTGGCACTGTTTTTCTCTGGTCTAACGATACAGAAAAGCCTGCAGTGTCCTTCACTTTTTCGCAAATACTTGTGTATGAGTTTATTGATCTTCACTGTCTTCATTGTTAACGAGATGGTGTGTGTGTGTGTGTGTGTTGTGTGTGTGTGTGTGTGTGTGTGTGTGTGTGTGTGTGTGTGTGTGTGTGTGTGTGTGTGTGTGTGTGTGTGTGTATGTGTGTGTGTGTGTGTGTGTGTGTGTGTGTGTGTGGTGTGTGTGTGTGTGTGTGTGTTGTGTGTGTGTGTGATAGACAGACAAGCTCTGCCAACAAGCTCACCACATCCATGTTTCTCTCTGACTTTGACCAACTAATTGATTACTACTGCCTCTTACCTGGAAATCTCATCATTCTAGGTGACATCAATGTCCACTACGACAACACTCACCGTTATGACACAAGACATATCATCAACTCTCTGTCCAATCACAATATGACACAACATATTTCTGAACCAACCCATAAAAAAGGTCACATTCTTGACTGGATCATTTCTCGTGATCACCACAATTCAGCTACTGACAACTGCCTAGTTCTTTCTACCCGTCTAACTTCAGCCCTTCCATCTGACCACTCTGCAATTCTTGTTCTCTTGACATTTCTCCTTCTTCCCGTACCATGCGCACAGTGACTCGACGCAATCTCAAATCTATTGACCTCTCCACATTTTCATCTGATGCCTCCCGCCTCCTTTCTGAAAAGTCACACAACCTTGCCGATGAATTCTATACTACTCTCCACCATCTTCTGGACACTCATGCTCCAGCCACAACCCGTCTTTTACCTGACCGCCCCCCTACCCCCTGGCTCACTCATGAGATTGCCTGTGCAAAACGTGCCCGCCGCAGAGCAGAGCGCCGCTGGCGCAAATCCAAACTCACTGTACATAGGCAACTTTTCTAAGCCTCTAAAACAAAAGTATCCACTCTCATTGCATCTGCAAAAACAATCTATTTCCAAACCAAAATCCTGAATGCCTCTTCTTCAAGAGAACTCTTTACAACCATGAATCATCTCCTTGGCACACGAAAAGATTTACCTCTCCCAACAAAACACAAAAATGAAGAACTCCCATCTGTATTCTCCAAGTATTTCACCACCAAAATACAAACTCTTCGTGACAGGCTTGACAGGACACCCTGTCAACCATGCCCACCTGACCCTTCCTTCTCTGGCACACCTTTTACTACTTTTACCCCAGTCTCACAAGAAGAAATTCTCAACACAATCAGATCCATGTCGTTCAAAACCTGCGAACTGGATCCTCTTCCAGGTTCTCTCTACTCTGACTGTCTCCCTACTCTCCTCCCATTCATCACTGACATCATCAACACTTCTCTTCAAACTGGAACTGTCCCAGATTCTTTCAAGTCTGCTATTGTTCACCCTCTCCTCAAGAAATACAATTTAGACCCAAATGAACTGAAAAATTACCGGCCTATCTCTAATCTCTCTTTCTTGTCAAAACTCATCGAAAAAGTTGTCCTCAACCAGCTGAACTCTCACCTGTCTGCCAACAATCTTCTCAATCCTTTCCAGTCAGCCTACCGCCAGTGCCATAGCACTGAAACTGCCCTGGTACACATTCTCAACAATCTCCTCCTTGCAACTGATACTTGCAAAGTCTCTCTCCTCACACTCCTTGATCTGTCTGCAGCCTTTGATACCATTGATCATGGTATTCTCCTTTCTAGACTTCATCATACTTTTGGCATCTCTGACATTGCTCTCTCCTTTTTCACTTCATATCTGTCAAACAGAAAACAAACTGTTCTCATTAATGGCACTTACTCTCAACCTGCATGCCTGACCTGTGGTGTTCCACAAGGATCTGTCCTTGGCCCTGTTCTTTTCACTCTTTAAACCTCCCCCCTGTCCACCATCATCAACTCCCACTCTATAAAACACCACTTCTATGCTGATGACACCCAACTTCTAGACAGTGACACACCAGACAATATACAGCGCCTGTTGACTCGCACCACTGAGTGTTACTCGGACATTAAGAACTGGATGACGTTCAACAAACTTCAGCTTAATGACGACAAGACAGAAGCTATCCTCATTGGCACCCGTCAGAAACTTTCTCAGCTGCCTCCTCTTTCTCTCCCATTACGTAACACATCAGTCCCAATTTCTGATTCAGCTAAAAAACCTTGGTGTCTGCATTGACTCTATCCTCTCCATGAACAACTTGTTTCTCAAACTGCCAGATCTTGCTACTATCACCTCCATCGTATAAGCTTGATCAGGAAGTATCTCTCTGTGGAAACAACTGCAAAACTCGTTCTCTCCTTCATAATGTCTTGCATTGACTATTGCAATTCACTCCTGTCTGGTCTTCCTGCCTCCACCATTCACATCCTACAGCGCATTCAAAACAATGCTGCACGCCTTGTACTCAAAAAGAAAAAAAGCTGACCACATATCTCCTCTCCTGGCACAACTTCACTGGCTCCCTGTATCAAAGCGCATACAGTACAAACTAGACACCATGTGCTACAAAAGCCTCAATAACGCAGCCCCCGATTACCTGTCAAGCCTACTTGAGATCTATGTTCCCTCACGTACCCTCCGCTCTGCCTCCGATCCTCTGACTTTTCGCTTTCCACGCACCAAGCTCAATACCTATGGTCCATGAGCCTTCTCTGTTTCTGGTCCACTTTCCTGGAACAAACTTCCTCTCTCTGTCCGTCAGCAACCTACTTTTGTCTCCTTCAAGTCCGCTCTCAAAACTCACCTTTTCTCCTCTGCATAAAATCCTGACCTCACTCATCCCCCCTCTGTAGCCTGTCTCCACTCGGAGGGGAATCACATTGTAATATATATTTGTATATAATATGCTCTCTATGATTTTCCATTGCTTTTATTCTTTTTCCCCATTTATAGCCATGTGTAAGTGTATGTGTGCGTGTGTGTGCGCGCGTGCGTAAGTGTATGTTCAGCGCTTAGATTTGATTTTTATCGAGATTTTGCGCTATATAAATATTGTAATTATTATTATTATTATTGCAGACAGGCACACATACAGAGACAGACAGACACACTGACAGAGAGACAGAGACTGAGAGAGAGAGAGAGACAGAGAAAGAGAGAGATAAAGACAGAGAGAGAGACTGACAGAAAGAGGGAGAGGGAGAGAGAGAGACAGAGAGAAAGAGAGACAGAGACAGAGACAGAAAGACAGAGACAGAGACAGAGACAGAGAGCGAAACAGAAAGAGAGAAAGAAAGAGAGAGAGAGAGAGAGAGAAAGACAGACAGACAGACAGACAGACACACACACACACACACACACACACACACACACACACACACACACAGAGCAAACAATTGAATAGAGAAACAAACAAAGAGACAAATAAATAAACAACAACAACAACAACAACAACAGCAACAACAAAAAGAAGAAATAAATAAAATGTAATAGAGGACAGAATGATGGATACTAAATAACTGAATTATTTACTAAGTGACTAACTGGCCAAGCGTCCAACTACTGACCCATCCGTTGAACTAAATGAAAAGCACAAAAAGAACAAATAATCATTTCAACACAAACATAACCCATAGACCAATAAACACACAAAAGTCACAGTTTCATCAGTTTAACAGAGTCCTCCATCTGACAAAGAATTAAAGATACTCTGATCTAATCTGACTACCCCGTGGGGATGCCAGGGGCTCTTTCAGTGTAAATAGTATCCCCACATTCCGGAAATTCTTTGCTAGAAATTTACTTTTTTGTGTCACTCTCTTTGTTTCTGCCTTGTT
>CM060306.1:92752116-92769616 GCA_030674185.1 Monoplex corrugatus | reverse complement strand
TATTACTTTTTTGTGTCATTTATGTGTACCTGAAGGAGTGGTATGATCATCTGAATGTGTTGAATTAACAAACAACAAACAAACAAACAAACAAACAAACAAACAAGCACACAAGCACACAAATAAACAAACAACAAACAAATCCACATACACTCACGCACATACACATGTACACACACACAGACACACAAGACACACACAGACACACACAGGCACAGACACACAGACACAGACACATACATGCCACACACCACACACACACATTCTGTCTGTCTGTCTGTCTCTGTCGCTGTCTCTCTCTCTCTTTCTCTCTCTCTCTCTCTCTCTCTCATCTCTTCTCTCTCTCTCTCTCTGCTATGCAAGCTTCGCTGGTTGATCCAGATCACAGCAATCTTAAAAAGAGTGAAAAAATGAAAAAGTCTGCGTAATCACATGAAAACTCTTCCTTCTTCTGTTTAAAATACAACGTTTACGTTCAACGTATCATGACATGAATGGAACTGTAATAGGTACCAACGAAAATGTACAGCTGAAGATAGACTGCATAGGACTCGTTCACGAATGTTGCATTAACGTTTTTCTTAAAAACGTACTGTTATGAATGGATTGTACCACTCCACACATATGGAACATAACGGTCTGTTTTTAAAAAAAATAAAAACCAAGGCGTTACTCTCTCTCTCTCTCTCTCTCTCTCTCTCTCTCTCTCTCTCTCTCTCTCTTATCTGTCTGTGTGTCTGTGTGAGTGTGTCTGTGTCTCTCTTTCTTTCTCTTTCTCTCTCTCCATCTCTGTGTCTCTGTTTCTGTCTCTGTCTGTCTGTCTATCTGTCCCTTTCTCTCTCCCTCGTTCTTCTGTCTTCTGTCTGTCTGTTTCTCTCTCTCTGTGTTTCTATCTCTGTCAGTCTGTCTATTTATCTGTCTGTCTGTCTGTCTGTCTTCTTTCTCTCTTCCGCTCCATTGTTAGTTTATAGCAGAGATGAAATTAGGGGTGCTTGTCATCAGACGACTAGTGTTTGATTCCGCTGTTTCCGTGAAGTTTTATGTGATTACATGCATTGTTCATGCAGTTTGATATTATCATCAACACTGTTGTCTCTGCGGAACAGGCCATGTGCTGGAAATACAACGATTACCTGCTTGTCCAGTTTACACAGACACAGACACACAGACACAGACACAGACACACGACACAGACACAGACACAGACACACAGACACACACAGCACACACACACACACACACACACACACACACACACAGGCAACACACACATACACAGAGGGCAGTACAGCAACACATACAATATTAGAGACAGAGAGACAAAACACACACACACACACACACACACACACACACACACACACACACACACACACACACACACACACACACACATTTGTCACAAACACACACGCTCTCTCTCTCTCTCTTTCTCTCTCTCTCTTTCTTCTGCTCTCTCTCTCTCTCTTTGCCCCCCCCCCCTCCGTTTTCTTTCTCATTGTTTCATACTATTCATCAGGTTTTGTAGATACCTGAGTATAATTTTACTGAAATTTGTTGTCATATGGATTCCACCGAAATAAGTAGCCAGTGAAATCAGCCACACAGTGGGCGTGGAGGGTACGGACAGGTGCATGTGCAGTTTACGGATGAGTCTGTAAATACATGCATAGCATAAACATGCACACACGGACTCATGTACACACGAACACACATGCGCGCACACAGGCGCTCACACACACAGACACACACTCACAAATTTACATGCTCGTACACACTCCCTCCACATACAAACGCATTAGGTAAGTTTTGGTGCTATGCATCGACATTTGGAACATCGCATTTCCCAACTTAATTTTCGTCCTATGTTAATTAAGTTTTGAGAAATTGTATTCTGGATCTAATGCCAATAGGTATGGCGTCCTGCCGAGCTCGTTGCATTTTATTTTACTGCTGGCGTAAAGGTATTCCCGTAACCTGAGATGTCGTTGGGGATAGTGGTATTAAAGACCTCGGGTCCAGCATCATGATAGCAATGCCATTTCCTCCCGCTCGCTGCTTAACTTCATTGGCCATAAAGAGACACATGTGCCCGTTTAGAGCAGAGCGGGATGGAGTAGTGCTATCAGTTCAGAGCTCTCATTCATTTAGAAACCACGTTTAATTATGTTTAATCTCGGCTTTCGGTGGCGATTGCTTCAACGACTGAACACGTTGTCCCCACCATCTTTTTACTCTTTTTTTTTGCGACAAGTTTTCGTGAAAAATCATCCACGGGAAAAGATGGCCACGCATATCCGTACTGACTCTGACCACAAGTCAGATTCAGAGTCTTCATTGTCATCGAAAAAATCAAAAGTTAAAAACAACCAGAAAGAAATGAACGTGTGAGTGGAACGGTGGTGATCATTTTGTGTTTTTGATAGGACTTTGGCTTCAGTATGGCGACATAGAAACCAACTTGGCTTCTGCAAAGAACTAACTAGTCTGTCTTCGGGATCTTGGCTCAATTTCGACCTCAGTCTCCAACCTCAGGGAGACAATTTTATTGTTTTGCCGTCCACTTCAGATTATGCAAAAACTGTTGAGTGCCAATGATCAAAAGAAGTCTGATATGGATAAACGGGGACAAAATGGACAGCATGCATGCTGTACTGAAAGAGTAGATGGTCAGGAGGCAAAACACTTGTGCTGGAGAACGTTAATCATGAGATTATGTGCTGCTATACGCTTCTATTCATACAATTAACGATGGTCTAATTCTCATTGGAAAGGTGGACTGGTGGCATAGTGGTCAAAGCATTTACCTACCGGCTCAAAGGAAACCTGAAAACTCGAGAATTTACTGTCAGATCGGGCAGGGTTTTCCTTTCAACTCTATTTCATCTTCAGTGGTGGTCTGAGTGGTGCTGATATTTCGGATGAGATGATAAATCAAGGTCCCGGGTCTGGCATGCATTGGCACACTTAAAAAGAATTCATCATCATCATCATGTGCCCTGCCGCATGGCGCTGGCGATTATGGCCCTCCATTCAAATGTATCCCTTGTCGCTGCAAACACATCTTCCACCCTCTCTGTCCTCAGCCACCCTGCAAGTCCGTCCAGTATTTTCTCCCTGGGTCTACCTGGTGTTCTCTTTCCCTCCAGCTTTCCAGTTGTGACCAGGTGCTCTAATTTCCTCATAAAAATTTAATGGCCTTTAAATGTTGCTTGTCTTTTCCGAATCTTCTTTATTCATGACCTTCTTGTGTGTGTCTTCCTCAAGACTTCTCGTTTATTTCCTTTGCTGTCCATGGAACTCTCCACATTCTTCTTAGAAACCACATTTCAGTTGCCTCAATTTTGTTCTGGCTTTGCATGTTGACTGTCCACGCCTCACAACGTACAACAGTATCGGTTCTACATAACACATAAGAACTCTCTTCGGATGTTAATTGATAGGCATTTGTTAGTAAGACTGCTTTTCATTTTCTTGAATGCTGTTTTAGTTTGGCCGATTCTGCTGGCTATTTTTAGTGTGCATCTGCCGTCTGGTGAGACGACTGTTCCCAGATATTTAAACTTATCAGCTTGTCTAAATGTTGTGCCATTTGCTGTTATTTTGCATTAGAGGATTTCTTGTTGTTTCTTTGCAGTGATTACAATGATTTCAGTCTTCTCTTCTTGCTATTCAGCTCTAGCCCTTTATTTCTGCTTTCTATTTCTATTATATTCACAAGGTTTTGTAGGTCTTTTACACTTCCTGCAATTAGAACGGTGTCATTTGCACAACAAAGATTGTTTCTGAATTTTTCCTCCAAACTTTATCCAAGGGCATTCTTCTAGGTTACTCATTATGGTTTCGCTGTACAGTGAAAAATGTTGGTGATAGAACACATCCCTGATAACCCTTCTTTTGATATTTTGGAAAAAGCTTATATCATTTACTACTCTCATTGCTGTTGTTTGTTCCCAGTATATATATGTGCATTATATATATATATATATAATAACACAAATCATTTTATTATTCTTCGAAGTTTTCCATAAACATTGAGCCTTTCTAGTCGGTTGATCAATTCTTAGCGATTTACCTGATCGACTTATCTGGATACGGAAGTTAAAATGCAAACCAAAAGTAAAAACAATATAATTGTTATGCTTCCCATGATCAGTAACCTCAATATGTATGGATCATGTCTTCCAGTTAATACCAAATCAACATACTTTGGCAAAAAATTAACATCAAATATACGCCCAGTGACTTCTAAAGAATTCACTGCTGAACCTATATTTTGTAACGACAATACTAGAATAGAAAATAAAAGAATCTTATAAAAATAGATTAACAAAGGTATTTTCCGCATTTCTCATTTTATGAAAAGCAATGGTCATTTTTTGACTGTACATGAATGCAAAACTACACACAGACCAACTTAAGATTTCATTACCCATTTTGGAGTAAATCATGGAATTAAAAATAGATAAGAAAAATGAACCTTGATATCCATAACAACAATACGATACATTTGGAGAAGTCTCTTCAGATGATTTGTCAATCCACAGAAGAACTGAACAATACTATGATATATTAACCGACAACGATCGAACCCCAAAGTTTTGTGGTAAGTAGAACACAAAATGTCAACGGATACTAACAGGAAAGTTGTTTACAAAAAGATTCAGAAAACTAACTGATATCAAACTTAAAAGCTTTTAAATTCTTGTCTTGTTATATCAAACACGTTTTGATTCTATTTTTGTGTTGTTCGGGTTCCTGTTTATTAAATGCTGGCACTCATTTTCCGAGTTCATGACTCAAGTAAATTTTTGCAAGAGGTACATTCTTTCTTACAATAGCCGTTTCCCATTAAATCGTAAGGTCCACCTGCTTTGTTAAATTTTATACATGAAATATATGTGAAAGTGGCATTGCACATAAAAGAAATTTGACCTTAGAAAGGATAATTACATGAGACAATTCATGTATTCATTGTGTCCATTGCAACGAGAACAGAAAAACAAGAGAAACATGTGTCCAGAAAAGTCAATTACAGCAACATCACTGTTGCCTAAGTCTCTTTTTACCTTCTCTCTTGTTGATATTGACCAAATGACCCTGATGAATGGAACCAATGCACTGTTATTGCTATTGCTATCGTTACACACATACACATACACGAATGAGTAATGATGTGCAAAGAAAACAGAATATGATAGATACTGTTAGAGAAAAAAGTCACGTGCGCGTTCTCTGTCTGTCTCT
Organism: Monoplex corrugatus; assembly: GCA_030674185.1. Classification (NCBI taxonomy): domain Eukaryota; kingdom Metazoa; phylum Mollusca; class Gastropoda; order Littorinimorpha; family Ranellidae; genus Monoplex; species Monoplex corrugatus. The sequence continues at coordinate 92,764,369 of CM060306.1, read as the reverse complement.
TTGTTGGTCTCTCTGTCTGTCTGTCTGTTATACATATTCATGGCTGTCTGTGTGTGCCTGAGGACTCAGAATACGTCAACTAATGACGCAAACACACGGTGGTAATATAATGATGTTTTCGCGCTATTCTCCGCTTGTTATAGAAAGCTATTGATCAGTCATTAGCGCTGATACATGGACATGTTCGCCGCCCACTATTATCACTAGGCGGACGCATTTACTACTTCGTGTATTTGTAAAGAGAGTAACAAAGACATCTGCACGGGCATGCGCATACATTGCACGTCCGCTAGTGCACGCGCACGCACATACGCACACACACACACACCACACACACACACACGCACGCACACACACGCACGCACACACGCACACACACACACACAGAATAAACAAAATAAATAAATAAATAAATAAAATATCTCTTCAAGGCAAATAACCACTGTAGACTTGACAAAATATTACTATATTGGGTGAAACAGTAACGTATTGTGACGAATAAGATTTTTGTAGACTTTGAGCATTGTTCAGTGCCAAAGATATGTTAGCTCTCATGTAAAGACCGGCAGTGGCTATTTAAAAGTTATGTTCTTCAAGAAGAACAACGAGAAAACGCGATCTTGTTTCAGAAAATGAAGTACAAAACTAAAACGCACTTTTGCCAGAGGAAATGATGCCAGCCTTAAAGTTGACTCAGTCACAGACGAACGCACAGCAAAGGAAATGTGGCATTTGAACTGGCGGGAATGAAAGTTCCCCCATCCTCTCTCCCTGACGTAGAGATCTGACGCCCAACATGCATCAGACCAGCTTTGCGATGAGTGGACAAAACGCATGCATACTTTTCACTTGTGGATTGTGCTCTCCCTTTCGTCAACAGGGCAGCACACACATATATATATCTTCCCCGTTGTTCAGTCTCAGTGATATTCAGATAATTGTGTACATCGTGCGGTACCAATGCTTAAGGATGTATTCAACACTTTTGTGATACTATAGTCTTACGACTTGCTTGAACGTAAATCACTGAATAAAAAGATTGATAATGATAACCATATCCAATACTGATAATGATAACCATATCCATACAGTTACAATAGTGAAAGCTGTGGCTTGGCTGGCACCAAAACAATATAACAGATCTACAAGTTTTATTTTTGGTGCGTTCAATGCTTTCATATATAACGTAGTCAAAAGATTCATTTTTGTGGAACGGCCCCTTTAATTTTTTTACATGCCGCCTGCTAATGGTCAGTGAAATCTATAGGCAGCTGGGCCACTCCGCATCCATCCACCTCTGAACATTTCTCATGAACCGTTAACATCACAGACTTTGACATTCTCTTAAAGCAAGCTTTGAAAACGAAAGAAAAAGAAATGAACGAACAAACGAACGAACGAACGAATGGATGAACGAACAGACAAACGAACGACGAACGAACGAATGAACAAACGAACGAATGAACGAACGAACAAACGAACGAACAACAACCAACAACCAAACAACCAACACCAACCAACCAACCAACCAACCAACCAACCAACAACCACCAACCAACCAACCAACCAACCAACCATCCAACCAACCAACCAACCAACCAACCAACCAACCAACCAACCAACCAACCAACCAACCAACAGATGCATTGTGAAATCTGGACATGAAGGGCAACACAATCTGGACAATATTTAATCACTACATGGCTGATGAAGATGATGACAATAATCTTGTGACGTTCTATTTGTGTCTGTCATTGTACTGTCAGAGTTCATGAGACACTGAATTTCATTTTCATATGAGACAGCATCCACATAAAAATGATAAATTTTTCTGACACAATTTCGGGCGCTATAGTTAGTGTGTTAAAGTCTGACTGTCAATCGGAAGGTCCTGGCTTCGATCTGCCTTGACACGTCCGTCAGGGAGAAGAGTGGCACAATGGTTCAGACGTCCGTCAGGGAGAAGAGTGGCAGAATGGTTCAGACGTCATCAGGGAGAAGAGTGGCAGAATGGTTCAGACGTTCGTCAGGGAGAAGAGTGGCAGAATGGTTCAGACGTCCGTCAGGAGAGAAGATGTTCAGAGTCGCAGGAATGGAGATGGTTCAGACGTTCGCCTGCCAGTAACTAAATTCGAGGTTCCACGGTTCGCTCCCCATAAAGGCCTCGACTTTTCTCCTCAGTTATGACCGGAAAATCGAACTGAACGTCTAGCCCTTCGGAAGGGGTCGAAAAACGAGTCGGACCCGTGTGCTTTCTGGCTGCGCACGCTAAAGATCCCACGGCAGTTGAAAATCGTGAAGAGCAGGGCATTGCCCGGCTGCCCTGGTATAAAACATTGGAAAGATAGGTTGATTTCCCAGGCCCCACCTCTTGAACACCGGTTAGCTTGTTGCCTTTCTGAAGTCTTGGTGAAAAAATATGAATATGAATTTGAAACAAAGAGAGGGGATGGGCGCTGCCCTCATGATGCTGGCCCCGGATAACGTTGAGGTCACTGTCACCTCGCTCTCCTACGACCTCAGGGTTACAGAACTATTTAGGTAGGACCTCAGGACTGGGTTTATGTGCAGGCTTAAGGCGTGTGCCGTGAGCATTATGGATTTTCTCCATCATATGGCGCCTGCGACGATAGTGCATATGGAATTCATTCCGAGCGCGGAGACGTCATCTTGAGAAACTGAAACCTAGACTGAATCTGGTGGATAAAGGGCAGGCACCTTTCATATCTCCTAAGGAACCTTGAAGACCTGTCAGTGCTTAAGTCCAGTTTGTTTGTATGTACATGTATATTATTAATAATTTTCACACGCGCACATACAATGGATATACGCACAGACGCTCATCAGCCTTACCACAAAGCTGAAGGTCTACCGTGCAGTGGTACTCACCACTCTCCTCTACGCCAGTGAAACCTGGGCATCTACAACAGACATGCCAAACAGCTCAATCACTTCCACCAGACCTGTCTCTCGCAGACTCCTCTATGTCACGTCGCAAGTCAAGATCCCGAACACGGAAGGTCTGGAACGAGCCGGAACCCTCAACATACAACCCTCCTGTAGAAAACCCTCAACATACACACCCTCTTGTAGAAAACCCTCAACATACACACCCTCCTGTAGAAAACCCTCAACATACACACCCTCCTGTAGAAAACCCTCAACATACACACCCTCCTGTAGAAAACCCAAGTAAGATAGGCCGGACATGTGGTGAGAATGTCTGAAAATCAACTACCACAAAAACTGATGTATGGAGAGCTGAGCCAGGCGAAGCGCAATGTTGGTGGCCAAAAGAAACGTTTTTGAAAGATCGTCTGAAAGTATCCATCAACGATCTGGGCATCAGCTCCAATACCTGGGAGACATTTACACTAGATCGACCGAACTGGCAAGGAAAGCTGACCATGGGGCAAGAGCAGCAGAGAGAAAATGTACAGCAGAGGCTCGAAGAAAACGAGAAGCGTGCAAGGACGAGCGACGTCCAATTCTATAGTTGCACCAACCCACGTTTGCCCTCTGTGTGGGCGAGCCTTCCTGGCCCGATTGGCCTCACCAGCCACTTCCGGGCCCACAATCGCTAATCCCCCAGTCAAACTTGAAGTCGTGGTCTTCTTCGACAACGAAGGACGAGCAACAACAACATATACATGTATATCATATCAGTGGCTGGCATATGGTAACATGAAACACCAAGCACACACGTTCATCAAACATGCTGACAGTGCCACAACATAGCAGAGTATGGTCAGCTCGCCTGACAGCCCGATATGTCCATGCTCCACTTAAATGTGTGAGAATGTGTAATGCAAACTGAACCCAAAGCGCCACACAAGAACGATTTATCATCAATAATTTTCACACACGCACATGTAATGAATACACGCACAGACAGTCATCGATCTTTGGCATTATAACATAGAAAGGTAAGTTTTTAAACAAGGTGACTGAAATAAATAAGAAAGGAAGAAAAAAAAGCAAAAGGACGGTAGTTTCACGTCAGTCCGCTTGTGACTCTTTGTACAATTCAGCTGCCTTTCTGCAATCATTGCAATTTTCCTTCTGACTTATAGACATTGCTTCCTGTGACTGTTGACAAGACGTGCTGGCCATAGCCATTTGTTTGAGTTGGTTGAGCATGTGGGAGGTGGGGGACAGTGCGCTAAGTCAGCGGATCCGTATTACTACATCCACTATATCTCGAAAGTGAACCACCCCAGTCGTCCATAAATACTTGAAGCAAAGCAGGCAAAGTCAGATGGCGCCGCAACTGGCACTCGCTGCCAAGAAAACGTCGTGTAGGTCATTGATCTCAACTGCTCTGCTGTTTCTTCTTTCGTCTTTCCGTCTACAGCTGTCTTTCATTCCAACAAGTATCCTAGAAGAAAAGGGTCATGGTTGGTGATGGTGGTGGTGGTGGGATCAATAACTCATATCCATAGCATGGCAATCTGTCACTTACCGCCACATGGGCACAAATAGTGATTCGGGGGCTTGTCAACGGTGAAATGACAGAAGCACTTCATTACACGTTCCCCTGATTACACCGGATAAAAGTATGCTGACAGAGACAGCTTTGGGGCACTACAATATTGAGCTGTTTACATGGCACTGTTTGCATAAATTGGACAAATGAGCTTTGTTCATTTCTTCTTCAACGTGTCAAAAAGTGATGACAATGAGTAATGATTTCGTGCCCTCATGACAATGTACTTATTGCATGGCATTCGTTTCTGTTTTTTTTTCTGATATGTGACAGATTTAAGACTGAGATCAGTCTGTGCTCTCCTCGGGTCTGTGTGTGTATGTTTGTATGTGTCTGTGTGTGCGTGTGTGTATGTGTTTGTATGTGTGTGCGTGTTTTGGTTGTGTGTGGTGTGTGGTGTGTGTGTGTGTGTGTGTGTGGTGTGTGTGGGTGTTGCTGTGCGTGTGTATGTATTACTGCTTGTGCGGTTGCACGCTTGCGCAGAAAAGTTGGTGAATTAGTGTACGTATGTATTTATTCCTAATTCATGTCTGTATGTTTATTTATGTGTTTATCCTTGCAGGTGTTATAATTTTTATATACTTGGATGCTCTTAACAAACCCATCAAATGGCTATGCGAAGATATTCCAATTTTTCAGTTCATCTGGAACAAACAGCAGGACAAGATCAATCAAAAGAAGTCGTGAGGTATGTAAGGACAGACAGACTGAACTTTGAATGCATTTAGTTCAGATCTAAAACTATGAGGGATAAATCAACTAATTATCAACATACGTGCATTGAATGATACTACCGTTTCATGTTATTCCAAATTCACAAAAAAGAAGAGAAATGTATTTTGAAACTGCATATGCAAAAATGAAAACACTTTTGTCAGGCACATAATACACCCACAGAAAATAATCATTCCATTATAAGATGAAACCAGTTAATCTAAATGAAGCTGTTTATGCAATGGAAATATACACACTGGAGAAAAGGTTATTGCTTCAGACTCTTGGAGTCAAAAAAGGAATACACAACTATTTGATTTGTTGTTGAAACTTACTGAGAAATGTTAACAAAGTTAACAAGAAGTCATGTGAAGAATTTACAGCAAAGTTTCATGTCAATTGTGACTCTGTATCATATATACTGGATTTGTAATGGATGTCAAAATATATTTCAGTATCAGGATTTTTGATACGGGATTACGTTCCATCACTTTTTAATGCAGTTTTGAACAAAATGTTTTTAGTGCAAAACGCACCCAGCTGTACTATATAGAAACTGATTCGAAACTAAAGTAATGTATAAAATGTTTTTCTGAGATCTCATGGGAAGCTAGCTTTCAAAAACACTTTTATTTAAAGATGTGAAATTGGCATGACTACAAATAAGAAACGTACAGGAAATCATACCTGCTAGTAATGTGTTGAAAGAAATGAGAGTTAGCAATCGTTACATTATACTGTCTGTAACAATGACAAGAACAGCACTGAACACATGTTTTGGCAATGCGTACAGATAGCACGAGTTTTGGAAAGTGTTTGAAAATTTATTATATGAAAATGTGTTGTAACAATAATCATCCATTTGTTAAAATCGTTCTGTTAATTGGATTTGAAAAAGGGTTTGAAAGTGATATGACACTTGATTTAATCATTCTACTTGCACAGTTACATATCAGTCATTGTAAACTCGGGGAAATGCATCCCAACAATATCTGCTTTGAAACACAACACGGAAAATACGTTATTCAGTGGAAGAACATATTGAAAATATAAATCCAGAACAAAATTAATTTGAATCATTCTACTACACTAGATTCTTTTGTTTAAAGAAAAATAAGATTTAAACCAAAACGACTGTTGAAATGTCTTTTTCAAGAGTGAAATTAGAGACCCATCTTTCTTGATATATCGTCTCTTCTGTCTCTCTCTCTACAGTTGTATATGTATAAGTATACCTTTACATGTTCATTGATAGTGTTTTCAGAATTCAGTCATTATCCTTTGAAGGTGGTTTTGCCTTACTTAACAAAATACTGAGTTTGATTATGCCTCTCTGCAATAGTACAGAACTACCAATTTTTGTTAGTACTGATCCTCAGATTTAAAGCGTGTTTGTGACTTTAAACGCTGGAAGCAGGCTGACAATAAAAAAACTAGCCTCCATCACTAGATCCGTACGTTTTAGTAGAAGAAAGAAAAAAGTTTGTCAAATCTCATCTGTCCTGAACCAGCCAACGGAGTGATGTGAACAACTGACTTGTCCCGGAATCCCAGAGCCGACCCTGTCAAGACAGTTTCATGTAGTGAAATCAAGGGGAATGATTCCAGATGATGTGATGAAGTGCTGCTGACATTTTAATGTTGACAGCACCCCTCACTGCTGTTAGTGCTGATGCTGCTATGGGAGATGGATTGTCTGCTTCAGATATTACCTATTGATCCAACTAGCCTGCTCTTCCTGTAGAATGCTGACTAGAAGGAAAAATGGTCGTAAAAGGAACGAGGAACGGGATAGCTCATGCCTATGTAGATCTATGACCTACACGAAGTTTTCTTGGCGTTACTGCTGATCATGGTGCTGTCTGACTTTGCTTGGCTGAAAGTAGTCGGGGAAGACTTTGACGATTCACTTTGGGAGAGTGGTGGATGTAGTAGTGTTGAGCGTTCATTGACTCACCAGGCCTTCCATCCACCCCTCTCCCATTTTACTTCATTTCAAAACTGACTTGTGTTCGGACCGTTTCTGACAGATATCAGGAACTGGCTTTTAAATTAATATGCTGGCAGGAAGACAAATTGATCATAGAAGACTGCTGAATTATTGATGAGTTTGAGTTATGGATAGTTTAGAGGTGGAAGTAAATTCCTTCTTCTCAAATGTCTGTTTCTTATTCTGCACATCTTTGTCTGTCTCCTGCACTAGTGTGATGCAATATCCCAGATATAGCCAGCAGAATCAGCCAAGCCAAAACGGTATTCAAGAAGCTGAAAAGCGTTCTTACCAACAAAAGCCTATCAGTTAACATCAGAAAGAAAGTTCTTGAACGTTATTTAGAACCGATGATGTTATACGGTTGTGAGGCGTGGACAGTCAACACAAAAGCCAGAACAAGATTGAGGCAGCGGAAATGTGGTTTCTAAGAAGAATGTTGAGTGTTCCATGGACAGCAAATAAACAAACAAACAAAAAACAAACAAAACCCCCCCAAAAAACAACAAAAAACAAACAAAAACAAACAAACAAACAAACAAACAAAAACAACGAGACAGTCTTGATGGAGGCAGACACAAGAAGATCATTGATAAAAAAGATTAGGAAATACAAGCAACAATGATAGGCCATTTTATGAGGAAAGGGGAATTAGAGCACCTAGTCACAACAGGAAAGCTGGAAGTAACACGAACACTAGGTAAACCCAGGGAGAAAATATTGGACGGACTTGCAGAGTCGCTGAGGACAGAGAGGGGGGAGATGTATTTGCAGCGACAAGGGATAGATTCGTGTGGAGGGCAATGATCGCGGCAGGACACATGATGATGATGAATATCCCAGGGCCTCAGAGCTGTGCCTGTCAACAGAATTTTATGAAGTGAAATCAAGGGGATTCTGACTTTTAACTTCTGACAAGCCCCTTAATCATTGTCTCTGTCCAATATGGCGAATGAGTAATGGATTGCCCTACTAACAGATATGGTCCTTTTTTTTTTTTTATCCTACTAGCCCTCTTTTTCCTCTACGATGCTTGTTGGAATGAAAAACGGTTTTACTGAAGAAAAGCGACAAGAAGAAGTAGCAGGCCTGTGTAAGTCTATGACACAACACGACCTTTTATTGGCAATGAGTACCGGTTATGACGCTGTTTCCTTTTAGGAACAAGAAAAAAACAAAAACAAACAAACAAACAAAAAACGGAAAAAAATGAGAACGTGTGTTTAATACAACTAGACAAGGCAGACACAAAGTTTTTTGCCAACTGTCTTTGTCAAGCGTAAGATCACAAACAAACAAACAACAACAACAAACACCAAATACAAAAATTAGGAGAAAAAGACTGAAACTTCCCTGCTGCTTCGTCCAAACAAACAACAAACAAACACCAAATACAAATATTAGGAGAAAAAGACTGAAACTTCCCTGCTGCTTCGTCCAAACAAACAAACACCAAAATACAACAATTAGGAGAAAAAGACTGAAACTTCCCTGCTGCTGCTATTTCATTTTGTTTTGTTTGGCTGCCAGTAGTCATAAAAGATTGGAGTCATTCACTGTGGGGAGAGTAATGGATGTTGTGTTAGGAGTCCACTGACCCACTAAGCTTATCATTACCTTTCCCATGCTCGCCTTTGACCCAAGCAAGAAGTTGTGGCCTTGTATGTTTTTGAAGTCAGCAAGAAAATCACATAACATGTAATTAGAGACAGGCTGCTGGAATATCAGTAGATTTTAACCATGGAGGGAAGAGAATACAAAATTTATACCTTCACCGTATGTATCATCTTTAACATACCTGCCCTCTTAAATCTCCTCTCTCAGTCTTCCAATTCAAAACATTTCATCGTGACCAGAGAGAAAACTGCTACGACGTACGTCTCTATTTTCTTGTTTTATTCTCCCTGCCGTGAAACTCTACTTTCAAACAAAGGTACATTGCAATCACCAAGCGATGACATTAACATGAATAAATCATGCATCCAGGCTTACCACAAAGAAGCATACGCATTTATTGTACATAACATGACTTCTTCAGGCATTTAATCAAGTGCCCTTCCTCAACTTTTCTGTGTGTGAGTACGAATGCATGCAACACCACTCAAGCACGCACACACAACTACGCGCGCGCACACACACACACACACACACACACACACACACACACACACACACACACACACACACACACACGCACGCACCCACGCACATACACATACACACACACATACACGCACACAAAACATGAAGTCGTGCCCACACGTACACACACACGCTCCAACGTTTTGCATTGCACTTCACTTTCATTCACAGACATCTGATTGTCAAAAACAACCAATTTAACAAACAATACTAAATCCTGCAAACATTAATTAAAAGGAAGAGAGAGAGAGAGAGAGAGAGAGAGAGAGAGAGAGAGAGAGAGAGAGAGAGAGAGAGAGAGAGAGTGATAGAGAGAGAGAGCGCGTGTGTGTATGTATGTACATGTTCATACATACATATGTATATAATGTTATATTGGTAACAACAATGATAATACTGAATATGATAGTAAAATACTACTACTACTACTACCACCACCACCCTTACTACTACTACTACTACTACTACTGCTACCACTTCTACTACTAATAAAGTGATGATGATGATGATGACGACGACGACGATGACGACGACGACAACAACGACAACAGCATTAACAACAACAACAGCAACAATAATAAAATATAATAATAATAATAATGATGATAATAATAATAATAATAATAATTTTAATAATGATGATGATGATGATGATGATGATGATGATGATGATGATGATGATGATGATGATGCCGACGACGATGACGTCGACGACGATGACAACGATGACGACGACGACGACGACGATGATGATGGTGATGATGATATCAACAACAACAACAACAACAACAACAACAACAACAACAACAACAACAACAACAACACTAATGATAATGTTGATGTTCATGCTCATAATGGTAATGTTATGATGATATTGATGAGATTTCTTTTTTACGTGCCAAATAGTGAAAAACAAATCAAAACAAAGTGAACCCTCATCATTCATTAAAACATTCCACGACAATGACAAAGACTCAAGGGCACAAAGTAAATGCACATTGGGGGGGGGGGGAGGACAGGAGGGCAAGGGGGAGAAGGGTTGGGCATGTAGCTTGGGAAATCAGTGCTGGACAAAAAGGTACAGTAAAGTTCGGGCTATAAGCCGCGACTTTTCCCCCCCAGCTTTAACCCCTGCGGCTTAAAAAAACCGATGCGGCTTATTTGCGGATTTTCCCCGATCCCAGGAGCGTCACGTTCTCGTATATTCTTAGCTTCTCTTTAACTCACCAAACTCGTGTTTACCGTTCATGAATTTTCTGGTGAGCTCCATGTTAAAGTATTAATTGTACACGTTAAGGTGCTAACTGTTAACAGTTTACGTTTTTAAATCAAATCCGCACACATTGAAGCATTTGGATCGGTATTCAGATTTGCTCTGCTCAAGCGTACGCCCTCATCATGCCGAAAACGCGACGTAATGCCTACGAAGCAGCCTTCAAGTTGAAGGCAATCGACCTGGCCATCGAAAAAGTGCGGCTTATAAACCAGTGCGGCTTATGTGTGAATAAAGTTAAGATTTTTCTATAATTTAGTGGGTGCGGCTTATATACCAGTGCGCCCAATAGCCCGAACTTTAAGGGTAGTCTTCATGTTAGACTTGAAAGAAAAAAGAGAATATGACTATGAAAGAGACAGGGGAAACTCATTCGACTTGTATGGACCAAACACAAAGTTGACGAATGATTGATCATACTGATGAAAATTAATGATACTAAGCATGTGTTCAATATACCAGTAAACAGCTACAAAGTAATGTATTGCTCAGTTTGACTGTTAATTGTTCACGATACATCCAATCACATTTGAGCAGGATTGAATTCATCAAGAAATTACGATTGTACAGCTGAAGCTGACGTCTTAATTTCATTCTTTCCCTAAATGTTATCAGCGTATATTTTATCTTTTGCAACCATTACTGCTAGGTGGAGTGCTTTGCAGACATCAAAATATAATCAATTACACGATCCTTCTCATAATCTGAGACATTGCGAAAACTCATAATTTTTTCATTTCAGTGTTCATTGATTAAATTAGTTTACTGAGCCGAAAGAAAGTTTTGAAATTTTCACCAGAATTACTGAGCGTGGCCACAGTCCCATAACCCATGTTTCATGTTCTCTTTCTTTTAGTCTTAAAATACACAAATTGTAATTTACTATTCCCGTTTTCTCCAAGATTATGTTTACTTGTGAGATTTTAATGATACAGTTGTAACTGAAGCCATATCGATTTTACTTTCCTAATTTTTTCTCTATACTATCCTTACACTCCATTTCTTTTCTGAAGATACGTTCCCATTTATCACTACAGTGTTGTTTCTTTCTATCTTTGAACATCTTGTAACATACTACTGAACCCTCGGCGTTCATTTATCAATGTATTCATTGATTTAGCCATACACGATCTCTTAAAATCTTCAATTTTTGAACGGACTTGCAGAGTGGCTGAGGACAGAGAGAGTGGAAGATGTACTTGCAGCGACAAGCGATAGATTGGTATGGAGGGCTATGATTGCCAACACCATGTGGCAAGGCACATGATGATGATGATGATGATTATGATCTTTAATTGTTATACATACATATATATATTCATATATGTATATATATATATATATTAATTATTATATATGTATATCTATATATATGCATATATATATATATATTATATGTATGTATATATATATGACATGAAATCTTGAGTCCACTGGCTGTATTAAGAGCCAGTCAGCCTGTGTCCCACCTATGAGGTGAACCCACGACTGCTGCATCATCAGCATGACACTCTAGTCAACAGAGCTGGTGGCGCCAAGATAGATACGTTACATGCTACATCCAGCCATGCCTTAATGTCAATAATAACAGAGCATAGCAGAGAGCTGATGGTGCCAAGTTAGATACGTTACATGCTACATCCAGCCA
>CM060306.1:92704616-92739616 GCA_030674185.1 Monoplex corrugatus | reverse complement strand
ACACACACACACACACACACACACACACACACAAACATCTTTAGACAAGTCACTTTCCAACTTTGACAATCCTGCAGACTGTATTGTTTTACACTGTGGTGTCCACGAACTGAATAGCAAAGATCTCAAAGCAACAACACAAAATTTAGCTTCTTCCATCAAACATATAACACAAAAATATCCAAACACAAAGATAGTCATCAGCAAGGTCGCCCCTGTACGACATTCACGTATGGAAGTTCGGCGGAATTTGTTTAACGCCTTTTTATCTGCTGAACTTGTTAACATAAAAAATCTATCATTTGTCTCCTATGATAACCTTCGAACTAACCAGCAGTTTCTACAGGACAATATTCACCCCACCGCCAGAGGAAGCAGCGTGATAGCGGGGAACCTGGGAAGACACATTCGGGATCTATTTTGGGAGACGCCTAGAAGACCAGGAGGATCACGACCTTCACGGCCACACGCCTCTAGATTCTCCCGAGGACCGTTCCCCTATTTTGACAGCTATGAACCGTGGTGGCTGTCATACAACATGTTTTGAATGAATAGTAGTAGATCTACAGTGACCAACGTTTCATGTCACAGGACTTTTTCCTCGTCATCTCTGACAGTTCTCTTGGTGAAAGTGTATAAACGCTAGGAATTAGTCAGTCAGGACTCAGACTATAATCTCTGTACATTTGAAGGCGTGTATACTATTATTTAATTTATTTATAATTTATTTCTGTTCTAGATCAAAAGTCTTATCTTGATTAGTAGGACTTCTTTTCTCCATAGTTTTACTCATTTTTTGTTTCTACCTTTACTTTGTAGTAAAAGTAATCATTCCCCCCCCCCTCCCCATTTTCCTCGTACACAGAAAACCAAATATACGTGATTTTCAAACAAATCACCGTTAATTGAAAATAAGGGATTAGCCGACTATGAAAATCAATTTTTTACAGTGGAATTGTAGGTCTATTTCCACCAATTCAGCATACCTGGAACATTTCCTTGCCTCAAATCAGTGTGAAGTCTTGATTCTGCAGTCGCTTAATGTTATACCAACCAAACTTCCCAATTTCCAAAATTACTATTATCCACCAGTGTATGCCTATGGGAATCCCGGGAAGAAAGTAGCCACTGCGATATACATACTTAAAGAGTTACAATATCACATATTTACTTCCCCAGTTTTAACGTCAACTGAAGACTTACACGCTTGTGCCGCTACAGTACAATTCAGTAATTCTTTTATCCTGAACGTTTTGTCAGTCTACCTGCCAACAGGTCCAAATGACCACAACACAGAATGGTTGCGCACGATTCCGGATCTGCTGCACGGTAAATGGCTAATAGGTGGAGACTTTAATTCCCACTCCCCGTTTTGGAAAAAGATTGCTGTACTGTGACAAGCAATCGTTTAGTAGAAAATATAGTTGACAGTTCGCTTTACCTTTTGAATGATGGGAGTGTCACTAGAATTCCTGATATTTCCAAACATCGGGCAACAGCCATCGATCTGTCTTTAATCTCACCAGAATTAGTACCCTGCTGTACCTGGGACACTCACAGAGATACTTTAGGAAGTGATCACTTACCTATCCTCATAACACTAACTAACGAAAACATCAGGATGAAAGACAGCATTCCTGATATTATACCAAAATATAATTATACACGCGCTGATTGGTCCTTGTTTCAGACTGTTCTTTCTAATCGAGATTTCACACATTATGAAAGTGAAAATGTAGACGTTATGTTTTCTAAATTCCAGGAGTCAGTTCTAGCTGCTGCAGACCTTTCCATCCCGAAACTCAAAACTTTTAAGTCTAATAACCGTTTGGGTAATGTTTGGTGGACGGAGGTATGTGAGCAAGCAGTTCAGTATAAAAAAGAGAAATACAAAATCTGCATCAAAAGCAGGAAACCTGAAGATCATATGGAAATGAAAAAAGCTAACACCCAGTGTAATAAAATCATCGCTGAAGCAAAGAAAAATTACTGGGCATCATACTGCACAAAAGAAATTTCAGATTTCAAGGATTTCCATAAAGTATGGACAAAAATGAATCAAATGAAAAATGGAGCCAACTTACCTAGGTGTCCAATAATGATTGATACAAGTCACAAATTTCTTTCCGACATGGACAAAGCTGAAACTTTTGTGGAACTTTTTGCCCAAAATAGTAAAGTAGATGGTTTGACTCCTACCTGCAAACACTACAGGGAAATGGCAGCTAACAACCCTATCTACACTGATCCAATACCTCAAAATGATCTCTGGTTTAATTCTCCAATCACCTTAGAAGAGTTAAAAAACACTATCTTGTCTCTGCGCAACAAAAGGAGTTCGGTAGGTGTTGATGCAGTTTCAACTGAAATGATTAAACATCTTCCAGAAAACTATATTATTTTTTTACACAAAATTTTTCAGAAATGCTGGGCTGGTGGAACTATACCACAATTATGGCAAACGTCTGTTGTTATACCAGTATTAAAAGCAGGAAAGCCTAAAAACAATAAAAACAGTTACAGACCTATTGCTTTAACGTCCCATACGAGCAAACTATTGGAAAAATTGGTATTAAACAGACTTGTACATTACTGTGATAAAAATAACGTTATTCCAGTAAATCAGGCTGGTTTTAGAAAAGGGAGATCTACAGTTGAGCACCTGGTTAAACTTACCACTCACATCAAGAAAGAGTTTGCCCGCAGAAAAAGTCTTTTAGCTACATTTTTTTATGTGAAAAAAGCTTACGATCAAGTTTGGCATACGCGTTTATTGTACAAGCTGAAATCTATTGGTTTATCTGGCAATATGTATGATTACATTAAGTCTTTTTTAGCCAATAGAACTATTCAGGCAAGAGTGGGAACTAGTTATTCTACTTCACGACATCTTGATATGGGAATTCCACAAGGTTCAGTGATAGCACCGCTTTTATTTAATATCCTTATACAGGATCTTCCTAAAGCACTCTCAAATCGTGTTGTTTTGGCACAGTATGCTGATGATATATGTATTTGGATGAATATTACTTTAAAAAAGACAACTCCACAGAGAGCACAGAATTACATTAGGAAATTGTATCAATCTGATCTTGATAATCTTGGAAACTATATGTTAGAAAATGGTCTGTCGTTGTCAGCGGAAAAAACTAACATGATGCTATTTAATTCTGGTGGTACTTTAAGTAACTTGCCTACTTTCAGATTGCTTGGTGAAGTGTTACATTACAAACAGGTTGTAAAATTTCTGGGAGTCTTTATGACATCGAAATTAAACTGGAATGTCCATTTTGATTATATTTCAACAAAAGCAAGAAAAGCCCTAAATTTTCTAAAGATAATAAGCCGATTACCTTGGGGAATGGATACGAACATACTAATTCATCTGTCAACAGCACTTGTACGATCTAAATTATCCTATGCGCAAGAAGTGTTTTTCAGTTCACCAAAATATTTATTAAAGAAGATACAAAGCTTAGACTGCAAAAGTATTAAAATTGCTCTAGGTGTCCCTACTCATGCCTCTAATCTGGAAACGTACAAAGTTGCTGGAATTCTGCCTCTGAACAACTATCGTGAGCTAGCGACAGCAAAATTTGCAGTTAGAACTACTTCACAAACGGACAATTTTGTGAGTAAGGAAATTAAAATCAGGTCTGATGTTGACTTTCCAAAGCGAGCAAAAAGCATTTCATCACAAATGACTGTTTCAACTTACATATCTGACTTGGTCAAACAGTCTAACATAAATATGGATGAAATAGCTGAGACACCATCAACAACGCCTATCCCTACATGTGAAATGCAAAAAGCCTCTTTTGATATTGATTATACAGACGCTAAGAAATCTGAAAACGTCAACATTTCGATATCCACAGCAAGAGAACACATCGATGAAAAATACCGTACCCACCTTCACATTTTTACCGATGGATCAGTCTTAGAAAATAAATGTGCTGGAGCAGCATTTTATGTTCCAAAATTTAAGATTAAAAAAGTCATTTTTCGTTGGGGCAAACTTATCGATCTTTACAGCGGAATTAGTCGCTATTAATCAAGCATTGCATTATCTAGTAAATCTTAAACCCATGTCTTTCAAAGTAGTTCTCTTTGTTGACTCAAAATCTGTATTATATGCCTTACGGTCTTTTAATGCCGACACAAGACCTGATTTAATTACTGAGGCAAATCATCTTATACATCGTTTAAGGGTCAAAGGTACAGATATCAGTTTATGCTGGGTGCCTTCTCATGTTGGTCTTCACGGCAACGAAGTAGTTGACAGAGCAGCTAAGCAAGGCGCCCAGAATGCTGATAATGCTATATGTATGTATAAATGAATGATTCCACAATCCCATATGATCACAGTAATTGAAGGCAGTAGTACGTAGTAGTGGAAGAATATTTATGTATATCAACAATGGAGATCCTTCGTCAAAAGGTAATTCTTTAATTATAACATGAAGAGAAAAGAGGTGAGCAGATCCTTCAGATCAGTTGGCAGTCAGTTTTTACTCTGCAGGCAACCGTCTTTTAACCCATACTGTTTTCATGCCGTATTCTTTCACCCTTGGTGGTCGATGACATGCAGTAAGCCGTGAAAACACCTTAAATGAACACCAAATCAAATCAGTCTCAAATGTCTGTTGGTTAACATTTTTTGATTTTTTAAGCAGCAGAAAAGTTTCAATCTTTTTCTCCTAATTTTTGTGTTTGGTGTTTGATTGTTTGTGATTTTGCATTCGCGCCTGACAAAAGCCTGTTGGCGGAAAATGTGTGCCTGTCTTGTTTGGTTTGTATCAAATACGCGTTCTGATTCTATTTTCGTGTTTTTTCTGGTTCTTGTCTTAATACACTTCATCGACAGATGTGTGGAAAGAGTAACAGGATCAATGTGAGAACATATCATGTCATTCTCACTGACTGTGTAAACGCAGACAAAGTGATTGAAGAACGCCCTATGTTTGGGTCGATACACTAAACAGATTATGTTAGAAGACAGCGAGACGTGGAAAGACTGAGGGAGACTGGTGTGTGTGAAGGAAATCTGGTTAGTTTCCGACAGTCACTATCCGTGGATGGATTCCAGATGAAAATGGAAAATGTCACTGATGTGGTTTGGGGATAAACACGTGTTTAGGTACAACGTGATCCGATGGCTTGTTGGTAGAGGACCCTTAACCTTCCCCACCTTATTTTCCAGTAGCAGGCACATACATTCAGACGTACAGAAAGAGTTAAATACTGACAGACGGAGAGACACACTAGATGGTTCCTTAACTAAATGAATACTGCACCTCTATTAAATAAGACTGTTCCTTTACTAAATGAAGACTGCACCTCTATTAAATAAGGCTGTACCTTTACTAAACGAAGACTGCATCTCTATTAAATAAAACTGTTCCTTTACTAAATGAATACTGCACCTCTATTAAATAAGACTGTTCCTTTACTAAATGAAGACTGCACCTCTATTAAATAACATGGTTCCTTTACTAAATGAATACTGCACCTCTATTAAATAAAACTGTTCCTTTACTAAATGAATACTGCACCTCTATTAAATAAGGCTGTACCTTTACTAAACGAAGACTGCACCTCTATTAAACAAGACTGTTCCTTTACTAAATGAATACTGCACCTCTATTAAATAAGACTGTTCCTTTACTAAATGAATACTGCACCTCTATTAAATAAGACTCTTCCTTTACTAAATGAAGACTACAGCTCTATTAAATAAGACTGTTCCTTTACTAAATGAAGACTGCACCTCTATTAAATAAAACTGTTCCTTTACTAAATGAATACTGCACTTCTATTAAATAAGACTGTTCCTTTACTAAATAAAGACTGCACCTCTATTAGATAAGACTGTTCCTTTACTAAATGAAGACTGCACCTCTATTAAATAAGACTGTTCCTTTACTAAATGAATACTGCACCTCTATTAAATAAGACTGTTCCTTTACTAAATAAAGACTGCACCTCTATTAGATAAGACTGTTCCTTTACTAAATGAAGACTGCACCTCTATTAAATAAGACTGTTCCTTTACTAAATAAAGACTGCACCTCTATTAGATAAGACTGTTCCTTTACTAAATGAATACTGCACCTCTATTAAATAAGACTGTTCCTTTACTAAATAAAGACTGCACCTCTATTAGATAAGACTGTTCCTTTACTAAATGAAGACTGCACCTCTATTAAATAAGACTGTTCCTTTACTAAATGAAGACTGCACCTCTATTAAATAAGGCTGTACCTTTACTAAACGAAGACTGCATCTCTATTAAATAAAACTGTTCCTTTACTAAATGAATACTGCACCTCTATTAAATAAGACTGTTCCTTTACTAAATGAAGACTGCACCTCTATTAAATAACATGGTTCCTTTACTAAATGAAGACTGCACCTCTATTAAATAAGACTGTTCCTTTACTAAATAAAGACTGCACCTCTATTAGATAAGACTGTTCCTTTACTAAATGAATACTGCACCTCTATTAAATAAAACTGTTCCTTTACTAAATGAATACTGCACTTCTATTAAATAAGACTGTTCCTTTACTAAATAAAGACTGCACCTCTATTAGATAAGACTGTTCCTTTACTAAATGAAGACTGCACCTCTATTAAATAAGACTGTTCCTTTACTAAATGAATACTGCACCTCTATTAAATAAGACTGTTCCTTTACTAAATAAAGACTGCACCTCTATTAGATAAGACTG
Organism: Monoplex corrugatus; assembly: GCA_030674185.1. Taxonomy (NCBI): domain Eukaryota; kingdom Metazoa; phylum Mollusca; class Gastropoda; order Littorinimorpha; family Ranellidae; genus Monoplex; species Monoplex corrugatus. Next base: position 92,732,882 of record CM060306.1, on the reverse strand, counting down.
TTCCTTTACTAAATGAAGACTGCACCTCTATTAAATAAGACTGTTCCTTTACTAAATAAAGACTGCACCTCTATTAGATAAGACTGTTCCTTTACTAAATGAATACTGCACCTCTATTAAATAAGACTGTTCCTTTACTAAATAAAGACTGCACCTCTATTAGATAAGACTGTTCCTTTACTAAATGAAGACTGCACCTCTATTAAATAAGACTGTTCCTTTACTAAATGAAGACTGCACCTCTATTAAATAAGGCTGTACCTTTACTAAACGAAGACTGCATCTCTATTAAATAAAACTGTTCCTTTACTAAATGAATACTGCACCTCTATTAAATAAGACTGTTCCTTTACTAAATGAAGACTGCACCTCTATTAAATAACATGGTTCCTTTACTAAATGAATACTGCACCTCTATTAAATAAAACTGTTCCTTTACTAAATGAATACTGCACCTCTATTAAATAAGGCTGTACCTTTACTAAACGAAGACTGCACCTCTATTAAACAAGACTGTTCCTTTACTAAATGAATACTGCACCTCTATTAAATAAGACTGTTCCTTTACTAAATGAATACTGCACCTCTATTAAATAAGACTCTTCCTTTACTAAATGAAGACTACAGCTCTATTAAATAAGACTGTTCCTTTACTAAATGAAGACTGCACCTCTATTAAATAAAACTGTTCCTTTACTAAATGAATACTGCACTTCTATTAAATAAGACTGTTCCTTTACTAAATAAAGACTGCACCTCTATTAGATAAGACTGTTCCTTTACTAAATGAATACTGCACCTCTATTAAATAAGACTGTTCCTTTACTAAATGAATACTGCACCTCTATTAAATAAGACTGTTCCTTTACTAAATAAAGACTGCACCTCTATTAGATAAGACTGTTCCTTTACTAAATGAAGACTGCACCTCTATTAAATAAGACTGTTCCTTTACTAAATAAAGACTGCACCTCTATTAGATAAGACTGTTCCTTTACTAAATGAATACTGCACCTCTATTAAATAAGACTGTTCCTTTACTAAATAAAGACTGCACCTCTATTAGATAAGACTGTTCCTTTACTAAATGAAGACTGCACCTCTATTAGATAAGACTGTTCCTTTACTAAATGAAGACTGCACCTCTATTAAATAAGACTGTTCCTTTACTAAATGAAGACTACACCTCTATTAGTTAAGCCTGTTCCTTTACTAAATGAAGACTGCTTTTCTATTGAATAAGAATGTACCGTTACTAAATGAAAACTGCACCTCAGTTAAATAAGAATATTCCTTTACTAAATGAAGACTACACCTCTATTAGATAAGCCTGTTCCTTTACTAAATGAAGACTGCTTTTCTATTGAATAAGAATGTACCGTTACTAAATGAAAACTGCACCTCAGTTAAATAAGAATATTCCTTTACTAAATAAAGTCTGTTCTTCACTAAACACTTCTACTGCTTCAGCTTAAGCACAAGCGTACATTTTACGTTGAACATGTTCAATGCTTTCTCCTTCTGAATCTTGACAGTGGATAACGTGGAAGATCTTTTGAAACCTTCATTTGTGGCCAGCTAATCAAATCAGACCCCAGTTTCTGTTAGCTTAAACCTTGGGCATAGGAAACGTGTCTTTCTGATTCGTTTTAAGACAGTTCGTGGATAGATGAGAGAGAGAGAGAGAGACAGACAGACAGACAGACAAACAGATAGACAGACAGACAGACAGAGAGAGACAGAGAGAGACAGAAAAGGAGAGAGAGAGACAAAAAGACAAAAGGACAGAGAGAGACAGAGATAAACAGAGAGAGAGAGAGAGAGAGAGAGAGAGAGAGAGAGAGAGAGAGAGAGAGAGAGAGAGAGTAACACGATAATGTGAAAACAGCTTATATCATTCTCTCTGACTGTATAAACGTATGCAACGTGATTGAAAAACACCCTATGTTTAGGTCAATACGCTAAAAAGATTACGTTCGAACAGAACGAGAAGTGGAAACACTGAAGGAGAATGGTGTGAAGGAAATCTAGTTAGTTTCCGAGAGTCACCGTTCGTGGATGGATTCCAGACGAAAATGGACAATGTCAATGATGTGGTTTGGGGATAAATACTTGTTTCGGTAGAACGTGCTCCGACGATTTGTTGGCAGAAGACTCTATCCCACCCTGTTTTCCACAAGCAGGCACAGACACTCAAGCGTACAAAAACAAACGCTGACAAAAAAAAGAAAAAAAAAAAGAAAAAAGAAAAACAACCCACAAAAAAACCTACAAAACAGAATCAAGAACAGGACGGTATTTGTCAGACGCACCACCGAGACGTGATATTCTGTCATCGGTTCTATATATACAAATAAATATATGGTGAAAACAGTTTAAACGTGCCAGTAGATATTTCATGTCAGATAAACATTTCTATAGTGTAGAACAAAACCACTATTCAGGACTACTATAGAAATGTGATTCCAAAAATAATAGCTTTCACTCAATCTCATCTCAATCATATGTGACCTCCCAACACAAAATCAGTCTCAACTAGCATTTTGGGCATTTTGAGATATACATATCACTGGAAAATGTACATTCTGCTGATTATTTTGGTAATTGAATAAAGCTTGTACTCAAAAAAAAAATGTAGAAGTTATGTATGTTTAATGTCATTAAGTTGTATGACGGCCATTTTGAGGAAACGGCCTCTAAAGTTTTTGTGTGCTCTCCTACACATTTTCCTTAAATTTCTTTATTTGGTGGCTTTGACCCAGTTTGTTTCTAATTTTCGCTGTCATTATCTGAAAGGTGTATCAAAGAGCTTTCCATCAGTATGTTACATGTGCAGGTACTGTACAGGTTACGGTTCATAATAAGAGACAAAAATAGGTACTTTTGGTAGGAAATTGCGTTCTTTCTGCTGCGATCAGTGCATTAAAATACCGATTTAAATTGATTAATAATATTTTTTCATGAAAAATATTTCTGTGGGGAATAGATTATAGTCTACAGAAATCAATTTTAGAGGCCGTTTCCTCAAAATGGCCGTCATACAACTTAATGACTTTAAACATACATAATTCTACATTTTTTGAGTACAAGCTTTATTCTAGTACCAAAATAATCAGCAGAATGTACATTTTCCAGTGATATGTATATCGCAAAATGCCCAAAATTCTAGTTGAGACTGATTTCGTGGTGTAAGGTCACAAATACAGGCAGACACAGAATGAAAGAAAAACACACGCACCAAGACACACTTGACAAGACCTAAAAAACTGTAGAGTGTAATATTCAACAGACATAAGAGATGTTTCTAAAAATTCATACACCGAAAGCGTAAAATTGAAGTGGTTGTAAATTTACATCGTTAATCCCTTTTCTCACATTGGACACAGCGGCAGGGAAGTTTCAGTCTTTTTTTTCAAAATTTTTGCATCTGGTGTTTGATTGTTTGTAATCTTACGCTTGAAAAAGGCCAGTTGGCCGAAAATTTGTGCCTGTCTTGTCTTGTATTAAATACGCATTCGTATTCTTCTTTCGTGTTTTTTTCTGGTTCCTGTTTGCTTGAACGCGGGCAGTCACACTTGTTTTGGATATCGTTCATATGTTTATGACACAAATGTACTAAACACAATGGATATAGAGGCCACGACATACCGTGAAAGATATCAAATCAAACTTAAATAGACTGGCAACTCAACGACCTGCTGCCCTATAATATCCTCATCACCGCTTCCTTCTTGTTTTTTTTCCGAATGACAACAACAACAACAACAACACAACAACAACGAAAAAAAAGAAGAATATATGAAATCAGAAGGATAGCACGAAACAGTCAGGTACAAGGCAATACTTATGCACAGTCAACATATGTTAACTAGAATAACGTCTACAGCTTTTTATTTATTCCAATCGTTTTCACACTTTTTCCTTCTATACTTCGGCGACGGATAGGTGAAAACAACTTTCCAAGCTTTCTACATGGGCAACAGACCAAATCAATTCTCAAACGCTGTTGGCTTAAATCATGGACTTAGGAACCTTGACTTCCTGATCTGCCTGCAGGCCATTCGCAGATAGAAGTGCGGAGAGAGTAACTGGATAAATGTGAGGACAGATCATTTCATTCTCATTGATTATGTAAATACAGGCAAACTGGTTGAGCGTTTCCCAGGACAGGGTCAATACGGCTAAAAAGATTATTTTCAAGCAGAGCAAGACAGAGGAGGACTGAGGGGAACCTGTTTTGAAGGAAATCTGGTTAGTTTCCGAGAGGTGACGTTTGTAGATGGATTCCAACAAAAAAAAAGTGAAATTCTGTGATGTAGTTTTGGAATAAATATTTGTTGAAATAGACATAGTTCCCAGTACTTCGTGACAGAGGACTCTAGCCTACCTTGTTTAACCCTTTGACTCCTGCACCCTGTCCATCAGCATCCCGCATTGTCAACCATGCCATGCAGGAAGCTGGTGGATAGGGTGAGAGAGTCAAAGTATCAGGAAGCTGGTGGATAGGGTGAGGGAGTCAAAGGGTTAATACAGATGGACATAGACACACTTATCAGATGCAGTGCACTCAGAAAGACAGAGAAGCGCACCAAAACACGCTTCATCAGGCTTCCAAGGAAAGAAAAAGAAGAAGAAAAAAGAGAGAACGAAACAAAGAAAGAAGGAAAAAAAGTAAAACAAAACACAAATTAGACTACAATAAATCTTAATAATCTCCCATCTGTCATCTTGTTCAATAATGACATGATGAAAACAACTTACGTGCTCTGTGAGGCATTTTATGGGATTTTTTGTCAGATTTCAAAATGAATTCCGAAACAGGGAATGGTGGTTCAATGATTGGTGTGATTTCGCTAAAACTGCACACAACGGCAGGACATTTATTTTATAGTATCCAGTTATAGTCCACGCCGATCTAAATGTTGGATCATTTCGGTCCACACTGATGTATTACCAGTCACATACAACAGAAGAACTTCAAAATAAAACGTTTGAAATGAAATAATAAAATTAGTGAACACTTTAGGCAGACACAAAGCAGTTCTAGTACTAAATGAACGCTTATTTTTACCATAATCAAATAAACAAGTCACCATCTTCTATTTTATGCTAATCGTTTTAGAGCTCATTCCCACAGAAATCCTGAAAGCGGACAGCGTGGAGTAAGTTTTGATGACTCCTCTTTGTGGACAACAAATTGCATTAAATCCCGACTCGTGTTAGCTTATATCACGGGTTTAGGAACCTTGGCTTCTTGATCTGCCTCGAGGCAGTTCTTAGAGAGATGTGTGTGGAGAGAGAGAGAGAGAGAGAGAGATTTGATTTTGGTTCAGTTTTTACGTCGACACCCACCTCAGGTGATATGGCCGACGGGGATAACCATCCTGGGGAAGTGGGGGAAGGGGAACCTATCTAATCCTATACTGACACCACCAGAACAACAATGATGTTAAGATGGGACAGTGAGAAGGCCAGTTTTAATATAGCGCACCCCGGGATTTGAACCCACAACCATTAGCATGTGAATCCGACACTCAAACCAACTGAGCTATCGAGGCCCGCGAGAGAGAGAGAGAGAGAGAGAGAGAGAGAGAGAGAGAGAGAGAGAGAGAGAGAGAGAGAGAGAGAGAGAGAGAGAGAGAGAGAGAGTAATTCGATTAATGTCAGGTCAGATCATTTCATTTTAATCGATTATGTAAAGATAGGCAAAGTGATGAGGTACGCCATGGGATACAGTGGGTATGGTTAAAAAGATTATTTTCGATTAGAGCGAGACGTAGAAAGTCTGAGTGAAACCAGATGTGAAGGAAACCTAGTCAATTTTAGAAAGACAGAGACGGGTACATTACATGTATAACAAACTCGATTATACTGGTGTAAATAGGATCATTCTTTATAGACGTACTATCGAAACGTGATAATCTGCTGTCTATCGTCCATGTTAAACTGAAATGCTGAAATTATTTCTGCCAAATAAGTTTTTTTTTTTACACGGAAGAATCATTCAGGTAATTTTGTAGAATAGTTGTTCAGTGACTGACTGCACTTTTTGCAAACCTGAACCAAACTTCTGGTTTGTTTCGTAGTGTCCAATATTTTAATGTTTGGACCGATCCAGTCGAAATATTGAATCATTAGTCAAGCCCATACTTATACATTAATGACTACTAACCAAAAGAGACATACAAATTAAAACTGGTGATAGCCATTGGCTAAGAGATGACGAAATTTTGCTCACATATTTTCATTTTCCTTAAAGAGAAACACATGAACGGACACACATGAATAGACACAAAGACAGACACACATCCCTCCATTGAAGTGTCATAATCCCTATTTAAAAAGGGAGATAAAAATGAATAAGTAACAAAGTTCAATACGAAGTAACAAAGTTTATCTTAAATAACGGTTTTGTTTTACAATTTCTTTGTATTCTGATGTCAATAATAAATTAATTTTGAACAAACAAGGATTTCTATGGCACTGTTTGGTTAAAATGTCTACTCTTACATCCTTTAACAACTGGACACGAAAGTACAAAGTGAATTTCGGCTTGGCACAATAACAGAAGTTAAGGTAAGCAGTTGATCGTCTGGAACGTTAGTGGTGAAAGTATGTCTGAAATAGTTCATCTAAATTTTGTTACCGTATGTTTAAATATGGATTATGATTTATTGACAAGCAAGTTTGAACACAAGAAGTTAAATGATCTATAAAAAGTCAAACTGATACTCATCGGTGTATCAATATTCCAAATCTGCCATTTACAATCGATTAATCTGTGAACAAAATCAAGTATAAAACCATTCACATCCCAACACCCTGTAACATACATAACCAAACCCATATTCGGATAATGCTATTCTTATTTAAGTCACACAAACAGACACAAAGACAGGTACATCAAAGCATACTTGAACAGGGTTTAAAGATTCGGAAACACTTCACCAACGATAAACCAAAGCGTGTAACCTTGTCATCTGTCTTTCGTATCATAAAGGACATATTGAAAATGATTTATATGTGTAATAAGACATCATATGGCAGGTAATAAAATTGTTTCAAAATGTAAACCGGGAACAATATTTAGAGACTTCTAAAGAAGGGCTGGTAAATAACTGACAGCATTACGCTAAGACTGACCTAACTGCCAGCACTGTTGTATCACAGTAAAAGCAAGGGGAGATGGCGTCAGCATCGATTACTTCGGGCTCTCACTGTCAATAAACTTGGTGGAGCGCATGATTCGTCTTTGCACTTCCTTGAACATACCGAAATTGAAATTAAAGCTTCAGGACGTACCACCAGTCGCCATGTCATGATGCCATAGGGTTATGCCAATGGACTGATGACAGGAAGGTTGTGAGTTCGAATCCCCATCACATTGAATCTTGGTGGTTTTTTTGTTTTTTTGTTTTTGTCCCTAAGAGTGGAATGATACTTGTATATACTTAAATGTATTAGTCTATAGTAATCAGAAAGTTGTAATTACTGTTTCGTGTAATTGTGAGTTTCCTTCCGCCTTCTAATTGCTTGTTGTTGGTTTTTTTTTGGTCGTTGTTGTTGTTTGTTATTGTTGTTTTGGGTTTTTTGTTTTTGTTTATATCTTTTCTATTTTATATGAAAAACGCTTTTAGTCTTTGTTTTAGTTTTTATTTTCTTCATTTGATTTGCATGCACGAATGCTATATAAAGACAGCTCCAGCAATTTTGGGGCAACACGGGTGGGGACTGATGAAGACAGAAGATCACGAACGCTTTAGTTGGAAAGAAACCCGTTTCATCTCCCTGCTTGATCACCCACTCGAGATCAATAACACAATAGGAAGTACATGCTGGCAGCATGCAACAGACTAAAAATAAAATGTATATATATATATATATATACATGTGTGTGTGTGTGTATGAGAGAGAGAGAGAGAGAGAGTGGTGTGTGGTGTGTGTGTGTGTGTGTGTGACGGGGAGAAGACGGGTGGAGGAAGAATATCCAAAAGAATTCACGCTTAGCTAATGTCGCTTGACACATTTTGCTGAAACAAGGTGTTACGAGTATTAAAAAAAAAAGGAATCAAGTCATAAAAAATCAAATGTTTAGATCTCTATAAGCTGTCTTGGTCGATCAGTCTGTCCATTCCTTGTTCTGTTTCCGGATACTCTTTATTTTTTAGTGTAACGATTCAATCTTGCGTTATTCCTTAACTACTTTGCCTGTCTTTACATAACCCATCATAATGAAAAGATTTGTCCTTACATCTATCCAGTTAGTCCTCTTTGGGTGGACAACGGTAATCAGTCTAGAGACAGGCCAGGAAAGCATATTTCCAAACCACAACATTCAAGTTGATAGAATTTGATAACGAATTTAATTTCTTTTTCGGGCAATGTCATCTTCAAGGGTTTCACTGCGTTATCTGTCCTATGTTTTCAGAGGAGGAAATGTGAAAATGATTTGATCAACGTAAAATGAGACGGCTTGTGTGTTTGTCAAAGCAAACACAAATTTGTGCTTACTGTTTCGTTTCCCCATCTGACCAGTACTTTGATTTTGATTCTGACGCTCTGCATTTGGTTCTTCTTCTCTCTAGTGTATTTCTTACGTAATATTTATTTGATGGTAATATTACTGAAAATAGATAAATATTCTTGTTCAGTTCTGGTTGTTTTTTTCTGCTGCATCTTTTCTTTTGTTTTCTTCATTTTGTTTTTCGTACTGTACATGTATTTCTTATTTTGTTTTCTTTCTTTTGGATTTTGTGTGTATTTGTTGTTTTTTTATTTGGTTCTTGGTTTGTTTCCTTTATGTTGTTTGCTCCTCTCTTTGTTCGCATTTGAATTTGAGACCCAAAGTGCTTTCGGACAAATAATTTTGTTTTCAATATTTTCATCATTTCTGTATTTCATTGATATAGTGTCTGTTATATTGTCAGAGTAAACGCTGCTGTGGGTGTTGATCAGAAAAAGTCACTGCACTCATACACACACAAACACAAAATCACTGCACTCATACACACACAAAAACAAAATCACTACACTCATACACACACAAACACAAAATCACTAGCACTCATACACACACAAACACAACAATGGTATAACATAGTGAAGAAAGTCCAAACTTTCTCACTTAGCAAATAATACAGAACAATCAACGCAAAGAAATACATCTGATACTAAAATAAGTAAACATAGAAATAACGAAAATGACGGGTATTCGATAGATTTGATTTATCAGATTGCGCATATAAATTTGTAATTATTTTATTATTATAAATAACACTATCTGATAACACTGCTTGTGAGTTAAACTTTTTCTCAAAGCTTTGCACACGGGTATTGTGTGGGTGGCCCGGTGAGTGTGTCTCTCATCAATATCAGAGATATTGTATGGCCAAGGAAGCAAAGAACAAACTCAAATGTGGCGATGATATGTTAGCTATCACTGTTTCAGAGGAAAACGTTTTCTACAAATACAAATCATATCGTCCTGTTAAGGAATAGGATCACTCTAACACACGTTCTTGTCCCTTCCCTGTCAGCCATCATTCCCTTACGCACCCCTCCAGTTGACGTTGCCTTTCATGTCAACACCAGTTTGCCATTTGATCCCTGAACAATTTATTCATATCCTTCGATCGGCAATTGTCTTAAGGTCACTCACAATTCACAGGACAACAATATTTGAGACTTGATGGTGATTGCTGCCAGACTGTGAGTTCAATGACGCCACCCATCAGAAACATGGTTATGAGCCACCATGCCTGACACTGGCATCTTGACCACCTCCCCCAGCCAGTGCCACCCCAACCCATTGCCTTCCTATTTTCACTGAGTTGTTTACAGATATGTGGTGTGGTAACTGCCTACATTTTCCTCATGACCACAATCTGTTATTATAGCACTCTGTTTGTCTGTTTCACTTGTGGCTTCAGAGATATCTATGAATAATTCTGACCATCAAAATAAAGCCGCATTTAATATTACATGAACACAAATCCTCACCCATCCCAGTCATTAATGGACATATAGATAAAGTCAGACAATAAGTACAACTTCCAAATCTTTGCATTTACAATTTTTGCTGTTTTGATTTTACATTTTTGTAAAACTGGCTCGCTTTTTTTCTTGTGGGACAGAAACCTTGAAATTATAGATTTCTTGGTAACAGCAAAGACAACATGGTAAAACGTTTTCTTCCCTGCTGTCATTAAAAAAATATCTGATTTTTCTGTATAAAGTCGGACATGCATTTGTTCTTTCCGCTTGCTCGATTTTTGCCATCTCCATTTCCGTTTCTGTATCTGTGCACAAAGAGACATACATTCAGTCACTCAGTACTACTCGTTTGGACATCAAAGTCACATTTATTAAAGAGTTCATGTACAACTGAGAAAGCACAACCACATGTCCAAACACAACCTCTACCTCTTCTCCACACAGATACGTATTACCCCAACACACGTGCACGAGCACAGTGGTTGCAAACATATCAGGAGAGAAAAAGGGGGCTGATGTATTTTATGGTAACATAGACTGAGAGTGTAAATGGAAGCAGATGAGGGATGTTGCAGTTGAAAAGAAACACAACAGAGCTATCTGCTTGATCAGACAGCTTCACCAAAAGCCAGCGCTGCGAGGTAACTCAATAAGAAACTCACAGGGTGAATACAAAATTGCAGCGCGCACGTGTGTGTGTGTTGTGTGTGTGCGTGTGTGTGTGTGTGTGTGTGTGTGTGTGTGTGTGCGTGCGTGCGTGCGTGCGTGCGTGTGTGTGTGTGTGTGTGTGTGTGTGTGTGTATGTGTGTGAAAAAGACACACACAAAAACTTGATTAGTTGGCTGTCTTGCCACCAAGGCGTCGGAAGAAGATGTAGTCAAATGTTTGGTCGTTCCAACATCACATCACCAACAGTTCATATATACATCCGAAGTCTATCTATAAAAACAAAACATATTTCCTTCACATCCAGTCTTACCTTGTCTCTGAACTTCTTCCATTTCAGGATAGTCATTTGAACTGTATGAACCTGACCAAGGGAGGCTCCTCAACTATTTGTTCGTATTTGTATACATGTAATCTAGAAAATAGAATAAAATGTGAAAAACAATTAGATTAGATCGATGTGAAAAGAGTCAACTTGTGTTTGTATCTCAAGCAAACAAAAATTGCAATTAACCCTTGGACTCCTGCACCCCATCCATCAACTGCAAAAACTTAATCTTTCGACTTCCTTACCCTATCTACCAGCTTCCTGCAGGAAGCTAGTGGATGAGGTGAGGGAGTCAAAGTGTTAAGTTTTTGCTTTGCTAGCATGGTTGTTAATGCAGGAAGCTGATGGACAGGTGCGGGAGTCAAAGGCATAATATTTAATTTCTATCGAACCTTCCTTCCATGTCGTCAGTGTCTGTGATCATGACACTTTTCATCTAGTTTTTCCTGTCCCCATATTTTATCTTGATATTTATCTAGTAATACAATAATCGGAAAAGAAGCGGCTTCTTTTTGTTTGTATGTTTCTTTGTGCCATGGAAATATTGGATCAAAACATGTACCGATGTATTCATCCAAAAGTGTGCTGTCTTTTATCATAAGTGATCACGTAGAGGATTTATATTGGAGGCTCTGACAGATTTCCTGAAACTGGGATTTTGACAAAAGGAACTTGAGTTTGGTGGTTTAATTTAATTTAATTACAATATTTATATATAGCGCAAAATCTTGATAAAATCAAATCTAAGCGCTGAAGCAGACACACACGCACGCACGCACGCACGCACGCACACACACGCACACACACACACACACAACACACACGCATGGCTATAAATGGGGAGAAAGAATAAAAGCAATAAAAGCAATAAAAGCAAGAATAAAAGCAATGGAAAATTATAGAGAGCATAGCATATACAATTATATATTATAACCATGTGATTCCCCTCCGAGCGGAGACAGGCTGCAGAGGGGGGAGGGGGGTGTTGAGTGAGGTTAGGATTTTATGCAGAGGAGAAAAGGTGGGTTTTGAGAGCGGACTTGAAGGAGACAAAAGTAGGTTGCTGACGGACTGAGAGAGGAAGTTTGTTCCAGGAGAGTGGACCAGAAACAGAGAAGGCTCGTGGACCATAGGCATTGAGCTTAGTGCGTGGAAAGCGAAAAGTCAGAGGATCGGAGGCAGAGCGGAGGGTACGTGAGGGAACATAGAATCTCAAGTAGGCTTGACAGGTAATCGGGGGCTGCGTTATTGAGGCTTTTGTAGCGCATGGTGTCTAGTTTGTATTGTATGCGCTTTGATACAGGGAGCCAGTGAAGTTGTGCCAGGAGAGGAGATATGTGGTCAGCTTTTTTCTTTTTGAGTACAAGGCGTACAGCATTGTTTTGAATGCGCTGTAGGATGTGAATGGTGGAGGCAGGAAGACCAGACAGGAGTGAATTGCAATAGTCAATGCGAGACATTATGAAGGAGAGAACGAGTTTTGCAGTTGTTTCGACAGAGAGATACTTCCTGATCAGCCTTATACGATGGAGATGATAGTAGCAAGATCTGGCAGTTTGAGAAACAAAGTTGTTCATGGAGAGGGTAGAGTCAATGCAGACACCAAGGTTTTTAGCTGAATCAGAAATTGGGACTGATGTGTTACATAATGGGAGAGAAAGAGGAGGCAGCTGAGAAAGTTTCTGACGGGTGCCAATGAGGATAGCTTCTGTCTTGTCGTCATTAAGCTGAAGTTTATTGTGTGTAATCCAGTTCTTAATGTCCGAGTAACACTCAGTGGTGCGAGTCAACAGGCGCTGTATATTATCAGGTGAGTCACTGTCTTGAAGTTGGGTGTCATCAGCATAGAAGTGGTGTTTTATAGAGTGGGAGTTGATGATGGTGGACAGGGGGGAGGTGTAGAGAGTGAAAAGAACAGGGCCAAGGACAGATCCTTGTGGAACACCACAGGTCAGGTATGCAGGTTGAGAGTAAGTGCCATTGATGAGAACAGTTTGTTTTCTGTTTGATAGGTATGAAGTGAACCAGGACAGAGCAATGTCAGAGATGCCAAAAGTATGATGAAGTCTAGAAAGGAGAATACCATGATCAATGGTGTCAAAGGCTGCAGACAGATCAAGGAGTGTGAGGAGAGAGACTTTTGCCAGTATCAGTTGCAAGGAGGAGATTGTTGAGAATGTGTAGTAGGGCAGTTTCAGTGCCATGGCACTGGCGGTAGGCTGACTGGAAAGGATTGAGGAGATTGTTGGCAGACAGGTGAGAGTTCAGCTGGTTGAGGACGACTTTTTCAAGGAGTTTTGACAAGAAAGAGAGATTAGAGATAGGCCGGTAATTTTTCAGTTCATTTGGGTCTAAAATTGTGTTTCTTAAGGAGAGGGTGAACAATAGCAGACTTGAAAGAATCTGGGACAGTTCCAGTTTGAAGAGAAGTGTTGATGATGTCAGTGATGAATGGGAGGAGAGTAGGGAGACAGTCGGAGTAGAGAGAACCTGGAAGAGGATCCAGTTCGCAGGTTTTGAACGACATGGATCTGATTGTGTTGAAAATTTCTTCTTGTGAGACTGGGGTAAAAGTAGTAAGAGGTGTGCCAGAGAAGGAAGGGTCAGGTGGGCATGGTTGACAGGGTGTCCTGTCAAGCCTGTCACGAAGAGTTTGTACTTTGGTGGTGAAATACTTGGAGAATACAGATGGGAGTTCTTCATTTGTATGTTTTGTTGGGAGAGGTAAATCTTTTCGTGTGCCAAGGAGATGATTCATGGTTGTAAAGAGTTCTTTTGAAGAAGAGGCATTCAGGATTTTGGTTTGGAAATAGCTTGTTTTTGCTGATGCAATGAGGGTGGATACTTTTGTTTTAGAGGCTTGGAAAAGTTGCCTGTGTACAGTGAGTTTGGATTTGCGCCAACGGCGCTCTGCTCTGCGGCGGGCACGTTTTGCACAGGCAATCTCATGAGTGAGCCAGGGGGTAGGGGGACGGTCAGGTAAAAGACGGGTTGTGGCTGGAGCATGAGTGTCCAGAAGATGGTGGAGAGTAGTATAGAATTCATCGGCAAGGTTATGTGACTTTTCAGAAAGGAGACGGGAGGCATCAGATGAAAATGTGGAGAGGTCGATAGATTTGAGATTGCGTCGAGTCACTGTGCGCATGGTACGGGAAGGAGGAGAAAATGTCGAGAGAACAGAGAATTGTAGAGTGGTCAGATGGAAGGGCTGAAGTTAGACGGGTAGAAAGAACTAAGCAGTTGTCAGTAGCGGAATTGTGGTGATCACGAGAAATGATCCAGTCAAGAATGTGACCTCTTTGATGGGTTGGTTCAGAAATGTGTTGAGTCATATTGTGTTTGGACAGAGAGTTGATGATATGTCTTGTGTCATAAACGGTGAGTGTTGTCATAGTGGACATTGATGTCACCTAGAATGATGAGATTTCCAGGTAAGAAGCAGTAGTGGTCAAGCAATTGGTCAAAGTCAGACAGAAACGTGGATGTGGTGAGTTTGTTGGCAGAGCTAGGTGGGGGTCGATAGACACAGGAGAAGGTGATGGGGTGAGGGTTGGATTGGAAGGATACTTCAACGTGCTCGAAAGAAGGATGGGAGAAAGGCAGAGACTGCGAGAAAGATAGGCGGGAATGGAGTGAGTATTGTAGAGGATGGCGATACCGCCACCTCGGGATGAGCGATGGAAAGAAGCAAGCCTGTAACCACTCGGAGTGAGGCTAGCATGTATAGCTATATAGGTTCGTGACCAAGGGGGTTAAGCCATGTCTCTGTGATAAAAGCAATGTCAACACGTTCATCTGCGATAAAATCGGCAATGACTTCGGCTTTGCCATCCTTGCATGTTGACTGAGCATTAAAAAGGCATAATTTTAGTTTATCACAGTCATATGGTGGTGGCCGGGGTGGCGACGAAGGCGGCACCGACGGGACAGAAGGTGAAGGCGGCACTAGCGGGACAGAAGGTGAAGGCGGTACTAACCGGACAGAAGGCGAAGGCGAAGACGGCAGAGGAGGAGACGAAGATTGCAGCAGCGAGGTCGAGGGCAGTGTCAGTGGAGGAGACGAAGAAGAAGCAGGAGACGAAAAGTGGCGTCGGGCAGGAGGCAGGTTGTGCCAAAGACGGTGGAGACGTCCACCACGACAGGATCGCGCAGTGCGGGGCTTAGGACACAGCCCCAGTGTTCGTATTCGCTGGTAGACGCCTCCACCGAGGTAGCACTTGCTGTGTTTAAAAAGTGTCAGTCCAATTTGTTTTATAAGAGGCAGGTCCATAATTGCGAGCCAGTCAGGAGAGGAAGATACTTGCAGGTTGGTGTGTGGGTTGGTCAGTTCACAACACTTAAATCCAGAGAACACAAAGCTGTAGCGTTGGGCGAACACAGTAGGCCAAGATGTAAAACACAGTTCACAGAATAAAATGTCCGACCTGAGCGGCCGAACGAAAAATGATGAAAAGTAGGCATAAAAACCCTAAAATCAGATCATCTGGTAAAATATTCAAAATTAAAAAAAAAAAAATTTACATCACCGTGTGTCAGGATTTCAAAGCAACAAACTGATACAACACTTAAATCCAGAGAACACAAAGCTGTAGCGTTGGGCGAACACAGTAGGCCAAGATGTAAAACACAGCTCACAGAATAAAATGTCCGACCTGAGCGGCCGAACCAAAATGATGAAAAGTAGGTACAAAAACCTTAAAATCAGATTATCTGGTAAAATATTCAAAATTTAAAAAAAATATTTACATCACTGTGTGTCAGGATTTCAAAGCAACAAACTAATACAAAATTCAATGCATAAAACCAAAATAGAACCACGATAAAATCAATGTAAAACACCACACACACTTTTGCTGCCTGCTGGCGCGACATCTACTCCAACATCTACTGGTGGTGTGTTGAACAGCCGACATTGGTGCATGGCGTCAATGTCACGTAAGCGGAGTGAAAGGTCAAGATGAAGGAAATGTACATGTAGTAAAAAAACAAAATGGTGGCACTGCATGTAACAGCATGTTCTCCCTAGGAAGATCAATCTGAATTTCACGTGATAACTTCATTGTGGCAAGGAAGAAATAAACATACAAAAAGGAAAACAACGACGACAACAACAAGAAACCAAACCAAACCAAACCAAACCAAACCAAACCAAACCAAACCAAACCAAATCAAAAACAAATAAACCAAACCAAACCAAAACAAAACAAAGGTACAAGGTAACCTCCACAAACACACATACACAAGTCATGCCAAATTTTCTAACCAACAATCCAGCTCTCTTTATCCTTTGAAAGTGGCCGTAGGACTATGACTGCCTCAACACATGTTTACTGGTGTGTTGCAGAGGC
The DNA here is from genome assembly GCA_030674185.1 of Monoplex corrugatus. Taxonomy (NCBI): domain Eukaryota; kingdom Metazoa; phylum Mollusca; class Gastropoda; order Littorinimorpha; family Ranellidae; genus Monoplex; species Monoplex corrugatus. The sequence goes on along the minus strand of CM060306.1, from coordinate 92,716,547 downwards.
AGGAGCTCTTCCACTCCTGTGATTAACAGATAATATGAACGAAGGAAGTTGCACCTAAGTTGAAATGAGACTGGTGTGTTTTTGTATCTGAATATCTGAAGTCAGGAGAGAGAGAGAGAGAGAGAGAGGAGAGAGAGAGAGAGAGAGAGAGAGAGAGAGACAGACAGACAGACAGACAGACAGATACAGAGGCAGAGACAGAGACAGAGAGACAGAGAAAGAGAGACAGAAAAAGAGAGAGAGAAGAGGGGTGGGAGGTTAGTGTGTTGCATTGAGGGGATTTGCAGGCAGTACCAAAGGAATGAATACATTGTCCCACACCAGACACCTTGATAACAGAGGGAAAGTGGTGGGGAGTGAAGGAATGGGGGTAGGGATGTTGAAGATGTGGGTCATCAGTGTCAGGCGTGGTGGCTCATACCGATGTCTTCGATGACTGTATCAGCAGACTCAAAGAATGGAACAGTGAACCAGCAACAATGAAACTATTCTTCTCCCTCATGTATATGGTGGACGATAATCACAGGAAGATATAATTTTTGTTCAGGGATCAAGTAGATTTCTAGTGCTGACATAGGAGACACTTGATAATTATGGACTTCTAACTTGAAAAAAGAACTGAAGATTCGTCTCTTTACATCCACTGTCGAGTCTGGGTTGCTTTATAACTCGGAAATATGGACCTTAACAAAGCAGATGGAGAATAGTCTTGATAGGACGTATAGTCGCATGTTGAGGATGGCATTAAATGTCTCTTGGAAGCAGCACATGACTAACGAAGAGCTATATGGATACCTCCCTAAAGTTAGTGACAAGATAAGAACACGTAGGCTTCGCCGAGCCGGTCACTGTATGCGACATCTAGAGGAAGTTGCTTCACAACTTGTACTGTGGCAGCCAACTGGAGGGAGAGCGAACAGGGGAAGGAAGACAACAGACTTCATTGATCTTCTCGAAAGGGACACTGGCCTCGAAAACATCGATGAGATCAGGACAGCCATGTTGGACATGAGCAAGTGGAAGGAGTACGTCACAGAGGCTCGGTCAGGAGATCGGCCAAACTGAAAAAATGAACTGAAATTAAGACTTAAATACTTTTAACAGAAATACAACAGACATCGAGAGACAAAAAGTGTGTTAGACTCATCTTCATCAAAAATGTTTTAAATGTCTGGGAAAATGGAATGCTCATCTAACATGACACCTTTTCTGTAACTGCTGAGTCTGACCAAATTTTACTGTTGATGCGATTATCAATGGATTTCTAGCTTCTGGATCCACAAGTATATTGCTTGCTGATCAGAGATATACTAAAGGACGTGCACAGACTTATCAATGAGTAACACCTTAAAAGAAGAGAGTAAAAGTAACTAAGAAACTAGGTCGTTTTCTAATATTCTCCAGAATTATCAGACAGTAACCAGAAAAAAATAACACGAAAAAACAATAAGAACGTGTATTTAATACACGATCTGATTTGTGTGTGTGTGTGTGTGTGTGTGTGTGTGTGTGTGTGTGTGTGTGTGTGTGTGTGTGTGTGTGTGTGTGTGTGTGTGTGTGTGTGTGTGTGTGTGTGTGTGTGTGTGTGTGTGTGTGTGTGTGTTTTTTTTTTCCCTGGTTCCTGTTTGCTTGAACGCGGGCAGTCACACTTGTTCTGGATTTCATATTATCAGACAGTGTTACTTCACCTCAGATATTCCCTTGCATTTTTTTTTTATTGATTTGTGCGGTTTGTTCTACAGCGTGGAATTATGATTGTTTTGTTGTTTTAAGTTACTGCAGTTATGTATTATGGACTGAGAGTCAGTGTATGTGGATGCACAATGACTGTTTCTAATTAAGTCACAAAGTAACATTAGCTGTGATTAACAATGGCAACATCACAAATGATTAACAATGGCAACATCACAATAATCAAACCAATATACAACTGCTGACTGTTTAAACAGTATGAACACATAATTACGTTCAAGAAAAGACATCGCCAATCAGACAAGCAAACAAACCAATAAAGACAAGCATACAATATAAGAACACATAGACAGTCAACGAATAAACCAACTGAATTTTTCATTTTAATGCCCGTCCACAACTGTAGTTTCAGACTGAAATATGTAATAAAACTCAAAATAAAACATTACTCCATAATAACTTGCCAGCATGTAAGGAATATGCTGAACAATAAAAAAAAGTCAATGTCTGTGTTATGTCAAACAAGATGCTTTCTCTGTAAGCTGTGAGTAATGCGGTAGACATTTAAAGCACAAACCATAGACACACCTTGTGTTTAGGCAAACACGTCTTGGGTATATCAATTTTTCCACGAGTTTAGTCTTGATTTGAATGACAAACGTTGAGCCCTAATAACACTCCCTTAATTTCTAACTGTTTGGCAAATAACAATCCCTTAATTTCTAAATGTTTTTAGATATGATTCTCCTCTGAAAACTCTTGAACAGATATCGCAGTGAAACTTTACAAAATCGTCTTTCGTGGATAATGGAATCAAACCGATTTCTTTTGAAGAACACGAAATCAAAACAATTTCCCCAGGCTCTGTTAATTGAAAATTTTGTTCCAAAGAACCTTGCCTTCCTGATACGTTAGAACCAGTTTGCAGATGGTCTTGCAGAGAGGAATAAATGGATAAACGTGAGGACCGATCATTTCAGTTCCATTGATTATGTAAGTACAAGCAAATTGGTTGAGGAACGCCCCGAGGTTGGCTCAATACAAGTAAAAAGATTATTCCTGAAACACAGCAAGAAGTGGAGGGACTGAGAGAGACCAGACTCGAAGAAAATCTATTTAGTTTTCGTAGATGGATTCCAGATACAAATGGGAATTGCTGGTGATGTGGTTCTGGGGGGGGGGGTGGGGGAGAAGGGGGGTAACCACTTGTTTGGGTACACCTTGTTTCCAATGAATCGAGGGAAAGGACACACAGACACAAACCAACCTAGTTTCACAGAGGGGGGGAGGGGAGAAAGAGAGAGAGAGAGAAAGAGAGAGAGACAGGCAGACAGACAGACGAACGGACAGACAGACAAAGAGACAGATAGACATACAAAGACAGACAGACAGACAATAAACAGACAGACACAGAGACAGGCAATTAAACAGGCAGAGAGAGAGAGGGGGGGGGAAGAGAGAGAGAGAGACAGAAAGAGACAGAGACAGACAGGGGACAGAGAGAGAGAGAGAAAGGCAAAAGAGAGAGAGAGAGAAGAGAGAGAGAGAGAGAGAGAGAAACACACACACATATACATAAGCTCTAACACTCACAGACACCTACCACCACCACCCTCTATACACACACGGGTGCGCTCGCGCTCTCTGTCATGCACAACACACATCAACACACACGTTTCCAGTTGGCTGTAGGCTACTCACGCGTATTTCTTAATGAGCGATTTCTCATCGCTGCCCTTCCTTCATTTCTGTGAAACTCTTTGATCGTTGACTGCTCAGGATGAATAGTTGGAACCACAGTGTTTGCCTCATGCTTCCTCTCTCACTCGCAGTTGGTTCTGCCCCTAAATGTAGCAATTTTCCGTCAGCACCACCATCCTTTTCCTTGACCTGAGCATTCCAATGCAGAAGCTCGTGTGTGTGTGTGTGTGTGGTGTGTGTGTGTGTGTGTGTGTGTGTGTGTGTGTGTGTGTGTGTGTGTGTGTGTGTGTGTGTGTCTGTGTGTGTGTCTGTGTGTTCTGTTTGTGTCTGTGAGACAGAGAGAGTTTGTGTGTGTGTGTGTGTGTGTGTGTGTGTGTGTGTGTGTGTGTGTGTGTTGTGTGTGTGTGGTGTGCGTGAGTGAGAGAGAGAGAGAGAGAGAGGCAGACAGACAGACAGACAGACATACATACAGACAGACAGATAGGGAGTGTACACGTATGTGTGAATGTATGCATATGTGGGGGTGTGTGGTGGGGGGGGGGTGTATGCAAATGCATATAAAATACAAACTTTTTCATCAGTGATTTTTCATCTATTGATAATATATATCGGTAAAATACAAGACACATTCCCCTAAAGGAAACCTGAAGTGTTCTGGGGAAACTCGGAAAATTCATAAAGCAATCTTAAAATATGGATTACAGCAAGACAGATCGAAGGTAAAGGAGAAAAGTTTAAAATAAAGATCATGTGTGTCTGTATGGTTGTTGTGACCCTCTAGAGTGTTGTCTACTGACTGCCTGCTTGTTTCCTCTGGCTTTCAGCTCGCACCGCTGGTTAGCACTGCTGCCTGGAGTTCTGGAAAAAAAAATACAGAGTGCGTAAATATCTGTCAGTAGATAGCATCTCCATCAGCAAGCCTTACGTAGTGCCTCCCTGTGGAGACAGACGGTAAACGAGCACGGACTCAACCTGAACTCTCGAGGGACTTGAAGAAGGTCTGGCACCCCCCCCCCCAGATGTGCGGCACGCAGACCCACCAGCGAGTGGACATGCTCTGGTACCCACGAGCCAGACCCCTAGCTATGGATAAATAGCACCACTGCCTTTTTGATGTCTCGGGAGAAACCAAGGCTACGGGAGTAAACCCTGACAGAAAATCACCACTGCCTTGTGGTTGTCTGGGGAGAGACCAAGACTAAGGGAGAAAACCCTGACAGAAAATCACCACTGCCTTGTGGTTGTCTGGGGAGAGACCAAGGCTTAGGGAGTAAACCCTGACAGAAAGTACCCCCCTCTCCCCACTCTGCCTTATGAATAGTCGTTGGAACGACAAAGGTTAGCAGAAAGTCTGCACAAAGACTAATGGAAGCCTGTGAGATACAGACACCAGCGATGTCGATCAGAAAATTTTAGTAACACTTTCATTGACACATCCGCGAAATGACGAAACTCAACAGTATGATCCTAGTTTTCCCAATTAGCTTATAGCACTGAACTCTTGTTAAGAGCTGGTCAAGGCGGAAAACTTTCGCAAGGTTTTGGGGTTCAAACACAGAACCTCACAGTTAGTAGTCCACAACGTAACCACTTTGCCATGATGATTGGTAAGAATGAGTTTTCATTTTGCGTGCACGCATCTAGAGCCACACAAGAAAGAGAGAGAGAGAGAGAGAGAGAGAGAGACGCACCGAGACAGAGAGACAAAGAGACACAGAGAGAGACAGAGAGAGAGAGACAGAGAGAGAGAGAGACAGAGACAGAGAGACAGAGAGAGACAAAGACAGACATACAGACAGAAGACTGAGACAAAGCGCGCGACAGAGGGAGAGAGATAAAGGAGGAGGATGGAGAACAAACTATGAGATAGAGCTGTCTGCATAGATAGCATGGAGTCCTGAGGGAAATGGCATGTAATACAGGACGATGAGTACATTGTCCCTTACATTTGGTAAACCCTGACAGTATTTGACCTTAAGGAATGTGGGCAGTAACTGGAGAACGATGGTGTAGGTGTGGATCACCAGTGTCAGGCATGGCGACTCATACCAAAGTCTCTGGAGTCTAGTGCCAGAGACTGGCAATAATCAACCAGCAACAGTCCAACTTTTGTCGTCCCATTTTGTTAGGTATAGCGTGTGGCCATGAGACAAAGTGCTCAGAACAATGAGAGAAGATACAATTTTTTTAATCAAGTGGAAAGGGGTGCTAATACACGACAGACAAAATAAAATTAGAGGGGTGCTTAAGAGAAGGATGGCAGATGGACTGTTACAGACAAAAACTGTGTCAGTTTGATTCAAAAGGGTTAGCTTGTTTAAATGCCTGAAGACATACATACGCTCCTCTACACTTAACTGCTGATTTTGTTCAGATTTCATTGTCTTAAGGTAGTCAGTACACTTGTAGCTTCTGGTTTCATAATTCTGTTACTGATCAGCGATACAATGAATGGATAATATACATAGAGATCAATGTACAAAATCTTAGGAGTAAAGTGAAACAGTAATGTACTTTAGCTTCAGATGTCCTCATTAATTCGTTTGATAACGTGTGTTTTAAATCTTGAAGACTGTTACTTTGTACTGTTCTCTTGAGTCACTGATTCTGTCACACAGTCATATGATAATATTTCAACCATCAAAGAAAACAACAGAAGCTGTAAATGTTTGAACGATGTAAAAATGTGAATTATGTAAAAGAAAAGCACATGAATTATTCAAAAGAAAGCACATGAATTGTCACCTATCTAGACAAACAGACGAAGAAATTGATACAACAGACTAACATGAAACACCAATTAAACAACCAAGAACCAACTTACCAAAGAAACAAAACGAAATAAACCAAAACAATCAAGAAAAGTCTCTTGTTCAGAATGTACATACCGGCGAGTAGATATCCAATATCACATGAACAGGAAAAACAGAAAGAAAAAAAAAACCGAAGAACATCAGAATCAAATCAAACACTCTAACTCGATGGAAGGAAAATTAGACAGACACTTAACAAGAATTACAACTTTCTGTTTCCATTAGACAAACTCACAAGCTGTCTGGTTTCGCGTTGATCTAATTGTTTTCACATTTTCTACTCCGAAATGTCCAGACGGATGGCGCAGAGAACTTTTAAAGACAACACTCAGGGAACAAGAAATCAAATCGATTCTCAGTTTGTTAGCTTTAAATCTCGCGCCTAGGAACCTGCCTTCCTGATCCGTCTGATACGGTTTGCTAACTGCCGTGTAGAGAGGAGCTACTGGACAAATATGAGGACCGATCATTTCATTCACACTGATTATGTAAACACGATAAAAAGAAAACAGTGGGTGAAGAGCGCTCCAGGGCTGGATCGATGCCGCTAAAAGGATTATTCTGAAACAGAGCAAAGAGTGGAGAGATTAAGCGAGACCGGAAGTGACGGAAATCTGGTTTTCGTGGATCAATTCAAGATGTACATGGGAACTAGATCTACTAGCTTTATGGATAACTACTTGTTTGCGTTCGTCTAGTTCCAGTGAGCCGTTGTAAGGGACATAAAAAAAAACCAAATTTTTCACGCACAGAGAGAGAGAAGAGAGAGGAGAGAGAGAGAGAGAGAGAGAGAGAGAGAGAGAGAGAGAGAGAGAGAGAGAGAGATATAACTGTGTAGTTCGCTGCATGGTACTTTTCGTATTCTTATTGAGTTGCTTCTCACCAGTCGCTTCCAGTGAAGCTCCCTGTTCAAGTGGACGGTCCTGTCTGGTTTCTCTCGAACAACAGCATTCTTAACGTGCTTCTTTTTCACTGTTCGTCGATTTTCCCCAAAAGGGTCATCTCACCAGATGGCAGATGCACACCAGAAATAGCCAGCAGAATCAGCCAAGCCAAAACAGCATTCAAGAAGATAAAAAAGCATTATTACCAACAAATGCTTATCGATTAACATTAGGATGACAGTTCTTAAATGTTACATAGAACCGATAGCGTTATACGGTTTTAAGGCGTGGACAGCCAACACGCAAACCAGAACAAGATTGTGGAACCGAAATGTGGTTTCTAAAAATAATGTTGATAGTTCCATGGACAGCAAAGAAAACAAACGCGGTCTTGATGGAGGCAGACACAAAAAGATCATTGATAAATAAGATAAGGAAAAGAAAGCAACATTTATAGGACTTTATGAGGAAAGGGGAATTAGATCACCTAGTCACAATAGGAAAGTTGGAGGGAAAGAGAACACCAAGTAGACCCAGGGAGAAAATATTGGACGTACTTGCAGGGTGACTGAGGACAGAGAGGGTGGAAGATGTACTTGCAGCGACAAGGGATAGATTCGTATGAAGGGCCATGACCGCCAACGCAAAGCGGCAGGGCACATGATGATGATGATGATGAAGTTTGTGCCGCCTTCTGCTTTTACATGAGCTCTCGAGCTTACCTTTGTGTTGGGGGAGGCAGGGGCTGAGCACTACTTAAAGTTCACATGGTGTAGTACACCAATCTGACATAACACTAATTTGTTGTTCTACTAGTCTGGCGATGCATACGAGTGTGGTACGAGTCTGACCTATTCTAGTCTGACTAGTCAAGTGAGATCAGCGATTACTGTCAGACTGTTTGCTGGTTGGACTAGATAACCTTGGTCTCACGTCACAAAATATTGCCAGGATACTACAACATTCCGCTGGTGTGATACAGGACTACTGTGGAATCAAAAACAGCTGTAATACGACCGCTACCGCTTACGCTACCTTTATGACACTGGAACATCTGTTCCGATTGAGTACATCCCGGCTATAACTAGGTATCTCTATTTCTTTCTGGGCAGGGAAATAAAGCACAGATAGAGAGGAGAAAGGCATGATGCCCACGGTGCTGGCTCCGAGAGAAGTTAAAGTTTATATGTTACTACCCAGCGATCACTCTGCATCTAAACATATAGACCTGTCTATGATGCTGACACACAACGTAATAAATATCTCTATACCGCACCACATACCGCATCAGAGCTGTTCACAGCCATGTTTCTCTGTGTAACTGTTCCCCTTTATTTTGAAATATTGGTTTATTGACGTTTAAACACAACTGGAGGAAAAATTGGCAAGGTGCAGTACTCTAACAGAGGTGATTACTGTGCTTGCGTTTTCTGTGTAAAGATTGGTCTTTCTTTGTACTCTCTGTCCTGTCGTGACTATTAGCGCCAAACCAGGCTCACATTCTAAAGAACACGTTCTGAGCCTTTCGCCTTGCCAGCTGTTTAGAAAGAACGAACAGATGGAAAAGTGCCGGACCTAATGGCACAACTCAGGAAGCCCAGTTTTGGAGCAACAAAGATCTTTCGAAAACCTCAATTTTAATACAGAAAGACTGCATGACCCGTTGAGGCTTAGCTATGTTTTAACATACAAGAGCAGTAATGTTCCAAGAGAAGTAAGAAGTCACCTTGTCCTGTAGTAGTAGTAGTAGTAGTAGTGTGTGTGTGTGTGTTTGTGTGTGTATGTTTGTGTGTGCGTGCGAGCATATGTATATATATATATATATATATATATATATATGTATGTATAAATATATATATATACATGTGTGTGTGTGTGTGTGTGTGCGCGCGTGCATGGTCTACGTGTGTTTATGCTGTGTATATATCTGTGTGTGTGTACATGTGGGCGTGCGTACAAACATTCGCGCGTATTTTTGCATGGGCATGTTCTCAAGAATAAATGAACGCGTACATGTTACTTGCATGTTGACTTCGCAGGCGGATAACTAACTGAAATCTATGAAAAGTTAAAACACGGTGACAGTCAGTCAATGTTATGAGGAGAAAAAGAAAGAAAGAAAGAAAGAAAGAAAAACAGAAAGAAAGAAAAAGAAAGAAAGAAAGAAAGAAAGTAACAAAAAAAAAAAATCAAGCAACTCATCTCTCTCTCCAATCTAACCAGTCAACTGCGGTGGTGTTTGATTATCGATAGGATAGAGTGGCTGTAGTCAAAACCCTGAAGGACGCCAACAGAACGGAAAGATGGCGGCGGATGCCGACGAGCGCCAGTCGGCACTGCACGAGATTTGTACTCACGCGATGCGCGCCTTGCGCATGTGTTTCCTCTGAGGCACCTGGTGCCTGCTTTTTCCAGAATCAATCACGCTGGCGGATCAGGGAGGAGTTGTCGGTGCTGACTGGAGTTACAGCGTTATGACATTTGGTGGTGGCACAAGAAAGTTACAGAACGCTTCTCTTCTCGTCTCTCCCCTTCCCCCTCCTCTCTCGTTCCTTCCGTGTTGTGGATAAAAGTTGTGTGTCCCACAAGGAGTGATGGAGTTTTAAGGAAGAGAGTTGCGTGTGTCTTTTGAGGTTGTGATCTAGTACTTTTTTATCTCTCGAGTTTTCCTCACTGCTGCCGACCAACTTTTTAAAGCAGGAGAAGTTGTTGTTTTTCGACAGCACTTAACGCACATGTGAACGACTTCGTGTGACTAACAGACCAATATCAGTATTACGAAAGGAGAAAAAAGAACTAAATGGAAACGTATGTGTTTCTGAGTTCCCACCTTTTAAGATAGACAAGATTCTGTTTGTTTGACATCATGATTTGAATGGTAAACCTCGTCCTTTCATAGACCGAAAGGCAAATCGAAAGGATGCCAAGCATACCCCATCTTCAGACTTCATTAGACAATGATGTCTTTGGTTGACTTCGCACAAGTATCGATTACAAACGAGATTGCTTTTACTATTTGTGACGTAAAAGCGAGGATGATAGTCTTATCAATTATTCATTGAGAAATACTAAAACGAACAAAGACTGTTAAACAACGGTGTTTCTTTCTACCGTCTCACAGCCGTCTCAACCGTATTTCTATACAGATGCTGGAGTGACAACTTGGCTTGTTGTGTCTGTAACTTTGGACGTAAACACAGTGTTGTGAATACGTTCATGTTTACTGTTAGAGTGGCTTCGATTTGGCTTGGGATTGCTTGAAGGTACTTATCTCATTTTCTGTTTGTCATTGCTTTTGTTTTTTTGTTTTTTTTTTATTCCTTCTTCTTCTTCTTTTTCTGTTTCACTGCTGGTTTTTATTCTGGCTGTTTGCTGGTTCGTTCATCGATAAATCTCCTTGACGTTTAATATTAGACTTATTTGTTATCAGCTTCTTGTGTGTATGTATTGCGAATGATAATCTGAGGATTTAAGCGTTATTGGATCTAGAAAGTGGTCTACATTATTGTTTACTGGATACTAACACATTTCTATTTTCATTTTACACACACGCACGCACACGCACACGCACATGCACACGCACACACACACGCACACACACACACCACACACATACACACACACACACACACACACACACACACACACACACACACCACACACACTTACACACCCATTCGCACACGCACAGGCACGGACGCACACGCACACATGCATCCACGCACACCCACACACGCAACATGCACACACACACACACACACACACACACACACACACACACACACACACACACACTCACACACTCACACACACATACACACACACAGACACACACACAGATACACGAACACACACACATACACACAAACGCACGCACACACACACACACACACACACAAACACACACAAACGCACGCACATACACATACACACACACGGGCGCACGCGCGCGCACACACACACACAGACACACACACACACACGCACACAACTTTCCATATGAAATTCGAACTTTTCACCCCGAGAACTCGTCATCCCAAAGCGGCGTCACCACCTTTTCTCCACTCTGTATGAACACGACATAAGTAGGCTTTTACACACAATGTTTTCAGGAGTACTGTCTGTGTTGCTGTCACTTCTTTCGAAAGCGCACCAAGTGCATATGCTTGCACACTGGACACCAATTTATCATCTCGTTGGAATGACTGGCACCCAGACGTGGTGATACAGGAGAACAATTCCTGTCCTGTCTGGGAACTGAACCCGGTACTCCATCGTCCTAGATGAGCAGTTTAACCACGCGGACAACATTAAACAACTTAACTGTACTTCCGAAACTGAAACCGGTGACAAATGCTCTTTTGATGCACATTGACAGTCTTTGATTTATCAAACGCTTAGACAGAGTCATTTACATGTAACCAAGATCTTCCAGTGATAGGCTATTAGATTACTAGTTAAAAATATAGACTAGCTAAAACGTAGGCTAGATATGGCCTCAGGACCTGGCCACCTCATGGGTCTATGTGCAGGCTTAAGGCTTTTGCCATGATCAACATACACTTGGCACCTGTGACATTATTGCATGTGGAATTCGTTCCGAGCGCGGAGACGTCATCTTGAGAAACCTAAACCGAAACTGTAGACAGTATACGCCTCACCATTCGCGTATTTTACCATAGAATGATGTATGAGCTATACTAAATGTGCAATATCAATAACATAGCTCGTATGTCCTGCAGCAGTAACGTGCCTGACAAATCATTAACATGTGTGTCATATCAATAATGTATGTTCTCTGTTGATAACGTATGCTCTATAACACCAGTGTGTGGTGCTA
>CM060306.1:92697116-92699616 GCA_030674185.1 Monoplex corrugatus | reverse complement strand
TTGTCTTTCCCTAATCTTCTTTATTAATGTTCTGCTGGTGTCTGCCTCCTTCAAGACTGTTTCGTTTGTTTTCTTTGCTGTCCATAGAGCTCTCAACATTTTTTCTTAGAAACCACATCTCAGTTGTCTCAATCTTGTTTTGACTTTACGTGTTGACTGTCCTCGCTTTACAACCGAATAACATTATCGGTTCTATATAACACTCAAGAACTGTCTTTCTGATTTCAAGTGATAGGCATTTCTAGCCATTTGATGACTTTTCAACAATACATTTTTCCATGGAACATCAGTTTTCACTTTATTTAGAACCAGGATTTTATACTGTTTTTTTTTAAATATCATTTTGAAACATAATCATGTACTTTTTGGTACAGAGTAAACTGCTTTCAGTGCAGTAAGATAATTATGTGCATTTTCATATGGTATGCTCAGCTCTGTCTCCTGTATGTATGCCTAAGTAATATCTATAGCCATTAAAAACAAGAGAATTTACATTCACTTCATCGCGCGCGCGCGCGCGCACACACACACACACACACACACACACACACACACACACACATATATATATATATAATATATATAATATATATATATATATATATACACATACACAACCAGCATGCAGCCGTCGTTGACATATGAAATATATTTCAACTTCGATATTGTTCATCGGTGTGTTTGCTTTGTTTGCTGGTCCATTCTTGTGATTTTTACATGTTCGTGTAATTATCTGTCTTAATATGTATTAATCTGTACGCTTTTACATGCCATATTTCATCATATAAATGTATTGCAGTGTATGCGTATTTTTTGTATCTACTGGTAATGCAGTATATACATTTCAAGATGATTGTAACTTTTTTGTGTGTTATATACATGAAAATCATGGAAAACAAGTTAAACAAGCAATCAAACAAACAATGAAAAATCTACTGTAAACAAAACTCTTGCCCCCTTAATGTCTTCCTAAAGGGTTAGTATACAGATGACTTAACGAAATGAAAATGATCTTTGAAGGAACATAACAATAACAACAAGAACTGCAATGAAACAACAAGAAGAAGAACTACGACATCCACAACAACAGTGATAATAATGACAATGATGTTGATGATAATGATGATGATGACAATGATAATGACGATGATGATGATGACGACGATGATGATATAATAATGATAATAGTAATAATAACAATATAAAAAAGCATTGAGTAATAATGATGATAAGAATAGTGATAATAATAACAATGATAATAACAACAATAACAACAACAAAATAATAATAATAATAATAATAATAATAACAATAATAATAATAACGATGATAATAACAATAGTAATGATTATAAAAATAAACAATAATAACGACAACGATGATCCATAATATTCAAATAAAAACAACAATAATAATAATGATATCATTCTTCTTCTTCTTCTTCTTCTTGTTATTATTATCATTATTACCAGCAACAACAAGAACAATGTGCAATCGCTCTCGCTTCCCGCGACGTTTGAGGCATTCAAAGTTGTCCATTCTGATCAGTCAGCAATCAGCACCCTGAGGTCATTCCAGCTCTTGTTTACTGGTTGGAGGGCTTTGAAGATCTTTTTATTTTCTTTGCAAGTTGATCTTAGACCAGCTCTCTTTCGTTTTCACTTTGAAATCTATCACATCACTTGGTTGGCGAGTCTTGTAGTAGGGAGTTTTGACACGTGGCCAGGCATTTCATGTGCCGTTTCCAGCTCTCATTGGAAACCGGAGAATCGTTTCATCGCTCTCAGACTTCGTCTTTGATTACGAAGTAAATGCATTTGATGCCTGAAATATTTAAGAATTTTGAGTCGAAGGTTTCAAGTTTTGGCCTTTTATTGGATTTCAGGTGCCAGATTTCAGTCATATAAACTAAAGCGGACAGGACCTTAGATTTGTAGAATGAAATCTAGGTCTTTTGTAGAGAACATCTTACCTGTCCAGGTTCTGGTCTCCTATAGTGCTTCGTCTATTCTGTACCTGACTGATCGGTCCATACTGTCCTGGTTGTTGATTGAACATCCGGATATGTGAAGTCACCAATAATTTCTTTTTAGTTTTGACCTATGAAAACGTCAGATGGTGGCCAGCTCGTGGGTTTATGTGCAGGCTTAAGGCTTGTGCCGTGATCATTCTGGATCTTCTCCATCACATAGCACCTGTGACGATAGTGCATATGCAATTCATTCCCAGCACGGAGACGTCTTGGGAAATTGAAACTGAAACAGATGGTGGTTGGTGATCGCCAATCAGCATATTCTTTTTGTTTTTGCCACTGATTGGTAAATCCAATTCTGCAGCATATTCACTGCTGGTGTCTGCAAGCTCTTGGAGACTCTGAGCATTATATGTTAAGGCTGCTATTATATCAGTGAAGTCAAAGTAATAACAACAACAATGATAATGATATTTATAAGGCGCCAAATCTTGATTCAAGAATCAAACCAAGGCGCGCACCACCATC
>CM060306.1:92679616-92687116 GCA_030674185.1 Monoplex corrugatus | reverse complement strand
TTTTTTTCTAAGAGACACTAGGCACATGCTGGCTTATGTTGCCAGTCCTTAATGCCAGACCCTTCTGAGAGGATGAATGTCTTCTCTCCACTGTCTTCTTTTTTCAGCTGATATCTACAGTACAGTATTTGGGACGAGAGACGTGCCATCCTCAGTAAAGAGTTCAGGATGTATAACACTTCAGCAGCAAATGAATATAGCATATTTTGTTGGTCCTAGGCTGCTGATAATAACTCAACGTGTACTTGTGTTTTTCATTGAGCATTTGGACGAAAAACACAAGTTCTAACATGGTCAGCATATGTGATATTTGTGCACCAATCACTAGATGGCTCGCGTCGGGAAGATCCACTAAATATGAATAAGACAGTCTTTCATTTTATCGCTTTTTCTGTTTCTAACTCTCAGGCGGGATGATTTGCCTAACCTGTCATTGTCAGTATCACTAGCATGTTGACACATTATGTCAGTGGGTGGAGGCGAACAGATTGCTTTGTTCTGTGTCTTGGTGTCAGTCATGTATTTATCGTCTGTTTCGCAAGTAACTGCATTAGTGTGGGGCTGTCGTCTCTTCATTAAAACAACAACAAAACATCACCAAATACAACAACTAACCAAATAAAACTAAAACCTAAACCGAGCCAAACCAAGCCAAACCAAACCAAACCAAACCAAACCAACCAACCGAACAACCAAACCAAACCAAACCAAACCAAACCAAACCAAATCAAGTCAAACAACCAAACAAACCAAACAACATAACAACAACAACAACAATAGAACTTTACTTATTCCGCACAGCCTCCGGCGATGGTGTACGTGACCCTATTCAGGGTTGGGAAACGTAAAGGAGCGAATGAGAGTCTATGGGCACAGTCTTTACCTCCTCAAAGTTATGAAACAACCCGAACCATTTTATAATTCTTTGTGATTCTTTTGCAGTGCTGTTGGTTATTCTCTTGTGAAAGGAGGCGAAGGGGATATCCCTTGCCTTCGTGTGTATCACAGACAGATAGACTGTTGTTTTATTCTCTGTAAGTGAGAGTTTTAGAAGCAAGTGGAAATGAAATGGACATTGAATTTGTTAAATTTGAATTGTTAAACGTGACACAGCGTGCTTCGACAGTCCCATGTCCGCTCTACCCAAATGTCCGAGCAATTACCTGGAGACTCTTAGCCTGCACTGTGTGTGATGGCAAGTGCTTGAAATGGGAAGAGAGGATAGTGACCCTTGGATAACCAAGCTGACACCACCTGAATGACCAGTGCATTATGATGGGTGTAATGACCAGTTTTATGTTTATGGTGTGACTGAACTTGACTCGAACCAGTTGTAATGTTTATGGTATGACTGAACTTGACTCAGACCAGTTTTATGTTTATGGTGATGACTGAACTTGACTCAGACCATTTTTATGTTCATGGTATGACTGAACTTGACTCAGACCATTTTTATGTTCTGGTATGACTGAACTTGACTCAGACCATTTTTTATGTTTATGATATGACTGAACTTGACTCAGACCATTTTTATGTTTATGATATGACTGAACTTGACTCAGACCATTTTTATGTTTAATGATATGACTTTTTGAACTTGACTCAGACCATTTTTTATGTTTATGGTATGACTGAACTTGACTCAGACCATTTTTATGTTTGTGGTATGACTGAACTTGACTCAGACCATTTTTATGTTTGTGGTATGACTGAACTTGACTCAGACCATTTTTATGTTTATGTATGACTGAACTTGACTCAGACCATTTTTATGTTTATGTATGACTGACTTGACTCAGACCATTTTTTATGTTTATGATATGACTGAACTTGACTCAGACCATTTTTATGTTTATGTATGACTGAACTTGACTCAGACCATTTTTTATGTTTGTGGTATGACTGGACTTGACTCAGACCATTTTTATGTTTATGGTATGACTGAACTTGACTCAGACCATTTTTATGTTTATGTATGACTGAACTTGACTCAGACCAGTTTTATGTTTATGGTATGACTGAACTTGACTCAGACCAGTTTTTGTTTATGTATGACTGAACTTGACTCAGACCAGTTTTATGTTTATGGTATGACTGAACTTGACTCAGACCAGTTTTATGTTTATGGTATGACTGAACTTGACTCAGACCATTTTTCTATGTTTATGGTATGACTGAACTTGACTCAGACCAGTTTTTCTATATTTATGGTATGACTGAACTTGACTCAGACCATTTTTTCTATGTTTATGGTATGACTGAACTTGACTCAGACCAGTTGTTATGTTTATGGTATGACTGAACTTGACTGAGAACATTTTTATGTTTATGGTGTGACTGAACTTGACTCAGACCAGTTACGTTTATGGTATGACTGAACTTGACTCAGACCAGTTTTATGTTTATGGTATGACTGAACTTGACTCAGACCAGTTTTATGTTTATGGTGTGACTGAACTTGATCAGACATTTTGTTATGTATACTGAACTTGACCATTTTTTATGTTTATGGTATAACTGAACTTGACTCAGACCAGTTGTTATGTTTATGGTATGACTGAACTTGACTGAGAACATTTTTATGTTTATGGTATAACTGAACTTGACTCAGACCAGTTGTTATGTTTATGGTATAACTGAACCTGACTTATCATACCCAGTCAATGGCCGTGTCAGTAGATCAGCCAGCCAGCCTGTAAACAAAGTCCCTAATAAGAGCACGAACCTTTTAACCTTTAGATAAAAACACGAATTAAAAGTCTGATGCTCTACCAACTGAGCTAACGGAAAGTTCAGTGATTGAGGGAGGAGAGGGATTAGTGGGAGGGGCAGTATCAACAGATGAAGATGGGAGAGCAACAAGAGAGTAGCTGCCTGTTCCTTAAACAATGTCTGGGTCTGTTTGTCTCTAGGCTTATCTCCGCTTGATGTGGGCTCGGTCGTTTGGGTCCGAGGATTAATGTCTCTTGATTTCTCAGGGGTGGTGCAGACGAAGCGTCACGGCGTCTAAAAGTTATGCGGTGCGAAGGCGACGATACAGATTGTGGTCACGTCGACCCATATGCGTGTCATGGGTGTACTGTTGCTTAGCGTCAGATACGAGCGATGGGCAAGATATTTACAGTTCCACCTTTACCTCAAATTCAAATTCAGATTCATATAGCTGAGAGCCCGCCGACTGTTAGAGCCATACCAGGGCTTACACCACGTCAAAACGACAATTAAGAAAAATAGCCGTAAAATCATATCAGGTGAAATCTATTGATCTCTTGTAAAAACTGGAAAATTGCATCAGAGGGACGTCTAGGACACGTTTACCTCTTGACGACTGATTGTCTCTTGATTTGAAACAAAAAGAGCAGATCTCCAGCTTCCCATGAAATGCCAGAATGTATCTGTGAACAGATAAAAACAGAGTTGAATACGGGAGATCCGCTTTGACTGATCAAACTGTACAGAGGCGAGAATCAACTATACAACACAAAGCATGGAGATTCAGGCAAGTCTACGTACAAGCGTTCAAGACAAATAACTACGTTTTTCTTCAATTAAGCAAACTTGATTCTTGACGCTATGACGAGTCTTCCATTCCATCCCTAAAGTTAACTAACCGGGCCAATGCATATGTTCCGGTTTCCTTAACTTATAAGTTCTTTACAGTGAAGGTAGTGAGGCTGCCTTCATGTTTTAACCCTTTGGCTTCTGCACCCTGTCCACCAGCATCCTGCATTGTCAACCATGCTAGCAAAGCAAAAATATAACCCTTTGACTCCCTCGCCCTATCCACCAGCTTCCTGCAGGAAGCTGGTAGGTAGGGTGAGAGAGTCAAAGGGTTAATCTTTGCGTTTGGTGGACGGGGTGCGGGAGTCAAAGAGTTAAAGCACCACGGTCATTTCAACTGCAATTGGCAACCATCGGTTTCTTTAGAAATCTCTCTATATACAGGAAACTAAAATGATTCTTTCGTGAACAAACCCACGTCCATCATATTTACTGACCACTTTGCAATCAGAAGAACAACGGGAGAAAGCAGCATCAGATCCCACTTAGGAGCAAAACAGGAGCCTGCTTTAAAACAAATTCCAGTATATCAAATTCCTAGCATAACGTGCCTTCTACCTTTGAATACTGTATTTCAACTGTATTTTTCTTTTCCTTTTTCTGGAAAACACCATTTTGGAAGTGAAGAACGACTAAAAAAATATTTTAAAAAAGAAACAAGAGAACAGATACAAAAAACAACAAACAAATAAACAAATAAACGAGGAAAAATCCCCATGTTTCATGGAATGTGGAAGGAAGTGAGATGCACGTATTCCCTATTTTGACAGTTTAGCTTATTAAAGAATACAAAACCATGATTTGACACCTTGTTTCATTTTAACGTTTCGTTTCTCATTCCATAAAGGTATCAAGATATTTTCAGTTTGACCGAGAAACGAGAGATCAAAAAAAAAAAAAAAAAAAAAAAAAAAGGAGGAAATTGCTTTCTTTTGGAAGCTACTTTTTTGTTGTTGTGATTGAATAGACAGCTACATTATCACTAAGGCTTGGTCATCTTATTTCCTTTTTAATTTGTTTTCGCGTCTGTGACAAAATAATGACTTTTCTTTCCCATTCTTCTAGATCCTGTTGCACGTGTTCAGCTCTTTTCTGTCTTCTCTTATCAGCACTCTCTTATTTCCCTGCCGCTAACGGACTGTCTCACAGGATGACAGTGAAGAAACCTCCTGTATTTTCGGTTGCAGATTGGCTGAGGAAAGTCACGTGATGCAGACAGGAATCATGGGATTTACGGACACTGCCATCTTATATATGGCGGCCTTTTTCTTCCTGCTGAATCTGCACATGCCAAAGGTGGACGGCGTCAGTAAGTAGTCAACTTGTTTGTCAACCTGTCTTTACAGAGGACGGTTTTATCCAGAGATATGTAAATGACTTTATTTCCGACTGTCACACACTCAAGAGTAAAAATGAACACAATCAGTATATACATACAATACATACATACATACATACATACTTACTTACTTATTTACTTACTTACATACATACATATATATAAAGAATATACAAACATATGCATATGTCTAAGACGATATATAATATTCATATATGTATGTATGAGTTCTGGGTTTAAGTGTGTGTGTGTGTGTGTGTGTGTGTGTGTGTGTGTGTGTGTGTGTGTGTGTGTGTGTGTGTGTGTGTGTGTGTGTGTGTGTGTTGTGTGTTTGATATTTTTGGTTGTTGTTTTTTGGGGTGGGTGGGGGTGGGGGTTGTTTGTTTTTTTTTTAAAAAGGATTCATTTCATTTTTAGAATTCCATATCTGGTTCACCAAAATCTGCTAACAATTATCCCGCACAAAACCCCTGTACACTGGAAAAGTCTTGAAATGGTGAGGGGAAGCAGGGCCTTTGGAAACATGACACTACCAAGCTGATCGTAGCATTAAGATGGGCAGCAAACAAATCTACTTATATATTGCCGTGTGGGATTGAACTTGACATATATAATCTCGAGTTTACCAAAAGAGCCAGACAGCCCTGTGAAGTATCAATAAGTCAGTAGCACTACGCTACATCGGCACGGAGCGGAGTGGGTAGGCTGCAAATGATCCTGATTTGTACATTCATTGTATTTGCCTGCTCAGAACCTTCTCAAGCTCGTTCGCTGCTAATCATTCCACATATAGGTTGCGCCCTTGTACTATCTTCTAAAAGTTTATGTCCCGTTGGTAATAGATTTGTGATCTAGTTGACTGTCAACTTAACGGTTAGTAACTGTTTCACATGAAATGAAGTCCTTACGTCCGCTTGGTATAACACAAGATTATGAGGAACAGTTTTTACTTGTTTATGTCTTTACTATATGTTTCAAAACACATACCATTCTGTTACTGTATGTGTCATTACATAGCAATGTCTGCTTATTTTCATAAAGTGTCCCCAGCATATTTCTTACAGAAACATGTACAAAACAGCAGAGATTTGGACTTACGGTTTTTCTACGTCCGGTCATGTTGTAACTGAACATACGAATGTGATCATGCGCGCGCGCATGTGTGTGCGTATGCATGTATGCATGTGCCTGCATGTGTGTGTGTGTGTGTGTGTGTGTGTGTGTGTGTGTGTGTGTGTGTGAGGAGAGAGAGAGAGAGAGAGAGAGAGACTAATTTTTGAAATTGTGTTTTTGTCTGTTGATAGTCTTGATGAATGGACTGAGCTTGCTGTGTTTAAGTATGTACACGTTTTTTCCTTTCTTTTTCTGTACCTTTTTTTTAAGGAGGTGGGGTGGAAGGGTACTGTTTAATTCAATAACGATCCATCATTATGTTAAGCAAAGCAAGCGTGCTTTTGACATGGACTAGTAGCGCTGTGGAATAAAATCAATATCATCGTCATCATCATCATCATCATCATCATCATCATCTCATCATCATCATCATCATCATCATCATCGTCGTCGTCGTCGTCATCATCATCATCATCATCATCATCATCATCATCATCATCATCATCATCATCATCATCATCATCATCATCTCTCCGTTATTATTGTTATCATTATTATTATTTCTACTACTATCATCATCGTCGTCGTCCTCCTCCTCGTCATCATCATCATCATCATCATCATCATTATGCATATGTAAAAATAAGAACAAAGCCTTAGTCACACCAAAATACATTGTTTTTAGAAATAGCAACATGGTTTTATGTTTAAAAGCCTTGCCACTACCGTGGTCAGAACACACAGTCTCAAAGAGTAATTTCAGTTCTATAACTATTTCAACAGTAAATTTCTGGAGATGAAAACAACGCTCAAAAAGATGAGATTGTCCATATTGCGGGAGAACAAAAAAAAAACGGTTTACACATTTCTTACAAGTTACTAATTTTGGCTCAAAATTAGAACATTACATATTTACATACGTGCTTTTTTTGTAATATCGCAATTCTCAACAGTATAGTTGTTTTGCTTAATAACGATGTCCAATTCAAGATCCTAGAAATGTGTAAATGAAATAACGGAAACAATATCATTTTAAATTTGAACCAGGAGCTAACTTTTCTGTCGGTGAATGTGTATTGTCCAAACAGAGACATTAACCCGAATCTGATTATGTCATTACAAACGTGTTGATAACTCACGGATAAGGTGGTAAAGTGAGAAAACGCCAGACTTTTGGTCAGAGGATTTTGGGTTCGATCCGCCAAGATATCGCCAAAACAACATTCGATAAGATGAAAAGCATTCTAACCAACAAATGCCTATCAATTAACATCAGTAGGAGAGTTCTTGAATGTTGTATAGAACCGATGATGTTATACGGTTGTGAGGCGTGGACAGTCAACAAGCAAAGCCAAGAGCAAGATTTAGGCAGCCGAGATGTGGTTTCTTAAAAGAATGTTGAACAGTTTCATGGAAGGCAAAGAAAACAAACGAGACATTCTTGATGGAGGCAGACACAAGAAGATCATTCTTAAGGAAGATTAGGA
>CM060306.1:92657116-92669616 GCA_030674185.1 Monoplex corrugatus | reverse complement strand
GAACCTCACTCAACCCCCCTCTGCAGCCTGTCTCCGCTCGGAGGGGAATCACTTTGTTTTAATATATAATTGTATATGATGTGCTCTCTGTGGTTTTCCATTGGTTTTATTCTTGCTTTTATTGCTTTTATTCTTTTCTCCCCATTTGTGGCCATGCATGTGTGTGGTGTGTGTGTGTGTGTGTGTGTGTGTGTGTGTGTGTGTGTGTGTGTGTGTGTGTGTGTGTGCGTGTGTGTGCGTGCGTGCGTGTGTGCGTGTGTGTCTTTTCGGCGCTTGGATTTTGATTTTGTCGAGATTTGCGCTATATAAATATTGTAATTATTATGTATGCATGTGCGTACGTATGTATGTATGTATGTATGTATGTATGTATACGCTTAGATTTATGTATGTATGTATGTATGCATGTATACGCTCAGCTTAGATTTATGTATGTAAGTATGTAAGCATGTATGTATGCATGTATACGCTCATATGTATGTAGGTATGTATGCATGTATACGCTCAGCGCTTAGATTTGATTTTATCAAGATTTTGCGCTATATAAATAAAATATATTATTATTATTATTATTATTATTATTAAGTGTGTGCTGGTTAAGAAAGAAAAAAAGAGACAAAAACGGTCACAAAAATGATGAGAAAAGGATATACACAATGTTCAACGTTTTAGAGATCTTTTTTAACTCCTGTTTGGGCATAGAGCTTCAGTTTCAGTTTCACTTTCTCAAGATGACGTCTCCATATGTACTGACGTCACTGATGCCATGTGGTTGAGAAGATACCAAATGATAATGACACAAGGTTTAACCTGCACAAAAGCCCGATAAGTTGGCAAAGTCTTGATGTCTTACCTTGCTTATGGATTTTATATCTTATATTTTCATCAGTCTTGCAGTAAAACAATCAGAGCTCTTACTTTGCTTATGGATTGCATACCTGATCTTTTTATCAGCCTGTCAATGAAATAATCTAGGCTTCATTATGCATATGGTATTATGTATCTTTCAATCTGTAATGTACAACAAACAAACAAACGCACGAACGAGCGAACGAACCACCAACCAAAAAGCCAATCAACAAACCAACCAACCGGCCAACCAACCAACCAACCAATCAACCAACCAACCAACCAACCATCCAACCAACCAACCAAACAACCAACCACCCACCCACCCACCAACCACCCACTCACCCACCAACCAACCAACCAACCCACCAACCCACCAACCCACCAACCAACCAACCAACCTCTCACCCACCCACCCACCCACCCAACAAAACAACCAACCAACCAGCCCAAAGACAAAAGGAGAAATGCTCTACGTAACAGAAGAAGCAGGCAGCAGATGAAAACAGAACAGTACACATCCTTCAGTCTGTGCTGGAGCCAAAGTAGAAAACAATGATGACGGATCAGCCCCTTGCTTGGGAGGCCGCAATGACGGCCACCTTGCATCACATTGTATCAGCAACACAGATGTGAACACTCATCCAGCCATTGTATCCATCACAGCCACAGTAATCTGACCAAGTGTTCGCTAGTTCAGAAAAAAAAAGAGACAAAAAACGGTCACAAAAAGTGATGAGAGAAAAGGATATACACAATGTTCAACGTTTAAGAGATCCTTTAAACCCCGATTTGGGCATACAGCTTCAGTTTCAGTTTCACTTTCTCAAGATGACGTCTCCATATGTACTGACGTCACTGATGCCATGTGGTTGAGAAGATACCAAATGATAATGGCACAAGGTTTAACCTGCACAAAAGCCCGATAAGTTGGCAAAGTCTTGATGTCTTACCTTGCTTAAGGATTTTATATCTTATCTTTTCATCAGTCTGGCAGTAGGACAATAAAAGCTCTTATCAGCTTATGGATTTTATATCTTATCTTATTATCAGTCTTGCAGTAAAACAATCAGAGCTCTTACTTTGCTTATGGATTGCATACCTGATCTTTTTATCAGCCTGTCAATGAAATAATCTAGGCTTCATTATGCATATGGTATTATGTATCTTTCAATCTGTAATGTACAACAAACAAACGAACGGACGAACGCACGAACGAACGAACGAACGAACCACCAACCAAAAAAACCAATCAACCAACCAACCAACCAACCAACCAATCAACCAGCCAACCAATCAACCAACCAACCAACCAACCAACCAACTAACCAACCAACCAACCAACCAACCAACCAACCAACCAACCAAACAACCAAACAATCAACCAACCAACCAAACAACCAACCAGCCAACCAAACAACCAACCAACCAACCAACCACCCAACCAACCACTGATCAACCAACCAACCAACCAAACAACCAACCAACCAACCAACCAGCCCAAAGACAAAAGGAGAAATGCTCTACGTAACAGAAGAAGCAGGCAGCAGATGAAAACAGAACAGTACACATCCTTCAGTCTGTGCTGGAGCCAAAGTAGAAAACAATGATGACGGATCAGCCCCTTGCTTGGGAGGCCGCAATGACGGCCACCTTGCATCACATTGTATCAGCAACACAGATGTGAACACTCATCCAGCCATTGTATCCATCACAGCCACAGTAATCTGACCAAGTGTTCGCTAGTTCAGAAAAAAAAGAGACAAAAAAAAAACGGTCACAAAAAGTGATGAGAGAAAAGGATATACACAATGTTCAACGTTTAAGAGATCCTTTAAACCCCGATTTGGGCATACAGCTTCAGTTTTAGTTTCGGTCTCAAGATAACGTCTCTGCCCTAGGAATAAAGTCTCCACTCGGAGGGGAATCACATTGCAATATATAATTGTATATAATATGCTCTCTATAATTTTCCATTGCTTTTATTCTTTCTCCCCATTTATAGCCGTGTGCGTGTGTGTGTGTGTGTGTGTGTGTGTGTGAGTGCGTGTGTGTGCGTGCGTGTGTGTGCGTGCGTGCGTGTGTGTGTGTCTGTTTCAGCGCTTAGATTTGATTTTATCAAGATTTTGCGCTATATAAATATTGTAATTATTATTAATTATTATTATTATTAAATGTACTGACGCCACTGATGCCCCGTGATGGAGAAGATACAAAATGATTACAGCACAAGCCTTTAATCTGTACATAAGCCTGATCAGTTGGCAAGGTCTTGAGGAATTTATATCTTATCTTACTTATGGATTTTATATCTTATATTAATCAAAGGACATAACTCTTGAGAATTATCTCCCATGATGTACTTCTCAAATCTAACACAGTTTGCGCTACCCATTCAGCTAGCATAGAAGCAGATACAAAGTACAAAAACAGTAAGCTCAGAACACTCTTTTTATCAGTCTGGCCACTGCTGTTCCAACCCTTCCCTTTAGTTGCTGAGCCGA
Source organism: Monoplex corrugatus (assembly GCA_030674185.1). Lineage (NCBI taxonomy): Eukaryota > Metazoa > Mollusca > Gastropoda > Littorinimorpha > Ranellidae > Monoplex > Monoplex corrugatus. The sequence continues at coordinate 92,666,263 of CM060306.1, read as the reverse complement.
GCGCGCTGACCTATGCGTGACCCGACCATGATGCCTGCCTTCCCTGGGCAGATTGTTTATATATCGCCTGTCAGCAGCCATAGCTGACATCTGGCGTTTAACTGGGGGAAATGGGTATGACTTTAAATGCTACATTTTTTAAAGCGCTTTGGCCAAACTAGAGTGTATTGTAGATAGCTGGATGGCCAGAACCACGAGCTTTAAAATGATACCAAACACGAATGTGTTTGACTGACAAAGCAGACTGCAGTGTTAGTTCAAATACATGCACAACCACAAGTACGGAGACGGATAATTTCCGATTTCACAAAATTTTGCTGTTTTAAACCGCCGTTAATGCAGTCCTGACAGTTTCCATGCACACAGAACAACATGCCACACAAACTACAGCATGCCAGCGTGCACCTCCACTTACTTGAAAGTTTTCGACCTGAACCTGAGAGGAGAGGTGCGCGTTTTAATTACTCCACTGAATTGGGGTCAAGAGGTTGGTCATCACACACTGCCGGGTGCGTGTTGAATGCAGGTTGAAGTTTTAACACAGTAATGAATAGTGTACACTGAACTGCATCAAAGTTAACCCACATTGGTGCCGCCTTCTCCACATCAGACAGACTGGTTTTCATTATTGTTTTCGATGGAACAGACGACATCTTCAGTTTTCTCAGCCATGCATAGCACTTTGAGCACATACTGACAGAGAATGGGAGCCCTGGGCTTTGTTTGTTTTTTGTTGTTGTTGTTTTTTTTTGCTGGAACGCCCTCCACATGCTCGACACAAAGACTGAAGTCTCTCATTGTGCAAAATTGCAGTGTGTTCATAAACAACAGCCATTGTTCAATTATACACACAACACTTAACACTAATACGTAAGGAAAGAACTACGATCAAAACAACAAAACTGTTCAGTTCTCTCACAACAGTGCTCTGAGTACAAGACTGAATGATGTCATGTTCAAAGCAGATTATAGTGAGTAACTTATCCTTAGACTTTCACTTAACTTCATATACATCAATACTTCAGCATCACATATATATTTGGAAACCAGTCTCCAAGTCAACGACAAAAAAAAAAAAAAAAATGGATGAAATAAAACGAGAACAAAAGGATGAGAAAACGATAAAAAAAAAAAAAAAAGGGGGGGGGGAACAAAAAATCAGCATCAGTGGAATTAGAAGTTTTAACACGTGAACAATACACGTTTTAACAAAAAAGCACAGCAGCTGAACACATAGTCACTGCAAAAGTTTGTAGATTACAAACTTCAGCCAACGGTACAAATTCTAATTCTTAGACGTAACGCGGGCACTTAGAACAAACTTGTAAATCACAAAAAATCAACATCCAGATATTTTAGGTTCCGTGTCTACAGACAGGAGAAGATCGGGTAAAATGATCAAGTTTTAATACAGACAAAGAAGGGATTCGTCCGCAGCTACTGTCGTGACCCCGTCTCGACCCTGCATCCCACCCCCTTCCCCCACTCTGGAATGCCAGGCTTTGCAGGCCTACAGCTGCCGTCCGCAGTAAACTAAAGAGAACGATTTGGCCAGTTTTGCACAGCCGTGTGGCAATGGAACAATCAAGGCTACATTATGGTGGTATGTGTATTTCAATCTGTAATGTAAAACCAACCGACCAACCAACCAACCAACCAACCAACCAACCAACCAACCAACCAACCAACCAACCAACCAACCAACCAAGCTACCTACCAACCAACCAACCAACCAGCCTACCTACCATCCAATTATACAACCAACCAACCAACCAACCAACCAACCAACCAACCAACCAGCCACCCAACCAATCAAACAAACAAACAAACAAACAAACAGACAAACAAACAAAGCCACAGATGAAAATACAACCAGACCTGTAGTATGTACTTACCTCACCTACGTCGTATACAATGATACCATAGAAACCCCCCCCCCCCCCCCCAATCGAAACGATACATGGCCACATCTGCCTATCATCTTGACTGAATTATGGTCTACATTATCCTAGTTCCTCCAGCCCATTCTGCATCCCTGATAAATGCACACACACACATACACACACTCGCACGCACACACACACGCACGCACGCACGCGTGCGCGCGCACACACACACACACAGACACACACACACACACATACACACACACACACACACACACACACACAAACACACACACACACACTCACACATACACACACACACACATGCACGCAACAAAGAAACGAAAAAGCATTAGAAAACATCACCAGCACCACGATAGCCCATTTTTGTTTTGTTCATCACTTTCATCTTCACCGTTCCTCTAATTGATTTCTTTTATTTCTTTAGATTTCTGTTATCTCAATTTCAGGAAAAGCCCAAATACTGTCCATTCCACGCTGCTGGAGTCTACGCAGTGTCACTTTTGAGATAGTGACGATGTCTGTCTGTTTGGTGATGGCTCCTGTTTTTCCTTTCATTTTCGATTATCGGTCTTTCTCTAACTAGTCCATTTTGAGTAAGACATCAGTGGTATGATGACTCACAGTTTGTTCTCGAAAGTATAATTTTATATGTCTGAGGACTTCAGACTTTCCAAGATGAAGGATTGTTGTTGTAGCGGCATTACCTGCAAATTTATTGGCACGTTCATTTCTCCATTGTTCCATGGACAGCAAGAAAACAAACGAGACAGTCTTAAGGAAGATTAGGAAAAGGCAGGCAACATTCATAGGCCATAAAATGAGGAAAGGGGAATTGGAACACCTGGTCACAACGGGAAAGCTGGAGGGAAGGAAAGCACCGGGTAGACCCAGGGAGAAGATACTAGACGGACTTGCAGAGTGGCCGAAGACAAAGAGGGTGGAAGAAATGCTTGAGTCAACAAGTGATAGAGACAGATGGAACTCTATAATCACCAACGTCATGCGGCAAGGCACCTGATGATGATGATGATCATTTCTCTTAACACCAGCGTGTCCGGGACACTTCTCAAGAAAACTAACCTCAATTCCATTGATCTGAAAAATTGTATAGACCTATACGGAATCTCTTGTTTCTCTCCAAGCTCATTGAGAAATTGGTACTAAAACAACTGAATGACTATCCCTTGTTAAATACGTTCCACCATCCTTACCAGTCTGGCTATCGAGAAAACCACAGTACAGAAACAGCTCTTGCCCACATAGTCAATCAACATCTACTTGCTTCTGATGTTGGTAAAATGTTTCTGCTACCCTTGATGCCATTGACCACTCCATCCTTCTCTCTCGTCTTGAACAAACTTTCTGAATTCATGCTATTGCTCTTTGTTGGTTTTCTCTTAAATCTCTTATCGCTTTCAGTCAGTTCTCATCAACAGAAGTCAGAATGAGCCTGTTAGGCTTTGTTGCAGAGTTCCTCAGGGTTCTGTGTTAGGGCCTGTCCTGTTCATCCTTTATAACCTCATCCTTAGTCAACATCATCAACCAGCATGGCATGATACATCGTTTTTACACAGATGATTCACAACTTCAGAATACCATCACCCCTGAAAATTTCACTTCATCTCAGACGCATCCAGCTTCTACGCTGATGTCCAGAACTGGACGACACGAAACAAACTACAATTAAATAGTCATAAGACTGAAGCCTTGCGTGTAGGCACCAAAATAAACTTGTCTCTATTACACTGAACAACATCCAGCTAGGTGACAACACCATCCCTCTCTCTGATTCTGTCAAGAGCCTGGGTTTGACCCTAGAATACACTTTTTGCATCAGAAGTTTCTGACCCATACCTGCTAATCATGCTACTGTCAGATTCTGCGCATTGGTTACATTCGAAAATATTTTTCAGTTGAGGGTGCATCTAAGCTTGTGACGTCACCCATTTTGTCTCGTCTTGATTATTGTAACCCTCTCCTTTCTGGTCAACCAGATTCTTTTCTTGTCTATCTGCAACGCATTGAAAACACAGCTGCTCGTCTTGTCCTCAGAAAGCCCAGAAAGAAAATGTTTCCTTCCTTCTCTGCACTGGTTGCCTGTTTCAAACAGAATTGAATTTAAGCTGGATTCTTTATGCTACGTATCTATTCATCAGTCTGCCCCATCTTACCTTTGTGACAACATCAATATTTATACGCCAACTTGCACTTTGCGTGCAGCTTCAGATATTCTTTCCCTTCAGATTCCTATGTTTAAACTATCAACTGTTTGCCAGCGTTCTTTTGCTGTTTCAGGACCGTCTGCCTGGAACAGACTTCGATTTGCATGATCAAGATTTGGCGCCGTATAAATATTGTATTTTTATTATTACTGATCATTTAGAATATCCGCAAAAGGAAGTAAAACTTATTACACACACACACACACACACACACACACACACACACACACACACACACACACACACACACACACACCACACACACACACACACACACACACACACACACACACACACACACACACACACCACACACACACACACACACACACACACACACACACGCTGAACTCTTTGCAATCTTATTGGCTTTGAATTATATGATAAATTTTCCTAGGACACTTCCCAAGATACTTTTTTGCGTTGATTCAAAATCTGTACTTCAAGCTCTTGAATTATCAAAAGTACAAACAAGATCTGAAATGATACTGGAAATTACTCACTTGATTAATAGTTTATCCTTAAGAGGCATTGATATTACTTTCTGCTGGATACCATCTCATAGTTCTTTTCATTATAACGATATGGTTGATAGGGCTGCCAAACAGGGGGCAAAAAGCTCCCCAGATTCAAATAATGTACAACTTTCCCTCTCATTGTATGAGTGTTATACATTAGTGGACTCCTATGTATGGAAGCAGTTTCAAGATAAACAGAAAAAGTATAAAAACTGTTACATGAACTTTGAAATTAGCAAAACATTTAAGCAGTTTCCTGCCAGCAGAAGTATACAATCCCTTATGTATAGGTGGAAATTTGATGCATTTAAAACAAAATACACTAGGAATATAGTATGTCTGTGTGGAAAAAAGATAACACATAGTCATATTCTTTCATGCGTTTGGGTGAAAAGACATATTCCTACACTATCTAAGACAGTTTCTGATATATTTGCCTCGCCATCTTAACATATGAATTTTTTGTTAGCCTGTCAAAAAGTCCTATAGCAAATTATCTTTAACACGCCGTTATTTCATATGTTCAATGTCATGGTTAGCCAATTTTATTGTTTCAATCGTTAAATATGATAGCGCCTTGTGATTTTGTTCCTTCTCGTCTTCGGCACAGTGTTTTCTGGTTCATTTCTTTTTCCTGAAGATTAACCATTTCCAAGTATACTCTTCACTCCTCATGAATTTTTGTTGTTGTTTGTTTTGGGTTTTTTTTTGTGGTCTAAAATCACTTAAGTGAATAGACATTAAATGAAAGCCCACCACACACACACACAACACACACACACACACCACACACACACACATCACACAATACACACAGATACACACAGATACACACATTTATGTATATGCATATATATTTGTATATTTATGCATATATATATATTATGTATATATACTGAGAGAGAGATGTGTACATATACATATATATGTACATACATAGTCAGAATTCAGGAGCCAGTATGATTTATTGTACAGGCCATCATAGTTTACAAGCAGATGGAACATAATGCAATTTAATTTTGTAATTGTGAACATTGTTTTGTTTGATCAAATGTTTTACATGCACACAATCAGCGCTTTCATCATAACTCATTTTTACCTGTGGCTACCCACAGTACCTATCTAAAGTAATAGAAAACAGAAATATATAGTATTTCGCAAGTTAGAATTCTTTTTCTAAGTTCATTGTACTTAGAACGTTTCAGTAAGAAAGGCAACGTACATCCGCTTTGAGTACGTCACGTAAGCATCGTAAGTGGACTGTTTTCTGCCTCTGATGGTCGTGTGCTCAGTTCGTTTTGTGTTTGGTCAAAGTCCTAACCGTCCATCAAACTTCGTACAGGTTAGACATTCCCATTGTCCATTTTTGTTTGTTTTGTTTGCTTGATTGCTTGCTCTATAATGTTGATGGTCTGTATAGTTTGTAGTCAGAATGGTTCTTTCAATACTGCAGAATAGATTATATCTCTATTGTGTGATAGATGTGCTAAAGCGTACGTAAAATTATTTGCATTGATAAACGTTTTGAAAACAAAACAAAACAAAACAAAAAAAGAAACCAATACAAAATAATTAGGTTCTGGTGCTAAGCTTGCTTACTTCCTTCTTGCCATGATGAATGACAGTGCAGAAAAGCATACACAGTCATTTACAAACAGTGCTGCCCTCTTGATCAAGTTTAGAAAGGAAACATAATAAGTATGAACACACCCTGACGCATTCAAGAGCAGTCTCTTCTCTTTAACTGAGACGAAAGCGTAATTTAGTAAGTATTGTTAAGTACAAAATTTAGTTAGTAATGTTAAGTACATCTATTTGAAAAATTCTTAAACAAACCTAAACAAAAATCAGAAAACTTAGCCATTGTTGTCAAGGATGCTTTATAGATTGTTCCCAAGGATATTTTGTATTTTCCTCAACATTTTCTGAGAACAGTAATCCTTTAGCATGTGTCGAAAAATGCACACAATATTTTGTCAATGTATTCAACCAGGTCAAAGCTGAAACGTAGCCCCTGTTACTTAGCGTTGCCTTTCTCAAAGGTCACTTTGGCCCAGCAGGGTAAAACGTAGGCTTGCATTGTCAAAAGTGTCAAAAGGAAATGAAAGGAGACAGTTCCAGACAGAAGTGGCGTGTACTACAGCAAGCAGTCTACAGCAGAATGTAGGATGCCAATGTCTCCAGCCAGCACCACACCCATCTGCGCCATGCTGGTCACGATATAGAGTGATTATCTTACTACAATTCATAGGTCATTCATCCTGTGTGCGTGCGTGCTCGTGCGCGCGTGCGCGTGTGCGTGTGCGTGTTATATGTGTTATATATGTATATATATATATATATATATATATATGTATACATATAATACACACACATACATATATATAGTATACGTATGTTATATATACATATTATATATATACATATATAGATATTCATATATATATGTATTATATTATATCTCTATTTCTTATATATATATATATATATATATATGTGTATGTGTTGTGTGTGTGTGTGTGTGTGTGTGTGGTGTGTAAATATATGTATACATAAAAATACATATTACTTATATCTATAAATGCATATAACACACACACACACAAACACATAAACATATATATATATATATATATATATATTCATACATATATATATATATTATATATACATAAAATGTTATATATATGTGTGTGTGTGTACGTGTAGTATATATATATATTATTGTGTTGTAGTATGTATTATACGGATGGAGAGAGTATAGAGAGAGAGAGAGTGTGTGTGTGTGTGTGAGAGAGAGAGAGAGAGAGGGACAGACAGACAGACAGACAGACAGAGACGACAGGACAGAGACAGAGGGAGAGAGACGGAAGATCTAGGATGCTAATGTCTGCAACCAGCACCACACTTAGCCTGACCATGTTGGGTCACGAGATTATGTGATTATCTTTCTGCCATTCAAGCAACATAATCACTTCATATCATCACATCCAGTGCTCTCCTGTATTTCATGAATGGAATATTAGTGCCAGTCTTGTAAAGTTTTGTGGTTATGGTTAGTGGACCTACACGTGTGTCTGTCTACCTATCCTTCTATCTATTCATCTACCTGTCCCTCTATCTATTCCTCTACCCACCCGTATATTCACACATCCATCCACCCACTCACCCACCTACCCATCCATCCATTCATCCATCCATCCATCTATCTATCTATCTATCTATCTATCTATCTATCTATCTATCTATCTATCCTCTATCTATCTATCTATCTTTCTATCTCTCTATCTATCTATCTATCTATCTATCTATCTATCTATCTATCTGTCTGTCTATCTATCTATCTATCTGTCTGTCTGCCTTTCTATCTATCTATCTGTCTATCTATCTATCTGTCTGTCTGTCTGTCTTCTATCTATCTATCTATCTATCTATCTATCTATCAATCTATCTATCTATCTATCTACCTACCTACCTATTTGTCTATCTATCTAGCCAACATTTCCAAAATATATGATCAATACTGTCTTTTGTATCTAAACAGAAGTCACATAAGAAGTTATTCCCTAGTCCCATTTCTTTTAGAATGACAGGAGCTCCTATAATTCTGTGTACAGTATGTATTTGAAATCATTTTAGTTTAATTTCTCATATTTCATGAATTTTCATGAACATACTTTCCATGGAATGTTATTCATTTTCTAACATTTTAAACATGAATTTAGAAGTGCATCATTCTTTGTTAAATATCGTAGAAGAGCCGTGTTCTTTAGGTATGGAGCAGTAAATTCCTTGAGCCGTCATAGGAACATCATTTTATATATCCATTTTGTATGTTAATCCTTACTTCTTGTACGTATTTCTAATCGATATTCTGCGTCCATTATAAACGAGAAAATTAACACACATATTGTATTTTGGGTTAAAATCGTCAAGTATAAATGATCAGTATCATTTATAAGCTGTGGAATACAATAAACTCCCTGTTCAATCCAACTTTTAAATTTCATTACATTATTTCCAATGAATATTTTTTTCGTCATAGAGAATCGGTTCTTAGGATAACTGTTCGTGTTATTGGTTTTACATTTCTACAGAAACTACTACATGGCATAAAAGTGTGTTTTCAAAATAAATTTCCACTCCATTTCTGTAATGCATAATCAGACCCATACGTTTCTATTTGGGTTAAAATACTGTCCATGATTTGAAGGCTTAAGCGTATTTCTTACTATCCGGTATGTTAATCCTTCATTCAATTGCTTTTTATGGGTGTCTTTCCATTGATTCTGTCATGTTTACCTTTCCAAACAAAAGAAAAATACATTCTCTAAAGATAACTCATGAACTCACCAGGGGGAACACGGAGCAAAATCCAGAGGTGAATCGCTTTAGATAAAAGCTGAAATTTTAATATGCAACACTTCCTAGAAGAATTATACACATCTTTTCATCCAGATTTGAGCAAAGCCCATACGTCCGATAATTTATTTTAGC
>CM060306.1:92652116-92654616 GCA_030674185.1 Monoplex corrugatus | reverse complement strand
ACACACACACACACACACACACACACACATACACACACAGAGCACGCACACGCATACATGCAAACACGTACATTCACACATACGATATGCGTGTGAACATGCACAGCGTAAACAAAGAACATAGTATGGTGTGTTCACCATGTTTCTGTGCTTTCATGCATAATTTTGTCGTCGGCACTTTTGCCATTATAGACACATATACGCGTCTATTTATAATGAATGGTAGCATTGTTTCTACCGGGCACAAAACCTAGACAAAGAGAACAAAGTTTTTTTTTCTACCAATCAGTCACCATTGGGAAGTGTTACACAAAGGACTATTCACTGGGAGTTCGTGGGTTTGAACCCTCCATAGATCCATAAGACTTGCTGAGGGATTTGTTTGCCCCTGACCGGCGCTTAGGATTTGTAAATGGATTTTTTTTTCCTTCTGACCAACATGTCAACACATTCGAGTGGTGAATCTTTGCATTTTTGTGACCAGATTTCTAGTTGGCAAAAACGGTTTTGATCCTGCGTGCTCAACAAATAGAATGTAGAAGGGAATTTTTACTTGGCATGTTTCAAAGACTTTTTAACAGTTTGTTTGGTTTCATTATTGCCCCAAATGTATACGGCATTAATTGAATGTCTGTCTGTCTCGTACTTAACGACCCTTAACTGTCTGTCCTTGTACTTACGACCCATGGCTGTCTGTCTCGTACTTATGACCCTTGACTGTCTGTCTCGTACTTACGACTCTTGGCTGTCTGTCTCGTACTTGACGACCCTTGGCTGTCTGTCTCGTACTTAACGACCCTTGGCTGTCTGTCTCGTACTACGACCCTTGGCTGTCTGTCTCGTACACGACCCTTGGCTGTCTGTCTCGTACTACGACCCTTGGCTGTCTGTCTCGTACTTAACGACCCTGACTGTCTGTCTCGTACTTAACGTCCCTTGTGTCTGTCTCGTACTTACGTCCTTGTTATGTCTCGTACTTACGATCCTTGGCTGTCTGTCTCGTACTTAACGACCCTTGGCTGTCTGTCTCGTACTTAACGACCCTTGGCTGTCTGTCTCGTACTTAACGACCCTTGGCTGTCTGTCTCGTACTTAACGCCTTGGCTGTCTCTCTCGTACTTACCACCCTTGGCTGTCTGTCTCATACTTAACGACCCTTGGCTGTCTGTCTCGTACTTAACGATCCTTGGCTGTCTGTCTCGTATTACGACCCTTGGCTGTCTGTCTCGTACTTAACGACCCTTGACTGTCTGTCTCGTACTTAACGACCCTTGGCTGTCTGTCTCGTAACCACGACCCTTGGCTGTCTGTCTCGTAACTACGACCTTGGCTGTCTGTCTCGTAACTACGACCCTTGGCTGTCTGTCTCGTAATTTACGACCCTTGGCTGTCTGGTACTTACGATCCTTGGCTGTCTGTCTCGTACTTAACGACCCTTGGCTGTCTCTCTCCTACTTACCACCCTTGGCTGTCTGTCTCGTATTTACGACCCTTGGCTGTCTGTCTCGTACTTAACGACCCTTGGCTGTCTGTCTCGTAACTACGACCCTTGGCTGTCTGTCTCGTACTTAACCCCCTTGGCTGTCTGTCTCGTACTTAACGACCCTTGGCTGTCTGTCTCGTACTTAACGACCCTTGGCTGTCTGTCTCGTACTTACAACCTTTGGCTGTCTGTCTCGTACTTAACGATCCTGGTGTCTGTCTCGTATTTACGACCTTGGCTGTCTGTCTCGTACTTACGACCCTTGGCTGTCTGTCTCGTACTTACGGCCCTTGGCTGTCTGTCTCGTATTTATGATCCTTGGCTGTTTGTCTCGTACTGACGACCATTGACAGTCTGCCTCGTACTTAACGACCCTTGGCTGTCTGTCTCGTAACTACGACCCTTGACTGTCTGTCTCGTAACTACGACCCTTGGCGGTCTGTCTCTTAACTACAACCCTTGACTGTCTGTCTCGTAACTACGACCCTTGGCGGTCTGTCTCTTAACTACAACCCTTGACTGTCTGTCTCGTGACTACGACCCTTGGCTGTCTCGTAACTACAACCCTTGGCTGTCTGTCTCATAACTACGACCATTGGCTTCTGTCTCGTACTTAACAACCTTTGACTGTCTGTCTCGTATTTATGACCCTTGACTGTCTGTCTTGTACTTAACGACCCTTGACTGTCTGTCTCGTATTTATGACCCTCAGCTGTTTGTCTCGTACTGACGACCATTGACAGTCTGCCTCGTACTTAACGACCCTTGGCTGTCTGTCTCGTAACTACGACCCTTGGCTGTCTGTCTTCGTAACTACGACCCTTGGCTGTCTGTCTCATAACCAGGACCCTTGGCTGTCTGTCTTGTAACTACGACCCTTGGCAGTCTGTCTCGTAACCACGACCCTTGGCTGGCTGTCTCGTATTTACGACCCTTGGCTGTCTGTCTCGTACTTACGACCCTTGGCTGTCTGTCTCGTACTTACGGCTCTTGGCTGTCTGTCTCGTACTTACAATT
>CM060306.1:92629616-92647116 GCA_030674185.1 Monoplex corrugatus | reverse complement strand
TCTCTCTGTCTCTCTGTCTCTCTGTCTCTGTCTTCTCTGTCTACTTCCTCTCTCTGTAACTTTGTCTTATTAATTTAATCGAGAAACGTTTTACTTAACCATATAATTACTTGAGTTGATGTCGTTTCTGGGTATGTTGGATGTACTTTTGGGTTTGTACGGACAACTTTTGAGAGTGTCCTGAAAAACTCTTTGGTTTCCAGCTCCAGCAGTTGCGATAATGTTTGGTGGTGTTGTAGTATTTGAGGCACCTCAGAAGGTGTTATGAAGCTAGTGTATGATGTTCAAGGGGGCCCAAAGAGACCCAAGAGTTCAAATATTTGGAGGAACCACTGAAGGGTTATGAAAACACCACAGTATTCCCAAACCTCCTAAATCTCCAAACACCAGAGACCATCCTGGAAACCTCTTAACAGCAAAACCCATGGTCTTCCAGGCTCCCTGAAACCTGAGGACTGTTATTCAAAAGCCCCAAGAAATCCCTGATACCCATTCTCCCCGGAAAACTCTCTGAATGATTCACATCCCCAGCACAAACAGTACCCCTAGAAACATCCCAGAACGTCCTGGAACACCGCCCAAGGAAAACATAAACATAAGGAATAAAACTATAAAATTGGGGCAGTGGGGAGGGGAAATGGGAAGACAAGGCTTGAAAAAACACAATCAGCTGGCCTTCTCGACCACTACACATCTTGCACAGAGGCAGCAGAATCATATTCTTTCGTGAATTGATCCTTATGAGCTCTTGAGTGCCAGCTGGCTTGATTGATGAGATATTATATCCTCCCAAACGTACCGACCATCACAAACTCCTTCATCAACCTGTCTTCTATATTCTTTCACCAATATTCACTGTAACAGCCACACTTTCTGCCTGTCGACCTGATTGCATCTGCAAGGGCCAAGAAAAGTTTTGTGTGTGAAGGGAAATGATTATATTTCATCAGTGAGACTGGAAGTGTTGGGTTCTTTCTCCTCCACTGACAGGTAATCATGGCACTTCATCTGATAGCAATGACACAACGAGCATCCTCTCTGTCTGTCTGTCTGTCTGTCTGTGTCTTTTTGTCTTTTTGTCTGTTTCTCTCTCTCTCTCTTTTTCTCTCTCTCTCTTTGTCTTTTTCTCTCTCTCTTTTTTTTTTGGTGTCTCTTCCTCTCTCTCTCTCTCTCTCTTCTCTCTCTCTCTTTCTCTCTTTCTTTCTCTTTCTCTTGTTCTCTCTTTTACACCGCAGTTGTACAGATAGACACACATATATACACACGTCAATCCATACTCTCTCTCTCTCTCTCTCTCTGTTTCTTTGTCTATTTCTTTCTCTATCTCTCTCTTTCTCTCTCTGTCTCTTTCTCTCTTTCTCTCTTCTGTCTGTCTTTCTCTTTTTGTTTTTTCTTTACACGTGCAGCTGTACAGATAGATCTCATATATATACACACGAATCCATACTCTCTCTTTCTCTCTCTCTCTCGCTCTCCCTCTCTTTGTTTTTTTCTCTATATCTCTCTTTCTCTCTGTCTCTTCTCTCTTCTCTCTTTCTCTCTGTCTCTCTCTTTTTGTTTTCTTTAACGCGCAGTTGTACAGATTGACCACACATATATCCACACGAATCCATACTCTCTCTCTCTCTCTTTGTCTGTTTCTTTCTCTCTCTCTCTTTCTCTCTCTGTCTCTTTCTGTCTTTCTCTCTGTCTGTCTCTCTGTCTCTCTCTTTTTGTTTTTTCTTCTTCTTTACACGCGCAGTTGTACAGATAGACCACACATTTTTTATATACACACGAATCCATACTCTCTCTCTCTCTCTCTCCTTTGGCTGATGTCTTTCAGGCCTGGCTGATACATTCACGCACACACACACACACACAACACACACATCACACACACACACACACACACACACACACACACACACACACACACACACACACACACATCACACACACACACTATTTAAAAACAACTTCTGATAACATCTGTAATTAGTTTTCACTAATGTGATGGCCTACAAATGTCCTTTACTTCGTATTCAGTTATATTTCTTCTTATTGTTCTTCAAGGTCACAGTGACTTTGATAAGTTCAAATTCTAGGTTTCCTGTAGTAATTGTTAGAATGGCTCGACAATCTTGCTTTTAAGTCGAATGAAATAATGTTTTTAAGGATCATTCCTCTTCATTTATGCTCACCTTTTTTTTAATTCCCATTTTCTACTCTAGTTTAATACAATCTAACCAGAACATTCGTTAGACGGGTGAAAATCAGGGAGAAAAACTTAAGTAGGAAGAGAAATATTATGTTTCATTTGTGAGACTGGCATGAGACATTACTGTCTTCTCTGACAGGTGATTATGACAGCATGTCTAAAAACGATGGCACACTGAACAACACACACACACACAGACACACACAGACACACAGAGAAACACATAGACACACACACACTCATACACACACAAATACGCACTCGCACGTACACACATCACACACACACACACACACACACACACACACACACACACACACACACACACACACACAACATACACACACACATGCACACACACTCACATGCACACACACACACATGCACACACACATGCACACACACATACATGCACACACACACCATGCACACACACACATGCACACGCACACACATGTACACACAGGCATACATAACCTCACACACACACATACACACACACTCATACACGCACACACACAACACCAACACACACACACACACACACAACACACACACACACACACACACACACAACACACACACACACATATATATATATATATATATATGTATATAATGCAATGATGATGATGTCGATGAGGATGATAATCATGATGCTATGGAGTTCCTTCTAGGATTTAGACTGCATGACAGGGCTGTATTCTACGCTTACTATCATGATATATCCTGGCGTCTACAGGCCTGAGAGATACAGACACCTGCGATGCTGGTCAAAAGATTTGAGCAACGCCCTCAACGAGGCATCCGTGAAGTGGATGAGACTCGACTGTGTGGTCCCAGTCTTCCCAATGAGCCCATAGCACGCCCAACTCTGGGTAGGGAGCCGGTTAGAGCCGAAAAATCCCACGATGCTTTTTAAACGGACTGATGGGGATTCGAACCCACAACCTTCCAGTCAGTAGTCTGTTGCGTTAACCACTACACCACGGCGACTGGTATGGGCATGGGACTTGAACCAGCGGAGCTGATGGATCACCTGCGATGACTTCTGTGATTTGATCTTATTTATCAATCCAATGTTTTTTGTCAAGATCTGGTGTACTCTCCACACAGTTTACAAAGACATCAACACTCATCTCTTCAGACAACACTGTCCCCCTCAGCACCCTGTTTTGAGCCACGATTTGAAATACAGATGAACTAGTTCTTTTTTTGTCCCGCGCAACTCACTCTTTATACACTGTGCATTACATAATAGGATTTTATTACGTATTATATTCATATTTTTTTATTTTCTCCATTATCATATCATGCAAGCTTGAGGCTCGCTTCAGACGGAAAGGCTCACAACAAGTCTTCTTCATTATATTATGTCGTATTGCACTGTATTGTACTGTACTGTATTGTATAGTATTGCATGCATGTATTGTATTGCATTGTGCTGTACTGTACTCTACAGTTTTGCTCGCATTGTACTGTATTGCGGTGTACCATTTGATATTGTATCATATTATGTTATGTTGTATGATATACGATATGTGATGACATAACTTATGATAAGATACAATGCAATACGATACGATATGATACGGTTGATATTATATTTATTATATTATGTAATATATATATATTATATTATATTATATTATATTATATTATATTATATTATATTATATTATATTATATTATATTATATTAATTATATTATATTATATTATATTATATTATATTATATTTATATTATATTATATTATATTATATTATATTATATTATATTATATTATATTATATTATATTATATTATATTATTATTATTATATTATATTATTATATATTATTATGAGGTAGAGCACAGACATGACAAAACCAGTCACAAAATATAACAACCAAAATAGAACCCCAGCAGGTACTTGCGTGTAAAACAAGTAATCGTAGAGTATAATATTTCAATACTGATGCAACATGCCATTTATTTCACATTTATATTGAATGCAACGTGCTTTGCCCACAATGTGCAAACAGTATGTTACTGTTCTGTCTTTGGTTGGCATGCGTGCATATATATTTTCATGTTTACTTAAGCCAGCCGCTGATATGACATAAGGAACCTTAATGAGAGTGTTTGATATTCTGTATATGTATACACACGAAGCGGATTTAGATGCCGGCTGGTCTGCGCATATGTAGACCGGACAGACCTGAAAAATGTCCAGATCCACTCGGTACCCTACGCTGGTGTCTAAGCGAATCATACCTAGGAGCTTCTGACATCTACCCGCGTGACTATCCCACCCATCGATGCAGTTCAGTTCTCTGATTTCTGTTCAAGTTAAACACTGTTATATTCTTGTTAAAAAAAGTTCGGTATAACACTCTGAAACTGTTCTAATGACTGACTGCAATGAACGGTAAAGTACAGACACAACACTACTGGCAACAACATGAAGTGCAACATTCGTGGACAGTTCTTGAACATCTGCAAACAAAATACGCAAATAGGCACTGTTTCGGTCACCCTTCTTGAAAGACTGCTAGAGCGCTAGTAGGGTAAAAAAAAAAAAAGAAGAAAAGAAATGGCAGGCATGTATGGCCAAGACTTGTCAGTAGGAAATGAGAGAGGCTAGTCCCAGACAGAAGTGGCGTGTTGTGTAGCAGGGTCTACATGGGGTGTAGGATGCCAGTGTCTCCAGCAGCCAGCACTACAGTCATCATGGCCATGTCGGGTCACGAGATCGGGTGATTGTCTTGACGCCACTCAGAGATCAGTCATCATCATTATGACCACTATACATAATCACAATCAGTGGTCAGTCATCATCATCATGACCACTATACATATAATCACAATCGGTGTGAAGACCCTTCTCCAGGATTCTTCTGCCGTTATGATAGGACTTAAAGTAATGGTTTGTAAGTTTGACTGTATCTGTCTGTCTGTCTGTCTTTCTGTCTGTCTGTCTATCTATCTGCATTACTGTATGGACCCAGTAATTCTTCCTCCTGTATATATATATGCGCGTGTATACGTGAAACAGAGAGAGAGGAGGGATGGGGGAGGGAGAGAGAGAGAGAGAGAGAGAGAGAAGAGAGAGAGAGAGAGAGAGAGTGCTTCCGTATGTGTGTGCATCTGTCTATCCATCTATCTATCTATCTATCTATCTATCTATCTATCTATCTATCTATGTATCTATTTGTCTGTCTATCTATCTATCTATCTGCCTGTCTGTCTATCTATCTATCTACATCTGTCTATCTATATATCTGTTCATCTATCTATCTATCCATTCATCTATCTATCTATCTGTCCATCTATCCATCTATCCATCTGTCTATCTATCTATCTATCTATCTATCTATCTATCTATCTGTCAGAGACAGGGACAGAGAAAGAAAGAAAGAACGAACGAAAGAGCGAGAGAGAGACAGACAGAGACAGAGAGACAGAGACAAAGAGAGAGAGAGAAAGGAAGAGAAAGAGAGAGAGAGGGGGGGGGGATATAAGCACTATTATCAATAAAAGAAAAGAGAACTGAGATGGATTAAGCAAAGAAAGCAGGAAAACCCATAAAATACCCGACGACGAAGCCAGAAAACCTCAAAACCCTGTAAAACACTTGGAGTTCCATACAGAAGCTGGTTGGTGAATAATCTTCGTTGCTGCCTTTTCATGACAACCGCATGATGGACAGTAAATCATCAAATAAACAAAAAACTAAAACAAATTTTTCCCCATAAAATGTTGGGACTGATTAGTGTAACATGGGAACGAGATAGTGAAAAAAGAGACTGATGTTTTTACTTATTTATTTGCGAAGTCGCATATATATTTATCTATTCACCAAATTATTTGGATTCAATTTTCGTTGTCTATCTTTTCGCTTGGTGTTATTATTGCTTTGTTACTACCGTGACACTGTCGTTGGTGTTGTTGTGTTCAGGAATAGGAAGAAGGTGATGGGGGCTGTTAATGTGTATACACGAGACATTTTTTTTCGTTGCTTTGTTTGCTTGTTTGCTTGCTTATCTATTTTGTTCGTATGTTTGCTTTGTTGCTTCCTTCTTTTGCTTATTTATTTATTTTTTCTGCGAATGTGTTTTTGTTTGTTTGTTTGTTTGTTTGTTTGCTTACTAATTTATTTTCTTCTTCGTATGTTTCTTTGCTTGATTGTTTATTATTTTGTTCGTATGCTTGTTTCCTTTTTCTGTCTTTAACTCAAGGGACGTGAGTGTATGTGAGGTGTGTGTGTGTGTGTGTGTGGTGTGTGTGTGTGTGTGTGTGTGTGTGTGTGTGTGTGGTGTGTGTGTGTGTGTGTGTGTTGTGTGTGTGTGTGTGTGTGTGTGTTGTGTGTTGTGTGTGTGTGTGTGTGTTGTGTGTGTGTGTGTGTGTGTTGTGTGTGTTGTGTGTGTGTGTGTGTGTGTTGTGTGTGTGTGTGTGTTGTATGTGGATGTGTGTGTATGGTGTGTGTTGTGTGTGTGTGTGTGTGTGTGTGTGTGTGTGTGTGTGTGTGTGTGTGTGTGTGTGTGTGTATGCATAGTGTGTGCGTGTGTGCATGGTCTATCTGTGTGCGTGAGCGCTCGTGCGCATATATACGTGTCTGTAAATGTGTGTATGTGTGTTTGTGTGTCTGTACATGTGTATTTGTGTGTGTGTCTCTGCGTATCTGTGTCTGCTTACTTGTTTGTTTTGTTGGCTTGTTTGCACATGTGTTTATGTAGGGCTTGTGTTGTTGTTGTTGTTGTGTTGTTCTCGTTGTTGTGGTTGTTGTTTATGCCGCAGAAGGGGGTCTGTGTATATATGCGTGTGTGTGTCCATTCGTGTGTATGTGTGTATGTGTCCGTGCGTGTGTTTGTGTGTGTGTGTGTGTGTGAGTGTGTGTGTGTGTGTGTGTGTGATTGAGTGTGTATGTGTGTGTGTGTGTGTGTGTGTTGAGTGTGTGTGTGTGTGTGTGTGTATGAGTGTGTATGTGTTGTGTGTGTGTTTCTGTGTGACTGTCAGCATGATAAATTGTAAGCCATTTGTAACACAGACAGGAAATGACTTCTCATTGTTTTTTCACCATCACCATGTCGACAGTGCTAAGCCATACAGGCAGGTGACAGTTGTTTTGTTCTAGTCAACGATAATGACATACGTCTTTGTTTGTTGCTTTCTTTGTTTGTTTGCCTGCGTCTTTCTGTGTTCTTTGTCTCTTTCCTTCTGTGCTGTTCTTCTGCTGTAAAATTAGCAATGGCACATTGGGGTTAATAACATGTCTTTGTTTGCATCTCTCTCCTCTTATTTTTCTTTGCAATTTTCTTATTAAAAAAAAGTACTAGCGCTTGTATGGATGCGTGTGTGTGTGTGTGTGTATGTTTGTGTGTGTGTGTTTGTGCGTGTGTGTGTGTGTCTGTATTTGTGTGTGTGTGTGTGTGCCTGCGTGTATGTGTGTATGTGTGTGTGTGTGTGTGTGATGGTGTGTGTGTGTGTGTGTGTGTGTGTGTGTGTGTGTCTGTGTGTGTGTATTGCATCGATGTGTGTGCATCCCATTGTGTTTGTACTGCATTATGTAGAGACATAAAGCTTCTACCCCCGTTTTTTTTATCGCCATGTAACTTGCAACAAGCATGTTTTGAAATGGATTATTTGCTCTGTACAAATAGAATTCTTCTTCTTTCTTCTTCTTCTTCTTCTTCTTCTTCTTCTTCTTCTTCTTCTTCTTCTTCTTCTTCTCTTCTTCTTCTTCTTCTTCTTCTTCTTCTTCTTCTTCTTCTTCTTCTTCTTCTTCTTCTCTATCATTATCATCTCACATAATCATACTGATATTCTATCGTCATTCTTATTGTTACTATTATTATTGTCATTCTTTCATAATCACTTTGCTTCTTATCATCATCACTTCATGTACTGTTATTTCATTGCCATTCTATTATCTTATTCATGCTTTCTTGCTTCTAGTAAGACAGTAATGGCTCAAAAATGTATGGGGATCAGGTAGTTTTAAGGATGTGTCGGAAAGGTACAAGAAAAGAAATTTCGTAATATGGCTTAACTATTCTAAGGAGATTACTTTATACCGGCTGATGTCTAAAACACACACACACAACACACACACACACACACACACACACACACACACACACACACACACCACACACACACCACACACACGCACACACACACACACACACACACAAGCAAACAAACAAACAAAAACATACGTGTTACACACACCATAGACTTAGAACAATGCACGGCACAGATTCGGAACACACACACACACACACACACACACACACACACACACACACACACACACACACACACACACACACACACACACACACACACAAGCAAACAAAAACATACGTGTATACATACACCATAGACTTAGAACAATGCACGGCACAGATTCGGAAAACACAACACACACACACACACACACACACACACCACACACACACCACACACACACACACACACACACACACACACACACACACACACACACAAGCAAACAAAAACATACGTGTATACACACACCATAGACTTAGAACAATGCCCGGCACAGATTCGGAACACACACACACACACACACACACACACACACACACACACACACACACACACACACACACACACACACGCCTCAAAGAATGCTCAGTACTGGTGATAGCAGCATACTCGAAGCAACACACACCACACACCACACACACACACACACACACACACACACACACACACCACACACACACCACACACATGCAACACACACACACATCATTCACAAACACACACACACACACACCACACACACACACACACACACCACACAGAGAAGAAAGAGAGAGGGAAGGAGGAAGGGAGAGAGAGAGACAGAGAGAGAGAGGGAGAGAGAGAGAGAGACAGAGACAGAGAGGGAGAGAGAGAGAGAAGAGAGAGGAGAGAAGAGAGAGAGAGAAGAGAGGAGAGAGAGAGGACAGAGAGAGAGAGACAGAGAGAGAGAGAGAGAGAGGGAGAGAGAGAGAGACAGAGAGAGAGAGGGAGAGAGAGAGAGAGACAGAGAAGTGTTTTTCTTTTATATATAACAAAGGTTCTTTTTATGTCTTTCTCTCACTGGTGTGTCTATCTCTCACTGTGTGTGTTCCCTTTTGTTCTATCTCTCACCGTGTGTGTGTCTATCTCTCACCGTGTGTGTGTCTATCTCTCACCGTGTGTGTGTCTATCTCTCACCGTGTGTGTGTCTATCTCTCACTGTGTGTGTGTCTATCTCTCACCGTGTGTGTGTCTATCTCTCACTGGTGTTTCTATCTCTCACCGTGTGTGTGTCTATCTCTCACCGTGTGTGTGTCTATCTCTCACCGTGTGTGTGTCTATCTCTCACGTGTGTGTGTCTATCTCTCACCGTGTGTGTGTCTATCTCTCACTGTGTGTGTGTCTATCTCTCACCGTGTGTGTGTCTATCTCTCACCGTGTGTGTGTCTATCTCTCACTGTGTGTGTGTCTATCTCTCACCGTGTGTGTGTCTATCTCTCACCGTGTGTGTGTCTATCTCTCACCGTGTGTGTGTCTATCTCTCACCGTGTGTGTGTCTATCTCTCACCGTGTGTGTGTCTATCTCTCACTGTGTGTGTGTCTATCTCTCACTGTGTGTGTGTCTATCTCCACTGTGTGTGTGTCTTCTCTCACCGTGTGTGTGTCTATCTCTCACTGTGTGTGTGTCTATCTCTCACCGTGTGTGTGTCTATCTCTCACCGTGTGTGTGTCTATCTCTCACCGTGTGTGGTGTCTATCTCTCACCGTGTGTGTGTCTATCTCTCACCGTGTGTGTGTCTATCTCTCACCGTGTGTGTGTCTATCTCTCACCGTGTGTGTGTCTATCTCTCACCGTGTGTGTGTCTTTCTCTCACCGTGTGTGTGTCTATCTCTCACCGTGTGTGTGTCTATCTCTCACCGTGTGTGTGTCTATCTCTCACCGTGTGTGTGTCTATCTCTCACCGTGTGTGTGTCTATCTCTCACCGTGTGTGTGTCTATCTCTCACCGTGTGTGTGTCTATCTCTCACCGTGTGTGTGTCTATCTCTCACCGTGTGTGTGTCTATCTCTCACCGTGTGTGTGTCTATCTCTCACCGTGTGTGTGTCTATCTCTCACCGTGTGTGTGTCTATCTCTCACCGTGTGTGTGTCTATCTCTCACCGTGTGTGTGTCTATCTCTCACCGTGTGTGTGTCTATCTCTCACCGTGTGTGTGTCTATCTCTCACCGTGTGTGTGTCTATCTCTCACTGTGTGTGTGTCTATCTCTCACTGTGTGTGTCTATCTCTCACTGTGTGTGTGTCTATTCTCTGTTGTCATCCTCATGTGTGTGTGTCTATCTCTCACGTGTGTGTGTCTATCTCTCACCTGTGTGTGTGTCTATCTCTCACTGTAAGTGTGTCCGAATGAGAAAGTTAGTATTTCTCTTTGCGTGTGTGCGTGTGTCAGTGTGTTGTGTGTGAAAAACGGCTTTCACTAACACCTTTTCGGTTGTTCATAGATGTTTTTATTACCCAAGGGAAATCCCAAATGTTAAATCTGAATGCACAAGATTATGTTTCAGTCACTGTGACTAAGTGATTGTAGACCGTATTTTTTTTCTTTTTCTTTTTCCCGGTTTTTGGTTGTTGTTGGATAATTTACCAGCTGTCTATGAGCAAAATGAAAAAAAAATGATACACACGTTTGACATATTGGGGTTATTTCATCTTGTATGAGTCATTACCAGCAGCTATATACATGTATGTCATTATCACCCAGAATATGTACAACTTGAATGAAATTACTGCCTCGTCGTTGTAAGCCTTGTTGTAGTGTTAAGACTTTTAATATGGCTTCATCATCCTGCTAAAGCAATAATATTATTTCAATTCAGCAGACTTGTCACACGTTTTCACAAAATATTGAAAGAAAATAGGTGGTACTATGGTAGTGTTAGTAATAGTGATATGAATGATAATGATAATGATAATGATAATAATACTGATCGTAATAATGCATGGTATCACAGGAAACCAAGCCACTCACTGGGAGTTTGCTGTCTTGCCATGGAAGCAACATTTTGCTTTTCTCTTGGTACTTTTTGTCAGAGTGAGTGGTTGACTGCTCGGCCTTCACAGCAAGCTATCAAACTGCGAACGAGTAAACGAAAGATATGACGAACTTTTTTTTTTTCCTTATTGTTGTTTAAAGCCCAGCCGACTGCGCAGAGCCAATAACCCTCTTCAAAACACACAAAACTTCAACAGGAAAAAAAAAGAAAAGAAAATTAAGTACACATATCAATGCATTCGCGCACATAATCTAAGGACATGCCCCCAGGTAGGACCATTCCGTCCGATTTATCGCACAGGGGAGATATAAAAAACACACCTGAATACAAACATAAGCATACATAAGGACACCAAACATATATAAAAACAGGCATAAATTACTAAAATTGCTTCCGCATATCTCTCCTCCTTAGAGCCAGAAATGCACTTAATACATGTACCCAATTATCAATCCGAAGAAAAGGTACGTAAGACTTTATCGAAAAAATACAGGCGAATGGACCATTAAGGCAAAAAATAAGTAGAAAGAAGAAAGCAAGCAACAAGGCAGAAACAAAGAGAGTGACAGAAAAGAGGAAATTTCTAGCACAGAATTTCCAGAAGGTGGGGGATACTGTTTATACTAAAAGAGCCCCGGCAACCCAACGGGGGAATGACGCAGCTTAGACATCAATCTTTATTATTATTGTTGTTCAAAGCCCAGCCTACTGCCTAAAGCCATATCAGGGCTATAACCAGTTCAAAACATACACAATGCTTCAACAGGGGAAAAATGGAAAAGAAAATTAAATACACATACCGATGCATTTGCGCACATAATCTAAGGAGATGCCCCTGGCGTTGACCACCCCGTCCAATTTATCGCACATGGGATTTAAAAACATACCCGAATAGATTTAAACATGAGTAAAGACACTAAAACATATATAAAAACGGACTTAACTTACCAAAATTGCTTCCGCATATCTCATATCCCTAGAGGCAAAAAATACACTTAATACATGTACCCAATTACCAATCCTGAGAAAATGTACGTAAGACTTTATCGAACACATTTAGGTGAGTGGACCAGCAAGGCCATTGTGTGGAAGAAATGACAGAAAGCAAATTAACATGGCAGAAATAAAGAGAGTGACAGAAAAGATGAAATTCCTAGCACAGATTTTCCAGAAGGTGGGGATGCTATTTATACTGAAAGAGCCCCCAGCATCCCCAAGGGGGAAAGGGGAGGGGGCGGTAGATATCAATCTAAACTCTCATATTATCAAACATTTCATGTGTGCCATGCGTAGTTTTCACCGCATTTTGTATCATTAAAAGTGGTTTGTTTTGTTGCACGTTTGAGAATGGCATAAGAAACAAAAGCACGTGTGGTGTGGAATTAGGTGTCATGGTGCCAGTGACTGCATTTATTGGTTGTGACGGATCACCTCCCTGTTCCCTTGTCCTGGCTTCTTGCACCAGGGACCTGGCTTTGTATGGCTGCTTGAATAATAGATGGGTAAAAAGGCTTGTGCTTTTGTCTGCGTGTGTGTGTGTGTGTGTGTGTGTGTGTGTGTGTGTGTGTGTGTGTGTGTGTGTGTGTGTGTGTGTGTGTGTAGGTGTGTGTGTGTGTGTGTTTGTGTGCGTGTGTATGTACGTGTTGCGTATGTCTGTATGTTTTGTATGTATGTATGTATGTGTATGCATGCATAAATGCATGAGCGAATGCATGTTTGCACGTACGTACGTATGTATGCATGCAGGCATGCATGTACGTATGTATGGATGGATGTATGTATGTGTGTATGTATGTATGCATGTATGTATATATGCATGTATGTATACGTGTATGTATGTATGTATGTACGTACGTATGTACGTAATTATGCATGTAGCATGCAGTATGCCTGTCTGTCTGTCTGATTGTCTGTCTATCTGTATGTGTGTATGTATGTATGTTGGTAGGTAGGTATGTATGAGTATAATATATATATAAATATACATATAAAATATATATATGTGTGTGTGGGGGGGGGGGGTATGTATGTATGTTCATGTGATTAAATTTCCTGGTTTTCTGTTGATGTATTTCAACGATACTTTTTACTGTAATTATGAAATCAAGAAATATTTTTCAAACATTAGAAATCCGTTATCACAGTGACAATGCTGTTTCCCATTTTGCTTACGATGCGAGAACAAACTGAAGTCAAAACATCAGACAACTTTGTAAAGTGTCCGAAATGAACCAGCTAACTTTAAAAAGAGCTCTGCCCTTAGACAGTTGACGAAGAGGTTGTTGGTAAAGCCACAGTATCAGATTCACCCCGAAGATTGCTGTGTATAGAGCGGTAATCCTGACTGCCTTACAGTACTCCTGGGAGATAAGGATTTCTTACCCGCAACACATATAAACAGCTGAAGTGGTAAAATTGAAGAGGTCTGCGCAAGGTTTGGAATATCAAGTGGCAAGAAGAGTGCCCTACCTTCAAGTTATAAAAAAAACTGTGGCTTGCCGAGCATAGAATGACAGAAGACGTTGTATAGAAGATAAGTGTACCGCAAAGTTGTTCCTGTATGGAGAGCTGAAGCAAGGACATCGTGACCCGGGAGGACCACTGAAATTAAAGCAAGGATACTCTCAAATCAAACAACCACCAGTTAGGAAGAGATTCACGCCAACAGAGTAAGCCGGGGACAGCAGTGCACGCAGGGCACAATCGGATTTGGACAGTTCAGAACAGCTGGTATTCAGCAGAAGAGGAACCAGCAGAAGCAGAACTTAAGGCCATGCAGTGCCCTTAGAAGAACACGTGGCTCCCGGAATGGTCTTCTATCTCACATTAAGATCCACCTTACTCAATAAGACATTTGTGCCTTATCATCCGCCCGACCGACAGCAGAGTCCTCATTATTATCATCATCAATATTTGCGGAATTGAGCAGTCCAGTTTTTAATAATCTCATTGGCCCCCTCCTACTCTATAGCCTAGTATTCCTGTTTCTTGTTTTCCCTTAAGACAAAGAAGAAAATTAGATGTTGCCAATACAGCGGCGAAATTCCTACCTCTCCATCTTCGAATTTCTATCAACGTTTCTCCGCCTGTGGGTAATCCGTCTTTGTTTCAACCGTCAGGGGATTAGTGAAGTGTGGCCATACGGAAACCAACCTGATAGGATGCCGTCTCATGTAACACAGACTGAAGATTGTCTTCGATTTCTTGCTTAATGCCTCGATCAGTACGCTGATACTCGAGTCTATCCCTCCTCATCTAGTCCACACTGTTCTCAGAAACTTTGTCATCACCTCATATCTAACACATCTGTGGATATTGATGAATACAAAACACAAAATCTACGTCATTTACCTCTTGAAAGTGTTCCGTCTCTTCTTGAGATCTTCGTCAGACCAGAGATATGGACAGAAAGATCGGCAACTATCTTTGCACTCTGGAAAACTTCCACACTCCCTCGATCCACACAACCCCTTGGAATACAATGAAACACCACTGTACTTCTCCCTAGACTACCTCTTGTATCTCCTCCCCTCTATGCAAAGCACAGAAATCTCTTTAACACCCCAGAATCCCTGAATAGCCACAAAATCCCTAGGTACATCCTACAAAAGCTTTAATATACCAAAGCCCAACAAAACAAGAAATGCTGATAAACAGGAGGAACATGGTTGATGCCTGGAAAAAAAGTTGCAATACATTGGCCTTTTACTGTACTTTGCATCCACACACACACACACACACACACACACACACACACACACACACCACACACACACACACAAACGCACACACACACACACACAACACACACACACACACAAACACACACACACAACACAACACACACACACACACAAACACACACACACACACAACACACACAACACAAACACACACAAAACACACACACACACACACACACACACACACACACACACACACACACACACACACACACACACACACACAAACGCACACACACACACATTCTCCCTGTCTCTCTCCCTCCCTCTCTCTCTCACACACACAACACACACATATGTACACACACACCGCTTGCACAGAACAGACTCAATCCTATCATATTTATTATCACCTCTAGACACAAGTTATGTATTGTTTGAAATACCAAACCCACCTCATGCCCATTCCTCATCCAACCTCTCTCTCTATTTCCCACCAACGTCCATCTCCAGCGACCCCCTTTATGTCCAACTGATTGCATCCACAAGGGCCAAGAAAAGTTTTGTGTGTGAAGGGAAATGATTATATTTCATCAGTGAGACTGGAAGTGTTGGGTTCCTTTCTCCTCCACTGACAGGTAATCATGGCACTTCATCTGATAGCAATGACACAACGAGCATCTTCATACACACACGCACGTGCACACGCACACACGCAAAAAAAAAAAAAAACCACACACACACGCACACACGCACACATATACGCACGTATCCACACACACACACCCCACGCACACACACACACATACTCCAGATACATACACACACACGCACACACACACACATGCAAACGCACACACACACACACACACGCTCACCACATACACACACGCACACACACATGCAAACACACACACACACACGAACACACACATCAAACACACACACACACATACACATAGTCCAGGCACACACACGCACACACACATACACACACACACACACACACACACTCCAGGCATACACACGCAAACAAACACACACACACACACACACACACACTCCAGGCACACACGCACACACGCAAACACACACACATACATACACACACACACTCTCTCTCTCTCTCCTTCTCTCTCTCTCTCTCTCCTCACGCACAACACACACATACACACACACGCACACGCGCGCGCGCGCGCACACCTAATACACACGTGTACATGCACATGTACACACAGACATGTAAACACACACACATACGCACACACACACACACACGCACATTCGTCTAAAAGCACGCATGTGAATAGACATAAAAAGAAGCACACGCACACAGATAGAGGCGACACACATGCACACATACACATACACACAGCACACATAATACATCATAACTATTCGCTGTAAGATAATGACTGCGCTGACATTTCAAAAAGAACTACAGCATCACTTTGACATTATCAAAAATGTTATGAAAACTTTTGTTTTACGATAACCTAATCATAAATCTTAGTAAGCCAGATAGTAATGTGTGTGTATGTGGGTGTGCGTGTGTGTGTGCAGGTGTGTGTGGGAGTGTGTGTGTGTGTGTATGTGTGAGTGTGTATGTGTGTGTTTTGTGCACGCGTGTGCGTGCTTTTATCTATGTGTGTATACGTGTGTTATTGCGTTTGTGTACTCGCGTGTCTGTATGTGTGCATGAGTGTGTGCTTGCGTGTGAGTGAATATATGTGCTATATATGTGTGTGCGTGCGTATGTATCCGAAGCAGACAGTAGAAGAGAGAGAGACAGACAGACAGACAGACAGAGACAGAGAGACAGAGAGACAGAGAGACAGAGAGACAGAGAGAGACAGAGAGTAAGAGAGACACACATACAAAGACAGACAGACAGACAGATATGTCGAGAAAGAGAGATTAGAGAGCAGGAAAGAGAGAGAGACAGAGAGAGAGGACAGAGAGAGAGACAGAGACAGAGAGAAGAGAAGAGAGAAAGAGAGGGACAGAGAGAGAGAGGGACAGAGAGAGACAGACAGAGACAGAGAGAGAGAGACAGAGGAAGAGAGACAGAGAGAGACACACACAGACAACGACAGAGAGAGACACACACAGACAACGACAGAGAGAGATGGTGTTGTTGTTAGGAAGTGGCCGAAAGACAATCGGTTTGGAAGTTGTTGGTTTTTTTTTTTCTTTTTTTTTTTTTTAACCCATTAAGAGATACCCCTCATCAGGTTACAGCTCAAAGCCACTGCACGTGCACAGATGCAGCCTAACAAAACACGGCGGAATCAACTGCAAACAAAAGATGTCTATTCTGCCCGCTAATCTTCTTCTTCTTCTTCTTTAATCTCCATTACTAGAAAGGGCTGTTGTTTTATGAGGATGCATGGGCCATGTATTTGTGTATTTCAACGCGTGCGTATACTCGAATGCGTGTGACTGTATGGGTCATTGTGTGTATGTGTGTGTGTGTGTGTGTGTGTGTGTGTGTGTGTGTGTGTGTGTGTGTGTGTGTGTGTGTGTGTGCTCTCTCTCTCTCTCTCTCTG
>CM060306.1:92622116-92624616 GCA_030674185.1 Monoplex corrugatus | reverse complement strand
TGATTTCTGGTTCTAATAACTGACTTTTACAGTTCTTGTGTGTATCAATGGAATTGTATACATACAGTGGTTTGGTGACAAGCAGATCTATGGGGATGATACAAAATAAAAAAAAAAGGAGAATACACAATACATATGTACTAGTCTTGGGATCTTTTTGAAATATGCAGCGGAAAAGATATCATAGTTCTTTTGTTGTTTCCTTAACATTGTATTATTACAGTTCGTCCGTTTGTTACTGCTATGTAAGGTTGAACTGTTTTTGCTTTTATATATATATATATAATATATATATATATATATATACATATATATATATATATATATATATTTGTGTGTGTGTGTGTGTGTGTGTGTGTGTGTGTGTGTGTGTGTGTGTGTGTGTGTGTGGTTTTGTTGTTGTTGTTGTTGTTGTTGCTTTTCTCTCATGCTTTGGTAAGCGCTTAAGGCTTTTGTGAGAAAAGGCGCTAAACAAGTAGTCATTATTATTATTATCATTATCAATATTATCATTTTTATTATTATTGTTTATTTTCATCAATAACGGACGATCAGAGTTCTAAATAAAGACCAAGAGAAATTTCCGCCGCAGACAACAGATCTAGTTTCACTTTTCATGGCAAGATATCAGGAGATGCTGAGGTGTTCTGCTGGAAAGAAACTACGGAAACCGCAATTGCCTGTCTACAAGGCAGGATAACTCAGGCGTAGTAATCTCTTTTGATTCAGCGGAAAGAGCTGAGTCGGTTCTCCGCTTTTAAATTGAGGCCGGAAATGAAATCAGCGTGGTAGGTGATGACAGAAAAATGGCCGACCTGTGTATGAATGTGATCCTGAGGACTTCTTGGCAATCCAAGGTAGATGATAACTTCGCTGCCCTTTCTCTTTTCTGTAAGAAAGTGATGATGTCTAGAATAGAAATGTCTGGCACCGATCATTTTTTTTTTTTAAATTTTTTTTTTTTTAAGCTTGCTGCCCCACCTTCGTGTTTAAAAAGAAGAGTGTTTGGAATGGACAGGAAGGAGGCTGTGATCTGTATGTCTGCTGTCAGTCAGTCTGTTAGTGAACAGTACATATTTTAGTTCACCAGCTGTTTGTGCGTGGATTTCACCTACATTTGAAATAAAGTAACAGACTCTAGAGTGGTGCAAACACACACCTGACATTGAAAATAGACAAAACCCAGTTTATGGTTACAATCACCTGAAAAAGAGTTTACATCAATTCTATGACTTGTTTTTCGATGAATTTAAATGACATTTATGTGACATTTAAAAAAAATTATATCCAAGACACGTAAGTAGCTTGGCACGGCCTTTTTCATAAAGTTTCTATAATTCAAGAAGCGTCAAAGTTCTCACAAGGATTTTTGATGTTCATTATGGAACGATAACGTCCCAAATTTTGTGCGAAAGTGCTGCTGAACAGAGAATTAAAGAACTTACATTTCTGAAAGTGTTTGTTTAAATTTTCGATAATTTTCAGCAAGAACAATCTGTAGGAGTAAGATTGTTGATACGGCTCAACCATTAATTTTCTTCTTTTCCATTTTCAAGTTCATACCTCTTTTCTTTCTCCAGAAACCTACCTGTTACCTTCTCTTTGTTTATTGGTCAGACATTGATCGAATGCAACCATACTCACATACACACACACACACACACACACACACACACACACACACACACACACACACACACCACCACGCACGCAGCACGCACCCACACACACACACCACACACACACACACACACACACACACACACACACTCAGAATTGTGCTTACATTAATTCAATAGCTTAAGACAACGTACAAACTGATATGCAAACTTGATAAAAAAAAAAAAAATCACCTCATCCAGCAATACAGAAAATAAAATCCGGAGAAAAAACAAAAACAAAAAAAAAACGTTTAAAAATATCGTGGTTTTGTTTCTGCTAAGCTTCACTGATTAAACGCAGTGTGTTCAATAAAGTGATTATCTGATGAGGGTAAAGAGCAGCTGACACCAATTGATGAATCATATGGATTGTACTCAATGACAATACGCCCAAGTATGATATTTTATTTAGAGACTAATAATAATAATAAATGATGTAATAATAATGATAATAATAATAATATTATTAATAATAATTACAGTATTGTATGGCGCCAAATCTTGACAATTCAAATCAAAGCACATCCACGCACCAGGAATACGCATGCAGATCAACGCAGACAACCTTACATCACGCAATAAAAAGAAACTGACGGAAAGAGGCTGTTGCAGAATTTATTGTCGGGAAAAAGAAGGGGTTTTTAAACTGGACTTAAAAGCAGAAAGGGAAGGAGATAGACGAAGGGAGAATGGCAGATGGTTCCGAAACAGCAAAAGAACGCTGGCTGATAGTTGATAGTTTTAATCGGGGAATCTGAAGGGAAAGAGTAGGCTATCTGAAGCTGAGCGCAAAGTGTGAGCTGGTGTATAAATATAGATGTTGTCACAAAAGTGTGATG
>CM060306.1:92592116-92617116 GCA_030674185.1 Monoplex corrugatus | reverse complement strand
CTTATTCAACCGTTCTTCATGAAGACGTGTGTCGTAAGTGATATCAACATTTTTCAGTGGAACACACGTTCCGTTGTTAAAAATATATCATATTTGAATAACTGTCTCTCTTCTAAAAACATCCATGTCATGCTTCTACAGTCGCTGAATACCATCAAAACCAATTTACCTTAAATATCTGGTTTTTCTTATCCACCAATATGTGACCCTGTAAATGACGGTGGCCGTATACAAACAGCTATATATACTCGTGAAGGACTAAACTACTGTGAAAGAACATCTCCAGTACCAAAATCTACGGCATTTATTTCATCATGTGCAATCATTATAAAATGTTCCTCATTGTTAGTTGTGAATATGGCCTCTGTATATTTGCCAAGAGGTCCAGACTCGGTGAACACTGAATGGCTAAGACATTTTCAAGATCAAGACGACAAGTGGATTTTTTTGTGGTGATTTTTAATGCACATGCCCCGTTTTGGGAAAAGTATTGTACAAACATAATAAGCAACAGGTTGATTGAAAATATTGTAGATTCCAATTTATATTTACTTAACAACGGACACGTTACCCGGAATCCTGATGTATCAATCAACCCACAGTCCACAGCTGTCAACCTCACTTTAATCTCACCATCATTAGCCCCAAATGCCACATGGCAAACAGAGGATGACTTGTTGGGATCACATCACATCCCCATGCGTCTTACCCTAAACCATACTACTGAAAAAAGACAGCATACCACAATATAGTTTACACATGTATATAAACGCAGACTGGGCCAGTTTTAAAATTAAAGCAATCACTGAAAAGACCAGAACAGATCTATCTGAAACAATGAACATAAACGGCATGTATGCAGTTTGCTGCAACTCACTCTTTAAGGGCTGCTAATATTTCAATTGCAAAACATACAGTGTCGAAAATAGGAAAACATGGAAATGTCTGGTGGAATAAGATTGTCAAAAGGCAGTGAACAAAAAGAAAGGAAAATACAAAATCTATTAAGCAAACAGGTCACCTGAAAACCATACAGCGATGAAAAGTGCCAACATTAAGTGTAACAGAATCATAGAGCAAGCCAAAGGTCAACACTAGATATCTTTTTGTAAATGTGAAGTAAATGACTGCGAAGATATGCAAAAGATTTGGAAAAAACTAAAATTAATGAAAAACGGGATCAAGGTGTCATCAATTCCAGTAAAGCTAGCAAACAACCATTTTCCTAGCTTATTGGAAAAAGCAGAAGTTTTTGCAGACGTGTTTGCTGAGGCCTGTCGTGTAGAAGGACTTCCTGTCTCTGATAGAAATTATAGGGAACGAGAAGAAAAGAAAGACGTATATAAGGATCCTGCCTCTGACAATACTCACTACATAAATGCATCACTCACACTTCAAGAATTAAAAGATGCCATTCAGTCAATTTCAAGTAAAAAGACATCAGTTGGACTTACTGCAATTTCAAATGAGATGCTGAAAAATTCATCAGAAAATTTTATAATCTTGCTACATGATATATTTAAAAAAATGCTGGAATAGTGGGAAAATGCCTAACTACTGGAAACAAACAATAGTGGTTCCTGTACTAAAACCAGGTAAATGTAATACCGATTTGAAAAACTACAAGCCCATTGCATTAACATCGCACGTATGTAAACTAATGGAGAAAAAAATCTTAAAGAGATTGATGCACTATTGTGAAAAGAAAATACCAGTGAATCAGGCAGGATTTCGAAAAGGCAGATCACCAGTAGAAATCCTAACAAAGCTAGCTCATCATCATCATCATCATCAGGTGCCCTGCCGCATGGCTTGGCGACCATGGACTTCCAACCATCTCTATCTCTCGTTGCCCCCAGCATCTCCTCCACCCTCTTCATCCTCAGCCACTTTGCAAGTCCGTCCAGCATTCTCTCCCTGGGTCTACCCAGTGCTCTCTTTCCCTCCAGCTTTCCCGTTGTGACCAGGTGCTCCAAATCCCCCTTCCTCATAAAATGGCCTATAAATGTTGCTTGTCTTTTCCTAATCTTCCTTATCAGTCATTTCATCAGACGGCAGATGCACATCGGAAATAGCTGGCAGAATCGGCCAAGCCAAAACAGCATTCAAGAAGATGATAAGCATTCTTACCAACAAATGCCTATCAATTAACATCAGAAAGAGAGTCCTTGAATGTTATATAGAACCAATAGTTTTGTACGGATGCGAGGCGTGGACAGTCAGCAAGCAAAGCCAGAGCAGGATTGAGGCAGCCGAGATGTGGTTTCTCAGAAGAATGTTGAGAGTACCATTCTTCGACTTGTGTCTGCCTCCATCAAGACTATCTCGTTTGTTTTCTTTGCTGTCCATGGTACTCTCAACATTCTTCTGAGAAACCACATCTCGGCTGCCTCAATCCTGCTCTGGCTTTGCTTGTTGACTGTCCACGCCTCGCATCCGTACAACAGTATTGGTTCTATATAACATTCAAGGATTCTCTTTCTGATGTTAATTGATAGGCATTTGTTGGTAAGAATGCTTGTCATCTTTTTGAATGCTGTTTTGGCTTGGCCGATTCTGCCAGCTATTTCCGATGTGCATCTGCTGTCTGATGAAATGACCGTTCCCAGGTATTTGAACTTGTTAACCTGTGTCAAGTTTGTGCCATTTGCTGTTATTTTGCAGGAGGGGATTTCATGTTTTTTACTGATCACCATGACTTCAGTCTTCCTGCTGTTTAGTTCCAACCCCTTACCTTTGCTTTCTGTTTCTAGTATATTCACAAGGTTTTGTAGGTCCCTTTCATTTTCTGCAATTAGCACGGTGTCATCTGCGTACCGAATGTTGTTTATCATTTTCCCTCCAACCTTTAATCCAGGGTATTCTTCTAGGTTTCTCATGATGTTTTCGCTATATAGTGAAAACAGATCTGGTGACAAAACACAACCCTGTCTGACTCCTCTTTTGATGTTTTGAAAAGAGCTTATATTGTTTTCTATTCTCATTGCAGCTGTTTGTTCCCAGTACATATTCCTGATTATTCGTAGATCTTTTCCATCAACATTGAGTCTCTCCAGTTGGTTGATTAATTCTTCATGTCGTACCCGATAGAAAGCCTTGGTATAGTCAACAAAGCATAAATACAAATCCTTATTCATCTCAACTGACCTCTCTATGATAGTTCTTAGGATGTATATGGCATTAATAGTTCCTTTCCCCTCCACAAATCCACACTGTTCTTCTGCTATTTCTCTTTTGATTCTATTCCTTGTCCTCATCATGATTATTCTTAACAGGATTTTTGTTACATGACTCATCAAACTGATTGTGCGATGGAGTTCGCATTCTATAGCCCATGTCTTCTTTGGAAGTGCAATGAAAATTGATTTTGACATATCTTTGGGGATTTTTCCTGTGTCATAAATTTCATTTAGGAGGATGTTATTTTTTCTATGCCAAATTCCTCCAGGGCTTCAATCATCTCTGTAGTAATGTTGTCTGGTCCTGGGGCTTTTCCTGGTTTCATCTTTTTCAGTGCTGCTCTGACTTCATCTTTCATTATGGGTGGTCCTTCAAAGTTCTTTTTTATAATGTGTTCTTCGTTTCTGTCATCCTCAAAAAGGTCTTTAATGTACTCTCCCCATCTGTCTAATACCTTGTCTTTTTCCATGATAAGCGTGCCATCTTTTGATTTTAAGCAACCAGTTGATGTGCATGTATTTTTCCTGTGAACAATTTCTTCAATTCGTCTGTACATACCCTGAGGATCCATTTTGTGTCGTTCTTCTATCTCTTTGCATTTTGTGTTCAGCCAAGCTTCCTTAGCTTCATTGCACCTATACCTGATTTCTTTGTTTATCTTCCTGTATATGTCCTCGTTTCTCTTTGCCTTCCTCCTTTTCTCCATCAGGCCCAAAATTACATTAGTCATCCAGCTCTTTTTTGCTTTTCTATTTGCCTTAGGGATTTCCTCACAAGCTTCATTTATAGAACTTCTCAACTTTGTCCATTGTTCCTCACTGTCACCAACGTCTTCCAGAGCACTGAATTTGTTTTGAACATGTACATTAAATTTTTGACGTATCATTTCATCTGTCTTCAAGAGTCCAAGGTTTAGTTTGATGTTGCTTTTGGTTTGTTTCCTTTTCCTCAATTTCAGCCTAAACCTTCCCACTACCGGATTGTGGTCACTGTTGCAGTCTGCACCTGGTAGTGTTTTTGCTGACAGTAAAGAATTTCTAAATCTTTTGTTGATCAGGATGTAGTCAATTTGATTTTTGGTATTATCTCCTGGACTCATCCAAGTCCATTTTCTTCTGTTAGGCTGCTCAAACCAGGTGTTTCCTACTATGAACTCATTCATCTGTGCCCATTCTACAAGCTTCCCCCCTCTTTCGTTTTGTGTACCAAGGCCATGAGGTCCAACTATATCCTCCACCCTATCCTGTCCCACTTTAGCATTAAAATCTCCCATTATGACTGTAACTTCCTGTGATTTAACAAAGCTAGCTACTAACATAAAACAATTTGCAAGACGTCAATGTGCTTTAGCTACATTTTTGATATAACTAAAGCATACGACCAAGTATGGCACTCCCGATTGTTACTTAAATTTAAAAGTATTGGGCTGACAGGTCACATTTTCGACTACTTTAAGTGTTTCTTAGAAAACAGAGTATTTCAAACGAGGATTGAAAATGTATATTCCACGAAACGAATTCTTCAAATGGGTATCCCTCATGGATCCATTATAGCTCCCCTTCTTTTCATGATATTAATGCATGACTTACCCAGTAGAATATCTAAGCATGTAGTTTTAGCTCAATATGCTGACGATTTATGCATGTGAATGCAGGTAAATATGAAAATGAAAACTTTGCGCTATATTAACTGTACACGCAAATGCTACCAATTCGAACTTGATAAAATAGCACGATACATGGTAGAAAACGGGTTGCAGCTATCCGTGGAAAAAACAAAAATAGTTTTATTTAATAGTGGAGCTATCCCAGCAAATATTCCCACTTTCAAACTGGGAGATACTCTTCTTCAGTATAAAGAGTCGATTAAATTCTTATGAGTTTTCCTTACAGCAAAATTATCTTGGAATCAGCATATGGAATACTTATTAACCAAAGCTCAAAGAAGTTTGAATTTCTTGAAAATAGTTCTCAAACAGACATGGGGTCAAGATTCATCAACACTTGTTCATCTTTGTAAATCGCTTGTTAGATCTGAATTAACCTATGCCCAAGAAATCTTCTTCAGTGCACCGAAACACTTCCTAAAAATTCTGCAGAACATAGATTGTAAAAGTTTCAAACTTGCGCTGGGTCTTCCAATGCATGCTTCCTGTCTTCGCACATATAATGAAACCAAACTGTTGCCACTTAATGAGCAAAGGAAAGTCGCTTCTACTAAATTTTTGTTTAGAAACACCGCCGTAGAAAACATCTCAGAAACAGAAATTGAATCAAGATCAGATACCGACTTTCCAAAAAGAGCTAAATCAATATCTTCGCAGGTCACACTTGCAACATACACATCTGACGTTATGAAAGGCTCAGGGATTGATCTAGACGTAGATCCTGTATCTATAAGACCTTCCTTTTCGCCAGTACCCAGTTGGGAACTCCAAAGAGCATGATTTGACGTGCACCACACTAATTTAAAAAAAAGAATATCATATAAACTTACTGTCAAGTCAGGTTAAATGTCATATAGACGACTGATATTCCAATCACTTGAAAATTTACACTGATGGATCAATAATCCATAATTAAAAGAAAAGCAGGCTCAGCGTTTTTAATACGTGCTCTCAAAATTGAAAAATCTTTCTACACAGGATAAATCTGTCTTTACAACTGAACTCTTTGCAATATTAATGGCTTTAAACTTAAACTTTATGGTAAGTCTTCCTAGGACAATTTTTCAGATACTGTTTTGAATTATCAAAAGTACAAACAAGACCTGAAATGATTCCGGAAATTTGTCATTTGATTCACAGTTTATCCTTAAGATAGAGGCACTAATATTACTTTCTGCTAGATACCTTCTCATAGTTCTTTTCGTTATAATGATAAAGTTGACAGGGCTCCCAAACGGGGAGATAGAACTCACCAGATTCGAACAATGTCCAGCTTTCTCTATCGTTGCACGAGTGTTACACTTTAGTGGACACCTACGTCTGGAAGCAGTTCCAAGGAAAACAGAAAAAGTATGATAAATGTCACATGAACTTTGAAGTTAGCAGAATTATACAATCCTTTATGTATAGATGGAAACTTGATGTATTCAAAACAAAATACACCTAGAACATAGTGTGTCTGTGTGGAAAGAAGATAACACATAGTCATATTCTTTCTTCCTTCCTTCCTTCCTTCCTTCCTGTCCCTTAACCTATCCAGGGTCGTGGGGGCTCCACATGGATGAACGTCGCACCGTCTGTCTCCACCTCTGTCTGTCATGAGCAAGGGTCTGGGTCATGGCAAAGCTTTTTCCTGTCCATTCGTCAATATTGTCCATCCACCTTTTTCTCTGTCTGCCTCTTTTTCTTCCTCCCTGAACTGTTCCTTGGAGTATTGTTTTTGATAGTCCGTTAGTTCTTGTCACGTGACCATACCACCGAAGTTTCCTTTTTCTTACTGTTGTCAGAAGGTTTTCATAGTTTTTGACATGCTGTGAAATTGTTCTTCGCACTTCTTCATTGGTAATGTGGTCTTTGTATGAGATGCCAAGCACTCTTCTAAAGCATCTCATTTCTACTGCCAGGATCTTCTTTTGCAGTTCTGCTGTTAGTGTCCATGACTCGCACGCGTAGAGAAAGATTGACAGGACCAATGCGTGCATTAGCTTCAGTTTGGAAGTGAGGGCGATGTTTTTGTCCCTCCAGATGGGCTTCAGCTTGGCTAGTGCTGCTGTTGTCTGTGCTGCTCTTGCAGGAACTTCAGTTTTCGATCCCTGTTCACTGATAATGGCTCCGAGATATTTGAACTGAGCCACGGTTTCCAGCTCACTCCCGCTGACTGTAATCTTCTTTTCTATTGGTTTTGTGCTGTTTGTCATCAATTTTGTCTTTTCGGCACTGATCTCCATGCCATATCTGGATGATGTCTCGTCCAGGTGTTTCACCAGGTTGGCAAGTTCGTCTTCATTTCCAGCCAACCCATCGATGTCGTCGGCAAATCTCAAGTTGGAGATTGTCCTTCCTCCAATACTGACTGAGCCGTGATGGTTTTCAAGGGCATTCCGTCATAATGCGCTCAAGGAAGATGTTGAACAAGGTTGGAGAGAGGAGACAGCCCTGGCGAACTCCAACTGATGTGTGAAACCAGTCCCCCACTGTGCCCTCAACAAGCACTGCGCTGCTCGCTTTTGCGTATAACTGTGTGATGGTGTCAATAAGCTTCCTTCCCATGTTGTACTTCCTCATGGTGGCCCACAGTGCTTCATGCCATACTCTGTCAAATGCCTTTTTGAAGTCGATAAAAACGTGGTAGATGTCCTGTTGGTGTTGGCTGTATTTTTCGCATAGGACTCTGAGATTGAATATTTGTTCTGTTGTGCTTCTACCACTGCGAAATCCCGCTTGTTCTTCAGCAATGATCTCCTCTGCCTGTGGTTTCAGTCTGTTCAAAATGACTTTCAGCATCACTTTGCTAGCATGGCTGATAAGGCTGATCGTTCTGTAATTCTGGCATAGTTGTAAATTGCCTTTCTTGGAAAGTGTGATGATTAGTGACTGGGTCCAAGGTGTCGGCCATTCTCCCGTCTGCCAGATTTTGTTGCAGATTTTCCAGAGGATGTCAGTCACTGCCTCCCCTCCATGCTTGATCAGTTCTGCTGGGATGTTGTCCACTCCAGCAGCTTTTCCATCTTTCAGCGATCGTATTGCTGTTTCGACTTCTTCGCGTAGAATAGGGTGGTCATCGTCATTTGTTGATTCCTGGCATGTAAGGACAGTTGAGTCACCCTGTGTCTGGTGGTTGTAGAGTTCAGAGCAGTATTCTGTCCATCTATGGATGATTTCTTTATCTTCTGTCAGGCACTTTCCTTGTTTGTCTTGAATGGTACTGATCCTTGCCTTTCTCTGTGTGATGAGTTCTTTCACCACTTTGTATGCCTTTATGCTGTTGTTCTTGTGTAGGCTGTCTTCTATTTCTGTGCATTTATTTTGTATCCATCCTTCTTTGGCCTCCCTCATGCCTTTTCTGATATCTTTGTTGATGTTTCTGTAGGTTAGGGCTCCGTCTGTTATATTTTTGACTTTCTTGATTTCTCTTCTTTTGTCACACATTTCAAGGATTTCGTCTGTAATCCAGGGTAAAACGACATATTCCCACACTATTTATGAAGACAGTTTCTGACATATTTGCCTCATGATCATTAATATATGATTTTTTTTTTGCTAGCCTGTCAAAAGTCCTAT
The DNA here is from genome assembly GCA_030674185.1 of Monoplex corrugatus. Taxonomy (NCBI): domain Eukaryota; kingdom Metazoa; phylum Mollusca; class Gastropoda; order Littorinimorpha; family Ranellidae; genus Monoplex; species Monoplex corrugatus. The sequence goes on along the minus strand of CM060306.1, from coordinate 92,608,709 downwards.
AGCGAATTACCTTTAAAGTTTTATTTCACTTGTTCACTGTTATGGTTAGTCAATCCTTAATTTTCTTCTTATTCATTTCGTCTAGATATTTATTAATTTTGTGGGGGTTTTTTGTTTTTGTTTTTGTTTGTTTAAATCGTTAATTATGGTAACGTTGTTAGTTTTACCTTCCCCGCTTCGAAACAGTTGTTTCTGTATCATTTTTTCTCAAGATCAAAATTGACAATTTTCAAATATCCTCTTCACTCCTCTTCTATCACCCCCCCTCCTTTTTTTTTTTTTAGTGAATAGACATTAAATCAAAGACCACATGCACACACAAACAACCTACACACGCACTCACACACACACACAACCTACACACACTCACACACACACACACACACAACCACACACACACACACAGTCTACACACACACACACACACACAGTCTACACACACACACACACACACACACACACACACACACACACACACACACACAACACACACACACACACACACAAAGATACACACAAGCCTGTGAGCACACACAAACACACACCAATTGACGATTTTTCACTTCCACTACACATCTCCACAAGTTGACCGAGGGTCATGTCGTAAATCAGCAGCTGACTTGTATGCTTGGGGGTCAACCCTGATCAAGTTGTATCAGCTTTCTTTCAATTAAGGAGCAAAGAGAGATAACCATTGAGGCAAGAGGAGTAAATCAGCGAGCCAAGGAAAGGGAAAAGAGCATCAGAGACTTTGTCATGCTGACTGACTTAATGTCTCTATTGATAACATTTACGAGTGGATCAGGCTATTAGCTCCATGAGTTCTTTGGTGATGTGATGTGCATAGATCATGGAAGGTAAAATTCTTGTGGCCAAACATCGTAATTCACATCATGGTAAGATTTGAAGTAGTAGGCCTACATCACTCTATGATGCGCATAGATCATGGAAGGTAAAATTCTTGTGGCCAAACATGGTAGTTTACATCATGCTGAGATCTGAACTTGTAGTCCTAGATGACACTGTGATGTGAATAGATCATGTAAGGTAAAATTCTTGTGGCCAAACATGGTAGTTCACATCATGCTGAGATCTGAAGTTGTGTCCAACATCACTGTAATGTGCATGATCATGTAAGGCAACATTCTAGAGGCCAAACATGGTAGTTTAACTTCATGCTGAGATCAGAAGTTGTAGATCTACATCACTGTGTAATGTGCATGATCATGTAAGGTAAAATTCTAGTGGCCAATCATGGTAGTTTACATTGTGCTGTTATTCCAGACACAACGGCATGGGACTTGTTGGCAGGGGAGGGGGGGATAAACTGTATATTGTTTCCCAAAACATGACCATTTTTTACAATGGACATTTTTTTTCTCAGGAACAATAGCACACGTAGTTCATTACTGAATACTGCAGCTGACATTTACACATGTAAACATTTGATACTGATATTATCAAATCTATTCGTTTATACGTTAAAATTCCCTCTTTCGTGCCAGACGGATCAGCTCTTTGGGAAGGTTATGCTTATGGAGTTATATTGATTATTGGTTAAAGATATCATCCACCCCACAGTGAGATCTCAGGATTTGTTTGTTTTATACATAGAAATCAAATCTTCTCTTGTGTTATTATTTTGACATGCCAGCGAAGCATGAACTGGCTAAATACAAATAAAATTCAAAACACCCAGAGAGAAAAAACACGGGAGAGAAAAATTCATCATTCGGTGAGACAAGATAATAGACATTAGGAAGAGACACACAGGCCAGGAGACAGGAACAGGGATTGGTTTACATGTATAAATGTCAGCTGCAGTATTCAATGATATATTACGCGTGCTTTTGTTCCTCAGAAAAAAAAGTCCCATTAAAAAAAATTGTCATGTTTTGGAAAACATTACACAGTTTACCCTCCCCCCCCCCCCCAACAACTCCTACGCCGTTGTGTCTTGAGTAACGGTACTGACGTATACACACACTCATGATTGAAATAAAACATTTCACTATTATGTAACCAGCATACGTTGCAACAATAAAAAATTATTTCACATGACGATGCTTGTATGTGCGTGTTGATAATTATCTGCACAAGAATACATATGCGTGTATATATATATATATATATATATATTATATATTATATATATATATATCTGTGTGTGTGTGTGTGTGTGTGTGTGTGTGTGTGTGTTGTATATTAGTATATATACCTATATATATATATATATATATATATATATATATATATACATATATGTATGCATGTATATGCATGTATTGTATATAGTTAGGCTTATATGCATGTTTCTTTTTCCTTTGACTGACTGCCCAAGTTTTAGTGATGCTCAGATTGTTGCTTCTACCGCCAAACAAATGTACTTAATTTACTGCAACTTAAAGTCATTTTTAACCTGCGTAACTGTGTGTCTGTGTGTGCGAGTGTATGCTGTTACAAAAAAAAATTTTTTAAAAAGAATTTGATCTATATAAGTGCATTTTCTATGTAGGCCTACATGTTTTATTCTTATGAAATTTTGGATTTACATAAAATGATATAAAAATCAACTCTTGACATCTCACTGTGGAGTGGATAATAACTTCAAAAAATGAGATTGATGCCAGAAGAAATATTATCAACATCAAAATGACAGACGAGAGTAAATCAAGGAAGAATATGACTTGCTTTGGTTTTGTTTTTCGCCCCCCCCCCTCCCCCTCCACCCCTTCAGGACACAGTTCAAATCAAGGACGCAGCAGTATACATTGAAACCAAAAAGCATAAGTCTGTTTGTTTGTCTGTCTGTCTGTCTGTCTGTTTGTCTGTCTGTTTGTCTGTCTGCATGTTGTTTGACTGTCCATCAATCTCTACTTGCCTGTTTGTCTGACTGTCCGTCTGTTGAGTCTGTCTTCTGGTTAAACTTTGCATTATAAATAAATGTTCTCTGAACATATTTTTAAACAGACTGCATTAACAGACCTTTACGTACGAATGCCATCATCATCATCATCATCGTCGTCGTCGTCGTTGTCGTCATCATTACATCATCATATCATCCATCATCATCATCATCATCGCTGTCGTCATCATTATTGTGACCATCATCACATTCAATAACAGAGTAGTAACATTTGTCACAGAAGCAGCAGCAGTGGTAACAGCATAGTGGTACTATACTAGCGGCAGCAGTAGCAGTAGAAGCAGCAGCAGCAGCATTAGCATCAGTAGCAGGAGAGGGGAGGAGTAGTAGAAGCAGCAGAAACAACAGCCAACGCTGAGGTACTAGAAAAAAGTAATAGCAGTCGTCGTCGTAATTACAAGTGTAATGAAAAATACAGGAGGAACGGCAGCTCAGTCAGTTGATCTGTGATAGCAGATCTTTACCAGACATTCACTGTCTATTCAAATGAACACTCCCACGTTTCTCTGTTACTCTTCATATTGCGTAAATCATACTTAGTGAAACTAGTGGGGTATACTTAAGGCAGTATAAAATAGGGAAACTTTGAGAACATTTTGTGACCAATAAACAGAGACGTATAGCTTCAGAAGTATACCTGAATATGCATGAAGCGAAATCCCCCCCCCCCCCCACACACATATATACACATGCGAACTCACTCATTAGTATCCACAAGGGAAAGAAAACTGTACACCTCAGCAGTAAGGGGCAGATTGGGCGGATGGGATTCCAGCCGCTACCCCCCCCCCCTCCCTCCCCAGCCTTCAAAAAATGTAATTTGAAATGTCTTCTCGGTGTACAATGTCTGAAAGGTTAACAAATATCTAATATGGACAGCCTTTGATTTTAATCTTCATTTTGGGAAAAACAAACAAACAAACAAAACAAAAACAAACAAAAAATTCTTTCGAGCAAGCAGGAAACAAGTAAAGTTATATGATAAATGTTTTTTTTTAAGTTTAAGCAAATCATATGATGTCATCAAAAGAATATACCGAAAAGACTGTATTTTAATCCTCTGGATAAAAAAAAAAAGTCCTCCCGGAGAGCATGCCTCCTGGATCCCCTAGGTTTCTTAGAAACTCGCCATCTACCCAGACTATAATCCGTCCCTGACATGGACATGCTCCACACACAAAACATCCATTGGGATCTGTATTGATTCCCAGACATTCACCGTACAAAATGGAAGCTGTCAAAACCAGTCGTCTTGTACTGGAGCGACGGTCTTCAGTACGTGTCGTTGTGACCACCTGTCAAACAACACACAACACAAGAAGCCTGACGTTAAAGCAGTGTGTAAATTGCGCGGCTACTGTTGGTGCATATGAACCGAAGAGTGGTAGTGGAGAAGTACTGATGACTTTTTGGTATTTAGATGAGGTTCATGACTGCATAAAATCGACGTTTTCGAAAAACATCATCTGTTAAGAAGAGTGCATTTCCTATTGTAGTTGAGGCTATTTTTCAAAGCAAGTGCGACTGCCCACGTTCAAAAAGGAACCAGAAAAAAAAACCCACTAAAATAGAATCAGAACACGTATCTAATACAACCAGACAAGACAGGCGCTAGTTTTCGGCCAACTGGCCTATGTCAAGCGTAAACGTAAGATCACAAACGAATAAATACCAAATGCAAAAATTAGGGGAAAAAAGGCTAAAACTTCCCTGCAGCTTCGTCCAGTGGAAGAAAAAGACTAGAAGTTGAGGTTCTTGTTGATGTATGTTTTTGTATTCGAGCTTGTGAACGAGTATGTACGCGTTCGTGTAATTTAACAAAGTATCGTCTTCCGTTTCATAAAAGCGTAATCTTTACTGAGGTCACGAAACAATGACAGGCATGCAAACTATAGAACAAACATCTTAAAGCTACAGTTTGTGTGATAAAATGCTACAGGCCATTGATTTTCTAATGCCAAGTCCAGACAACCCCTGGCACACCCCTCTGGCTATGATCGACTGCCTGCCATCAACTTTCTCAGCAGATAATGTAATTGAAAAGGAGAGCGGAATAACTACATAGATACACTCAAGGAACTTTTAAAAATATCCCAACCGATGAAATCATAATGAAAGGGACGGTCAGAACATTCCTTCTTCGTGCTCTTTCTCATCCTCTCTCTTAATCTATCCCCATCTGTCTGCCTGCTTCCCTGTCTGCATGTTTATCTGTCTCTCTATCAGTCACTGTCTGTTTCTATCTCTTTCTCCCTCACTCACTCACAAACTTGAATACATACAAATTCACACGCACAAACACTAACACGCTCATCTCTCTCTCTCTCTCTCTCTCTCTCTCTCTCTCTCTCTCTCTCTCTCTCTCTCTCTTGTCTGCTCTCTCTCTCTCTCTCTCACTTTCTCTCTGTCTACTTGTCTACCTATCTACCACTTATCTAGATATCTACTTATCTGTCTGCCTGCCTATCTGTCTGCCTGTCTGCCTGCCTGTATGTTTGTCTGTCTATCTATTTGTCTGTCTGTCTGTCTGATACAATGCAGCAGTAACATTGAAACGTTTGTGCTGCATTTTGTATTAGTATATATATCCTATTATTGTATCATGTTACTGTTTTAACATCGCAATGTTTTCTGCTGTTTGCAAAGTGCAATGAGCATTCTCTGACATGTATGTTTGCGCTATATAAATGGAGTTCTTCTTCTTCTTCTTCGTCTTCATTTCTTCTTCTTGGCAAATTTTCTGTTCTGATCAAAACGGATGAACAAATATGCTGACAGACAAACAGACACACCGACAGATAAACACGTTGTCCAAAACACCAATACAGAAATTCCCTGACAGACAGACAAAGATAGAGAGAAAGACAGAGTGGATCGCTTGATTTTGACACAGTTCGCTTTCCAATCATTTGATTAATATTCTAAAGAAAAGAATATTTAGCCACCATTTTCACGCCATTCTGAGTTTGATCATTTCTTTTCTTACGTCTTTTTTAAATTCTTGATGTCATTTACCACCCCCTGGTGATGTATTAGGGTATTATTCATGTTATTTGTTTCTCTCTTTATGTCATTCTCAGTTTGTTTTAAACATAGAAATAAATTCTTCTATTGTGTTATAGGTCTGACATGCCTGCAAAGAATGTCTGAATGCAATTTAAAATACGAGCACAAAAATTCAAAGGAGAGACATCGCCATGGGGATATGATAAATTCATCACTGTTAGAAAAAGGGACAGAGGTAGGGAGAAAGAAGAGTGAAAGAAAGAGAGAGAGAGAGAGCGAGGGCGACAGAGAGAGAGAGAGAAAGAGAGAGAGAGACGAGACAGACAGACAGACACAAGAGAGAGGAACAGAGAGAAAGAGAGAGAGAGAGACGAGACAGACAGACAGACAGAGAGAGAGAGGGAGAGACAGAGAGAGAGAGAGAGAGCAGAGAAGAGAAGAGAGACAGAAAGAGAAACAAACAGACAGACAGTATAGACAGACGGATAGTCAAACAGCAGAGATAGAAAGGCATAGACACAGACAAACTGACAGACAGACCAAGAAACGGGTATTTCGAAAAAATTTGATACCAACTGTGAGCATAATGTAAACTACTCTTCATGACCACTGTATTGTTTTTCTTCTTCAATGATCCACCCACGCCACACAACACACAGATACATAATCAAGCTCTCTCTCTCTTCTATTTCTATATATATATATTATATATACGTATATGTATATTATATTATATATATATATATTATATTATGTAAATATGTATGTGTGTGTGTATGTGTGTGTATACACTCTCACGTACATACACACGTACAACACATACACGCATCATCTTCTTCCTTTTCCTCTTGCTCCTTCTCCTCCTTCTCATAACTCCTTTATTGTGAGCTTAACAGAAACGTCGACTGACTGCACGCATACACACACACACACACACACACACACACACAACACACACAACACACACACACACACACACACACACACACACACACACTCACTACACACACACACACACACACGCACGCACACACACACACACATACGCACGCACACACACACACACATACGCACGACACACACACACACACACACACACACACGCACGCACGCACACACACACACACACACACACACACACACAACCGTTAAAGCTAAGAACCTGAATGGGCCAAAAAATATTATCGATAGAGACATTTGATCACCCATGCTTGTCGAAGTCTCTGCTGCTGTGTTTCCCGTTCTTGGCTAGCTGGCTTATGTCCCTTGCCTTGGCGTTTTGTGTGTGTGTGTGTGTGTGTGTGTGTGTGTGTGTGTGTGTGTGTGTGTGTGTGTGTGTGTGTGAGGTTTTTTGTTGTTGTTTTTTTGTTTTGTTTTTGTTTTTGGTCATGCATCTTTAATTGGCATGATGCTGACAAAACATGGTCAGCATGGAACTGTAATTAGGCAGGTCAGACTGTGATTAACACGATCTGCAAATAACTTCTAGAGATAAATACGAGCAGTCGTCGGTGGTTCGGTACGATTGATGGACATTTGGTGGCCTTCAGTGACAGCAAGAAACTCAGGGGAGAGCCGGACAACTGAAGGTCCTCAGAAGGGAAACCCCCGTCATGCAAGTGTTTCGGCCCTAAACACCTGACACTCTAAGAAGGCTGTTGCATTTCGTTTAAAAAGAAATTTGTCCTCTATCTGGAATCGCACCGCGCATCCAAGAAGGCCTGCGTCTCAAGCCAAAGTCACCCTTTCGACAGTTGTCATAACTACTTAAATATCAGTCACCAGCAACGTATTGCTGAATTTTAAACCCTATAAAGTTCATTTTTATTCCTCCTGGTCCAAATCTATCTGGAACTCTTCTCCGCTGCTTCTGCCATTGCATTCAGGTCCCGTCTCTCCTAGAAATCGAGAGCTGTTTCATGAAGTCATAAGCTGAAGTGCCTATAAACCCCTGTGTTCCGAAAGCCAGATGTCCTCAAATTGATTGCTGGCTAGACTGGAATGATTTTCAGATATGGGCTTCATCCATTCTACTTTCAATACGGTACAGTGAGCTTGATCAGAATCATGTTTTGATGAATGGAAGTGGACAACGGTATCCGGTCTCATGTCACGTTTGCTGATGGTTTCTATGTGGGGTTTTTTCCATTGTGGAAAATCTGCAGTGCACTCTCAGTCGTTCGCTTCATCCGCAGAACCTGCTTTCATCCTCTGGGTGTCGCATCTTTTCCAGGCCAAATTTGGTGCCTTCTGGTGCGTAGAAGGTTGTTGGAGCTTTTGGTGCAAGTTTTTTCCCTGGCAGTGCTAATTGAAATGCTGAGTGTTTGTACGATCTCTTGAAGCACTTGATTGTGCCTCCATGCGTACCTTCCTTGGGTTAGCGCTACCCTGCTTTAGCTGAGGACATGTTCCACTGTCTGTTTGCTTTGGCAGAGCGGTCAAGCAGTGTTAGCAGATTTCCCCCACTTCACCAGATTAGCATTCGAGGACAGGAGGTCATGCAAAGACCCGAGGATGAAAGTGATCGTGAGAAGATCCATATGCCACAGGTCATTCCAGCTTAGACTTCTTTGGAGTGCATTCTTCCAAGTCGTCCACTGCCTTGCTGAACTGCCTTCTGAAGGCTTATGGCGTTCTCTTCTTTCTTCGTCTCTTATATATCTTTTTACCTTTCCGTTGGCTTTGACCACCATTCCATTTTTGCTGATCCCACTCCCTGCCTGTTGGTCTGCGTGTGCCCTATTCAATTCTCTGTCCATAAGGTTTTCCTTCGCTGCGACTACTGCCTCCTGGACTTTCTATTTTCTACCAGTCCTCAGCTTGGGCTAAATAGATCTTGCAACCGTATCTTCTGAGTCCTCAAGCATGCTAAGAAGTCTGACCTTTCCTGCCTGGTACTCCTCAGCAATGGATTCTAGGGGTGGCTTCAGCTTTGTCTAGTGACAATACAGAGCAACGTCAGTGAGATCGGTGGGACACCAAGCCATTTCCTTGTGTATTTGTTAATTTTGGCCCCCATTGATTCCACTGTGCTAGTGCTAGATTTTGTATATCAACAAAGGGCAGGGAAGTTTTGGAATCGGCGTGAAGTACAGGTACCACAGTTTGCATTTGCCAGAGGACCAAAGCGGTCTATTACATGCAAACATTTTTTCTGCCATTTGCTTGGTGTTTCCTTACCCCTTTGTGTATCTTTCAAGGAGTCATCATGCCACCTTCCTAGGCTTTTCATTGGTTCTTCTGTCACTGTTGGAATGGACTGATTGGCAACAATAAACATTACAGTTTCGTCCACTTCACTTTTCCTCAGAGAGAGGCTCCGTGACTTTTCGGTTTGAAATACATCCTAGGCGGGGCGACAACTTTGTCCAAATTCTTTATGATCCTGCGTGTCTCTTTTTTGTGGAAAGCACTGTCGTGTCGTCCATGAAGGCTTTTAGAAGGGCATTTGATATCCGTTTCCGAGGTCAGCAGAGCCTGAATGTCCTCACTGCTGCTTTCAATATGACCTCCATTGCTAACATGACAGTATGTTCCTTAGTGAAGAACCGCGTTGAGAAGCCATGAAAATACTTTTTCAGCATTTCTTGGATGTTCTTTGGGACATGACACAAATCGAAAGCCAGTTGAATCATCTTGTCCAGGACTGATCCACATGCATTTGCCAGATCGAGCCACACCAATTCAAGGTTTTTCTTCTCTATTTAACCCTTTGGATTGCTTCACAAATCATCGTGGCATGTTCTACACAGCCTGACACTCTTAGGATGCCTCATGTTTGGACTGACAAATCTAGGTACTCGTTTCCCAATAGGTTATTCATCAACCTTGCTGTTATGATGGAGAAAAAGATTTCCCCTTCAACTTTTAGAAGTGATATTGGTCTGAACTGGTTGATGTCACTTGAGTTCTGTTCTTTTGGAATGTACACTCCATCAGCTATCATCCATTGGTTGCTGATCTTCATGTTCCTCCATGCTGATCTTATCAGTTTTATGGAGTCACTCGAGGAAACTGGGACACATTTTGTACAATACATGAGGTATTCTGTTGGGCCCATGTGGTGATTTGACTCTGGGTTTCTCCACCACTTTCTTTATTTCATCCAGTGTTGGTGGTTTGTCATTAAACATTTTCTCTGGCATTGCAGGCCGAACCAGCCCTGGATTTCAAGCGATGCCTCGTTTTGAGGGTCGGAATATACTTTCTTGAGATATTGTTCCAGAGTTTCTTTGTCCACTATGAGTGTCCCGGTTTTGGTCTGTCCAAACAGCTTCCCGGCTAATTGGAAGTGATCTTTGAAGAAGCAATCTTGGGTCTTCTTCCTTTTGTTCCTGTCCTCCTCGCTCATTCTGCTTTGCTAAGGGTGCTATGTTTTGCTTTGAGGTCTTTGAGGTTTTTCTAGCCCTTGCTTCTTAAATTCTTAGGCAGCCTTCATTTGTTTCTTTAGAACCCTTTTCTTTCTTCTGGTATCTGCCATTTGACATTGGCGTCTGGATTTCTGAGGAGGAGTTTTCATTTTTGATTGCTTAACTTCATAGGTACCCCTACATGTTGCATACACAATACCTCTAAAAGTGGCCAGTTTGTGTTCCAGGGTGATTCTTCCTATAAGTGCATCCATTTTTGGACTATTTCTCCATCCAGCCTTTCCCATTCCTCTTTTGAACTTGGTAGGTTCAGTTTCTGGCATCAAGCACCTGTACAAATTCCTCGTCTGAGCCATCAGCGTGGATGTCCGCGCACTGTGGTTTGATTCCCAGCCTTAGTTTTCCAACGTCTTATCTGCTGGTGCAGTGCGCTGCTGTTCATTCATCAAAATGTGTGCATAGTCCTTTTTTGTCCTGTGGATCGTCATGCCGCGCTAGGAAGAGAATCTCCGTTCACAGGCACAAAAGAATTCCATTTGTTCCATACTCATGGTCCGTTGTGCATTTACAGTGGTGACTGGGTTAGCGCTGATGGATTCATTATTCTCTCCCCCTTTCCGCGAACCATGGGAGCATTCTTCGTTCGTGGAATCAGAGGCAAGTTAAAGAAGGGCAAAATGGGGAGCCAGCCCTCAAAGCCCATAAATTTGGTATTTCCCAGTGTCATCCTGGCCGGCCGTCATACTATTCCCGGCAGTCATTGGTCTAGCCATGTGTCAGTAGCAAGAAACTCTGGGGAGAGCCGGACAACAGAAGGTCCTCAGAGGAGAAACTCCTGTCAAGCAAGTGTTTCAGCCCTTAACTCTTCACACTCTACGGGGGCTGGGCCGCATCCAGGTCATGACTCCTTTGCTGTTGCCAATATATTGATTTTTCATCTTCCATTTTTTTGTCTTTGTTTGTTGTTGTTGTTTTCTTCTTTTTCTAAATTTGGAACCTGTTGAGGTTTATATTCATATTTTTAAAATCAGAAAACTTCACTGTGTAGTTACCAGCTAAGAAATGTAAGCTGAGTGGAACTATTGGGAAATCTGCACACTGTTGTGAAAAATACATACATGTCTGCAAATGTATATCTATATGTCGCTATCACCCTATTTCGCTGACTGTCTGTCTGTATTGTTCATTTGTTTATATGTCTGCCTAGTTTGGCCTATAGCCTCCTTATCATGAAGTTTTATTTTGAGTGACACAGTAAAGACGCAAACTTCTCTTTGCTTAATCATATTCGAATTTGATGTTAATCTTATTGTATAGAATTTCCTCTTTGTGAATTATCGCTGCGTAGGTCTTTCCCTGGCTTTCCATTTGTCTATCTCTCATTCCACCTCTCTCTTCGTCCCTCTCTCTTAGTGAACACAAAGGGGATAACGACAGGACAAGTAGTTATCAACTTTCATGCCTGTACTTCTTTAAAGCGGCAATGAGTCTCCAAAAGATGTCGGCATGCAGGACTTTTTGTCAGCAGCAAACAGAAAAAGAGTGAACGATTTCTGATAAAAATCAAATTAGCGCTGCTGCGTTTTCCACTGGCTGTTTCCTGTTTGTGTCTGAATTGTTTTATGTGCTTCTCCCTCCTAATTCATTAGATGTGCGTGTATGCGCGCATTTGTATGTGGATTTCATCTGTTCTACTCCCCCGGCCTCTCCTCAAGAGTTTTTTTTTTCAGAGAGAGTGTTGGTCTTCATCACTCTGCACGAAGAGAGCAGAGATCAGAAACACAAAATGTAGCAAGATCTACAACAGATTCAGCTAGAAACCTTCCCCTCATATTATTTCATTTTCTTCGGAAGAAGAATCATACACACGTCATTAATGTTTCCACGCTACACATAACCCACGCGAAAGATACTTTTGTTGTCATTTACTCACTTATGTATGATACTTGTAATCACTTCATTTGCACACACTAGCTGATCAGTACATCTCAGATGTAACAAGAACCTCGATTATGTTGAGTTTTTTCTGACTCGTTTTGTTTATTTGTTTGTGTGTTTTTAACATTGTGTGATTTTTCGTCTCATTTTGCCTGTCATTTTGCATATTTCCTTATTGAGGTATCTCATCTCAAAGAGTTCTGAAGAAAAGATATCCTTGCAGTCAGTTCATGAAGCCTTTGACGAAGTTAATTAACAGAATAAGAGATGAGACGAAGGAGAAAGAGATGAGGGATTGGGAACATAAAAGAATGATAGGCCATAACAATTATCTTGGTTTTTTTTTATAATAAATCACTTTACATGATTACTTCTAGATATTATGCACATTCACAGTATTGACATTTTATCTATGGCACAGATTTTTCTATGAATAGCTGAGAAACATCAGACAATTTCGTTTCCTGTTTTGCCTATGTGATTACAGACACTGGGTCACGCACATTCAAAATTATAAATTAGTTATAAACTTGAATGGTAAATTTTTAAGTGAAATGTTGAATGTTTTCACCTACATACAAGGAGATATCATTTCAAGAACTTCTGGCAGGTTTTGGCTCATGGAAAGTGACGATAATGGACATGCCCAATATACGTAAACGCTTAAATGTCATCACAAACAGTCTAAACATTTATACACATTTCACAAAAATATGCCTTTAAACACTTCACGCAACTGAGGACAACAGTTTAAAGACAAATGATGAACAAAACATTATATGTTCATTGAAATATATACATACCTGCCATGAATCAACAGTTTTCACTGTTGCTCCAAGGTTTTGGAAAGTTGCTGCAAAAACACCACGGACATCTTTTTCTTTCTTTTTTGTTTTTGTTGTTGTTGTTTTTGTTGCATGTTCTGTTAACAAAGATACAGACAGATAGTCAAACGTTTACGATACACAGACATAAGCGAAGTAATTGATCAGCAAGGTGCTAGAGTTCTCCCCCTTAAGTCGCCATTCTTCAAGCTGAAATAAGAAAAGGTAGCAAACTCATCCTCTCGCTTGGATGCCAAGAAGTCCTCAGGGTCACATATATATATAAAGGTCTTCTATTTTCCCACCCTGGTCGACCACACTGATTTCATTTCCGGCCTCAATTTAAAGAGAAGAACTGATTCAGCTCTTTCCGCTGTGTCAAAAGAGATGTTACGCATGGGTTGACACACACAGTAGTCAGGAAATTGCCATTTCCATGGTCCTTCACCAGCCAGATGCCTCAGCACTTGATACCTTTCCAGTAAAGCGTGATCAGATTTGATCTCGGCCACAGAAGTGTCTGTATGCTTTTGTCACTTTGCTTTTTCAGTCTGTTACGACTCTGGTTTGAAGTTTGTGTGCAGTTTTATCCTATTTCTTCAATTTCATTTTTGTTTGTTTCTTTGTTTTGCTTCTGGTTCCTGTTTTTTCTGGTTCTCTTTTTTTTTTTTGTTTTTTCTGGTTTTTTTTTGTTTTTTTCTGGTTCTTTTTTGTTTTTGTTTTTTCTGGTTTTTTTTTTTTTTTTCTGGTTCTTTTTTTTTTCTGGTTCTTTTTTTGTTTTTTTTTTTCTGGTTCTTTTTTGTTTTTGTTTTTTCTGGTTCTTTTTTTTTTCTGGTTCTTTTTTTTTTGTTTTTTTTTTCTGGTTCTTTTTTTTGTTTTTTCTGGTTCTTTTTTTTTGTTTTTTTTGTTTTGTTTTTTTGTTTCTTTTTGTTTTGTCTCGGTTCTTTTTTTGCTTTTTCTGGTTCTTATTTTGTGTTCTGGTTCTTTTTTTGTATTATTTCTGGTTTACTTTGTTTGTTTTTCTCGGGGACCATTCTGGTTAGCAGAACCGTAACCCCTAATCGCGAGAACAAGCCGCAACCGATGTCTAATTCGTTTAAGTAGTTCAGAATTCATATGTTTTCATATTCGTTGATTCGTTAGAAATAATCTGCCAAAAGTTTTGATTTAATCAGATTTACAAGTAACATAAAGATATAGGGAATAAGTTAAAACAAATAGCAGTAGGAAATCCATGAAGTAGAATGTCTGCTACAGTAAACTAGTATTAAGGATATCGTCTGCTAGAAAGCGCTTTTTTCCCAGGAGTTTCCTTAGATAGAAGATGATTCAAGGCGTATTGTTTGTACATAATAAGCTGCATGGTATGTCTTAGCTAGAAGATTCAAGGTATCTTGTTTGTACATAATTAGCTGCATGGTATGCCTTAGAAGATTTGAGGTATCTTGTTTGTACATGATTAGCTACATGGTATGTCTTGGATAGAAGATTTAAGGTATCTTGTTTGTACATAACTAGCTGTATGGTATGTCTTAGATAGAAGATTAAGGTATCTTGTTTGTACATAATTAGCTGCATGGTATGTCTTAGAAGATTCAAGGTATCTTGTTTGTACATAATTAGCTGCATGGTATGTCTTAGATAGAAGATTTAAGGTATCTTGTTTGTACATAACTAGCTGCATGGTATGTCTTAGATAGAAAATTTAAGGTATGTTGTTTGTACATAATTAGCGACATGGTATGTCTTAGATAGAAGATTTAAGGTATCTTGTTTGTACATAATTAGCTGCATGGTATGTCTTAGATAGAAGATTTAAGGTATCTTGTTTGTACATAATTAGCTGCATGGTATGTCTTTAGAAGATTTAAGGTATCTTGTTTGTACATAATTAGCGACATGGTATGTCTTAGATAGAAAGATTTAAGGTATCTTGTTTGTACATAATTAGCTCATGGTATGTCTTAGATAGAAAATTTAAGGTATTTGTTTGTACATAATTAGCGACATGGTATGTCTTAGATAGAAGATTTAAGGTATCTTGTTTGTACATAATTAGCTGCATGGTATGTCTTAGATAGAAGATTTAAGGTATCTTGTTTGTACATAATTAGCGCATGGTATGCTCATGAGACTAAAAAAGCATAAGAGTATAGGTGTGCACATAAGTAGTGAAGTAGGTCAGATAGAAGAAAGGTATGTTTAGACAAATAAACGAGCAGGATGAGAGAAAGAAGATTGAAGGCTATTTTTTGTAATAATTAGACATATGTCTTAATAGCAAGATAAAGTATCATGACTTACACACATTACTGCATATCTTAACACAAAATTAAATATCTTACAAATAAGCACAATAGCCTACATAGATTTACAGGCATCACTCTACATACACACGTATGATCTTAATAAGATTTAAGGTATCTTGTTTGTACATAATTAGCGACATGGTATGTCTTAGATAGAAGATTTAAGGTATCTTGTTTGTACATAATTAACTGCATGGTATGTCTTAGATAGAAGATTTAAGGTATCTTGTTTGTACATAATTAGCGACATGGTATGCACATGAGGACGTAAAAAAGCAAAAGAGAAGAGGGGTGGCAGAGTAAGAGTGAGAGAGGCAGATAGAAAGAAAGATAGAAAGAAAGAAAGAGAGAGAGAGAGAGAGAGAAAGGGAGGGAGGGAAACTGACAAAGGCATTTTTTAGATTAATTAAACAATGCTCTATAAAAACACACATGCACAGACACACAGACACAGACTCACACACACACACACACATACATACACACACACACACACACACAACACATACCACACACACACACACACACACATACCACACACACACACACACACACACACACACACACACACACACACACACCATAACACACATTCACTCCCTAGAATAGATACCATAGATAACCCACATACTCATTAAAATCTCTCTCTCTCTCTCTTTCTCTCTCTCTCTCTCTCTCTCTTCTCTCTGCCCCCATCTTTCTATCTGTCTGTCTGTCTGTCTGTCTGCCTCTCTCTCTCTCTCTCTGTCTCTCCACACAAACACACACACACATCACACACATACACACACACACACACACACCACAACACACACACACACACACACACACACACACACGCACACACACACATACACCAACACACACACACACACACACACACACACACACACACACACACACACACCACAGAGTCTGACATTAACACTTACAAGGGGAAGAGCTCTGGTTCACAATGTCTACCTCAGCATTTACAATGTAAACACGCCTCAGATGAAGCATACAAGGGGATCAGCATTGACTCTGAGACGTTCACAGCACAAACTGGAAGCTGTCAAAAACAGTCACTTTGTGCTAGAGAGGAAGTTTAACACGGCTCCTGTTGCCATGACCACCTGTCAACATAACACGATAAATAAGCTTTGTGTCCAACCCACTGTATGGATTCCATGGCTGCTTTTGGCATACTGGTGTGTAAGAATAAACGCCTTCGTAATGGT
>CM060306.1:92579616-92587116 GCA_030674185.1 Monoplex corrugatus | reverse complement strand
TACGCGATTGTTTTTTTGTTCTGTTACATAATGTCACACACACATGCTTACGTGTGCTAACACGCGCATGTGTGTGTGTGTGTGTGTGTGTGTGTGTGTGTGTGTGTGTGTGGTGTGTGTGTGTGTGTGTGTGTGTGTGTGTGTGTGTGTGTGTGTGTGTGTGTGTGTGTGTGTGTGTGTGTGTGTGTTGTGTGTGGAGAAAAGATCAACTGGAACTACCAACATTTATCAAATTGTCTAAAATTGTACAGTTATCTTTTGAACATTTCAGTTTTCTATCATAAGACAATTTTACGTGCGGTTTTTTTTTTCATGGTGGACTGTTACAAATTCTTTCCACTTCTTGTCACAAGTCATATGTTCTTGTTGCTCCCATTGGATTTTCGTTTATTTGCTGATATTCTCCTTGCCCCAAGTGGGGTTACAGAATCAGTTTTAAACATTGAAACATTGTGCACATGTTTCTCTATTGCTCTGGACTTTCTTCGTGGGAA
Source organism: Monoplex corrugatus (assembly GCA_030674185.1). Classification (NCBI taxonomy): domain Eukaryota; kingdom Metazoa; phylum Mollusca; class Gastropoda; order Littorinimorpha; family Ranellidae; genus Monoplex; species Monoplex corrugatus. The sequence continues at coordinate 92,586,622 of CM060306.1, read as the reverse complement.
GTGTTGTTCTTTACCACTTCACACAAGGAACGTCTACATGAGATCTGCCAGTAACCCTTTCCCTCTCATGACTTCCTTCATTTTTCCTGAATAAAGCCTAATATCTGAGCATACTACTCTTTCCACATCGCAGGTAAACCACGTGAAAGATCCTTTTGATGTCATTTATTCTTTCTACTGTTCAGCCGTCTGTGTCTCCTATGAGAACATCTGTCTTACCTCGGTTTGCCCTGGACTTGTACAGGCAGGTAGAGAAAGTTGCCTTGGCCTTGCGCAAACAACAGCAACATGGCACCTGGCGCCGCCACCCCCCCCCCCCCTCACAAATAAGTACTAGGTTGGACATTATCGACCACGACAGTCGACCATATATATATATATATATATATATATATATATATATATATATCTATATATATCTCTCTCTCTATATATATATATATCTATGTATATATATAGATACATATATATATATATACATATATATGTATACATACATATACATATATTTATATACATATACTACTGTATACATTATACATATATATATATATATATATATATATATTCTTTCACACACTCGTCATATAATTACTTTTCATATGCATGCAGTGCATCTGATCAGTGAAGCTAAAAGAAAGGGGGGGGGGGAGAAACTCTGATCATGTGGAAAGTCTATTTTTTACGAATTTTACCTATTGCATTTTATTATTTTGCAATGTGTTTTGAATTTTGCTTACTTCTTTACTCATTCATCCTTTTGTCCTACTCCCCACCTGTCCTCTCCCCCCCCCCCCCAATCTGTGTATGTTTTGTACCCGTGAGAGTGTTAGTCATTGCGAGTGAATACCCTGGCGAAAGGTGAAATTGAGAGTGCGTGTTTTAATTTGATTTATATATCGATATCTCGAACCACAAAAACTTCATTAGTAGTAGTAGTAGTAGTAGTAGTAGTAGTAGTAGTAGTAGCAGTAGTAGTAGTAGCAGTAGTAGTAGTAGTAGTAGTAGAAGTAGTAAAAGTAGTAGTATTTAATAATCATCATTATTATTGTTATTATCATTATTGTTGCTGTCATCATCATCATCACCATTATCATCATCATCATCATCATACTATTATTATTATTATCATCATTATTAGTATTGTTGTTACTGTTATTATTATTATTATCATCATTATCATTATATTGTATCATTATTTTTAATAATATCATTTGTTTATTTATCAACATATTCATTAATTCATTGTTTTTTGTGTTGTTTTTTTACCGTATCCAAAAACGAGTTTTCGTCTCGTGCTTGCCTGTCAATTTGTTCGTTTTCTTGGTAAGCTATCTGATGGCAACAGAGTTCTTGGGGAAATGTGTTTTTGTCGAGAAAGTGTTTTAAAAACAATAGAGAAAGAAAAAGTAATAGAAACGGTGCAGTAGACAGAGAAGAGACATTAAAAGAACAAAAAAATACAAATGGTCAAGCCAGATTAACTTATTTCTTTTAGATGATGACTTTTACTCGCTTGATTGTTTCATGATTTGTAGGTATCAAGCATCTATATCATACATAATTCTTGATTATCGAGTAGTACTTTTGTTCTGTTTATGTCAAGTCTAGTAGAGATTCGTCAACAAATTAGCAAGAATTGCTCAAGAATCCTTTTCTTTTTCTTTTTCTAAGAACCATTCAACTTGAGAAATGTAATTCGTTGATTCTCAGAATAGTTCCATCTTGACACAAAATTTGAGAAATAGTGCTCACCACACAACAACAACAAACATGGCTGATGGCTTTAAGTGCTTGTGAAATCAGGGAAAATGAAAATATGGGTCATGTTCAATCTGCAAAAAATCAAATACTATGCACATGTGATGCAATTAGTGACTGAACCTCTTTATATACAAACCATGGAATTTAGAAGACTTTTGGTGTGAATTTTACTATAAATGAGTCTTGCTTTCTTGAACGTACGCGTTTTCATTATTCCACATTCGATATATAGAAGGGGAGATCCAAGCACGAAGAGCTTGATCATTTTTTACACGCAAGTTTTGTTTACAGGCACACTGACAATAGGCAGGCACTCACCTACGTCGTTTTGTCTGCCAATATTAAATGATTTCTCTTTACACGCAGGAGTCAAGGCAAGAAATTAAAAAAACAAAAACGTCCAGAATGAAAGATAGATGACACAGATTCCTCCTCCCCCCTAGAAATCACCAATTTACAATCGAAAATCGCATAGGCAGCCATGTCATCATCTGGCTCGGATGTAAGAAGTCTCAGGGTCACATTCATAAAGGTCTTCTATTTTCCCGCTCTGATCGACCATGCTGATTTCATTTCCGGCCTCAATTTTAAGGAGAGGAGGCGACTCTTTCCGCCGTGTCAAAAGAGATTATTATGCTCGAGTTATCCCGCCTAGTAGCCACGCAATTGTGATTCTGGTGGCTTCTCTCCAACTTCATGCCTCAGCCCCTTCTGATGCTTTTTCCCACTAAGTCTGCTCTCAATTGTGGAATGTTTTGTGTTTCTTTGTTAACAGCTTTCTGCTTTCGCTAATCTAAAACTGAGGTCTACATTCTTCGGTATTTATTCTTCTCATCTTCAAAAATGCTATGACACATACAAGATGTGTTCGTATGTTTCTGTACTGTTTACAACCATGATGGTGGATTGGCGACCTAGCAGTAAAAAGTGCCTACTTAATATGCATGATACCCCCCCCTTTTCTTTTCTTTTCTCTTTCTTTTGTCTTTATTTTTCTTTTATAGTTGTTCTGTTTGTAGAGCAGTTTTGATGGGAATTACCAAATGATCATCACAATTTCTAATTTTTTTTCCCACAAAAGAGCACCTGCCATAAAAACTTTTCGTGCATGTGTATGATTGTTCGTGCGTGTGTGTGTGTGTGTGTGTGTGTGTGTGTGTGTGTGTGTGTGTGTGTGTGTATGTGTGTGTGTGTATGTGTGTGTATGTGTGTGTAGTGTGTGTGTATGTGTGTGTGTGTGTGTGTGGTGTGTGTGTGTGTATGTGTGCGTGTGTGAGCGCGCGCACGCGTTTTAGCAAAGATTGCCTTCGTTTTCACATACGCGTAATGATTTACTAAGATCATCTAATTTATTACTAACGTGCGAAATATGGAACAAACATCTTCGTCATACAGTGTGTGTGATAAACATTAGCTATACGCGACTGATATTCTGACCCCAGATCAGGACAAAGCTGGCCCATTCTCTGGCTGTGATCTACTGCCTGCCACCAAGTTTCTCAGGAGATAATGTAATGGAAAAAGAGAGAGGAACAGCTACATAGAAAGACTCAGGAAGTAAAATTCCTGATAGATGCAAAATAGACTGCGTTCTGTCTCTGTTTCGGTCTCCATCTCTCCCTGTCTCTGCATTGTTTCCCTGTCTCTACATTCTCGCTCTCTCTCTGAGTCTCTCTCTGTTTCTCTTTCTCTCTGTCCTTCTCCCTGTCTCTCTCTCTGTGTCTCTGTTTGTCTGTCTGTCTGTCCCTCTCTGCCTGTCTGTCTCTCTTTCTCTGTCTGTCTCTATTTTTCTCTGTCTGTCTGTCTCTTTCTCTGTCTGTCTGTCTGTCTGTCTCTCTCTCTCTCTCTCTTTCTGCCTCTTCTCTGTCGCTCTGTCTTTTTCTCTGTCTTTCTGTCTCTCTCTCTTTCTGCTTCTTTCTCTGTCTGTCTGTCTCTCTCTCTGTCTGTCTGTCTCTCTCTCTCTCTGACTCTGTCTGTCTCTCTTTGTCGTGAATCTGTCTGTCTCTCTTTGTCTGCCTGTCTCTCTTTCATTCTCTGTCTCTCTGTCTTTCTCTCTTTGTCTGTCTGTCTCTCTTTTTTCTCTGTTTCTCTTTCTTTCTCTGTCCCTCTCTCTGTGTCTCTGTGTCTCTTGTTTGTCTCTGTCTCTGTCTGTCTGTCTGCCTGCCTGTCAGTTTTTCTGTCTGTCTGTCTTTCTCTCTCTCTCCCCTTTCTCCCCTCAAGTAGAAAAATATCAAGTAATGCAATTATTTTTCTGATCAAACTATACACTCTGTCTGTTGTCTTGTCAAAACATGATCAAACTTCCATGTTTAGTACTGTTGATAGATACGTTACGTCTATTTCCCTGAACATAATGTGAAAAGCAGGTCTGTGTATATGAACTTAGAGCAATGGGACATTTTATTCATGCATATAAAATACTCATAACTACTGCTCTTCTACTACCACTGGTGCTACTATTTCTGCTGCTGCTACCAGCACCATCAATACAGCTGATGACAATTTAACGGGTATTACAGCTTCGACCCTATCATTGATGATGATGTGACGTATAAGAATATGTTATGGAATCTTTCTACACACATTCTTTTCGCTCAAAGAAACATAACTTGGAATGTTTATCAATTGTGGAGAGAAGACAGAGAGAGAGAAGAGAGAGAGAGAGAGACAGACAGACAGACAGACAGACAGACAGAGAGAGAGAGAGCCAGAGAGACAGACAGACATACCGACAGAGACAGAGAAAAAGACACACAGAGAGAGGGGGGAGAAGAGAGAGCGAGAGAGAGAGAAAAACAGAGACAGAGAGAGACACAGAGAGACACAGAGAGACAGAGAGACAGAGAAGAGACAGAGAGAATCAGAGAGAGACAGAGAGAGACAGAGATTCATCCCGTCATTCTGATTTTCACTTTCTCGATATTTTGACATGCCATCGAGACATGCATTTTCTCAATACGACTTAAAACATTCACACAGGGAACAGAGAAGAGGAAAGAAAAGCTGGCCGTGTTGTTTGATGGAGTGTTGAAGATTAGACAGGAGAAACAGAGGCAAAGAAAGACAAAGAAGGCGAAAGGAGAGAGAGAGAGAGAGAGCAGACAAATGAAAACAGAAGGACAGCGATAGAGTGTGGAGGAGAAGGAGGCAGAGAAAGAGAACGAGAAAGAGACAGAGCGAGAAAGAGAGGGAGGGAAGGAGATAGGGAGAAGAGAGAAAGGGAGAAAGAGGACAGAAAAGAGAGAGACAGAGACAGAGACAGACAGAGAGAGAGAGAGGAGACACAAAAAGAGATAAAGAGAGAGAGAGGGGGGGAGACAGAGAGAGAGATACAGAGAGAAGAGAGACAGACAGACAGACAGAGAGACAGACAGACAGAGACAGACAGAGACAACAGACAGACAGAGAGACAGAGACAGACAGACAGAGAAACAGAGAGAGACGGACAGAGAGAGAAAGAGAGACAGAAGAGAGACAGAGAGAAAGAGAGAGAGGATAAACTGAGACAGAAACGCACCGGCACACCGAGAAACGCCAAGGAAGATGTCCAATACAAAATCTCAGCAGACGATAAATCATTATCCATGGCCACAAAAAAATAGTCTTGCTTCAATGATTTGTGTTAGAGCTACAAAGCTGAATCCGCCATTTATATGACCGATAGAGACATTTGGTCACTCAGCCTTATGAATCCTCCGTATCTATTTTCCCCTTCCTTGGCTGGCTGATTTACTTCCCTTGTCTGAACGGTTTTCTCCCTTGGCTCTTTAATCGCCATAAAGCTGGCAAAACGTGATCAGGGTGGACCCCCCTAAGTAGGCAGGTCAGACTGCGATTTATGACAACGCCCTCAGTTAACTTGCGGGGGATAAAAGCGGTAGTGCTGTGTATGATCCTTTGGTGGCCGTCATATTGTTGAGAGTATTGTTTCCTTTTTGTCAAATTTTGTATTGTTACATTATTACTGTCTCTCTGCCTCTCTCTTTCTCTGTCTCTCTTTCTCTGTCTGTCTGCCTGTCTGTCTGTTTGTCTGTCTGTCTTGTCTCTCTGTCTCTTGTCTCTGTGTCGCTCACTTTGTCTCTCTGTTTCTCTGTTCTTCTGTCTCTGTCTGTCTGTCTGTCTGTCTCTCTGTCTGTCTCCCTGTTTATCTCGCTCTCTCTGTCTGTCTGTCTGTCTGTCTCTGTCTCTCTGTCTGTCTGTCGTCTCTGTCTGCCTCTGTCTGTCTTCCTCTGTTTCTCTATCTCTGTCTGTCTGTCTGTCTTCTGTCTGTCTCGCTCTGTCTGTCTGTCTGTCTCGTGTGTGTGTGTGTGTGTCTCAATCTGTCTCTCTGTCTATGTCTCTCTCTGTCTCTGTCTCTCTGTCTCTGGCTCTGCCTGTCTGTCTGTCTGTCTGTCTCTCTCTCTCTCTTCCTTTCTCTGTGCAGGCGCGGGTGCGTGCTTTTATGCCCTGTTAATGATGTGGACTAATCGTCATTCAGTAGTCTTCAAAATTGTAGGACATTCTTATTGCATAAAATGCCGTCTACCTAAATACTTTCTGTCTTACTCTCTGACTGTTTGTCTATTCCTTCATGGCTCACTTCCCTCTGTGAATTATCGAAAGGGATGACAACAAAACAGCAGTTATTTGTCTTCTTTGACTGTACATGTTATTTACAGCAGCAGCAGGTCCTCAAAAGATTCCTGCTCGTACGTTTTTCTTTAGCACCGCAACAGAGAAAGAATCAACGATTTCTGATAAAAATCAAATTAAGTTTGCTTCGTTTTCCAGTTGTCATTCCCTGTTTGAGCCTGTTTTGTTTGGCGTGTTTCTCCCATCTAGTTCGATGTCTCTGTCTCTCTCTGTCTCTCTCTGTCTCTCTGTCTCTGTCTCTGTCTCTGTCTCTTTTCTCTCTCTCTGTTTCTCTCTCTGTCTCTGTCTCTGTCTCTGTCTGTCGTCTTGTCTGTCTGTCTGTCTCTCTCTCTGTCTCTCTCTTTCTTTCTCTTTGTCTCTGTCTCTCTGTACTGTGTCTGTCTGCCTCTGTCTCTGCGTCTCTCTCTGTCTCCCTGTCTCTGTCTCTCTCTGTCCCGTGTGTGTTCGTGTATGTGCGTGTGTGTGTGATAACGTGGTTGTGTGTGTATGTGTGTGCGTGTGTGTGTTTGTGTGTGTATGTGCGTGTGTGTGTGCGTGTGTGTGTGTGTGTGTGTGTGTTATAACGTGTGTGTGTGTGTGTGTGTGTGTGTGTGTGTGTGTGTGTGTGTGT
>CM060306.1:92572116-92577116 GCA_030674185.1 Monoplex corrugatus | reverse complement strand
GCGCTGAAGCAGACACGCACGCAAGCACGCAAGCACTCACGCACGCACGCACGCACACACACGCACGCACGCACACACACACACACACACACACACACACACACACACACACACTCACACACACGCATGGCTATAAATGGGGAGAAAGAATAAAAGCAATAAAAGCAAGAATAAAAGCAATGGAAAATTATAGAGAGCATAGCATATACAATTATATATTATAACCATGTGATTCCCCTCCGAGCGGAGACAGGCTGCAGAGGGGGGGGGGGGGGGCGGGGTTGAGTGAGGTTAGGATTTTATGCGGAGGAGAAAAGGTGAGTTTTGAGAGCGGACTTGAAGGAGACAAAAGTAGGTTGCTGACGGACTGAGAGAGGAAGTTTGTTCCAGGAGAGTGGACCAGAAACAGAGAAGGCTCGTGGACCATAGGTATTGAGCTTAGTGTTGACGCACGAATAAGTAATGAACTTTAATTTATTTCAACACTTTCTAATGTATTCATATAAACGTTAGGTAAACATTCTTCAGTCCCACTTCCCAGCCACTTGTCAAACAAGGTCTTTGTTTTCAGGTGTTGGTATACTTACTTTCTTTCGTTTTCGTTTCGTTTTCGTTTCGTTTGTGGAGTTTAAAGTCTTACCACTCTCAGAGTATATGAGGACTGAACATAAGAATGTTGCCCAAAGAAACCTTTAAACATTTTGGTTGCATTGTGAGATACCGATGCTACTGTCGGGTTCTCGATGAAAATAAACTTTCTTTAGTCTGCTGGTGACGCTATATACATACATGAATATAAATTATTATTTACTGTTTATGTAGCATCCCCGCATTCGAACAAAAACATACGGACAACGAGCATTCTCCTATCAAGCACCCCAAACATGGAACAACATCCCCAACATCCTTAGGCACTCAGACACAATCACCTCATTCAAATCTGGCCTCAAAACACATCTGTATAGAAAAATGTGAAAAAAGTTTCTGTCTTTAAAATATTGTTTGGGCTGTTGCGTTTGTGCGCATGATTCGTGTATTATATAATGTGCATTGTGGGTGTGGTTGTTTGTGTATTTTGGATAACTTGTGATGTAATATCTATTATTGTCTGTCCGATGGGCAACTATTGGTTAGATTTGATAGACATGTTTCTGTTTGTGTTGATGTCATTGTAATTATAGTAGACTTGATTGATATGTATGTATAACTGCTAATGTTGAAGTGGCGAATAGGGGTGGTAAAGATAGGGTGAATTGTAAAGCGCTTGGAGCAGAGTTCTCTGGATCTTGCGCTTATAAGTACTCATTATTATTATTATTCTTTGGCGTTTTATGTTAATCACGTGATCAGTTTATTTGCACGCATTGCGTCTCTCCAGTGATGATCAGAAACTACAAAAAAACTAGGACCGTTGTGGATCGCTTTCTAACTGTATCAAAGAACAAGTTTCTCTCCTCCTGTTTGCCTATCAATTTGCGCGTTTCCTTCACAAGCTATCTGATGTCAGTGGAGTTCACCCTCCGTCTGCCAAGTGTTTGACAAGAAACGAAGAAAGAATGCCGCACAGTGTAAAATGGAAGGAGAATGGATGGCAGAGAGGAAAAAAAATAATGAAAGGGAGGATAAATGGGAGCGCGGGTGACGGAGGGACACATATATACACGCACACGCGCACACACACACGCGCATGCACGCGCGCGCGCACACACACACACACACACACACACACACAAACACACAAACACACAAAAAATACACGCAGGCACGCGCGAGCGCGCACACACACACACACATACTGTACACACACACGCGCGCACACAAACACACGCACGCACACACGCTTGCACACGCGCGCACGCACACACACACACACAGAAAGCAGAAATGAAATGAAAATATCGGAGATTTTTTTTTCTCAATAATCGTTTTTTACGCTCGTACATCTGACAAGAGAAGAAGTGAAGCAGTCGTCTCCCTTAAATGCTAAAGCCTTGAGAAGTCACTTTCCACACAGTCTGTCATTCGCCTGCTCCACCCGACAGTCTGAATTTATATCCGGTCTCAGTTTAAAAAGAAAGAATCTATTCAGTTCTTTCTGCTGTGTCGTTACGCTTGAGCCATCCTGAGTAGTGTTTTTATGCTTTCTTAACAGCAAACGGCACAACTTTGAGACAGGCTGTTAAGTTTATCTATATGGGAACGGTCATCTCACCAGACGGCAAATGTACATCAGAAATAGCCAGCAGAATCGGCCAAGCCAAAACAGCATTCAAGATGATGACAGCATTCTTACCAACAAATGCCTATCAATTAATATCAGAAAGAGAGTTCTTGAATGTTATATAGAACCGATAATATTAAACGGTTGTGAGGCGTGGACAGTCAACACGCAAAGCCAGAACAAGATTGAGGCAGCCGAGATGTGGTTTCTAAGAAGAATGTTAGAGTTCCATGGACAGCAAAGAAAACAAACGAGACAGTCTTGATGGAGGCAGACACAAGAAGATCATTCATAACGAAGATGAGGAAAAGACAGGCAACATTTATAGGTCATTTTATGAGGAAAGGGGAATTAGAGCACCTGGTCACAACAAGAAAGCTAGAGGGAAAGAGAACAGCAGGTAGACCCAGGGAGAAAATATCGGATGAACTTGCAGGGTGGCTGAGGAAAGAGAGGGTGGAAGATGTGCTTGCGGCGACAAGAGATAGATGGATATGGAGGGCCATGATCGCCAACGCTATGCGGCAGGGCACATCATGATGATGATGATGATGATGATGATGATGATGATGATGGGTGATGATGATGATGATGATGATGATGAAGAAGACGACGACGATGCTTTCTTGCCCGGGGGAACCAAACGCCTCAGCTCTTCCAAGTAATTTTCCAGTCTGTGTTCTCATCTGTAGACTCTTTCCTGCTTTTATTTCTTTGTTTTTTTGTTTGCCTGTTTTCATTTTGTTAAGTTTTATGTGACTAGCTGTTTGTTTGAGTGTTAACAACTTTGTCATTCGGTCATTACATACTGGAGTGTATATTTTGTTAGAACGTGTTCCAATCACATCTGCCAACTTGAAATCAAGCATTTCGTTTTATTTATATTTCGGGAATATATCTTTCATTTTGCTGTGTAATGTATTACTATTTCCACATTCACAACTATTGCAGCAAATTACACCAACGTTAATCACATAACTACTTCACACCACATCTAATCAGCCAAATCTAGAAACTACATTAACCTCCATCCTTTTGGATCACGCTCTGATCTCTTCGCTTTATCAAGAAACAAGTTTTTCGTCTGTTGTTTGTCTATCAATTTGCACATTTCCTTTGCAAGCTATCTGATTTCAACAGAATTCTCGGGGAGAAATATCTTCATACTTGATCTGCCAATGTTTGGCAAGAAACGAAGACAAAATACAAAATATGAAACAGTGTTGAGAAAATAGAAGCAGGGATAAACGACGGGTGGGGTTGGGGTGGAGAAATCACACACAAAAAGCAAGGATGAAAAGAAAATATCATTTTTGTTCTCAACAGTCGCTCTTTGCAGCTGAAATGAGAAGACGTAGCAAAGCTGTCTCTCCCTTGGATCTTGAAAAAATTCTTAGGGGGTTACTTTCAAAATGGTCTGCCTTTCTTTTTTTTTCACTGAATAATAAATTCTTCCAATAGTGAAGCTGCCATCTCTTCTAGCTGGCTAACCACTGATGGGTCACTTTCCGAAAGGTGACAGTGGAACGCGCTTCCTTCAGATATATGTCATTTGTGATCTTGCTCCTCTTTTTCCTCAATGTATCTCTTTAAATAATAGTATTACTAGTATTAGTCCTACTGTCCCTATTGTATTCGTATGATCGGTTGTGTGAGGTAATGCTAAATGTGTATGTGTCAACGATTTGTTTGTAAGCCTGCATCAGTGTGTGCGCGTCCACCAATACATTTCCTGTGTGGGTCTTCTCTACTCATGTTCGTGCGTACGTGCATGTGTATCATCATCATCATCAAGTGCCTTGCCACATGGCGTTGGAGATTATGGCCCTCCATATGTTTTCTATCCCTGTTGCCACAAGCACATCTTCCACCCTCTCTGTCTTTCAGCCATTCTGCATGCGTATATGTATGTATATATTTATGTGTGTCTTGATGTTAGCGTATGCATATTCGCTCATTTTATAAAATTCTTCTCATGTCAACTTATACGCCATTGAACATTGTTTTCATTTCCTGTCCTATGTCATGTCATGCTTACATCATTGATTATCGTTGATTTACATCTTTATGCATACTTTTTTCCGTAATATATAAAGCGCTAATGACCTTGCTTTCCAGGTTGCTATGCTGCATAAATCTTTTGCAATTATTTTTTTCCCAGCATCGCATCAGGCAAAATCTTTGTACTCGTGTTTCAATACAGTTACTGTCCTGTTTCTGTTGGGAATGTACTACAACTGATTATTTCCACATGTGTGTTCACCTTTGCAAAGCACACAGTGGGCATTATTTGCTGTTTGATTCTAATCCCTTAATCACTTCATTTACACTCACTGACTCTGATGAGATAAGCGTAAAAAGTTCAAAACCTTTGATAATGTTGGATCACTTACGTGTGTATGTGTATGGTTTGTGCCTGCGTCTGTGTGTATTTGTGTGTATGCGTACGTTTGTCTGTGTAAGTGTGTGTGTGTGAGTGTGTTTGTGAGTGAGTGAGTCAATGTGTATGCGAGTGTGCGCGTGAGTCAGTGTGTGTGGTGTGTGTGTGTGTTGTGTGTGTGTGTGTGTGTAAGAAGAGAGAGAGAGAAAGTGAGAGAGAGAGAGGTGTGTGTGTGTATTGTGTGTGTAAATATGAGTGTGTGTATACGTGCGTGTGTGTGTGTGTGTGTGTGTGTGTGTGTGTGTGTGTGTGTGTGTGTGTGTGTGTGTGTGTGTGTGTGTCGTGAGTGAGAGAGAGAGAGACTGAGAGAGAGAGAGTGTGTGTGTGTATTTGTGTGTG
>CM060306.1:92547116-92562116 GCA_030674185.1 Monoplex corrugatus | reverse complement strand
TGCTTGTGGCCTCCAGCCGATCCAGCCGTGAACGGGTGCCCCCCTTTCTGCAGGGTTGGGGAAGGTAAAGCGGAAGGATGAGTATCACCCTCTTAATACTGGCCCCAAGAAAATTGAAGTCTCTGCCACCTCACTTTCCTTCAACAGGGATAGCATCGTTTTCCTTTGAAAGCCAAATGGGTTTGTGATCAGGTTTGTAGGTTCGTGATTTGGCTCGGCCACACTATGCAATCAAAAATGATTGTGTGATATCGAATCATATCGTGTCCTACCGTAACAAATATTACAGCTGAACCGTTTGACTCCTGCACCCTGTCCACCAGCATCCTGCATTGTCAACCCTGCTCATCATCATCATCATCATCATCATCATTATCATCATCATCAGGTGCCTTGCCGCATGGCGTTGGCGACCATGGACTTCCATCTGTCTCTATCTCTTGTTGCCCCAAGCATCTCCTCCACCCTCCTCGCCTTCAGCCACTCAAGCCGTCCAGCATTTTTTCCTGAGTCTATCTGTGCTCTCTTTCCCACTAGCTTTCCCGTTGTGACCAGGTGCTCCAAATCCCCCTTCCTTATAAAATGGCCTATAAATGTTGCCTGTCTTTTCCTAATCTTCCTTATGAATGATCTACTTGTGTCTGCCTCCATCAAGACTGTCTCGTTTGTTTTCTTTGCTGTCCATGGAACTCTCAACATTCTTCTTAGAAACCACATCTCGGCTGCCTCAATCGTGTTCTGGCTTTGCTTGTTGACTGTCCACGCCTCACATCCGGACAAAAGTGTTGGTTCTATAGAACATTCAAGAACTCTCTTCCTGATGTTAATTGATAGGCATTTGTTGGTAAGAATGCTTGTCATCTTCGTGGATGCTGTTTTGGCTTGGCCGATTCTGCCGGCTATTTCTGATGTGCATCTGCCGTCTGATGAACCCTGATCAACCCTACTAGGAAAGCAAAACTTTAACTGCAGGAAGCTGGTGGATAGGGCGAGGGAGTCAAAGAGTTAAGGTGTTGCAGTTGATGGACAGGGTGTAGGAGTCAAAGAGTTAACTGATGGTCTGGGTACATTTTTTTTCCCCGATGAAGCAATCAATATATGGAGGCAGTTAACACAAAGGACTTCTGACTCGGGATGGGGGTTTAATCCTCATCAGTCCAAAACATTACAGTGGTTTTCTAGGCCCTGCTCGGTTCCTGTCTACGGTTGGGCGTACTACGTTTTCTGTGTGTGTGTGTCTGTGTGTGTTGTGTGTGTGTGTGTGTGTGTGTGTGTGTGTGTGTGTGTGTGTGTGTGTGTGTGTGTGTGTGTGTGTGTGTGTGTGTGTTTGTGTGAGTGTGTGTGCGTGTGTGTGTGTGGTTTTTTTTTTGGGGGGGGAGACCGGAACCACACAGTGAAGTCTCATCTACAGTATAGATACCTCAAATTTCCTGAGCAACACTGTACCTGTCTGTGTTTTCCGAGTTCGGTGACACCAGGGTATATTGTGAAACTTAGCAAAAGGATGGAGAGCATGGGCCTTTTACGTAGTTTTTAGCACAAAATAAATGATGCCGTCACTATCATAACCTTTTTCATATCGTAACATTGTGAAAAATTGTCCTGGATTTACTGGCCTTCATGCCCTCCTCTTGTGAAGACCTCAGTTTTGGGTGGGTTCAGAGATATGCCGAAGAACCGATATGGGGGCGTCGAGGTAGTGAGTGACACACGCTATACAGAAAATAATGCTCCCCAAAAAGTTTTTTTTTGGAGGGATGATACGATGAATTGAAGTCCCGTGTGTTGCATGTACTCAGCGCACGTTAAAGAACCCACGGTAACAAAGGAGCTATTCTTTTCAGTATTGTACTATGTCATATCATGTTTACATGTTATCGTATTGTCACACCTCCTTCTTCTTCTTCTTCTTCTTCTTCTTCTTCTTCTTCTTCTTCTTCTCTTCTTCTTCTTCTTCTCTTCTTCTTCTTCTTCTTCTTCTTCTTCTCTTCTCTCTTTTCTTCTCTCTTCCTCCTCTCTCTCTTCTCTGTCTCTGTCTCCCTCTCTCTCTCTCTCTCTCTCTCTCTTTCCACCTCACATCCACATCACTGACATACGCGCCAGATCTCTTTAAATGGACCTTCCCATGCTTAGCACCTAGTCACCATCAATCTTCATGACCCTGTCACTGATCTCAGTATGCGCACCAGCAGTATGACCCCACGCCAGTTTTGACCCTGACACTTTTATGCGTCCATCAAGCAAGGTTCAACGCAAATTCGTGTAGTTCATACTATGCAGAGCCTTTCCATGTTTGCATCTACGCAGAATGCGTCATCATCACAATCATTGTCATGTGCACTGCCACTTGGCGTTGGCGATCATGGCCTCTATACGAATCTATCTTTTGTTGTTGCAGGTACATCTCCCACCCTTTCTGTCTTCATCCACTCTGCAAATCAGTCCAATATTTTCTCCCTGGTCTACGGTGCTCTTTTTCCCTCCAACTTTCTGTTGTTACTTGGTGCTCAAATTTCTCTTGCCTCTTAAAATGTCCTAAAAATGTACTTGTCTTTTCCTAATATTCTTCATTAAAGTTCTTTTTTGTGTTTGCCTCTTTCAAAATTGTCTCGTTTTTTTCTTTGTGTCCCTGGAACTCTTAACATTAAAAAAAAAACACATTTCAGCTTCCTCGTTTTTTGTTTGTTTGTTTGTTTTTGTTTTTCATGTTGACTGTCCACGTTTTGCATCGTGTACAACAGTATCGGTTCTATATAACACTGAAGAACTCTCTTCCTGATGTTAATTGATAGCATTTGCTGGCAAGAACGCTTTTTCATTTTCTTGAATGCTGTTGTAGCTTGGCCGATTCTGCTGGCTATGTCTTATGTGCATCTGCTGTCTGGTAAGATGACTGTTCCCAGATAGTTAAACTTACTAACTTGCCTGAACTTGCCTTTTCGACCATGCCACAGAACTTAAGTTTATTCATTCAAAGTTCCAGCACCAGGAACTCCATAGTAGCTAGGGATATCAATGTACCGTTAGGCCTCTGACTGGATATCAAGTTGCCACGGATCTTATCGATATCAAGTTGCCATTGGATCCTACTAGATATTAAGTTGCCATAGGTCTTATTGATATAAAGTTGCTCTTGGCCTCTTCGATGTCAAGTTGCCATTGGGCCTCTACCGATTAAAGTTGCTCTTGGCCTCTACAGATGTCAAGTTCTCTGGCCTCTTACGATGTAGTTGCATTGGGCCTCTTACGATGTCAAGTTGCCATTGGCCTTACCGATCAAGTTGCCATTGGCTCTTATTGGATCAAGTGCCATAGGGCCTCTTACCGGATGTCAAGTTGCCATTGGGCCTCTTACCGGATGTCAAGTTGCCATAGGGCCTTTTACCGGATGTCAAGTTGCAACTGGGCCTCTTACCAGAGGAGACTATGTTGTTGGTATATCACTTCAGTAGTGTTCAACACTGCCTGTTCTGATCCTGTATATTAAAGACCGTACCTAAGGAACCCTTCTAAAGACAGTAATCACTCAGTTGTCGGGACAGAAAGAATGACTGTCTGCCACTTTAGAGAATGGCTCCAATAACAGCCCCTAACCAAACAGACTGACCCACACAGCCCTAACCAAACAGACTGACTCCACACAGCCCTAACCAAACATCGACACCAAAGACCCTTAACGTATGCAAGCCGCGGAGAAAGCCGAAACCGAGGCCACTGTGAGATGGGGCATGAAGAGCCACGCAGTCTTGCTGTGATGACTGATGACAGTGTGGATGATAATGACGATCCCATTGACTTCCATTTTGGATTGATATTTCGCGGCAGATCTGTACTTTACACATCTTTTTATAATGTAACCTGAAGTCAAATAGTCTGAAGAGGCACAGGTAACTGTAGGCACAAGTCAGGAAATTTTAGCAACACGTTCTGTGACGCACCCGTGAAGTGAAATGAGGCTCTACTTTGGGTCCCAAACTCTCCATTGAGCCACCAGCTGAATCATTTCGGGGTAGGAGCCAGCTGGAGCCGAAAATTCCTACAACGATTTGTACTGACGAACTGGAACCGCCAACCTTCCAGTCACGTATCTGTTGCATTGACCACTATGTGGTGGCTTCAGATTGTGGCTTGTGCATTCTTTGCCGCTTGGGCAGGACTGACAAAACTGATCTAGTCAGATCTGTACCATACAGTGTGGCGTAGCCTTTAGGCAACGACCATTAGAAGGCCTGACAAGACTAAGTCCGATGTGGAGGGACAAGATTTCCCTTAAGACCGGAAGAAGACTGGTAGTAAGAATGTATTTGCTAGTCCTCGCATACACTATGTGTGGTAGGACTTTAAGCCTCAATTTAGTCAGTTAGTAAGAATAATGAAGTCAGTTTTTTTTTCGGTATGGAAATGACAGGATATCTCCAAAGAAAGGACAAGCGATAGCAGTGAAATGTCTGTGCAAGATGCCAGTGATCTCATGCCAAGGCCATACGGCAAGTTTGAATCATAAAGAAAAACAAATATACTAAGAGATCTTAGGAAGTCTTCAGTAAAAATAACGGTGCACAAATAATAAAGACACAACACAAAAATCAACTGAGAAACAAAACAAATAAAAAGGGTGAGGGGGAGGAAGAAAATCGAAAGAGGAAGGAAATCGGAGTGATAGACAACATAGAGAAGAAGTGATAATCGTATTAGAAAAAGTAATAGTAGTGGTAGTAGTAGTAGTAGTAGTAGTAGTAGTAGTAGTAGTAGTAGTCTAGTAGTAGTAGTGGTGGTGGTGGTTTAGTGGTATTTGTAGCAGTAGCAGCAGCAACAGTAGTGGTAGTACTAGTAGTAGTAGTAGTGCAGTAGTAGTAGCAGTAGTACTAGTAGTAGTAGTAGTAGTAGTGGCGGTAGCAGTAGTAGCAGTAGCACTGACAGCAGTAGTAGTATCGTTTGTGATGATTGATGATGGTAGTAGTAGTAGTAGTAGTGATGATGGTAGTAGTAGTAGTAGTAGTAGTAGATGATAGAGTAGTAGTAGTAGTAGTAGTAGCGGTAGTTGTTTTGTTGTTGTTGCTGCTGCAGTTGTTGTTTTATTACATTTTAATTAAGGTGACTGCAAGCGTTCAAGCAAACAGGAACAAGAAATACACAAAAGAATCAACACGCATATTTGATATATCAAAACAACACAAGACAGGACAAGACAGAAAGACAAGGTAGGCAAGAAGTAAACAAGGAACAAGACAAGACAAGCAGGCAAGCAAACAAAGCAAGCAAGGCAAGCAGCAAGGCAAGGCAGACAAGACAAGGTAAGTAAGACAAGACAAGACAAGACAAGACAAGACAAGACAAGACAAGACAAAGAAAAGCAAGGCAAGACAAGGCAAGGCAAGCAAGACAAGACAAGACAAGACAAGCAAGACAAGGCAAGACAAGGCAAGACAAAGCAGCAAGGCAAGCAAGACAAGCAAGGCAAGACAGACAAGACAAGACAAGTAAGACAAGACAAGAAAGCAAGGCAGACAAGGCAAGGCAAGCAAGACAAGCAGCAAGACAAGACAAGACAAGAAAGACAAGGAAAGACAAGCAGACAAGACAAGACAAGACAAACAAGACAAGCAAGCTAACCAAGCGGTTGGCAAAATGATGGGTCGATGGCATTGACGGCAATGACATATCCGCTGCACACGCTCACAAAATGTCTAGACAGGGACGCATTTAGACAAAAGCAAGGCAAAACAGCCAGAACAAAATGAATTAAGAATGAAGCGGTTTTCAAATATTGTCTTGTCTTGTCTTGTCTTGTTTTGTCTTGTTTTGTCTTGTCTTGTCTTGTCTTTTTGTCTTGTCTTGTCTGCCTTGTCTTGTCTTGTCTTGTCTTGTCTTGTCTTGTCTGACTTGACTTGTATATCAAATACACGTTCATATTAATGTTTGTGTATTTCTGCTTCTCAGTTGTTTTATTTGACGGAGACGAAAAGAAGAAGAAGAGCCAGCCAACCTGTGTTTAACCCTTTGACTCCTGTACCCTCACCACCAGCATCCTGCATTGTCAACCATGCTAGCAAAGCAAAACCTTAATCTTTGACTCCCTCACCCTATCCACCAGCTTTCTGCAGGAAGCTGGTGGATAGGGTGAGGAAGTCAAAGGGTTAAGTTTTTGCATTTGTTGGATAGGGTGTAGGAGTCAAAGGGTTAAAACGTGGGGCCGCCTGATGGCAGAACTCACAACTCCTGCGTTGTCAGCAGGACACTGTAACCAACTGAGCTAACGGGGAAACGACACGGCCTTGGTTACACAGAAACAGATTTCAACGTTCTAGTCCCATGGCACAGGTCCAAGCCAAAGCTCAAGTTATCTACATGTTTCAGTTCATCTGGTTGTTAATAACAACTACCTCCATCCTCAACAACTTTTAGATCGTGGGCAACACTACTGGCCAAATTGTTCGGTTACCGAAGACAAGTATTTCGTTAGTCGAGTTTCATGCGCACTTCTGCAACCACAGCAATAAAACAATGAAATACTCAACTGCAGTTGGCGCGCGTTGTCCCGGAGGTTTGTCATTTCCCTACCTTGCCATTTGGTTTGTAAACAAGGTAACTGATGACTGAGTCCGTTTTCACCTGATATAATTTTCCATCTGTTTTTTTGTTTAACTGCATTTTGGATTTGCAACGTTAACGATGGACATGGTTTTTAACTGTTGTCTTTTATTTTAACGGTTGTCGTTTTGGACGTGGCGTTAGTCCTGATATGGCACTAGTAGTCGGCTGGGCTATAAGCAATTTGAACTGAACTGACTGGGTCCGAATGGGTCATGCAACGCACGGGCAGCCCCCTTTTGCTTGAATGACTGTCGATTGGTGTTGGGAGCTTGGGAGGTGAGTGTCCCGAGAGTGGCGAAGCATTGGTGCTCCGGGTCCCATCTGCACCCTCGTTGTGTTTCTTGTTATCACAGCTACCGTTGACTGGATGGACAGCACTGTACTGAAAACTCCCTTCCAAAAAGCCAAACTTAAGGACGATCAAGCGTTGTTGTCAAATTGACATGTGATTAGACTCGTGCTCTGGTTCGAATACATCAGGGCAGACAATCCAGTTCTAAGTTGATACTTGTCAATCTTTAGGAACGTGGGAAAGTAAAGCAGAAGGAGAGAAGAGATGGCACCACCCTGATAATGCTGGCCCAGAGAAAAGTTGAGGTCTTTCACGCCTCGCTTTCCAACGATCGCTCAACTTACACGGAAAACTTTACGTGTTTCTCATCTTTTTGGATAGACACTAAAAACTGCCGGGGGCAATACTGGAATCGGCACACGTTTTGGTGTGTCACACCGGGGAAAAAAAGAAAGCAGGAGCGAATTAGCAGGACCCCTGCCCCCGTGTCTCAGACTTTCAATCCCTAATGAAGCAATTCAATTAACCACTGCCTGACAAGCAACGAAGATGGAGGAGAAAACCTTCCTTCTGGTGGGCCACTGCAGCTTCTTTGGAGGAATCCACTTAGCTGCTTGGATTTACTGGCTCGCTGCCTGCTCTGGATTTGTTCTGAGGCAGCCGTTTGTATGGGAGCTAAATATCATTCCTACACACACACACACACCACACACCACACACACACACACACACACACACACACACAACACAACACACAACACACAACACACACAACACACAACACACACAACAAAACACACACACATACAAACACAACACACACAAACACAACACACACACAAACACACACAACACACACACACACACACACACACACACACACACCGCACACACGCACACACATACAGAGAGAGAGAGAGAGAGACAGAGAGACAGAGAGAGAGACAGAGAGAGAGGACAGAGAGAGAGAGACAGAGAGAGAGACACAGAGAGAGAGAGACAGAGAGAGACAGAAACAGAGATAGGGACAGAGACAAGAGAGAGAAAGAGATAGAGACAGAGATAGAGACAGAGAGAGGTTTCCTCTTCTCTCTCAGTAAACCTGAAACGAAAATGAAATGAATAAATACACAAATAAATAAATAAAACAAAACAGCCATATTTCATACCCAATCACTATTGCTATCCTTTCTCCAGAAATTAATTGAGCATCTTTTCGGAAATCATAGCCTAACCTGTCTGCTTATGGATTCACCTTGATATAGTTTTGTCAGCTTTATGACGGTTGAGGACCCAAGGGAGAAAACCGCTGAGGTAATGAGAGTGGAAAAAAAAATAAAACAGCTGAAAGAGCGAGTGCTTCTGTTTTGATATCCATTGAAGAATCGTATTTCAGTTCTGGTGAGTTTTTGGTAATGTAAATAAATCAAATCTGAAAAAAAAGGTTATAGTCACATTTGACTTGTGCATTTATTTGTCTAGTCAGTGTGTCTTTGTGAGCCTTCTCTCTCTCTCTCTCTCTCTCTCTCTCTCTCTCTCTCTCTCTCTCTCTCTCTCTCTCTCTATTTATCTATCGATCTCCCTCCCTCTCTCCCTTCCTCCCTCTCTCCCCTTCCTCCCTCCCTCCTCCCTCCCTCCCTCCTCCCCCCTCACTCTCTCACTCCTGTCTCACGCCATCCTTCTCTTTCGCTCTCTCTCTCTCTCTCCTCTTTCTCTCTCGACTCATCTATCTATCTCCCTCCCTATGTATCTCCCTCTCTCCCTCTCTCCGTCCATCCCTCTCTCCCTCTCTCTTTCTCTCTCTCTTTCACTCCTGTCTCACTCCATCCCCCTCCATCTCTGTCTGTCTGTGTGTCTGTCTGTCTCTGTCTCTGTCTCTGTCTCTCTGTCTATGTCTCTGTCTCTGTCTCTGTCTCTCTCTCTCTTCTTTCTCTCTC
Organism: Monoplex corrugatus; assembly: GCA_030674185.1. Taxonomy (NCBI): domain Eukaryota; kingdom Metazoa; phylum Mollusca; class Gastropoda; order Littorinimorpha; family Ranellidae; genus Monoplex; species Monoplex corrugatus. The sequence goes on along the minus strand of CM060306.1, from coordinate 92,553,293 downwards.
TTCTCTCTCTCTCTCTGTCTGTCTGTCTCTCTCTCCATTATATTTCGCTTCGTCCGTCACGGCGATCTGTGGTTTTACGAGCGACGATTTATGGTCCATATATGAACTTTCTTTTCACTAAGATTTCAGTTTTATGTCTGAGCAAGGAAAGACTTTTATACACACATGTCTCTTCCTCGAATCAAGTGAACAGAAATATCAAACTTGTTTACATAATCAACTGCGTTAAGACCCTGATTCACTTCTGCTTATTACAGTCTAAACCAGAACAGAATTTTGGGGCGAACACTTATTCTCCTAAAACTGTCTAGAACCATGCCACACCAAATCTTAGCCACTCTGTTTTTACCCACTTCATTTGAAAGAGCTGCTCAAAGAAGTCTTTACATACTTACATGTCAACTGATCGTCTTTCAAGATTTATCCATCTTTGGTGTATGTTGGAGGATATGAAAAGTTGCGGTGCTGTTTGGCTGGATGCAATGCTGTGTGTGGGTGTGTAGTGTAGGATGCAGGCGGCAGAAAGCAGTTATTTCGTGTTTATGACGGGTTGACATTACCAAAACGAGCAACCTTGATTTGTTTCAGAAAAAAGCAGTTATTTCGTGTTTATGACGGGTTGACATTACAAAACAAGCAACCTTGATTTGTTTGAGAAAAAAGCAGTTATTTCGTGTTTATGGCGGGTTGATATTACCAAAACAAGCAACCTTGATTTGTTTCAGAAAAAAGCAATTATTTCGTGTTTATGGCGGGTTGACATTACCAAAACAAGCAACCTTGATTTGTTTCAGAAAAAAGCAGTTATTTCGTGTTTATGGCGCGTTGACATTACCAAAACAAGCAACCTTGATTTGTTTCACTGTAGAATCAAGAGTTTCTCACGGACTCGTTAATTAATGGGCATAGTACTACATTGTATACACATGCACACACACAGACAGACATAGACACACGCAGACACATACAGACAGACACACGCACATACACATATTATATTATATTATATTATATTAATTAATTATATTATATTATATTATATTATATTATATTAATATTATATTATATTATATTATATTATATTATATTATATTATATTATATTATATTATATTATATTATATTATATTATATTATATTATTATATTATATTTATTATATTATATTATATTATATTATATATACATAATGTGAATATGATGAATGTATATATATATATATATATATATAGAGAGAGAGAGAGAGAGAGATGTGTGTGTGTGTGTGTGTGTGTGTGTGTGTGTGTGTGTGTGTGTGTGTGTGGTGTGTGTGTGTGTCTGTGTGTGTCTGTGTGTGTCTGTGTGTCTACCGAATTCTTGAAATTGTACACTCCCCGTAATAAGCAGTTCCTTTCGTTTCAACAATTTACATTGTTTTTCTGCTATTTCTGGTTTGATTATATTCCTTGTCATTTTCTTTGCTTTACTTACTATCCTTTCAGTGAGTTTTTTGTGTGTTTTTTTCATACATACAGTGTCTTCGTTTTATATTCTGTGTCTCTAGCTGTTTATACATTTGTGACCTCCCACCACGAAATCAGTCTTAACTCGCAGTCAGTCGAACAGCACTAGAAGCTGAAAAGGTGACTGAGGGTCTATCTGGGGTGTTTTGACTTTTTCTCAAAATTGATTTCTGTAGACTATACTTTTCTTGAAAAAGTATTATTAATCAAGTTTAAATCGGTATTTTAATGCACTGATCGCAGCATAAAGAACGCAATTTCCTACCAAAAATACCTATTTTTGTCTCTTATTATGAACCGTAACCTGTACAGTTCCCGCACATGTAATATACTGATGGAAAACTCTTTGGTGCACCTTTCAGATAATGACAGCGAAAATTGGAAACAAACTGGGTCAAAGCCACCAAATAAAGAAATGTAAAGAAAGTGTGTAGGAGAGCACACAAAAACTTTAGAGGTCGTTTTTATCAAAATGGCCGTCATACAACTTAATGACTTTAAACATGCATGACTTCTACATGTTTTTCTGGAAAAAGCTTTATTCAAGTACCAAAATAATCAGCAGAATGTACACTTTCCAGTGATATGTATATCTCAAAATGCCCAAAATGCTAGTTAAGATTGATTTCGTGGTGGGAGGTCACATTTGTCTGATTCTCCTTCTCTGTCTGTCTGTCTGTCTGTCTGTCTGTCTGTGTCTCCCTCTCTGTCTGTCTGTCTGTCTGTCTGTCTCTCTCTCTCTCCGTATCTCTGTTGCACGCTCTCTCTGTGTCTCTGTCTCTCTTTCGCTCTCTCTCTCTCGCTCTTTCTCTCTCTCGCTCTTTCTCTCTCACTAGTATGTTTATACACTCCACGCGTGCATTTGCCTGTAATGCTCATATATTATAATATTTGTGTATAGCTTGCGTTGATCGCATGCGTATGTCTGGTTTGTGAGTGTGCTTTGATTTGAATTGTCAAGATCTAGCAATATATAGATACTGTTACTGCTGTTGTTATCATTATTATTATCATTATTGTTATTATTATTATCATATCATTATTAGTAGTAGTAGTATTATATCGTTATTATTATTATTATCATTATTATTATTATTATCATTGTTTTCATTATTGTTATTAAAATTACTATTCTTATGATTATCATCATCATCATTATAGTATTATCATTATTTTAATATCATCATCATTATTGTTATTGTCATTGTTACCATTGTTATTATCATCATTATTTTCATATTCATCATCGTAATCATCATCATTATCATCATCATCATCATCATCATCATCACCATGCAATACTTAGTGTTCGGTTGATTTTCTGTGTTTATAACTATCCGGCATCTGATTATTCTATTAACTATTATGCACACAAATTGCAAACTTTCGTTGCTTACGAAAGATATCCCTTCCCTAAAACAAAGTCGAAATTGGGTGCGCTTAGTGTGTGCTGCATTTTATTTTTAGTTTGTATTTTGTTTCCCAGGTAACAAATTTATATCTGACATTCCGCTTAATCACTCGGTACTTTGAAATAGATATGCAGACAGGCGTAAATGATGTTAATATATCAGTTAACTCCTTGTATACAAAAAGCGGGTGTTCACAAAAATCACCTGAGGGTGCCGATTGAGACCCAGAGCAACAATACCCCACCACCAACCGAATGGAAAGATGTGGAGATGACAAACCTGGGACACAGCCACACACAATGCACCAACCAGGTCCAGACCATCCACTGAGCCAAGAGAGAATGAAAGGTCCCACCTTCGCTTTATTCTCAGCCTTCATCTCTCCATTAGGCAGCTTACCCTTCCACCAGCTCGCATAGCTGTCAGCCCCTCTCCCCTTACCAAGTCTTGACACTTGCCAGTTGGAATCTCTTTCCGTTGCTTTACCATAACCCAATGAGCATGCGTACGATGGCGAAAGCGGCCAAGCATGATGCTCTGGACCCAGCCCATTTTGTTTTTCGATTAAGTCTGACATGTCCCCCAAAAAGGGATCCCAAATTTGCCGTCTTTCCGAGCCGATAATATTTCCTGCTGATAATGCACCCTGTATACTGAAAATGGTTAGACACTCGCTCTCGAAAGCGGAAATTAAGCACGATGGAGCATGGTTGCCAAATGGACGGGTGTCCAGATTTATGCCCTGGCTTGACCACATCACACTGGTCCACCTAGCTGTGAATGATGCCTGTGTCTAATTGAGAGATAGGGAAAGTAAAAGAGCATTAGAGTGGAAATGGCATTGACTGTAAAATGCTGGTCTTAATGGAAGCTAAGATCTCTGAAACTTTGCTCCCTAATACGTGCTCGAGTTATTGGAACAGCTTCATCTACTTATTGAATCCAGATATATTGTTTTGTTAAATATTTAATCAGCTGATTAGGCTAGACTTCATTGATTTCACAACACAAAGGAACATCGCCCTGAGCTTTCCAAACATGAAAACAAACTCAATTTGAACTTACAGTATTTCCACCCTGCTTTCGTACGGAGGTAGGAACTAACATACTTATTTGTTCTTCTTTTCCAAGTTTGATTATTGTAGTATATTTATCACGAAATTAACTCGCTAGCTCTCAATCCCTTGTCTCCTGACCCCTTCAGATTATCCCAAAGATAATGCTAGTCTAAGATACCATTCCAATGGATGAGACAAACTTCGATTTTTCTCCTAACATTCAAATGTACTACATCGACATGTCATTTCTAAACTTAATTAATTAACTTCAAATGTACTACTTCGATGTGTCATTTCTAAACTTGATTAACTAACTTCAATGTACTACATCGACATGTCATTTCTAAACTTAATTTACTAACTTCAAATGTACTACTTCGATATGTCATTTCTAAACTTAATTTAATAACTTCAAATGTACTACATCGATATGTCATTTCTAAACTTAATTTACTAACTTCAAATGCACTACATCGATATGTCATTTCTAAACTTAATTTACTAACTTCAAATGCACTACATCGATATGTCATTTCTAAACTTAATTTACTAACTTCAAATGCACTACATCGATATGTCATTTCTAAACTTGATTAACTGACTTTCAAATGTACTACATCGATATGTCATTTCTAAACTTGATTAACTGACTTTCAAATGTACTACATCGATATGTCATTTCTAAACTTAATTAATTAACTTCAAATGTACTACATCGATGTGTCATTTCTAAACTTAATTAACTGACTTTCAAATGTACTACATCGATATGTCATTTCTAAACGTGATTAACTGACTTTCAAATGTACTACATAGATATGTCATTTCTAAACTTAATTAATTAACTTCAAATGTACTACATCGATATGTCATTTCTAAACTTGATTAACTGACTTTCAAATGTACTACATCGATATGTCATTTCTAAACTTAATTAATTAACTTCAAATGTACTACATCGATATGTCATTTCTAAACTTGATTAACTGACTTTCAAATGTACTACATCGATATGTCATTTCTAAACTTAATTAATTAACTTCAAATGTACTACATCGATATGTCATTTCTAAACTTGATTAACTAACTTTCAAATGTACTACATCGATATGTCATTTCTAAACTTGATTAACTGACTTTCAAATGTACTACATCGATATGTCATTTCTAAACTTAATTAACTGACTTTCAAATGTACTACATCGATGTGTCATTTCTAAGCACATGTACTACATCGATATGTAATTTCTAAGCTTAATTAACTAACTTCAAATGTACTACATCGATATATCATTTCTAAGCTTAATTAAATAACTTCAAATGTACTACATCGAGATGTCATTTCTAAGCTTAATTAACTGACTTCAAATGTACTTCGATATGTCATTTCTGAGCTTAATTAACTAACTTCAAATGTACTACATCGATATGTCATTTCTAAGCTTAATTAACTGACTTCAATTGTACTCCTTCGATATGTCATTTCTAAGCTTAATTAACTGACTTCAAATGTATTCCTTCGATATGTCATTTCTAAGCTTAATTAACTAACTTCAAATGTATTCCTTCGATATGTCATTTCTGAGCTCTCTTTAAGAATGTAATTTTTGACATTTCTGAAGTTTGCACATTTTTCACACTCTTCGATCCTCTGTAGCTTCTCTCACTTCGTGCTGTACATTGAATTGATAACTTTCCTTGAAAAGCAAGACGTCTACCCTCTTTCAAATGCCTGCTGGAAGCACATTCCTTTTCGTACAATTATTATGCGTCTGTGGCTGGTTGGGTAAACAGAGATACTTCCTCGTTTTTTCCTGGGAAACAAAGCGATTTTTTTTCTCTGATTATCTGTTAAAATTGCCGTATAATGGGCTGTCGCGTCTGCCTATTCTGTGGAGATACGTTTACGTTGTTTCGGCAAAACGTTGCCTACTTTGTGAAAAAGGCAGGCTTTTTTGCCGATACGAAATCGACAAAATAGTTACCAAGCAGTATCAACAATTTCAAAAAAATTAAACCCAATACACATACATACGTACATACGAACATACGTACATATGTACATACGAACATATATACATAATACATACATACATGCATACTCACACATAAATACATACATACGTACATATTTACATACATACATACATATATACATACATACATACGTGTATACATACATACATACATACATACATACATACATA
>CM060306.1:92527116-92544616 GCA_030674185.1 Monoplex corrugatus | reverse complement strand
GCCTCCATCAAGACTGTCTCGTTTGTTTTCTTTGCTGTCCAAAAGAGATGCGATTCAAAAACAAAGAATTCTGAAAGGTGGTTGAAGCAAAACCTGTTAACCATTATACCACGTAACAGCGGATAAAGTGGATTGACCACCTGATCCAGAATGCCAGTCAGCCGGCCGGTCTGCAACACCAGATGTTCTGACTTCAAAGTCCGAGGAAGACCATAGAAGCAATGGATAGACAATTTGGCAGACACACCCCACATAGACTGTTATTGTTATTGTTATGTTTTGTTTAAAGCCCAGCCGACAGCGTAGAGCCAAATCATGGCTACAACTGCTCCAAAACTTCAACATCAAAAAAATAAGGAAAAGAAAATTAAGTACACGTATCAATGTATTCGCGCACATAATCTAAGGACAAGCCCCCGGCGTTGACCACTCAATCCAATTTATTGCACAGGGGATTTTAAAAAAAACACACCTGAATAAAAATTTAAGCATACACAAGGACACCGAAACATATATAGAAACGGGCCTAAATTGCCTGAAATTGCTTCCGCATATCTCATCTCCCCAGAGCCAAAAATGCATTTCATACATATACCCAATTATCAATCCTCGGAAAAAGTATGTAGCCTAAGACTTTATCGAACACATACAGGTAAATGGACTAACAAGGCAAGAAATGACAGAAAGCAAAGGTACAAGGCAGAAACAAAGACAGTGACAGAAAAGAGGAAATTTCTAGCACAGAATTTCCAGAAGGTGGGATACTATTTATACTGAAAGAGCCCCTGGCATCCGCACGGGGGGGTTCACATAGACTACAACGACAAGCTTCCCGTCTCGCTGAAGACGTCAATTTATCTCCCTGCAACATCACAGGTACAGCAGGACGCAAGAACAAAAACCAGCTAAGACATTTTTCAGTTTAAAAAAAATATATAGCGTATGACATTGTTTAGGTGAGGGCTGATGTAATGTTTTATTTGTTCATTGTGTTAGGCATTCTTAGGTGAGAGCTGATATAAGAAAATGCTTTCATTTTGATCATTCATTGCCCTCGTAAACACCACCTTGTTGTTTTGTTCTCTCTCTCTCTCTCTCTCTCTCTCTCTCTCTCTCTCTCTCTCTCTCTCTCTCTCTCTCTCTCTCTCCCTCTCTTTCTTTTTCTCTCTTTCTCTCTCTCTCTGTGTCTCTCTGTCTGTCTTTCTCTCTCTCTCATGTTCTTGTTCCCTCTATGTTATCCTTCATTTCTTTGAAAGTAAACACAAAATACACGGGAGACAGAATGCAAACCATATTTTAGAAAGTTGAAAAGAAAATCCTTGTGTGAGCTTCAAGCAATAGGTTGTTTGTTATTAAAACCCTTGGGCCCAACCGTTCCATGGCTACCTTTGCATGAGAAAACACATAACACATGCCCACAGACACGCGTGCCACAGCGACACACACACACACCACGCACACACACATATGCACGCAATAGCACACACATGGCGCGCGCGCGCGCAACACACACACACACACACACACACAGCACACACAGCAACACACACACACGCACACAACACATAGACACACACTGCGCGCGCGCGCATTACACACACACCAACTGCCACACAGAGACTACACAATCCACACACACGCCACTCACATACACACAATTTGCTGATTTTTTTTAAACACCTTTGCCATTGCTCTCTCTCTCTCTCTCTCTCTCTCTCTTCTCTCTCTCTCTCTCTCTTTTTGCTCTCTCTCTCTTACTTCTCTCTCTCTCTCTTTCGTCTGTGTGTGTCTGTGTGTATGTTTGTGTGCATGTGTATGTGTGTGCGCGAGCGTGCGCGCGTGCATGCGTGTGTGTGTTCGTGTGTATAAGTGTGTGTTTGTGCGTAAGTGTAGTGTGTGTATGTATGCGCGTGTATATATGTGTGTGTTTTGTGTGTGTATGCATGTGTGTGTATGTGTGTGTGTTTGCGTGTGTGTTTGTTTGTGTGTGTGTTGTGTTCCTTTGTGTTTTTCCATCGTTTCTCTCTCACTGTCTGCCTGTAGGATTGTCTGAGTATTTCTTGTCGACAAACGAATTTAAACTGGGCTGTTTTTATGACCTGCTAAATAAACTGTCAAGAAAGATTAACCGTTAATTGTATGTAAACACGTGTCCGTGTCGTGTGTCTCTCTCTTTCTCAGAAAGAAAAAAAGAGGCTAGCAGGAAAGAGAAAAACAGAGAGAGAGAGAGAGAGAGAGGGTGAGGGGTGGAGGGAGACAGACAGAGACAGAGAGAGAGAGAGAGACAGAGACAGAGAGATGTGTCTATATATTTTATGTGATGTTGACAAGGAAATTAAAAACAAATATACCCTGGTCACTCAATCATACATGTATATGATAACAAAAATGGCACACTATAGGCAAGATCAATAACAAAGCGTCAACATTGAATAGTCCATTAAAGAGAATTAGAACTCATTTCATATGAAAAAAGATGACGGTGATCATATGATGATGATGATGAGGAGGAGGATGACGGTGGTGGTGCCGGTGATGATAGGAGTGTTGCTGTTGTTGTAGTTGTTGTTACTGTTGTTCATTTTTTTAATGTTGTTGTTGTTGTTGATGATGATGATTTATGATGTTGATGTATGATGATGATGAGATGATGATGATGATGATGATGTTACTGGTGGTGATGGTGGTGATAGTAATAGCGGCGATGGTGATGGTGAATTGATGATAGTGACAATGTTGATGTTGTTGCTGCTGGTTTTGTTCTTGTTTTTGATGATGATAATAGCGCTGCTTGCTGCTGCTGCTTGCTGCTGTTTCTGCAGCTGCTACTAATGATTATGATGATGGTGATGATGATGGTGATTATAACGGTTATGTTGATGACGATGATATCGTTGTTGATGATGATCACAACGACACCAAGACCTTGCCAGTGCTTAGGCTTATGCACAGATGAAGAATGTACGGCATGATCATGTTGGATCTTATCTATCGCATGACATTTGTAGCGTCTGTGCATACGGAATTTATTTCTAGCACGAAGACACCATTTTGAATACCTTAAACTGAAACTTCAACGACGACGATTATAATGAAAAAAGTAATGATGATGATCGTGCTCTCGAGGATGTTCAGGATTCATGACATGCTGTTGCTGTGTAGCTGTTGCTGTTGTTGTTGTTGTTGTCGTTGCTGTTGCTGCTGCTGCTGCTGTTGTTGTTGTTGTTATTGGTGGTTGTGGTGGTTGTGGTGGTTGTGGTGGTTGTGGTGGTGGTGGTGGTGAGGAGGAGGAGTAGGAGGACGACGAGGAGGAGGAAGAGAAGAAGAAGGAGGAGGAGAAATAGGAGGAGGAGGAGGAGAAGGAGGAGAAAAAGGAAGAGGAGGAGGAGGAGAAGAAGAAGAAGAAGAAGAAAAAGGAGAAGTAGAAGAAGAAGAAGAAGAAGAGGTGATGATGATGACGACGACGATGAGGAGGAGGAGGACTACGACTATGATGATAATAATGGTGGTGGTAGGGATGATGATGATGATGATGAACATGATGATAACGATGATGACGAAGATTATTACTATAATGATGGTAATGATGTACAGAAATGGGTGGACCAGCTACTGCAGTGGAACCCGCTAATGCACGATAACATCACCAGCATCCGTGTACCATCTGAAAAGATCTGGCTGCCTGATATACTGCTGTATAATTTGTGAGTATTGAATTGTTTTCTATTTTCTGTGCGTATACTTAAGCACTCTTTTGTTGTGTTTGTTTGTTTGTTTGTTTGTGTGTGTGCGTTTGTTTGTTTGTTTGTGTGTATGTGTGTGTTCTAATTTGGATACGCACCTCTCTCTCTCTCTCTCTATCTGTCTGTCTGTATGTCTGTCTGCCTCTCTCTGTGTCTCTCTCTTTTTCTATCTGTCTGTCTATATGTCTGTCTGCCTCTCTGTGTTGAGTAAATGTTCTTGCGCATCTGTAGAATTTTTTAACAGGAAAAGGAGACAAAGAGAGGTTTGAAAACAGAAAAAGCTTTAGTTTTAGCACAAAGTTAAAGGTCTCTTTCTGTCTGTCTGTCTGTCTGTCTGTTTCTCTCTCTCTCTCTCTCCATCTCCCTCTCTCTCTCTCCTCTCTCTCTCTCTCTCTCTCTCTCTCTCTCTCTCGCTGTCTTGCTATCCGTCTCTCTTTCACTCGTTCTCTCCCTCTTCCTCTGATCTAACTATCTGATATAAATTAGCAAGGTGACTCGTGTTCGTCATAGATTTGTTTGTTTAAAAAGTTACTTTAACGGTAGATCAGTTAAGTCGCTAACTTTGTCCCCCTGAACATTTGTCTCCAGTACGAAGTGTGTGCAGTATAACTGTTCCATCTTTCTTTTTCTTAGTCAGACCGGGTCTTGCAAAACATCATGGAAACATATATTGACTTAGTGCTGGAAGCTGCTCAGCAAACAAGAAAAGAGAAGTACACTGGCAGAGACTGGTTGGTGTGATGACACTATCATTGTCTTCATCCTTGTAGAGTGGAAGGCAGTCAAACATAACTTATCACATCGCTTGCTGTGGTCATGGTGAAAGAGCGTTTGGCCTGATCATGAAGAAGAGGAGAGCGTTTCTCTATAGTGAAAGCTTTAGAATGAAATGATCCTTCCCCATGTTTTGGGGGATTAAATTATATCTGCCAAACTATCTCTCTGCCCTCTTTTCTTCCACTCCCATTCCTGTAAACCTTGCAACAGACAGTGGCATAATGACATTACTTTTTTGTTGCGTTCATTGAAATTAGAATGAGCCAGACAGATGCACGTATGAGGGGAGGCCACTTTGGAAAAATCGAGTTATGTCCCTGTGTTGGCTGCATAGAAAGAAGCTGTAAATCACACGGTTAGAAGGCTTCGTGCTTTATGCTGGGTGGCTTGCCATCAAAAAATGCCATGCCCCAAATCCAAGTTCTTCCTCTGGTGTTTTGTTTTAGTACGCCACAGCACCACGCAAACATTTTTTTGTGTGTGATTACGATATGTTATGATGTATCTCACAAAATGTGTCTATGGTGTGTGCTTTTTTTCCGATTCTTTCTCAACTTTACTTGACTGACTTTGTCTTTTTTTCTGAAAAATTGGTTGGAGAGACATTTCCACACCAGCGAGAGTAGAATCACACACAAAGTGACAAAAACAGTTTTATTTACTGAGCTCTTCTTTAAACATCGATTTACCTCTGACATACGTGCAAAGATATTGCACTGTAATCCGTTTAATGCTCGGGGGACCTACAGTCTTTGGACGGTGGCCTGAAGTCTTCCTCGTTACAGAGGTTCACCCACCATGGACAACTAATCCGAACCTAAAACTTGTCCACAGACCGGTTTGGATGGGGGGGAAAGAGAAAAGTAGGAGACAGGTGACACCGTTGATGTGTGACACTGAATCCAGGGATCAGTCCTCAGGGGAAGTAACACCAAGACATGAAAATGGGTCCGGGAATGAAAACGGTTTTCTGTTCTCCTCTATCAGACCGGTGCGGTGACCCAACACTCCTCCTGTTCTGATGCAGGAGACTCCCTGTGTGCTGTCCCGTAATTATGCCCGACACACGTAATACGGGGTTCCGACATGGACGTTGTTCTCAGGGGTCTGTGAAACCGTTCCTGTTTGTGAAGAGGTTAAGTTTGTGTCAATCAGCTTCCCACCAACAGATCTAGGAGCTGGCGTGTCGGGCTTGATGTAGCGTCAATGTTTCTCTGTTCATGCTGCAGGACACAGCAGCGCCGTCAGCAAAATGTAAATGGTGTTTGTGTTGTGTTTGCTGGATTGCTTAATGTGTGTTGAGTAAATGTTCTTGCGCATCTGTAGAATTTTTTAACCAGGAAAAGGAGACAAAGAGAGGTTTGAAAACAGAAAAAGCTTTAGTTTTAGCACAAAGTTAAAGGTCAATTGAGTTTCGTAATGTGATGATTTTTGTTGAGTTTATGTCTCTATTTCAAAATCAGAATTAATTACTATCAAATCATCCCCACCCCACCCCCACCCCACCCCCACCCCACCCACCATCCTCCATATTTATTGAATGCAACATGCCAAATAAGAGGTCATTCCGGAGTTTCATGTTATTCGGTGTATATCATGCCAACAACGCTGCAAAGGAATACACAACAACCATCTAATAACAGTTTGTAATGTCAAGAAAGGCTGCCAAATGTAATTTTTGTCCGTATGTACATAAAAACACATGTAAAGAACTTCGGTTAGTTTTTCTTCTTGAACATGTACGATTTCAAAATGAGGTCTTCAGTGATATTCATTTCCGTAGGTCATCAATAACATGACGGAAGCAGCTGAGCCCGATAAAAATAGATCCAACAAAGAGCAAAATCGGTTCTACATCTTTTACCATACTTAAACGTGAAGATGAACCAAAGTAAATTTCTTCTGATTTTAAGGCAGTTTACGGGGAAAATGATAAATTTTACCAGACAGTCTGCAAATGGCTTGGGCATTTTAAAACCAGGCGCGCTGACCTGTAAGCCATGACGATTATGACAGAGAAAGGACTGGTAGAAGACGACGTCATATTCCTGTCCAAGGTGTAAATAAGACCTGTTATCTGTCATTGAGAAGGGTAGAACAGATTTGCGACATGACCTTGGCTTAAAAAACAACAACCACTAGATGACTAGCTCATCTGTTAGCATAGGATCACACTGACAGACGGTTGAATGTTCTCTGAGCTTAACTCTCAACTACTGAGCTACAGTAGTTGGCCGCAAACGCCTGTGTAATGTGATCACAGTGATGAAACGTGGATGGCTTATCACGGTGTCCTCAACAAGTACTCAAATCAGACGTGGGTGTGTGCCGATTTAGAGAGACCGGCAGTTCTATTACTAGATTTTCAGGACTGAAAAACTCTTTGTTCAGATTTTGTTTTTCGAAAACAGTGACCCCACCATTGTTGATATTGTGCCTGGGAAGTTCACACTCGCTATTCACGGATATGTGCGGGCAAGACGGACATTTTCAAAGACCTGACAAAACCAGAGTTTTCAGAGCTCAAAGTCTTAGTGTCCATCAAAACCCTAAAACGTATTTAAATCCTGATTGGGGCGCCTTCAGCTGTGTGGTTTTCAGAAGAATTGAAAATTACAGATATTTTGAACTGTTGGTTGCTGTTCTATAATCCCAAGACAACACATACGATGGCCCCGCTTTCCTGTCCATTTGCACATAACTATCCTTTTTTCCTTTATCTCCTTCATGTTTACATGGATGCTTTCGAAGAAACAAAGTATACGTATAAGTATGAGACAATTGTTTACTGAACAGCTGACCACTTCGAGAAAATTTCTCATACAGAGTCTGTAGCTGGTTAAGAAACAAGTTTTGTCTTTTTCAATAAAATAATGACGTTTAAAAAATGAGCTGCAATGACATGTTGGCACATTTAATTACAGTGTAAAAGGAGGAGAGATAGGGAAGAGGGCGTTATCACAATAGAACTATCAAGGCCCGATACACTGACACCGGGCCCTACAGTGTGCCCCAGTGGGCACCTCACGAAATGAGACTGTCACCTCTACAGCCCTTCTCTTTTCTGCCTGTCTGAACTTTATCAATTAAACCACACTGTCCCTAGGAAAGGAATCTAAATTGTTTGCCACTGGAGGTAGAATCTACAGTCTGGATGATAGAGTTTCACCCTTCTCTCAACATACACACACATACACGCTCACTCGCGCGCGCGCACAAACACACACAAACACACACACCTACACACACACATACATACACACACACACAAACACACGCTCACACACACACACACACACACACACACACACACACACACATACACACACACACACATACAACACACACATACACATACACACATACACACACACACACACGCACACACACATACACACACATACAAACACACACATACACGCTCACTCGCTCATTTATAGTGAAAAGACGTTAAATTAAAGAACGAACGAACAAACACACATATATACATACACATACACATACACATACACACACATACACATACACATACACATACACATACACATACACATACACATACACACACACACACATACACACACACATACACACTCACATACACACACACACACATACACACACACACACACACACACATACGTGAGAGCACATGAACACAAACAAGAATAATCCCGATGCTGACTGGCAAGCATAAATTACTGGTCTGCACTGTTGTGTGCTCAAGAATCAGCAAGAAATAAAAGAGAAACGTGGGTCAAAGATTGGACACTCACCACACAAGACAAAGTTTAAAACATGGTCGATTTCAAAATATACTAGGCATGGTTAAATACCTACACATTGGACATCTTGTAGAAAGAAACGTTTATTAAAAATCATGAGTCATGCAAACAGCACCAGAAGAATAAACAAGATTTTCAAGAACAATAAAGACCTGAAACAAACAACAACAACAAAAAACGCATTTTTGCACATACAGAAACTTAAAGAAAAATGCTTTGATTAAGGAAGTTGGTGGATAGGGTAAGAAAGTCAAAAGGTTAAGTTTTTGCAGTTGGTCGATAAGTCGTGGAAGTCAAAGGGTTAATTAAACATTTCGAAAGAACACAGTCCTAAAAGTGTCTTTGTATCTGTTCCATTCTCCTATTCAGTGCTTCTCAGCTGGACTTGGATAGACAAACAGTTTTGCTCATCTCTCCCGGTCCACACTAATGTGTACCTCCTATTCCAACGACCGCGCGCAGGGAAGGTAGACATCACACGTTTTTTCTAAAGAGCAGAGGATTAGAAGAATACCGAGCCTTTCCTACATACACTTGATGAACTCCGATGTCAAATATGTAATCATTTGAACAATACGAGAATATTTTCATTAAGCTTCATTTTCCAAATGAAAAGGAAGGATTAACATGTACAGTATGAACCTTAATGTACTGGTGGTTTTTGTGCTATTTTTTACAACACATACACCACACAACACACACACACACACACACACACACACACACACACACACACACACACACACACACACACACACGCACACACACACACACACATACATACATATATATATATATAGGTACTAATAGATAGATAGATAGATAGATAGATAGATAGATAGATAGATAGATAGATAGATAGATAGATAGATAGATAGATAGATAGATAGATAGATAGACAGATATTATATATGTATATACAGAGAGAGAGAGAAAGAGAGAGAGAGAGAGAGTTCAGAGTTCAGAATTCTTTATTATTCAAGGCTAATAGCATGGGACCTGTCTTACAGCTGTTACTGTTACTTTTACTGTTATTTAATTTAAAGCCCAGCGGACTTCGAAGAGCCGTGTCAGAGTCGTGTTTCAAAAGATACACAATACTTCAACTGGGAAAAAAGGGAAAACAAAATTAAGTACACGTAACAATGCATTCGCGCACATAATCTATGGAGATGCCCCTGGCGTTGACCACCCCGTCCAAGTCCAATTTATCACGCAGACGATTTAAAAAACAAACCTGAATAGAAACTTATATATAACTAAGGACAATAAACATATATAAAAACGGGCCTAAATGACCAAAAATTGCTTCCCTTTATCTCATTTCCCTAGAGCCAAAAATTAAACTTAATTAGCATTACAATGGAGCAACCTCTTTCTGTTAGCTGTTTGGTGTAAGAGGTGTATTAACATAATTTTGCACAAGCATACATGCATATTTTTTTTTAGCATCAGAAATATCAAAACGAAATCTTATTGCTTTGAATCGCTGTGAGGTGTTACAACACTGCCCAGAAATCATACATCCCCCCACGCCCCCAGCCCTCTAAAAAAAAAAAAAAAATGAAACAAAGAAAACATCAAAGCATTTTTAAATGCAAAACACATGCTTTCAAAAGACCATATCTACGTTATGTTGAGCCAAGTTACCTATTTGCTGACAGACACCTACTTTAACCTGAAACGGTAAGCTACTCCTTGATTTTGTCGTAGTCGACGAAAAAGTCTGCTCAAAGAATCTGTGTCAGTCTGCGACTCGGTTACATTTCAGTCTCTTTGTAGGGCCTTCATCAAGCCAAATGGCCGATTGTGTGGCGAGCTTTGATCTTATTAGTCACTTCAGATTGATGTTATCTTTGCCTTGCGCCTTCAAATTGATGTCATTTTTGCTTAACCACTTCAGATTGATGTCATCTTGCCTGCCACTTCAAATTGATGTTATCTTTGCCTAGCCACTTCAGATGATGTCATCTTTGCCTAGCCACTTCACATCGATGTCATCTTTGCCTAGCCACTTCAGATTGATGTCATCTTTGCCTAGCCACTTCAGTCGATGTTCATCTTTGCCTAGCCACTTCAGATTGATGTCATCTTATACCTATTTTCCCACTTCAGTTGATGTTTATTTTTGCCTAGCCACTTCAAATTGATGTCATCTTTGCCTAGCCACTTCAGATTGATGTCATCTTTGCCTAGCACTTCACATCGATGTCATCTTTGCCTAGCCACTTCAATCGATGTCATCTTTAGCCTAGCCACTTCAGTTGATGTATCTTTACCTAGCCACTTCAGATTGATGTCATTTTGCCTAGCCACTTCACATGATGTCATTTTGCCTAGCCACTTCAGATTGATGTCATCTTTACCTAGCCACTTCAGATCGATGTCATCTTTGCCTAGCCACTTCAGATTGATGTCATCTTTACCTAGCCACTTCAGATTGATGTTATCTTTGCCTAGCCACTTCAGATTGATATCATCTTTGCCTAGCCACTTCAGATGATGTGATCTTTGCCTAGCCACTTCACATCGATGTCATCTTTGCCTGGCCACTTCAGATTGATGTCATTTTGCCTAGCCACTTCAGATTGATGTCATCTTTGCCTATTGTTAATTACTATTATCGTTATTATTACCATCATCATCATCATCATCATCATCACCACCACCACACCACCACCACCACATCCATCATCATCATCATCATCATCATCATCAGATTGATGTGATCTTTGCCTAGCCACTTCAGATTGATGTCATCTTTGCCTACTCACGCACTGAGTGATGTGCACATCTGCCAGCTTGCCTGTTCATCTGTCAGAATCATGAATTTGATACTTTACATACACAGGGAAGATAGGCAGACAAGGGATAGTATGTGGGAGGAAGAGCAGTGAACGTACCTACCATCAGTCCCTACATTGCTTTCCCACTGTCGGTAGCAATTTTAAGTCCGGTTCCTCTGGCGATTGTGGTCTAATTGGTAAAATTCAGACAAGTGTAAAAGAGAAAGGATGTAGGCTTGACAGTGTAATTACGTGACTTACCCACTGGGGCAGACTGTAACGGTTTGTGGATCTACAGTGTCAGTGTCTGGGGCCCTGACAGGTCCATTTTGATAACGCCCTTTCCCCTTTTGCCTTTTCCATTAGCACTGTAGCTGGAAGTGCTGGCTTATCGTCCACTGACTACTTCTTTATCTACGCTACAGTGCTCTTTTGCTGTTAGATAGGAGAAGCGGTTGGGATTGAGTGGTTGTTGTGTGTGTGTGTTGGGGTGGTGTGTGTGGTGAGGAGTGGAGGAGAGAGAGAAGTGTGTGTGTGTTTGTGTGTGTGTGAATGTGTGTGTGTGAGTGTGTGTGTGAAGAGAGAGAGAGAGCGTGTGTGTGTGTGTGTGTGTGTGTGTGTGTGTGGGGTGTGGTGTGTGTGTGTGTGTGTGTGTGCGTGTGTATGTGTGTGTGTGCGTGTGTGTGTGAGTGTGTGTGTGTGAATGTGTGTGTGTGTGTGTGCACGTGTGTGCGTGTGAGTGTGTGTGTGTGTGTGTGTGAGAGTTTGTGTGTGTGTGTGGGTTGTGTGTGTGAGTTGTGTGTGTGCGCGCGCGCGTTTGTGTGTGTGTGTGTGTGTGTGTGTCTGTGATGCATGTGTGTGTGCGCGTGCACGCTAGTGTGTGTGTGTGTGTGTGTTATATATATATTATATATATGTATATATACATATGTGTGGTGTGTGTGTGCGCGCGCGCATGTGTGTGTGTGTGTCTGTCCGTGTATGTGTGTGTGTTCCCTTTGCCAGAGGTGTCAGCAACTCTTGGCAGTGCACCGATGTTGTCTCATTTCCTTGAACCACTGAGACTGCTCAGTCAGTTAATATTTTCATAAAGTTTTGATCACATTAGAAACATCCGTCTGTCAGCTAGTCTCAGACTGACGCCTGTCATGAAAAATAATAAAAAGTATCCTGGTTACTTTATACCACGGGGAGAGGTTTGAGGTAGAAAATGGGAAACATGCAGAGTTGAAAAGTGGAGCTGATCAGCCGATAAAATGGAACTGTTTTTAGGCAAACAAATCGATGCTGACTTTGATCGTATTTTGCGGGTGACTAAGCTGTGCCATGATGTTTTCTTAAGCCGGCCGTGTTCTGTACTGTTTAAACTCTCTCACGAGAGATAAGGAAGAGTTGTGTCCAAAGCAAACTAAGAAACCTTTAACTTCTTTTGACTTTTAAGCTTAGCTTTGTCTGGGTAGTGACATAACTTTGAAAGAAATATAAACATGCTGGTGACAACGTCCTTCTAGATAACTTTGGAAATGAAAAGGACATGCTAGTGAGACCATCCTGGGGGATAAATTTAGGAGTAAAGAGACATGCCTAGGATGGGAAAAGCGCAGGGCTTCAGTTCAGTTCATATTGCTTATAGCCCAGCCGTCTACTAGAGCCATATCAGGGCTAAGCATAGGGCTTGATTCCTGGTTGGACAATTGATTTCCTCCCCCCCCCCCCCCCCACCCCGCCACAACTAGATCTTGAGTGATTGTCGAGTTGACAATAACAAACATAAATATCAGCAGCAACAACAACAGCAACAGATTAATCGATCTGTTTTGCATTCCTTCTGAGACAGTTTATGATAAATGTGTTTCTGTTGGGTCTGATAGACACTAGGATGCAGCGTCAACCCATATTAGAACTCCCCATCATCATCATCATCATCCACATTATCATGTGTGACCCGCTCTGACTGAAGGTACAATAAGTCGGGCGAAGCCTTCTGCTCTGAACAGGGACAATTTTGTCAATTTTGAGTTTTCTGCATTTTCATGCTCTTTAACCACTTTTACACTATGTCCTAACACAATAAAGTCAAATTTAATCGATAAGTATTATTTTTTTCTGTGTTTAATGTGTGGTAAGTGCTATTATCTGGCCGCTGAAAGCTGCCTGATCGCCCCATTTTGGTGATTAAAATAGGCTTTTCTTAAATTTATTTTTCTTTTTGTTGTTTTGGATGGATGGACAATTAAGTAAACAAGGGAAGTATGGAATTTCAGCTGATTTGGTTGATATTTAATGCTTGTTGCTAAGGAGTTTCTGACCATTCCCTATCAATTCAGGCCTATTCTCTTGAACACTGTTTTTCTCAAATGGTTGACTTGACCCCTCTCATCTTTGAAAGCCCATAACGTTTTTGTTTTTTGTAGCCTGAAACTCAACTTTAGTACCATCTGAAAGCTGAGATTCTAAACTTTATAGTGATACCATAACCTGAAAATGCCTAAACTGAGACTTATTGTGCCTTTTGTGAGAATGGGTCACATATATATCATAAATCATCGTACCGTCATGAAAGTTGTCTCTTCATGCCAGTGATCTTTTGTGGTAAATGAAAGAAGGCTGCATAATCACTGCTAGACATGGACATGGTCGAGAATGAAGGAGCTCAGCCCCCAGATGTTCGATAGAATCGAGCTGACATCCCCAGCCCCTAGTGCACTTGGTGGTGGAATTGTGACACACAGCACCCCAAGACACTTGGTGGTGAAGTTGTGACACACAACACCCCAAGTCACTTGGTGGTGAAGTTGTGACACACAACACCCCAAGTCACTTGGTGGTGAAGTTGTGACACACAACACCCCAAGACACTTGGTGGTGAAGTTGTGACACACAACACCCCAAGTCACTTGGTGGTGAAGTTGTGACACACAACACCCCATGACACTTGGTGGTGGAATTGTGACACACAACACCCCAAGACACTTGGTGGTGAAGTTGTGACACACAACACCCCAAGACACTTGGTGGTGAAGTTGTGACACACAACACCCCATGACACTTGGTGGTGAAGTTGTGACACACAACACCCCAAGACACTTGGTGGTGGAATTGTGACACACAACACCCCATGACACTGGTGTGAAGTTGTGACACACAACACCCCAAGTCACTTGGTGGTGAAGTTGTGACACACAACACCCATGACACTTGGTGGTGAAGTTGTGACACACAACACCCCAAGACACTTGGTGGTGGAATTGTGACACACAACACCCCAAGACACTTGGTGGTGGAATTGTGACACACAACACCCCATGACACTTGGTGGTGGAATTGTGACACAACAACACCCAAGACACTTGGTGGTGGAATTGTGACACACAACACCCCATGACACTTGGTGGTGGAATTGTGACACACAACACCCCATGACACTTGGTGTGAAGTTGTGACACACAACACCCCAAGACACTTGGTGGTGAAGTTGTGACACACAACACCCCATGACACTTGGTGGTGAAGTTGTGACACACAACACCCCATGACACTTGGTGGTGAAGTTGTGACACACAACACCCCATGACACTTGGTGGTGAAGTTGTGACACACAACACCCCAAGACACTTGGTGTAGATGACACTTGCTAGGAGAAGACACGTACAACCCCTGCCACTCTTGGTGGAGGTGCAGGTTGCCCCCCCCCCCCCCCCCCCAGCCATATTAACCTAAGTCTATTGTTTTTGTTTGTTTGTTTGTTTGTTTGTTTGCATGTTTGTTTGCATGTTTGTTTGTTTGTTTGTTTTGGTTGTTTTCATACTTGACAGTAATTCGATGAAGGATCATTGGTGTTCGTAATTAATGAGAATTGCCCTTGGAGGGCATTTGTTTTGATTATTTTCATATTTGAGAGTAATTCGATGGGGGATCTTTGGTGTTCGTAATTAATGAGAACTGCCCTTGGAGAGCATGCTAGTGTCCTCCTTGCCAACATGCGCTGACTTATTCTGGTACCGTGACTGAGCAAATTAACACCGTGCTGATATTACACTGTCCTGTATATGTCGGATTAGAACAAACAGTACTGAATTACATCAAAATAACCCAGTGGCATGGCAGTCTCTTCTGGTGCCCGTGCCCGATAGACTTTCTGCCTTTAGAGGGAGAAGAGTGGCAGAATGGTTCAGAGTTCGCCTGCCAATAATGAAACTCGAGGTTCCAGGTTTCGCTTCCCGTAGAGGCCTCGACTTTTCTCCTCAGTTTGACCGAAAAATCAAACCGAATGTCTAGTCCTTTGGAAGGGGACGAAAAACGAGTCGGACCCGTGTGCCTTCTGGCTGCGCACGCTAAAGATTCCACGGCAGTTGAAAATCGTGAAGAGCAGGACATTGCCTGGCTGCCTTGATAAAAACATTGGAGAGATAGATTGATTTCCCAGGTCTCACCCGTTGAAGACCAGTTAGCCTTCTTGTCTTTCTTAGGTCTTGGTTTAATAAGATATGAATATGGATATGAATTTGAAGCGAGGGAGAGGGGATGGGCGCAGCCCTCATCGTGCTGGCTCCGGGAAAAGTTGAGGTCCCTGTCACCTCACTCTTCTAATACCCCAGGGTTATGAAACTATCTAGGTAGGACCTCAGGACCTGGCCGGCTCAAGGGTTTATGTGCAGGCTTAATGCTTGCGCCGTGATCAGTCTGGATCGTCTCCATCACATGGCACCTGTGACGTTAGTGCATATGGAATTCATTCCGAGCGCGGAGACGTCGTCTTGAGAAATTGAAATTGAAACTGTAACTGGCATTAGAATTTCCGTTGTATGATCTACAGTTTGGTGACATGTTGAAAAGCTGAGAGTAGCGTCGTGGAGTCAGTGCCACAGAAGTAGAGTGTAGGTTGAGGCAGAAAGAGGACAAATATAAGGTAAGAGAGTAGACGAGGGAAAATGTGTGAGGGAAAAGAAGAAGAATGTTGAGAGTTCCATGGACAGCAAAGAAAACAAACGAGACAGTCTAGATGGAGGCAGACGTCTACAAAACGATCATTCATAAGGAAGATTAGGATAAGACAGGCAACATCTATAGGCCATTTTATGAGGAAAGGGGAATTAGAGCACTTGGTCACAACAGGAAAGCTGAGGGAAAGAGAGCACCAGGTAGACCCAGGTAGAAAATTTTGGACGGACTTGCAGTGTGGCTGTGGACAGAGATGTGCTTGCGACAACAAGGGCTAGATACATATGAAGGGTCATGATCGCCAACGCCATGCGGCAGGGCACTCGATGATGATGAGGGAGAACACTGAGCTATCATCAACCTGTACATATATTTTTCGAAGTGGATAAAAATGAAATCTTATTCCTCTGGTAACTGTGATCCAACTGATAAAATTCATACTGGCAGAAAACAGGCACTGTGAACGTGACGCTGTGATTACGTGACTTACTGACTAGGGCAGACTGTAACGGTTTGTTGATCTACAGTGTCAGCATGTGGGACGAGATCAAGACCTTTCTGATCACGTCTTTTCTCCCTTTCCTTTTACAGTGGCTTATCGTTCAGTGTTTGCTGAACTTAAGCTGTGCTGTGCATGTGGTTCTGTGGTTGGGGATGAGGACCATCACCATCCATAGGTTCATGGTGTGTTTTTTGTTGGTGGTGGTGGTGGTGGTGGGGTGTGTGTGGTTGTGGTGGGTGTGTGGGGGTGGGATGGTGGGTGTACGTGTTCCCTTTAGCAAGTGTGGGGTTTTGTGTGTGTGTGTGTGTGTGTGTGTGGTGTATACATGTATATACATGTTATATATTATATATATATATATATATATATTAGTGTGTTGTGTGTGTGTGTGTGTGTGTGTGTGTGTGTGTGTGTGTGTGTGTGTGTGTGGTGAGTGAGTGTGTGTCTGTGTCTCTGTGTCTGTGTTTCTGTGTCTGTGTCTCTGTGTGTATGTGTGTAACCTTTGACAAGGATGGCAATGATTTTTTGCAATGAATGTCTTTTAAACCAGATCCAAAACAAGTACGACTGCCCGCGCCCAAGCAAACAGAAACCAGAAGAACAAGAAAACCAATGTAAGCGCGTATTTAACAAAACAAGACAAAACAAGAACAATTTTTCGGCCAACCGGCCTTTGTCAAGCGCGAACGACGGTCACAAACAGACCACAAACACCAAACAACGGATAATAAAAACAGGACTAAAAACTTCCCTGCCGCCTCGTCCAGTGGATAAAAAGGGACCAAATGGAATGCCCATGTCTTCATGAGCAGTAGTCTTTTAAACCATTTTACAGAGCAGCTAAGGACATTTGGTCGGTGAAAGTTTTCTTAACGTTAGCTTTTTGGTCACATTTAGACATCTGTCTGCAACTATCACACTGAGTCGCAGCCAGTAAAATAATAAAACAATAACATTCCCACTGCC
>CM060306.1:92507116-92519616 GCA_030674185.1 Monoplex corrugatus | reverse complement strand
GTATCAATGTAACATGTTGGAGAGACGATCCTTGTAGATAACTGTATCAATGTAACATGTTGGAGAGACGATCCTTGTAGATAACTGTATCAATGTAACATGTTGGAGAGACGATCCTTGTAGATAACTGTATCAATGTAACATGTTGGAGAGATGATCCTTGTAGATAACTGTATCAATGTAACAAGTTAGACAGACGATCCTTGTAGATAACTGTATCAATATAACATGTTGGAGAGACGATCCTTGTAGATAACTGTATCAATGTAACATGTTGGACGGACGACCCTTGTAGATAACTGTATCAATGTAACAAGTTAGACAGACGACCCTTGTAGATAACTGTATCAATGTAACAAGTTAGACAGACGACCCTTGTAGATAACTGTATCAATGTAACAAGTTAGACAGACGACCCTTGTAGATAACTGTATCAATGTAACATGTTGGAGAGACGATCCTTGTAGATAACTGTATCAATGTAACAAGTTAGACAGACGACCCTTGTAGATAACTGTATCAATGTAACAAGTTAGACAGACGACCCTTGTAGATAACTGTATCAATGTAACAAGTTAGACAGACGACCCTTGTAGATAACTGTATCAATGTAACATGTTGGAGAGACGATCCTTGTAGATAACTGTATCAATGTAACAAGCTAGACAGACGATCCTTGTAGATAACTGTATCAATGTAACAAGTTAGACAGACGATTCTTGTAGATAACTGTATCAATGTAACATGTTGGACGGACGACCCTTGTAGATAACTGTATCAATGTAACAAGTTAGACAGACGACCCTTGTAGATAACAGTATCAATATAACATGTTGGACAGACGATCCTTGTAGATAACTGTATCAATATAACATGTTGGACAGACGATCCTTGTAGATAACTGTATCAATAAAACATGTTGGACGGACGACCCTTGTAGATAACAGTATCAATATAACATGTTGGACAGACGATCCTTGTAGATAACTGTAGAAATATATCATGTTGGACAGACAATCCTTGTAGATAACTGTATCAATTTAACATGTTGCACAGGCGATCCTTGTAGATAACTGTAGAAATATAACATGTTGGACAGACGATCCTTGTAGATAACTGTATCAATATAAGATATTGGACAGACGATCCTTGTAGATAACTGTAGAAATATAACATATTGGACAAACGATCCTTGTAGATAACTGTATCAATAAAACATGTTGGACGGACGACCCTTGTAGATAACAGTATCAATATAACATGTTGGACAGACGATCCTTGTAGATAACTGTAGAAATATATCATGTTGGACAGACAATCCTTGTAGATAACTGTATCAATTTAACATGTTGCACAGGCGATCCTTGTAGATAACTGTAGAAATATAACATGTTGGACAGACGATTCTTGTAGATAACTGTATCAATATAAGATATTGGACAGACGATCCTTGTAGATAACTGTAGAAATATAACATATTGGACAAACGATCCTTGTAGATAACTGTATCAATATAACATGTTGGACAGACGATCCTCGTAGATATCTGTATCAATATAACATGTTGGACAGACGATCATTGTAGATAACTGTATCAATTTAACATGTTGGACAGACGATCCTTGTAGATAACTGTATCAATATAACATGTTGGACAGACGATCCTTGTAGATAACTGTAGAAATATAACATGCTGGAGAGACTATCCTTGTAGATAACTGTATGAATATAACATGTTGGACAGACGATCCTTGTAGATAACTGTAGAAATATAACATGCTGGAGAGACTATCCTAGTAGATAACTGTATCAATATAACATATTGGACAGACGATCCTTGTAGATAACTGTAGAAATATAACATATTGGACAGACGATCCTTGTAGATAACTGTAGAAATATAACATATTGGACAGACGATCCTTGTAGATAACTGTAGAAATATAACATATTGGACAGACGATCCTTGTAGATAACTGTATCAATGTAACATGTTGGACAGACGATCCTTGTAGATAACTGTATCAATATAACATATTGGACAGTCGATCCTTGTAGATAACTGTATCAATATAAGATATTGGACAGACGATCCTTGTAGATAACTATATCAATATAACATGTTGGACAGACGATCCTTGTAGATAATTGTATCAATATAACATATTGGACAGACTGTCCTTGTAGATAACTGTATCAATGTAACATGTTGGACAGACGATCCTTGTAGATAATTGTATCAATATAACATGTTTCGACGGACGATCCTTGTAGATAATTGTATCAATATAACATGTTGGACAGACGATCCTTGTAGATAACTGTATCAATATAACATGTTGGACAGACGATCCTTGTAGATAACTGTATAATAATAATAATAATAATAATGAACATTTATAAGCGCAAACCTCCAGTACGGGGCCGGAGCACGTGACGCTGCACACTAATAACATCACACACACACAGACACGCAGGCACACACACACACACACACACACACACACACACACACACACACACACACAGACACGCACACACACACACACACACGGACCCACACACACACACACACACACACACACACCGCGCGCGCGTGCGCACGAGAACAAAGAGTGTCCACACAGTTACTACCTAGTCGGGAAAATAGGATTTAAATTGGAAAGTTTTGAGGGCAGTCTTGAAAGAAGTAATAGATTCAATGTAGCGAATTTCACGGGGCAGAGAATTCCAAAAAGTTGGTGCTGAATATGAAAAGGTGCAGTGACCGAAGGTTTTAGTTCTTACTCTGGGAATGCACAGTAGTCTTAAGTCAGAAGAGGAGCGAAGATTTCTGGAAGGTGAGTAGACGGATAGGAGATCAGAAATGTAACAAGGGGACGTTCCAGAGAAAAATGAATGACAGAGAATCGCAAGTTTGAATTCGATACGAGCTTGTACAGGAAGCCAGTGGAGGCGTTTTATAACTGTATCAATATAACATGTTGGACAGACGATCCTTGTAGATAACTGTATCAATATAACATGTTGGACGGACGATCCTTGTAGATAACTGTATCAATATAACATGTTGGACAGACGATCCTTGTAGATAACTGTATCAATATAACATGTTGGACGGACGATCCTTGTAGATAACTGTATCAATATAACATGTTGGACAGACGATCCTTGTAGATAACTGTATCAATATAACATATTGGACAGACGATTCTTGTAGATAACTGTACAAATATAACATATTGGACAGACGATCCTTGTAGATAACTGTATCAATGTAACATGTTGGACAGACGATCCTTGTAGATAACTGTATCAATATAACATGTTGGACAGACGATCCTTGTAGATAACTGTATCAATATAACATATTGGACAGACGATCCTTGTAGATAACTGTATCAATATAACATATTGGACAGACGATCCTTGTAGATAACTGTATCAATGTAACATGTTGGACAGACGATCCTTGTAGATAACTGTATCAATGTAACATGTTGGACAGACGATCCTTGTAGATAACTGTATCAATATAACATATTGGACAGACGATCCTTGTAGATAACTGTATCAATATAACATATTGGACAGACGATCCTTGTAGATAACTGTATCAATATAACATATTGGACAGACGATCCTTGTAGATAACTGTATCAATGTAACATGTTGGACAGACGATCCTTGTAGATAACTGTATCAATGTAACATGTTGGACAGACGATCCTCGTAGATATCTGTAGAAATATAACATGTTTGACAGACGATCCTTGTAGATAATTATAGAAATATAACATATTGGAGAAACTATCCTTGTAGATAATTGTAGAAATATAACATGTTGGACGGACGATGCTTGTGATAATTGTAGAATTATAACATGTTGGACGGACGGTCCTCGTGATAGTTGTAGAATTATAACATGTTGGAGAGACGATCATTCTAGATAACTGTTGAAATATAATATGCTGGAGAGGTGATCATTGTAGACAAATGTAGAGAACTGTAGATAACTGTAGAAGTATAACATGCTGGACAGACGGTCCTTCTATATAATTGTAGAAATATCCCTGCATTTCGTTGACAGGCAGGCAAAGAAACAGCACTTCGTGTTGGTATTAAACAGTCTCTATTTATAAAAGGAGTTTAAGAAACAGATAGATTGTTTAACTTATCCCAACAAGCGTATTAAATTGTTGGCTGCAATACGTCTTGACAAGGGGGTGGGAGTAACACTTTGCAGTGTGCCTCGTTTGTTTAATGTTGTTCCGACACTTAAGACCCCTCAGCTGGTCAGCTTTTCCTCAGGTCTGAGTGACGTCAAGGCATCCTGCTGTTATGTCAGCTAGTCTCAGACTGACTAATTCCAGACTGACAAACAGCCAGAATAATGGTAAAGCAATACAGTGCCCACCCACAGCTACGGGAAGATCCAGCTGGGGTGGGGAGGAAATTAAAACTAACTGAAAAGTCTGGAAAGTGGTGTTGATCTATTGCCCAAGTGACTTCTACTTTAACACGATCAGAACTGTGCTTACTTGATATTGTACACTGGCTGGCCTTCCTGTTTTGTTTTCTTTCAAAGTTGATTTTGGCCTCCAGCCTTGTGCTTTTTAAGTGTCTTGTAGAAGAGGAAAAAGAGTCATTAAATTAAACCCCCTCAAACTTGTTGGACTTTCAAGCTAAGAGTTTCTAGGCGATAATCTCTTCAGCAAAACAAACATGCTTTTAAGACAGTTTCTATCGGTAACTACCAAAGAACCAAAGCATACTATTTAGAGCGTCCTTGACTTTTCATTGTCAATTTTTGTCTTTACTCAAAACGGGGAGGGTATTTTTTACATTGGCGTAGAGGTAGAGTTCTGTTGGCCTTTTGATATGACTTCATGTGGCTCGAGGAAACTTTGTCCATATGGCCTCCAGCCCACTCGGCTGTGAATGAGTATCTGATCCTACTCAGGATTGGGGATGGTGTACAGGGAAAGAGCGAATATTCGCACCATCCTCATAATGCTGGCCCTGAGGAAAACTGAGATTTCAATTCTCGCACTCTTCTGAGACTTTTGTGACAACCTTTACATTTAACCCTTTGACTCCTGCACCCTGTTCTCCAACATCCTGTAAGAAGCTGGTGAATAGGGTAAGGGAGGCGATGTTTTAAGTGTTTGCAATCAGTGGTAGGGTGCAGGATCAAAGGGTTAATCTTACCTTACAATTGATCATTGTGCGCGGGAGTCAAAGTGTTAATCTTATCTGACAGTTAGTCATTCCTATTCACACCTTCACATTCTACCTCACTCTCTGGCCAACTTTCGATTGTTCACTCGGAAACAAGTAAATTGTAATATAATTTAAGCCTATATTCGAGTACATTGTTATAATAGTTTATTCAAATAGTTTTACCATTTTAGGCTACATACTGATGACATTTACATCTTAACTTTTTCGCTTGTTTATTCAAACACAGGAATATTTCTTGTCGCTATTGTTTAGTATTGATAATGTGTGTGTGTGTGTGCGTACGTGCGTGTGCGTGCGTGCGTGCGTGCGTGCGTGTGTGTGTGCATGTGTATGTATGTATGTGTATGTTTGTGTATGTATGTGTGTATGTGAGTTGTATGAGTGTGTGTGTGTGTGTGGTGTGTGTGTGGTGTGTGTGTGTGTGTGTGTGTGTGTGTGTGTGTGTGTGTGTGTCTGAGGAGTCAGGAGTCAGAATGGTTTATTTCATGTGCCTTTATAAGTGGACTGCACATTACAAGTAACATTATTTCATAAATATAAGGTCTTTTCCGTACAAAATTGGCAAGTTTCATAATGAGTATTTTGCTTTTTATGGTTAAAAATAAAGTAGACCTAAAATGGATGAATATCCACAGCAGTTTGCTGGTTTAGATTCTTGTAAAGGTACACTACTTTGAATACCCCAGCAAAATCTCTATATGTGTGTGTGTGTGTGTGTGTGTGTGTGTGTGTGTGTGTGTGTGTGTGTGTGTGTGTGTGTGTGTGTGTGTGTGTCTGTGTCTGTGTCTGTGTCTGTGTCTCTGTGTGTCTGTGTGTGTCTTTGTCTGTGTCTGTGTGTTTATGTGTGTGTGTGTGTGTGTGTGTGTGTGTGTGTGTGTCCGTTCTTTGTTTTCACTATGAGTGATATTAGACGGGTGTTCGTTCTTTGATTTAACGTCTGTTCACTATGAGTGATATTAGACAGGGGGAAAATGGAGGATAGGAGATGGGCGAGTTGGATTGGGGGCAGAGGGGAGACAGAGTATGAGACATGAGTAAGCGGGTAAATATAAAAATGGAACAAGATCTTAACACTAACAATTAACATTAACAATGCGAAGGGAAAATTTAAAGCTAAAGTACAAACTTCATAAACTTAAAGCAACACATTAACAGGACTGTGAACCAATGATTCTGAAATTTTAACTGACAAAGATTGATCTGAAGTTACTTCTTTAAAATGAGTTTCAGAATAGTTTTCTTGTGTAAACATTTTTGGTAAAAAAGAACGTAGCTTTTTGCAGTAAAATAAACAGTGAAACAGTGTGAATTGTTCTCCGCAAATACACTTGATATTTTTACAATATTTTGTTTTCAACGCGTTTAGCTGAATACGAAAATGAACAGCAACAATCGACCTCGAATGATATATGGAAGAATACTGCAATTTTTTACATACATTTTGAAAAGAGTGTTTTATCATTTGTTGTGTCACAAACTTTTCATTGAAATGTTCATGAAAACGAATCCACGAGGCTGATTCTAGCAAGCCGCAAGCTTCTTTTACGGAAGTTTTAATACGTAATTCTATAGTATTATCAGTGTTGTGTGCACCTTGCTTAGCTGCTCTGTCTTCTACTTCGTTGCCCTGAAGACCAACGTGAAAAGGCACCCAGGATAAACTGATATCTGTACCTTTTGTCCTTAAACGATATATAAGATGATTTGCCTCAGTAATTAAGTCAGGCCTAGCGTCTGTATCAAAAGACTGTAAGGCATATAATACAGATTTTGAATCAACAAAGAGAACTACTTTGACGGGTGTGTGTGAGTGTGTGTGTGTGTGTGTGTGTGTGTGTGTGTGTGTGTGTGTGTGTGTGTGTGTGTGTGTGTGTGTGTGTGTGTGTGTGTGTGTGTGTGTGTGTGTGTGTGTGTGTGGTGTGTGTGTGTGTGTGTGTGTGTGTGTGTGTGTGTGTGTGTGTGTGTGTGTGTGTGTGTGTGTGTGTGTGCTATTTTATTAACAGGTACTAACATCAAAATCTTCGACAGTGTGTCATGACGGGTGAATTGATCAAGCCTCAATTAAACCTTGAGTGATGGCCTAGATGTTAAGTCTTTCGTTTGAGACGATACACCTAAGTTCCATGTGTAGCGTGTAATTGGCATACTCTATGGATACAGCGGCAACAAAAGAGTTGCCCCCGGGAAAATTCTGTCAAAGATGCGCATATACAGAACAGAAAGGAGGTAAATCAGTGGCGCCTTATTATGGCGACGTGCTTTCCTCGAGGGAAAGCGGTCTGCATTTCACACGAAAAAGAAGTTCTGTTGTGACACAACAAACAACAACGAACAAACCGCATCAACAACGAATATGAATGGTCAGTTCAATGCAACGATGATGATGATGATGATGATGATGATGAATGATTATGATGATGATGATGATGATTGATGATGATGATGATGATGATGATGATGATGATTGATGATGATGATGATGATGATGATGATGATGATGATGATGATGATGATGATGATGATGATGTATGATGTATGATGATGATGATGATGATGATGATGATGATGATGATATGATGATGATGATGATGATGATGATATGTGATGATTTATTGATGATGATGATGATGATGATGATGATGATGATATGTTGTTTTATGATGATGAGATGATGAATGATGATGATGGATGATGATAGATGATGATGATGATGATGATGATGATGAGATGATGAATGATGATGATGATGATGATGATGATATGATATGTTGTTGTTATTGATGGTGATGATGATGATGATGATGTTATTGATGATGCTGTTATTGATGATGATGTTATTGATGATGATGATGTTATTGATGATGATGATGATGATGTTATTGATGCTGCTGCTGCTGCTGATGCAAAAGCTGCTGCTGCTGCTGCTGCTGATGATGATGATGATGACTGCTTGCAGTGCTGACGACCGACTGAAGGAGAGGCGGGAAGCTCTAGTGGTGGTACAAGACACAGGAGAGGTGCTGTGGATGCCCCAGGCCATGCTCAACAGTTCCTGTTCTTTCGACACGCTCTACTTCCCCTTTGACGAACAGATGTGTCACCTCAAGTTTGGTTCATGGACCTACAATGGCTTTAAAGTGAGTACCTAAAACCTCCACATGGCGGACATTTCAGCTTTTCGACTCCGTTTACTCTCATGCAGAATATCCCGGTCCGAAAGAAAATCAACAGTAGATCTTTCGGCCCCTTACAGTACGTGTTCGTCTGTTTGTTGTTCTGATGTATATTTACGTCAGTCCTTTTAGATAACAAGGTTGTCTGATAAGAAAGAAAGAAGGAGAAA
Organism: Monoplex corrugatus; assembly: GCA_030674185.1. Classification (NCBI taxonomy): domain Eukaryota; kingdom Metazoa; phylum Mollusca; class Gastropoda; order Littorinimorpha; family Ranellidae; genus Monoplex; species Monoplex corrugatus. The sequence goes on along the minus strand of CM060306.1, from coordinate 92,511,029 downwards.
AAAATAAATAAAAGAGAAAAGGGCCAGTGTGTTGTTTGTTATAAAAAGATGGATTTATCTCAAATATCAATCGCATTTTTTTCTTTTCTTTTTGTACGTTTCCAAAGCCTCTTATACAGTTTTCCAATATAAACATATGAAAGTGCTAATCAAAGTCACTGGAAGTCATTGCCATTAAGATAGTAACTAATTTTTCATTAAACGCATAGACTAAATGTCCCGTATTCTCAAGAAAATTGTCTTTTCTGCTTTAAAATTCAAATTGCAAAGCCAGCACCTACTTTACCATTATCTTAAGCACGGCCATTAATTAGTAATTGATTTGAAATGATGAAAATCGTTTCCATTTAGATTTCAATGCACGTCTGCCGATAACATATGTAGCTTCATATCTGTCCTCAGGTCGGTGTTGCTGAGACCAAAATTTGCTTTGGATAATTTTCAGAAGGGAGTGGAGGGCGCAGACCACATAAAAATTATAATTTTAGGTGAAACCTTTTTTCTGGTAGTATGGTACATCGTCGAGAGAGCTTGTTTGTATGATTTATTGTTTATGTCTTTATTGTTCTTGCTTTAGGGAATAAAATGTCAGTTAGAGCAAGTCCAGCATCTGCACAATTAATTACTGCATTTGCTCTAAATGTATTTATCAGCTGACAATTTGCAACATTACTATCAAGGAAATGAAAGTTTTCCCCCATTTGATGTTTCAGAACGGAAAATTATACTCTTAGCAATACCCAGCCTTGATCAGACTTAATCTTTTGAAAGGTATAGCAACATCTTAGTGTCCTATCCCTTATGAATTTTCTGCTGTTTTGTTTCATCAAATTAAAAACTTTTGATAACTTACTGTAGTGTGCTGGAGTCAAAGGGTTAGACTAATGTCGTGTGCCATTTTCCTTTCCAAACCCGCCACAACTGACACAACCCAACCCACCCACACCACGTCCCTCTATGGCTCCTCCAGCTGGACATCGACTTCATAGATGGCCAACAGGCCATGGACGTGACTGACTTCACCCCCAACAATGAGTGGACCATAGTAGGCAATGAGGGTCTGAAGAACGTGGAGTACTACTCCTGCTGCCCGGAGCCTTACCCCGACATCACCTTTACCTTGAAGATCCGGCGCAAGGTGGCTTTCTACACCTTCATCCTCATCCTGCCTTGTGGCCTTCTGTCTCTCCTCACTATGGTCATCTTCTGGGTGCCGCCTGAGTCCCCGGCCAAGCTTCAGATTGGTGCGTTTCTTTTGGGGTGGGGTTTTTGATACCTACATGTGTATGTGTGTGTGTGTGTGTGTATTTGTATATATAATATATATATATATATAATATATAATATATATATAATATAATATTGTGTGTGTGTGTGTGTGTGTGTGTGTGTGTGTGTGTGTTGTTGGCGAGGTGATATCCAGGGTAGTCTGAGTCAGGTTGTGTATCTTTTTGTTAATTTATGTTATTTTAACATGCGGTGGCGACATGATGTTCATAATGGACCGTTCGTATGTTTACATGTAGTATTATATTGTAGCATATTTAATATGGTTTAAGACTTATGACGGTGTATCCGCCTTTGGAGTTTCATCTGGGATTGAGACTGCTGACAGGGCTGTACTCTACGCTTATTATCATAATATGTCCTAGCATCTACCAAGCCTGAGAGATACAGACACCTGCGGCGTTTGCAGAAGATTTGAGCAACACCTTCAACGACTCATCCGTGAACTGGATGAAATTTGACTGTGTGGTCCCAGTCTTCACAGTGAGCCCAAAGCACCCTCCACTCTGGGTATGAGCCGTTTGAGCCGCAAACCCACACTATTTTTGAAGGGCCAAATGGAATTCGAACCCATAAACCTTCCAGTCGGTATCCCGTTGCGCTAACCGCTACACCACAGTGACTGATGTTGACTCACGATGTTGAGTTTAATCCCATCCTGCAATATTGAAAACTGATCTGTTTGCGGCTTACCTTAATATTTCCGACATTTTGTGGTGTCGGTTTCACTTTCAGTTTCAGTTTCACAAGGAGACGTCTCAGCGCCAGGAACGAATTCCATCTGCACTAACATGACAGGTGCCAAGTGATGGACAAGATCCAGAATGATCGTTGACGCAAGCGTTAAGCCTGCACATGAACCCATAATCTGGCAGCTGACTAGGTCCTGAGGTTCTACCTAGCCTAGGTGGTGTCGACTTGGTGTTTCATAGGTCGCTCCTTCCTCCCCCCCTCCCTTTTTTCAAGATTTTGTCAGCATGTAGGGTTTTGAGCAGGCTCAGGTAATCTACAGATAATTACTGGCAGATTTGGACGCAATGCTTATGAAATTTTCAGAGTGCGTGTGTGTGCGTGTGTGTAACGTTTCTGTTGTCTGGACAATAAATGATGTATGGTGAAAAAAAAAAATTCAGAGTGCAATGAATCCCTCTTGAACAACACCCCAGCTCCAAACTTTCTTATCCTGACCCTCAAGAGATCCAGATACCATGCACAGCTGACTGGACTTCAGAAGTATTTTTAGAACCAGATAAAAGACCACGGTGTCAGACTGCAAAAAAGGAAGATCTACCTTTAGGCCCACTACAGGCCTCTTAACTTAAACAATTTTGAAGACTGGAAAACAGAGATCTGCCTTAATTTAAGGCCCACTACAGACCTCTGAAACCGATTTTCAGGGCTAGAAAAAAAAGAGATCTACCTGTAGGCCTACAACAGGTCTCTGAAACGATTTTCAAGATTGGAAAAAGAGATATCTACCTTTAGGCCCACTACAGGCGTCTTAAATTAAACAATGTTCAGGACTAGAAAAGACAGATCTACCTGTAGGCCCACAACAGGCCTCTTAAACAATTGACAAAAGTTGAATTCTAACAGTGTTCGATGCTGTGTTTGCAGGGATGAACATATTTCTAGCTTTCTTCGTCCTGCTTCTTCTGTTAGCAGACTACACACCACGAGCTGCTGCTTCCATTCCTCTCATTGGTAAGGTCTTTCACCTGACATGATTTTAAATCTCTTTTTCTTTGATTGTATTTTAGACTTGCAAGGTTAACGGTGAGCATGGTTTTTAACTGTTGTCTTTTATCTTAATTTAACCTGGTTCTCGTTTTTGACGTGGTGTTAGCCCTGATATGGTTCTAGTAGTCGGCTGGGGTTACAAACAAAATGAACTTTTGAATTGTTGAGGTAACTTTCCTTGTGTGTGTGAGTGTGTGTGTGTACGTATGTGAGTGTGTATGTGTGTGTGTGCATGTGTATGTGTATTTGTGTGTGTGTGTGTGTGTGTGTGTGTGTGTCTGTGTGTATGTGTGTGTGTGTAATATATGTGAGTGTGTATGTGTGTGTGTTGTGAGTGTGTGTGTGTATGTATGTGAGTGTGTATGTGTGTGTGCATGTGTAGTGTGTGTTGTGTGTTGGTGTGTGTGTGTGTGTGTTTGTGTGTTTGTGTGTGTTTTGTGTGTGTGTGTGTGTGTGTGTGTGTGTGTGTGTGTGTGTGTGTGTGTGTGTGTGTGTGTGTGTGTGTGTGTGTGTGAAGAGCAGCCTACTGTAATGAGAGCGAAACACTAGTATGAAGAAATAGTTTCTTTGATAGGAGCCTGTGTCACGTTTATGGTTTTGATAGAAGGAATACCATGAAACTGACCTTAAAACAGAACCGAAATCTATGGTTGACAGTGTGAGGTTGTTTCTTTCTTTCTTTTTTGAATCTTTGTTGTTGTTTGTTTTTTCTTTGTTTCTTTCTTTCTTTATCTTTTTTTTTTTATCGAAACGGAGAAGTATGGCATGACAACGTCTGGAGACAAATTGAAAAGAAATACAGAAAATAATTTAGATGTACGTATTCAAGATTCATGATGCACTGCAAAAGTACTAGACACTATGATAATGCACAAATGGAACTATG
>CM060306.1:92499616-92502116 GCA_030674185.1 Monoplex corrugatus | reverse complement strand
GCGGTACGCGGTTTTACCAATGTGCTAACGGGGCACACATCATCTGTAGGGAATTTAATCCTTATGAAGTTCACTTTTTTCGTTCCTCCTTGCCCAGATCCAGCTTGAGCTCCTTTCTGCTGCCTCTGCCATCACTTTAAGGGCTCTAGTCCTCTTCTTCCCAGAAATGGCGAGTTGTTTCATGAGATCATAAGCGGAGGTGCCCACAAACCCTCTTGCCCCGACCTCTATGGCGAAGATTTTGACCCGCAGACCTGCTTTCTTCAGGGTGCTGGCAAGACCGGCGTATTTTTCGGTCTTGTAGATATGTGCTTCTTCCATTCTGCTTTCGTATGGCACAGTGAGTTCTATCAGAATCACTTGTTTCGAGGAGTCAGAGTGGAGAGCGATGTCTGGTCTCATGCCTGTCTTGCTGATGACATCTGGGTAATTTCTCCACTCTGGGAGGTCTGCTGTACACTCCCAGTCGACTGCTCCATCCAGAAGACCCTTTGGCAATGTGCTGGTTGTCATAGCACTTTCGGGCCAGACCTGTTTCCCTCCTGCTTTGTAGAACGTTGTCATAGCAATTGGTGCGTTTGGGGTCATGGTTTTTTCGCTAACCACATCTGTGATCACTTTCAGAACTTGGTTGTGCCTCCATGTATACCTTCCTTGGGCTAGCGCTACTTTGCAAGAGCTTAGGACATGTTCCACTGTTTGTTTCTTCTGACAGAGCGGACATGCTGGGTCGTCTGCTTTCCCCCATTTCACTAAGTTTGCATTCGAGGGGAGCAGGTCATATACAGATCTGAGGAGGAAGCTTATCCTTAGAGGAGCCATGTGCCACATATCGTTCCAGCTGAGACTTCTTTGGAGTGCACTGTCCCATGTTGTCCATTGCCCCTGTTGACCTTGCTGGACTGCCTTCTGCACTCTTTTGACATCTTCTTCTTCCTTCAACTCCTGTATGATCATGTCTCTTTTTTCCTTCCCTTTGGCTTTGGACCACCACTGCATTTTTGTTGCTCCCAGTCCCTGTCTGTTGGTTTGCGTGTGTCCAATTATTTCTTTGATGCTGAGGTTTCTCTTGGCATTGTTTACAGCCTCTTGGACTTTCCACTTTCTGCCAGTTCTCAGCTTTGGATGAACTGATCTCACGATATTGTCTTCCGATTCCTCCAGCATGCTCAACAGTCTTGCTTTTCCAACTTTGTATTCCTCCACTATGGATTTGAGAGGTAGCTTCAGCATTGCTTGACGACAGTAGAATGCAACATCAGTGAGACCAGGTGGGACACCGAGCCATTTTCTTGTGTATTTGTTGATTTTGGCTTCCATTGCTTCGACTGTGCTGGTGCAAATGTCATAGATTAGCAGTGGCCACAGCAGCTTTGGTATCAGCATGAACTGTAGACACCAGACTTTGTATTTGCCTGGCAGTCCGCAGTTATCTATTTTCTTCAGGCCTTCTTCTGCTGTTTGCTTGGTTTCACATCCCCTTTGTGTGTCTTTCAGGGAGTCATCATACCATCTTCCGAGACTTTTTACTGGCTCTTCTGTGACAGTGGGGATGGCTTGGTTGGCTACCATGAATTTGACTGAATCTGCCACTTTTCCTTTTCGCAGTGAGAGACTTCGGGATTTCTTAGGTTTGAACCTCATTCTTGAAGAGGCCACCAGCTCATCCAGCTGCTTTAAGATTTGGTGTGTCTCTTCCTCATCCGTGGACAAGACTGTTGTGTCATCCATGAAAGCTTTCAGAGGAGGCATCTGGTATCCATCTCCCAGATTCACTGGACCTGAACTCTTCATTGCAGCTTTCAAGATGACTTCCATTGCCAACACGAACAGTATGGGAGAGATTGCACAGCCCATTGCAATGCCCACCTCTAGGTCTATCCAGTCCGTGGTGTATTCTTTGGTAGAGAACCGCATTGAGAACCCTTGGAAATACTTCCTCAGCATTGTTCGGATGTTTTCTGGGATGTGATACATTTCAAGAGCCAGCTGGATCATATCGTGTGGAACTGATCCATATGCATTCACCAGATCAAGCCAAACTACGTCAATGTTTCTCTTCTCTGTTCTTGCTTTTTGGATGGCATCCCAAATCAACGTGGCATGTTCCAAGCATCCAGGCATTCCTGGTATGCCTCCCTTTTGGACTGACATATCCAGATACTTGTTTTCAGTCAGGTATTTTGTCAATCTTGCTGCCATAACAGAGAAGAAGATTTTCCCCTCGACGTTCAGAAGTGATATTGGCAGACAAGACCTAGATGGGTTCAGATACAGATACTATTATTGCAAAAGCCAAAATGTTGAATGATGTCTGGAAACTTCCATTTTCTTCCTTTGTCGTTAGTATCTGAGGCTACAGCTATCAAAGGTTGCACTGTTGACATTTTGTCAACTGGCGTTCTGATGGGTTTGGAAAGTCTGGATTGAGATTTGTAGGATCAGGAAGATAACTTTTCTAACATTACGAGAATAAGAGATGAGAGTTAGACAGAAAGTG
>CM060306.1:92474616-92489616 GCA_030674185.1 Monoplex corrugatus | reverse complement strand
AAAGCTGTTCAGCTAACACTTAGCTCTTATCACTACAGGAATTTTCCAGATGTTGTTTAGGTAATTTCTACCACTCAGAATTGTATAGCTTAGCTCAAGTTTTGGATGACAGAAAATGAACTTCAGCTAAATGGTGATAATACAGAATCAATGCTCATCATTCCACCAAATCTCAAAAATTGTCCTACTCTTCTATCTGCAACGCTGACATTCCTATCTCACCACATGAACGTAAATTGGTGTCACATTGGATCGGACACTTTCCTTTAAACCAATACGTTTCCAACATTTCCAAACTAGCCTATCTAGAACTCATGAAAATGAGAGCTGTTCTTCACTTCCTTTCCACTGATGCTACTAAAACACTTACATATTCATTTATTCTATCTCGGCTTGACTATTGCAATGCGCCCTTTTTAATTTCAAACTTATTGTTATTATTTGAAAGGAAGAACATATGCATGTATTGCATTACAATACACTCTTGGCTGGTCTTCCAAACATTTTCTCCCCAGACTCCAGAAAGTTCAAAATAATAGTGCTCGGCTTGATTTCAAAATCTTCCAAGTATAAGCCTATCTTCCCTCTTCTCAAATCATTGCACTGACATCCTATTCAATCTACAATCAGTTACAAACTGTCCTCATTAGGATTTATGTCTGTCTCTTGAACAGGCCCTTAGTATCTCTCTCACGTTCCTAACATTTGTACACCATGAAGAAATCTTGGCACATCTTCTGATCTGTACTCCATCTTCTGAAACAAAATCTTTTGGTCCACGTAGATTAACTTGCCAGCGTCCAACGGTGTGGAACGAATTCCTTGTCCACACCGTAAGTTCTGCTTTAATCTCTTTATTCAACTCTGCTCCGAAGATTCATCTTTTTCAACTGTAATCCATGTTTATGTGAGTGAATGTGTGTGTGTGTGTGTGTGTGTGTGCGTGCGTGCGTGCGTGCGTGCGTGCGTGCGTGCGTGCGTGTGTGTGTGTGTGTTTGTCTGTCTGTCTCTCTAACTGTCTGTGTGAGAGTCATTGGATGTAGGAATTTGTGTACGTTTCGTAGGTGAATTTGATTGTTGTTACGTTTTTTTTTTTTTACCCGTCTTCAGATGAAATAGATATCTGTTCATGTAATTCGTTTTCATTCTTTCTTTTTTTTATTGTTTTGTATCAGTCCATCTGTTTTCATCAAAACAATAGCAGTTCACGTGTGTTTTCTTGACCTGCGTATGTCTTTCTTTCTAATGTTTTTGTGAAGCACTTAGAGTGCTCGCGAGATGATACGCTGTACTTATACTATGCTTCTCCTCCTCCTCCTCCTCCTCCTTCTCCTCCTCCTCCTACTCCTCATTCTCCTCTTTCTTCTTCTTCGTCTTCTTCTTCTTCTTCTTCATATCATCCTCATCATCCTCATCCTCATCCCCATCATCATCATCCTCATCATCATCATCGTCGTCGTCGTCGTCGTCTTCATTATCATCATCATCGTTGTCGTTGTTGTTGTCGTCATTACTGCCATCGTCATCATCATTATTATATTATCATTATTGTTATTATTATTGTTGTTGTTATTATTATCATTATTATTATTATTATTATTACTATTGTTATTAAATTATTCATTTATTTATATGTTCTTTTAAAAACAGTCCGACTGTCCTTATTGTGTACATGTTTTTTTCATTTCTGTTTGTTTTTAGTTGGTTTTCTGTTTTCTTTCTCTCACTTTCTCTGCCTGTCTGTCTGTCTGTATATATATATATTTATATATGCACATATATATGTATGTATGTCGGTATATATGTATGTATGCATGTATGTATGTATGTATGTATTGATAGATAGGTAGATAGATAGACAGACAGACAGACAGACAGACAGACAGATAGATAGATAGATAGATAGAAGATAGATAGATAGACAGATTGATAAATAGATAGATAGACAGACAGACAGACAGATAGATAGAGAGACAGATAGATAGATAGATAGATAGATAGATAGATAGATAGATAGATAGATTGTGTGTGTGTATGTGTGTGCATGCGTGCGTGCGTGCGTGCGCTTGTGTACTCGCTTATGTGCATGTTTTGTTTGATGGATTTATTTGTTTTGTTGCTCTTATATATTTTAACAGAAGTATACCAACAAAGATTCCCCTGCTGTTTACAGAAGGATTCCTGGACAAAATAATGTGACGCTCTCAAACAAATAAGAGTTTAATGCGTAAAGCATTCAATACGCTTTCGCTGGCTTTTGTTTATAATTATGTATGTTTTTGTTCTGTTTGTCTGTTTGCTTTGTTTGTGAACGTTGCTCATTTTGGGAATGGGATCCTTCACGCTGTCTTCCCGGCTTTTCACATTCCTTTCCTCTCTGTTTTTACCATGACAGTCAAGATGGACGGGAGTCGTATTTAAGTGCAGACTGTGTTCTCTTCATTACTTAGAGTGCTCGTAAAGATGCTCCGGCTGACTGATCGAATATGTGGGGGGAGGTGCCTAGGGTTGGCAAGTATGAGGGGCTCTTTTTAATGGATTGGATTATCTTTTTCCCTCCTGATATTACTTTTTGAAAGCCAAGGAGATTGATTGAAATCAGTGTGAGCATCCACTGTACGTCTGTGTTGTTGCTTTGTATCATGAACGGATTTTTTTGTTTTTGTTTTGTTTGTTTTTTTACCTGGCCCCATCTTCAGCACCGCTAATGTGTCACTACCTTCCATCCGCTTATTTCGGCACTCCGACACACCTCCATGTCCACTGTCACTGATGTCAATATGACAACATGTCATGAAGGGTCTCATAATCTGGGACAATTTTTTTTACAATGCTATAATGAGGAGATGGGAGTGATGATGATGATGATGATGATTATGATGATGATTATGATGATTATGATGATGATGATGATATGAAGCTCCATTTGCTTCAAGACTGCCTAGCAGGGATATACTCTGTGCTATCAGGCCCGAGAGATGCAGGACACCTCCGGTGTTGGTCAGAAAATTTTCAAAACTTACCTCCATGACACGTACACATCCGTAAAGTATGTAGGACTTGATAGTGTGCTCCAAGTTTTCTAAGCCAGCTCTTTGGACGCCCAACTCTGGTTACGAGGCAAAAAATCCCACGCAAGATTTTCAACTGATCGAATTTCGAACCCAAGACCTTCCGTCAATAGTCTAGTGTCAAAACCACGTCGATTGATTAGTGTGTTAATTGATTCTTGAGTTGTTTTTTTGTTTGTTTGTTTTTTTTGGTGGTGGTTTGTTTGTTGGTTTATTTTTTTATTTTTTTGCTTTTTGTTTTTGTTGTTGTTGTTTGGGGTTTTTTTGCTGGGGGTATGTGTGTGTATGTGTGAGTATGTATGTGTAGATGTGTGTGTGTGTGTGTGTGTGTGTGTGTGTGTGTGTGTGTGTGTGTGTGTGTGTATGCGTGCGATCACGCGCGCGTGTGTGTGTATGTGTGTGTATGTGTGTGTGTGCGTGCGTGCGTGCGTGCGTGCGTGCGTGCGTGCATGGACTTGCTTATGTGCATGTTTTATTTGGTTGATTTATTTGTTTTGTTCTTTTATGTTTTAACAGCGTTACATCAACAAAGATTCCCCTGCTGTTTACTGAAGGATTTCTGGAGAAAATAATGGGACTCTCCCAGACAAATAGAGGCTAATGCGTAAAGCATTCAATGCGCTTTCACCGGCCTTTGTTTATATGTATGTTTTTGTTCTGTTTGTCTGTTTGCTTTGTTTGTGAACGTCGCTCATTTTGGGAATGGGATCCTTCACGCTGTCTTCCCGGCTTTTCACATTCCTTTCCTCTCTGTTTTTACCATGACAGTCAAGATGGACGGGAGTCGTATTTAAGTGCAGACTGTGTTCTCTTCATTACTTAGAGTGCTCGTAAAGATGCTCCGGCTGACTGATCGAATATGTGGGGGAGGTGCCTAGGGTTGGCAAGTATGAGGGGCTCTTTTTAATGGATTGGATTATCTTTTTCCCCCTGGATTATCTTTTTCCCTGTTGATATTACTTTTTGAAAGCCAAGGAGATTGATTGAAATCAGTATGAACATCCGCTGTATGTCTGTGTTGCTTTGTATTATGAACAGGTTTCGGTATTTTTTGTTTTTGTTTTTTGTTGTTGTTGTTTTTTTTTAACCTGGCCCCATCTTCAGCACCGCTAATGTGTCACTACCCTCTATCCGCTTATTTCGGCACTCCGACACACCTCCATGTCCACTGTCACTGATGTCACTATGACAACAGGTCATGAAGGGTCTCATAATCTGGGACATTTTTTTTTACAATGCTATGATGAGGAGATGGGAGTGATGATGATGATGATGATGATGATATGATGATGATGATGATGATGATATGATGATGATGATGATGATGATGATGATGATGATGATGATGATGATGATGATGATGATATGAAGCTCCATGTCGACCAATTGGCCAAGACTGCCTAACAGGAATACATTCTACGATACCAGGCCTGAGAGATGCAAGACACCTGCGGTGTTGGTTAGCAAATTTAAGAAACACTTCAATGACGCACCCGTAAAGTAGGTTGGACTCGATAGTGCTGTCCTGGTTTTCCAAACCAGCCTTTCAGGCGCGCAACTCTGGTTACGAGGCAAAACATCCCACACTATATTAATCAACAGACAAACACAATAGACAAACCAACAGACAAACCAACAGACAAACACAAAAGACAAACTTACAGACATAAAGCAGGAGGGGATGGGTCAGAAATTAAAACGACAGCACACACACACACACACACACACACACACACACACACACATACACACACACACAGACACACACACATACACACACACACACACACACACACACACACACACACATACACACACACATACACACACACTTCTCTCGCTCGATCTCACACACACATACATGTACACACGCACACACACACACATACATGTGTCTGTTGGGAGTCACGTAGGAATTATCTCCCATGTTGTAGAACTTCTCAAATCTGACACAGTTTGCGCTACCCATTCAGCTAGCATAGAAGCAGATACAAAGCACAAAAACCGTAACCGTATATCCCACACTATAGTTGTGCACTGATAGGATTTCGAACCCAAGACATTCCAGTCAATAGTCTTATTGTGCTAACCACTTCTACTGATTTGTGTATTAATTAATTCTTGAGGGGGTTTTCCCCTTGGAGTGGGGGGTGGGTGAATGGGTGTATGTGTGTGTATGTTTGTGTATGTGTGTGTACGTATTATGTAGAAGTGTGTGTGAGTATGTGAGTGAGTGTGTGGCGCGCGCGCGCGCGCGTGTGTGTGTGTTGTGTGTTGTGTGTGCGTGTTGTGTGTGTGGCGTGTGTACATGTATTTGGTGGGGGGTTGTTGTTGTGTGTGTGTGTGTTGTGTAGTGTGTGTGTTGTGTTGTGTGTGTGGTGTGTGTGTGTGTGTGTGTTGTGGTGTGTGGTGTGTTCTGTGTGTGTTTCGTGTTTTTTGCTTTGTTTGTTGTTGTGTCTGTTTTGTCTGTAGTTTGTTTTGTGTTTGTGTTGGTTTTGTGTTTGTTTTGTGTTTGTGTGTGTTGTTGTTGTTTGTGTGTTGTTTGTTTGTTGTTTGTGTGTTGTGTTGTCTTGTTGTGGTTTGTGTGTGTGTTTTGTGTTGGTTTTTGTTGTTGTTTTGTTGTGTTGTGTGTGTGTTGGCTGTTGTGTTGTGGTTGTCTGTTATTTGTCTGACCATGTGTTGCTGTTTTTATTGTCTGCTGTTTTGTTGTGTTTGTCGTTTGTTGTTGGTTGTCTGTTGTGTTTTGGTTGTTTGTGTTGTGTTGGTTTGTGTTTTGTCTGTTGTGTGTTGTTCTTGTGTGTTTGTCGTTGTGTGTTTGTTGTGTTGTCTGTTTGTTGTTGTGTGTGTTGTGTCTGTTCGTCTTGTTTGTTGTGTTTGTCTTTGTGTTTTTGTGTTTGCTGTTGTTGTTTGTTTGTCTGTTTGTTTGTTGTTGTTGTTGTTTTTTGTTTGGTTTTGTCTGTTTGTTTGTTGTGTTGTCTTTGTGTTTGTCTGTGTTGTCTGTTGTCTTGTGTTTGTTGTGTGTTGCTGTTTGTTTGTCTGTTTGTTGTTTGTTGTTGTGTTTGTTGTTGTGTTTGTCTGTTGTGTTTGTCTGTTGTGTTTGTCTGTTGTGTTTGTCTGTTGGTTTGTCTGTTGTGTTTGTTTTTGTTGTTGTTGTCTGTTGTCTGTTTGTTGTCTGTTGTGGTGTTTGTTTGTGTTCTGTTGTGTTTGTCTGTTGTGTTTGTCTGTTGTTGTTTGTCTGTTGTGTTTGTCTGTGTTGTGTTTGTTGTGTGTGTGTTGTGTGTCTGTGTTTGTTGTGTTTGTCTGTTGTGTTTGTCTGTGTTTGTCTTTGTGTTTGTCTTTGTGTTTGTCTGGTTTTGTGTTTGTCTGTTGTGTTTGTCTGTGTGTTGTTGTTTGTGTTTGTGTTGTTGTTGTTGTGTTTGTCTGTTGTGTTTGTCTGTTGTGTTTGTCTGTTGTGTTTGTCTGTTTGTGTTTGTCTGTTGTTTGTCGTTGTGTTGTTGTTGTGTTGTCTGTTTGTGTTTGTCTGTTGTGTTTGTCTGTTGTGTTTGTCTGTTGTGTCTGTTGTGTTTGTCTGTTGTGTTTGTCTGTTGTGTTTGTCTGTTGTGTTTGTCTGTTGTGTTTGTCTGTTGTGTTTGTCTGTGTGTGTTGTCTGTGTTTGTTTTGTGTTTGTCTGTTGTGTTTGTCTTGTGTTTGTCGTTGTTTTGTCTGTTGTGTTTGTCTGTTGTGTTTGTTTTGTGTTGTGTTTGTTGCTGTTGTGTTTGTTGGTTGTTGTTGTTTTGTCTGTTGTGTTTGTCTGTTGTGTGTTGTCTGTTTGTGTTTGTTTGCTGTTGTGTTGTCTGTTGTGTTTGTCTTGTGTTTGCTGTTGTGTCTGTTGTTTTTGTTTGTTGTTGTTGTGTTGTTGTGTTGTGTTCTGTTGTGTCTGTTGTGTTTGTTGTTGTTTTGTCTGTTGTTTGTCGTTGTGTTTGTCTGTTGTGTGTTGTGTTTGTCTGTTGTTTGTGTTGTGTTTGTCTGTTGTGTTTGTCTGTTGTGTTTGTCTGTTGTGTTGTCTGTTGTGTTTGTCTGTTGGTTTGTCTGTTGTGTTTGTCTGTTGTGTTTGTCTGTTGTGTTTGTCTGTTGTGTTTGTCTGTTGTGTTTGTCTGTTGTGTTTGTCTGTTGTGTTTGTCTGTTGTGTTTGTCTGTTGTGTTTGTCTGTTGTGTTTTGTCGTTTGTGTTTGTGCTGTTGTGTTTGTCTGTTGTGTTTGTCTGTTGTGTTTGTCTGTTGTGTTTGTGTGTTGTCTGTTGTTGTCTGTTGTGTTTGTCTGTTGTGTTTGTCTGTTGTGTGTTTGTTGTTTGTCTGTTTGTTTTGTTGTGTTGTCTGTTGTGTTTGTCTTTGTGTTTGTTTGTGTTTGTCTGTTGTGTTTGTCTGTTGTGTTTGTCTGTTGTGTTTGTCTTTTGTTTGTCGTGTTGTGTTGTTGTGTGTTTGTCTGTTGTGTTGTCTGTTGTGTTTGTCTGTTGTGTTTGTCTGTTGTGTTTGTCTGTTGTGTTTGTTGTGTTTCTGTGTTGTGTTTGTTGTGTTTGTTGTCTTTGTGTTGTTTGTGTTTGTCTGTTGTGTTTGTCTGTTGTGTTGTCTGTTGTGTTTGTCTGTTTGTGTCTTGTGTTGTGTTTGTCTGTTGTGTTGTTGTTTGTCTGTGTGTTTGTCTGTTGTTTGTCTGTTGTGTTTGTCTGTTGTGTTTGTCTGTTGTGTTTGTCTGTTGTGTTTGTCTGTTGTGTTTGTTGTTGTGTGTTTGTCGTGTTTGTCTGTTTGTGTCTGTCTGTTGTGTTTGTTCTGTTTGTCTGTTGTTGTTCTGTTTTGTCTGTTGTGTTTGTTGTTGTGTTTGTCTGTTGTGTTTGTTGTGTTTTTTCTGTTGTTGTTTGTTCTGTCTGTTGTGTTTGTCGTTGTGTCTGTGGTTTGTGTTTGTCTGTTGTGTTTGCTGTTGTGTTTGTCTGTTGTGTCTTTGTGTTTGTCTGTTTGTTTGTCTGTTGTGTTTGTCTGTTGTGTTTGTCTGTTGTGTTTGTCCTGTGTTTGTCTGTTGTGTTTGTCTGTTGTGTTTGTCTGTTGTGTTTGTCTGTTGTGTTTGTCTGTTGTGTTTGTCTGTTGTGTTGTCTGTTGTGTTTGTCTGTTGTGTTTGTCTGTTGTGTGTTGTGTTTGTCTGTTGTGTTTGTTGTTGTGTTTGTCTTCTGTGTTTGTCTGTTGTGTTTGTCTGTTGTGTTTGTCTTGTGTGTTTGTCTGTGTGTTTGTCTGTTGTGTTTTTGTGTTTGTCTGTTGTGTTTGTCTGTTGAGTCTGTCATGTTTGTCTGTTGTGTTTGTTGTGTTTGTCTGTTATGTTTGTCTGTTGTGTTTGTCTGTTGTGTTTGTCTGTTGTGTTTGTCTGTTGTGTTTGTCGTTTGTGTTTGTCGGTTGTGTTTGTCTGTTGTGTGTTGTGTTTGTCTGTTGTGTTTGTCTGTTGTGTTTGTCTGTTGTGTTTGTCTGTTGTGTGTTGTGTGTGTCGCAATGGATTTTACTACTATCTCTAGAGAGAATGCTTCGGTACAATGCTTAGTGCCATCCACCCCAATTAGCCCTGTTCATTTATTTCAGGTTATTTTTCTGTATACTTTTGCTAGGGACAAATTTTGATTAGCAACTCTGTTCCAGCAGGTAATCTACAAAGAGTGTGTTTAAGTAGGTATAACTTGTTTGTTTGTTTGTTTGTTTTTTTTCCTTTGTTTGTTTCATTTGTTTGTTTTTGTTTGTTTGTTTTCGTTTTTCTTATTAATTGTTTTCTTGTTTTTTCTTTGTTTTATAATGTTGTTTTTAGGTAGTTCATCATCAACGTATGTTAAAATCCCATATAGCTACAATGTTTTTCCAGTTTACATCAATTAATAGGCCCTAATCTTCTGAAACATCTCAAAATATGGCATCCCACAAATCTGAATTCTGGGACCAGTGCAGTATGTTCTTTATACTAAACCAGCATCTAGTGCCCTTGCATATCGTTCTTCGTCATACGAAAGCTTTTCACATGATACTCATCTCTTTCACTATATCAGTTTGACAGATGTTGGTCAGATGATTTATATCACTCAGTATTGTACATGTATAACCGAACTAAGATATTGGAAGACAGAGAATAATGACCTTCGTCAAAATGATAGTCAGACAGAAGCAATGCTCATCATTCCATGGAATCTGTAAAAGTGTCCTCTTCTTCAATCTGCCATGTAAACTAATGGCACTGGCAGTCCATTCCAGCCACATGTTCGTAACGTTGATGTCACATTTGATCAGACAGTCTCCTTTAAACATTACATTTCCAACATTTGCAAAGCGACCTGTCTAGATCTCAGGAAAATCAGGTTATCATTGATAAGAAAGATTAGGAAAAGACAGGCAACATTTATAGGCCATTTTATGAGGAAAAGGGAATTAGAGCGCCTGGTCATATCAGGAAAGCTGGAGGGAAATAGAGCACCAGGTAGACCAAGCGAGAAAATATTGGACGGACTTGCAGGGTGGCTGAGGACAGAGAGGGTGGAAGATGTGCTTGCGGCTACAAGGGTTAGTTACATATGGAGGGCCATGATCGCCAACGCCATGCGACAGGGCACATGATGATGATGATACGCCATAACCTTTGCACTGACGTCGCTAAAGTATTTGTTTGTTCATTTGTTCTGCCTGAGCTTGACCATTGCAGTGCATTCCAAAATATCTCCTCCACAGGCTTCAAAAGTCCAAAATAATGTTGCTTGGGTAATTTCCAAATCATCAAAATATGAGCATACGTCCCTTCTTCATAAATCATTGCACTGGCTTCCTGTTCAATGTAGAATAAAAGTTCAAATTAGAATCAATTATAAACTTTCCTTATCATACTTTGCACGTGTGTATGGAACAGGCCTACAGTATCGGTCTAATATTCTTAATAACTGAACCACACGCTGAAAGCTTTGCTTTACTTCTGATTGCAGAGTGTTTTGTTTTTCATCTTTCAAAACAAAACCATTTGATCAGTGTAAATTTGCTTACAACTTCCAATAATATGGAAAGAAATCCCTTTCGGCATTAACCATTTAGCTTCGGTCGCTTCGTTCAGTCTGCTTTTTAAAGACATTTTTCAACCGCAGTTTGTGTCTATGTTAATGATGTTAATGTGTGTGTGTGTGTGTGTGTGTGTGTGTGTGTGTGTGTGTGTGTGTGTGTGTGTGTGTGTGTGTGTGTGTGTGTGTGTGTGTGTGTGTGTGCATGTGTGTGTATGCATGGATGTGTGTGTGTGTATCTGTGTGTGTTTGACTCTTATGTTGTATTCTCAGAAACACACACACACACACACACACACACACACACACACACACACACACACTCACACACACACTCACACACACACACGCACATACACACACACACACACCACACACACACACACACACACACACACACACACACCTCAGTTCTCCGTCTCTTTGCCCACCCTCTTAATCCGAAGGACGGCAGAGGGAAAGGGAAGGAAGCTTAATCGGACAGTTTCATTTCCTTCATGGGGACGGAGCCATGTGGCTGTTACCTCTGGCAGTACAATGAGCTGGGCGTGTTGGGCATCAGTCCAACTTACGGGTCAGGCAGTAGCTCTCACAGAGACAATAAGTTTTCTCAATATCGACCAGTTGTTGGAGAGATGTGAGTGGCTTCAAGGCCGCAGGAACCCTGTCCATGCAGTATCTGTGGAAGAACGTGTGCTTAAAGGATCGGTCTTGTACCCCACATGAAGACCCATATCATGCAATGAAGGACCAGTATGCCTATTCATCCCTCGGATCGTCGGGAGAGTCTATTAATGGCTTCAGTTTCTGTCGAGACCAGGGTGATGTGGATTGCGCCTATTTTGTCTCCTTCGCTGCTTTATCTTTTCTAGTTTGTAAACAGGTTCAAGTGCTTATTTACTGTTGGTGAACTGAGATGGTGTCTTCGAACCAGGATACGAATCTGATCCTACACACTTTTTGTAACCACGCTCTCTATCTTGCCTAAAAACCCTTGGCTTTCTGGAGCTAATGCTTTACATTATATTATTGTGTTCCTATCCCTCCCCCACCCCCCACCATGTGAGGAAGGGATAACAGTTCTACTGGTTCCCATTGTAAGTCCCTATTCATCTTTTAGATATAAGTTCAGAACATATAGATAGGTACGTAAGTAAGCGGGAGTCTTATTGCTCTTCAAAGAATATTTTTTTTAACTTTTTATAAAACCTTACGATTTCCAAAGTTATTTAAATTATTTTTATGTAATGCAAAACTCAGTCCTTAATTTGCATACACACACACACTCACACTCAATACATTACGTTTCGGGTTTAACATTGTTTGAACCCTGTATCTGTGGCGCTTATTGTCTGATTGTAATATTACATCTCCATTCAAATGACTTAAAATTCTTTTAGATATGTCATTACGTTTTGCTTAGTTCCTATTTTGATTTCATACTCCTCTTTGGTGGATAATCACAATATTTCTACACGGTAAAATCGTTGTGTGGATGTAAAGCCTCCTCCTCCTCCTCCTCTTCTTCTTCTTCTTCTTGTTCTTCTTCTCCTTTTTCCTTTTTCCTTTTCCTTTCCCTTCCTTCTTCTTTCTTCTTCCTTTCTTCTTCCTTCCTTTTCCTCCTCCTCCGCATCCATCTTCTCCTTCTCCTTTTCCTACTTTCTCTTTTTCCTTTTCCTACTATCTATTCAAAATGTGTCAATATATCGCTAATAGTTTCAGTATCGCTTTGTCAAGTTAACAATCCCGTGCCTAGAATAATGTTTATATTTTCTGATGCTACTGATATCATATGATGGAAAAGACACTTAACGAGACTGAAAATTGGAATGTCAACCCCGAAATGAAACTTTAAACAACATGATAAACTCACAAGGGGCAAATATTGCAAGAGGCATTTCTTTCGAAAATGTTCTAAATATATAATATAGTGAGGTTGGAAAATGAACCATTACTAGCGAAATATAGATATTTATCGATGCAAAAGTTTCCTTTGTCGATGGTAACACAAAACTAAACAAGAGAATAGCTAATTTTCTACATACAACGTTTAACCTCAGAACAATGTTTGGGTTATTTCTAATGAAAATTGTTCGATTTTTGCACACAAAACGTTTAACCAGGGAAAACAATGTTCACGTTACTTGTCAGTGCAATTATTAATTTTATGCATAAAACGTTGAACCATAAAAACATTGTTTAAATTGATGAACTGATATTTGTAATGACTTTTGATGAAAATTGTCAATTTTTGTACACACAGCGTTTAACCTTAGAAAACAATGGTTTACGTTACTTATGAGTATAATGGTTGATTTTGGACATAAGCGTTTAACCTTAGAAAGCAATATTTACAACTGATAAAATGGTTTCATGGTAAAACTCTGCTTGTTAAGATCCATATCTATAGAAGAAAAAAACCCAAAACGTCCCAACTCCTGACACTGCTCAATCTATACTCCCTTTGTTTTCCCATTGATTAAAATGTTTGGTATTGTTATTCGTTGTTTCAGGGGCGTATTTCTGCCTGAGTATGATCATGATCACATTGTCCACACTCATGGCGTGTATAGTGGCCAACATGTTCTTCAGGTGGTGCGGACAAGCAGGGCACCGCGCTGGCTTCGATCGGTACGTTTGTTCGTTATTTCTTTTTTAACGTCTATTCACATGTGTGCTTTTAGACGAAAAAAACAAACAATAAAAATAAGGCAAATAAATAAATAAATAAGATAAGCTAAAGAGGTGTCTATGGGGTGAATGAATCTATGAAATTATAAAGGCATTGTACCATATAAGGTAACTTCAAACAAATTAACGAACAAGAGAAAAACAAACCAAATATTAGAACGATCAGACTTCTTCAGATTTAGACGAGAGTGTGTCTGTGTGTCTGTGTGTGTGTGTGTGTGTGTGTGTGTGTGTGTGTGTGTGTGTGTGTGTGTGTGTGTGTGTGTGTGTGTCTGTGTGTGTCTGTGTGTGTGTGTGTGTCTGTGTGTGTCTGTGTGTGTCTGTGTGTGTTCGTTCGTTCTTTAATTTAACGTCTGTTCACTATAAGTGATATTAGACGGGGGAGGGGGGAAGGGGAATTTTTTTTTAAAAAAGTGAACAAAATAAAATGTAGAACGATAGTTGGACGGGTTGGATTTGGGCAGAAGGAAGACAGAGGAAAAAGACATTAGCAGGTGGGGGAACAGTAAAATGGAACGAGAACTTAACACTAACAATTAACTTCAACAACGTGAAGGGAAATTGTAACACTAAAATACAAACCGAATAAAGTTAAAGTAATGCATTAACAGGACTGTGAACTAACGATTCTGAAATTCTAACTAACAACGTTTGATCTGATGTAATTTTCTGGAAATGATTTTCAGAATACTTTTCTTGAGTAAACATTTTCGGTAAAAAAGAACGTAGCATTTTGCAGTAGAATAAACAGTGAAACAGTGTGAACTGTTCGCCGCAAATACACTTGACATTTTTACAATATTTTGTTTTCAATGCGTTTAGCTGAATACGAAAACAAACAGCAACAATCGATCTCAAATGATACATGGAAGAATACTGCAATTTTTTACATACATTTTGAACGGTAAGTTTTATCATTTGTTGTGACACAAACTGTTCATCTGAATGTTCATGAAATCGAGTCCATGAGGCTGATTCGAGCAAGTTGCAAGCTTCTTTTACGGAGGTATGAACATGTAATTCTATAGCATTATCAGCATTCTGGGCGCCTTGCTTAGCTGCTCTGTCAACTACTTCGTTGCCGTGAAGACCAACATGAGAAGGCACCCAGCATAAACTGATATCTGTACCTTTGACCCTTAAATGAAGTATAAGATGATCTGCCTCAGTAATTAAATCAGGTCTTGTGTCGGCATTAAAAGACCGTAAGACATATAATACAGATTTTGAGTCAACAAAGAGAACTACTTTGAAAGACATGGGTTTAAGATTTACTAGATAATGCAATGCTTGATTAATAGCGACTAATTCCGCTGTAAAGATCGATAAGTTTGCCTGTTGTAATGTAACACTTCACCAAGCAATCTGAAAGTAGGCAAGTTATTTAAAGTACCACCAGAATTAAATAGCATCATGTTAGTTTTTTTCCGCTGACAACGACAGACCATTTTCTAACATATAGTTTCCAAGATTATCAAGATCAGATTGATACAATTTCCTAATGTAATTCTGTGCTCTCTGTGGAGTTGTCTTTTTTAAAGTAATATTCATCCAAATACATAAATCATCAGCATACTGTGCCAAAACAACACGATTTGAGAGTGCTTTAGGAAGATCCTGTATAAGGATATTAAATAAAAGCGGTGCTATTACTGAACCTTGTGGAATTCCCATATCAAGATGTCGTGAAGTAGAATAACTAGTTCCCACTCTTGCCTGAATAGTTCTATTGGCTAAAAAAGACTTAATATAATCATACATATTGCCAGATAAACCAATAGATTTCAGCTTGTACAATAAACACGTAAGCCAAACTTGATCGTAAGCTTTTTTCACATCAAAAAATGTAGCTAAAAGACTTTTTCTGCGGGCAAACTGTTTCTTGATGTGTGTGTGTGTGTGTGTGTGTGTGTGTGTGTGTGTGTGTGTGTGTGTGTGTGTGTGTGTGTGTATGTGTGTGTGCTGTGTGTGTGTATGTATGTTGTGTGTGTTGTGTGTGTTGTATGTGTGTATGTATGTGTGTGTGAGTGTGTGTGTGTGTGTGTGTGTGTGTGTGTGTGTGTGTGTGTGTGTGTGTGTGTGAGTGTGTGTGTTGTATGTGTGTATGTATGTGTGTTTGTGAGTGTGTGTGTATGTGTGTGTGTGTGTGTGTGTGTGTGTGTGTGTGTGTGTGTGTGTATGTGTGTGTGTGTGTGTTGTG
>CM060306.1:92449616-92469616 GCA_030674185.1 Monoplex corrugatus | reverse complement strand
TTGTTTGTGTTGTGTGTGTGTGTGCTGTGCGTGTGTGTGTTGTGTTGGTGTTTTGTGTTTGTGTTGGGGTTGTTGTTGCACTGTGCTGTGCTGTGCTGTGTGTGTTGTGTTGTGTTGTGTTGTGTTGTGCCGTGCTGTGCTGTGCTGTGCTGTGCTGTGCTGTGCTGTGTTGTGTTGTGTTGTGTTGTGCTGTGCTGTGCTGTGCTGTGCTGTGCTGTGTTGTGTTGTGTTGTGTTGTTGTTTTGTGTTGTGTTGTGTTGTGCCGTGCTGTGCTGTGCTGTGCTGTGTTGTGCTGTGCTGTGCTGTGCTGTGCTGTGATGTGCTGTGTTGTGTTGTGTTGTGCTGTGCTGTGCTGTGCTGTGCTGTGTTGTGTTGTGTTGTGTTGTGTTTGTTGGGTCATGTCTTGCCGGGTCTGTGTCGTGTACACTGGATTGTACATATTGCATTGTATCACTCAAAGAATTCTAAGCTGGAATGACTTGTGGCATATGGCCCCTGTTACAATCAGCTTCATCCTCAGATCTGCATATGGCCTCCTGTCCTCGAATGCTAATCTGGTGAAATGGGCCGGGGGAAAATCAGATAACCCTGCTTGCCCGCTCTGCCAGGGCAAACATACAGCGGAACATGTCCTGGGCTCATGCAAGGTAGTGCTAACCCATGGAAGGTACATATGGAGGCACAATCAAGTGTGTTTTTGGAAATCGCACAAGCGATCAGCGCTGCCAGGAGAAAAAAAAACTGCCATCAGAAGCTCCGACAACCTTTTACGGCAGGAGGCAGAAAAATGTAGCCTGAGAAAACATGTGACACCCAGAGCATGGAAGCGTGGTCTGCTGGATGAAACGGACGACTGGGAACGCACATAAGATCTTCCACAATGGACAAAGCACCCAGAAATCATTAGCAAGAGTGGCATGAGACCGGACATAGTTCTCCACATCCATTCATCCAAACGAATGATTCTGATCGAGCTAACTGTACCATATGAAAGTAGAAATGAGGAAGCCCATATCTATAAGACTGAAAATATGCCAGCCTAGCCAGCCACTTGAGGACATCCGGCTTTCAAGCCAAAGTCCACGCCATAGAGGTTGGAGCAATAGACACATCAGCCTATGACATAGCGAAACAACTGTAAAGGCAAAAGCAGTTGAAATGTGCTGCAGCTGAATCTGGACCAGGAGGAACAAAAGTAAACTTCCTAAACCTTAAAATTCTCCTTTAATTTTGTTGGTGACCGATAGTTAAATAGTTAAAACATCTTTGGCAAGGGTGACTTTTCCTCGAGAACCTGCCCATCTTGGATGCGCGGATTTGATTCCAGGTGGAGGACAAATTTCTTTTCGAAAAATGGCGACAGCAGAGGGTCATCCAGGGGTTATGACCTAGATGCAGTCCTGGTGCTCTCACAGTGTCAGGAATTAAGGGCCGAAACACTTGCTTGACGGGAGTTCGCCTCTGAGGACCTTCTGCTGTCTGGCTGTCCCCAGAGTTTCTTACCATTATATTGGATTGGATTGTGCTACCCTATCTTGTCATATACGCTGTTCTTCATGTGAAATGGCACTGTGATTACAGGTATATGTGTCTACAACTATCATGTTAACTTGTTTGTCAGAGGTAAAACATACTAGGAAAGTTTGGTTTATTCTCTTTGTCAAGGAAACTGTAATCTTTTCATGTAAAAGAGAGTAATAATTATTACTCAGCCTTTCAATGTGCTGTAATACTTTCATTTTTCAAGGATAATCACAAATTGTTGCTTTTTCAATTTGAACAAGCTTTGCCTTTTCCTGTTTGTCAACACATGTGTTGCTGTTATTATTATAAACCTGGCATTGACTTTGATTTTTTGCTATTAATGCATAATAAAAAATTTGACACTGCTTTAACTTTTCCGGTCATCATCATCATCATCATCATCAGGTGCCCTGTCGCATGGCGTTGGCGATCATGGACTTCCATCTGTCTCTATCTCTCGTTGCCCCTAGCATCTCTCCCACCCCCCTCGTCCCCAGCCACTCAGCAAGTCCGTCCAGCATTTTCTCCCTGGGTCTACCCGGTGATCTCTTCCCCTCCAGCTTTCCCGTTGTAACCAGGTGCTCCAAATCCCCCTTCCTCATAAAATGGCCTATAAATGTTGCCTGTCTTTTCCTAATCTTCCTAATGAGTGATCTACTTGTGTCTGCCTCCATCAAGACTGTCTCATTTGTTTTCTTTGCTGTCCATGGAACTCTCAACATTCTTCTTAGAAACCACATCTCGGCTGCCTCAATCTTGTTCTGGCTTTGTTTGTTGACTGTCCACGCCTCACATCCGTACATCAGTATTGGTTCTACATAACATTCAAGAACCTCTTCCTGATGTTAATTGATAGGCATTTGTTGGTAAGAATTGTTTTGGCTTGGCCGATCTGCCGGCTATTTCTGATGTGCATCTGCTGTCTGATGAAATGATCGTTCCCAGGTACCTGTGTCAAGGTTGTGCCATTTGCTGTTATTTTGCATGAGGGGATTTCCGGTATTGATGCATGATGAAGTCTTTGACATATGACTTTTGACTTTTCTGCTATCAACAACATAATAAAGTATTTGACATTGACTTTGACTTTCCTGCTGCTGATACATAATAAATTGTTTGACACTGATTTTGACATTTCTGTTATTAATAAAGTATGTGAGGCTGATTTTGACTTTTCCGCCATTTATGTATGATAAAGTGTCTGACCTTGGCTTTGACTTTTCTGTCATTGATGCATAATAAAGCATTTGGCATTGGTTTTGACACGTCTAGTATTAATGTTTTACTAGATATTTGGCGTCAACATTGACTGTTCTACTATTAAGGTATACTGAAGTATTTGACACTGTCTTTGACTTGTCTGCTATCAATGCATAATGAAATATTTCACAGTGACTGATTTTGCTGATGTTTATGCATGACGAAGTATTTGACATTATTGTCATCAGTACAAATCATTTGTGTAAAGCACAGTACAAATCATTGTTTGTATAGTACAGTACAATTTTTTGTTGTATAGCACTATTCCCTTAAACTCATTTGGACTCACTGAACATAACCAGTCTTTTCAGTGAATCACCGAGAACTCGGACTGTTTGGCGAGCTGACCATACTTTACTATGTTGTTGCAGTCTACGTCTTTGGTGGATATGCACAGTCAGTGATTTTGTACTTCCGTAAGCCGGCGACTGACATGACTTCCAGGATCTTTAACGTGCATATTTGATATCCTGCATGCGTAAAGACACAACAGGAGCTTAGTCATTGGCGGTTTTGCACACATATTGACCTGGGAGGTGGAGAAAACTCTTCACCGTTGGCTCGCTGGGCTAAGGTGTCCAGAAGGATCGAAATGAAGACCTTCACTTGTAAGTCCAACGTTAACCTGTATAAATGCTGTGCCTGTTGACTTTGACTCAGATAGGAAAAAGACCCATGGTTAATACATCATACATTATTTGTTTATTTCTATTTCCGACAGTGTGTCATTGACGGGTTGGCCCGGGTGCTGTGCATGCGCCAAGCCTTCATGGAGCCCCGCAACGATGTCACCACGCCTAAAAAGACGTGGTCCACCTTCGTCAGCACGTATCGTAGCTTCTCCGACCCCGAGACTCTGTGTGCCAAGTCCATCTCCTGGATCTCGACAACAACTTCGATTCCAAGACAGACTTCGATGACGAAGACTGCGGGCTGGAAGAACTCTTCGGGGAGACCTCGGAATTTCCGAGAACGAGAACGACGACTGGGAGGAGGAAGCGGCGCAGTTAACGACGGAAGTGGGGTCTATCCGGGAGATGATGACTCTGATGGAAGAGCGGCGAGACGCGAACGAGGCTAAATTACGTTATATTCGTGAATGGCGAATCATCGCTGTAGTGCTGGATCGTTTATTTTTCATCATCTACATCGCTGTCAATGTCTTAGGACTGGGCGCCATCTTTTTGCGGGTTCTGCTTCCTGGCTGACTGGGAATCAATCGGGTGAATGGAGGAGCATTTGTCTGGTGAACTGTGCGTTAAAATTTTGTCAGATGAGCAAACGAACGAGGTGTACATAAAGACAGAAGTTCGGGGATCCCTTTTCTTTTCTCAACACACAACACACACACACACACACACACACACACACACACACACACACACACACACACACACACACACACAACACACACACACACACACACACACACACATATACACACACACACACACACACATACACACACACACACACTACACACATACACACACACACATACACACACACACACACACACACACACACACACACACACACACACAACACACACACACACACTAGCACGCTAAAGACACATGAAACTGACAAAGACAGGCAAAATCACGCCAGCATAAGTATACATGTGAACAATGGTGCATGTAGTGTGATATTATATATTACAGACACCGTCCCACATTCTCTCCGTTCACATAAACTTTTATAGAGACCTACTGACACCACAGACACACTGACATACTGACACACAGATATACTGACACACAGACACACTGACATACTGACACATAGACACACTGACACACAGACACACTGACACACAGACACACTGACACACAGACACAAACACAGACAGGAACAAAGGCACGAATCAAGTAAACAGACACATAACGACCATCTTACAGTCGTGTACGTTACTCACACTCAAAACTGGACCTGTGGACCCGAGGATGCACTTGCTTATTCCATATTTCATGAACTCAAATTGAAATTGTTTTTGTCTTCTCCATCACATGGCACCTGTGACGTTAGTGCATATGGAACTCATTCAGAACGCGGAGACGTCGTCTTGAGAAATTGAAACTGAAACTGTCTTCTTCCTTTTTTTTCTTTCTTTTTTTCTTTATTTATTTTTCCTGTGCTGATATCAGTAAGGAAAAACAGTGTGTAACAAATCATATACATTCATATTGAAGATATTATGTATCATGCCATTCCTGATCCTCAATTTCACGTTAATTTTTGATTGTAGACAATGAACCATTAATTACGATTTGTGCTCGTTGTGGAGTTTGTCTGGAATTCTTCAGGGGGGATTCACCGCACTCGGAAAATTCCACATATGCTCCACCCAAAACTACACACTAGCAATAATCTGACAGAACCTGTACATGTACATGCCTCTATTGGGCTGGCAAGTTCTTAAGGGGGCAGACCTACCCAGATTTGGGTACCAAGATTGTGATGTTCAGTGTTTCAGTTCTAATTAACCAATCACCATGATATTTGGCAAGAAGATACCTCAGACAGTATTCTTTGGTTTGAATATATTTTGGGGGGTCTGTGAGTTATGAAAAGTTGACAAAAATTAATTAATTAATTAATTGCGATTTTTTGCGAGATTGTATACATCAGACATAATATGTTCAAAAGTTTTCATCCGATTTCCTTGATATTTGGCACACATATAGCAGGGCAGGTACCTATAGCCGGTAGTAAAATCTTGCAGTTCTGCTTGAACGAAACATTTTTATCAAAAGTTGTATTATAATTTTTTATTAAAATTATTCTAAAAATTGGTGTGATGATTGTACAGAAAATAATGATAGTAGAGCTAAGATTTTACCACATGCCATACATACTATACAGATGTGTTTGCTCACTAAATATCAAATTCCTAACATGAATTTATGTGTAGTTGTAAATGTCACAGTATGTACTATATTTTTTCATTTTCGCGAGAACTTTTTAATTAATTAATTTTTGTCGACGTTTTATAACTCACAGACCCCAACAAAGATATTCAATCCATAGATTACTGTCTGAGGTATCTTCTTGCCAAATATCATGGTGACTGGTTAATTAGAACTGAAACACTGAACATCACAATCTTGGTACCCAAATCTGGGTAGGTCTGCCCCCTTAAAATGGGGAGGGGAATGGGGCCTATGAAACAATGACACCACCAGACTGCTTGCCAGCATTAAGACGCTAAGCGAACAAATCAACTTTTATGTTGCGGACTAAACTCAAAACATGAGATCTTCGAGTTCGTTGGCGTATGAATTAGTAAGAAGAGTGGCCGAAAGGTTCAGACGTTCGCCTGCCAGTAACTAAACTCGAGGTTCCAGAGTTCGCTCTCCGTAGAGACCTCGACTTTTCTACTCAGTTTGACCGGAAAATCGAACAGAACGTCTAGTCCTTCGGAAGGGGACGAAAAACGAATCTAACCTGTGTACCTTCTGGCTGCGCACGCTAAAGATCCCATTTCAATTGAAACTCGTGAAGAGCAGGGCATTGCCCCGCTGCCCTGGTATAAAACATTGAAGATATAGATTGATTTCCCAGGTCCCACCCCTTGAAGACCAAGTAGCCTTCTTGCCTTTCTGAAGTCTTGGTAAAAAAAAAAGTGAATATGACTATGAATATGAATATGATATGAATATCAATATGAATATCAATATCAATATCAATATCAATTTGAAGCGAAGAAGAGAGGATGGGTGTCGCCCTCGTGATGCTGGCCCCGGGAAAGGTTGAGGTCTCTCTCGCCTCACTCACCTGCAACCCTAGGGTTATGGAACTACCTAGGTAGGACCTCAGGACCTGACCAGCTCGTGGGTTCATGTGCAGGCTAAAGGCTTGTGCCTTGATCATTCGGGATCTACCCCATCACATGTCACCTGTGACGTTAGTGCATATGGAATTCATTCCGAGCGCGGAGACGTCATCTTGAGAAAATGAAATTGAAATGAAATTGAAATTAGTGTTCCTTGTCACAGAGGTCCAACACTCACCTACCTTCCATTCTGACTCCATGAGTTTGCACGGATGTGGAATCTCGCTGGAATGAAACGCTTGGTACATGCAGCCTTCAGTTTGCCCAGCTAGCTGTGAATTAATTTAATATTGAAAAGAAGGCTGCCGGCCTTTCTAATGCTGACTCCAGAAAAAGTTCAGGTCTCTGCCATCTCACACCTCCCCCTCCCCATCCCATGACCTCGAGGTTAAGGGGCACCTTTTATCTTTTCTTTTAACGTTGGGCAGTAATCAATAATATGTGATACATAGTATAGTGCTGATTGTTTTCGTCAGAAGTTGCCTGATTGCTGGTTTTATTCTTCTGTACATAATCATATTTTACAAGAGAGAGTGGGGAGAGAGTGGGGAGACAGAGAGAAATATAGAAATTGAAAGAGAGAGAAAAGAGAGAAAAAGAGAGAGACAGAGACAGAGACAGAGAAAGAGACAGAGAGAGAGAGAGAGAGAGAGAGAGAGAGAGAGAAGAGAGAGAGAGAATTATATTGGTACATATTATTCACGCACCTGCTGTACACATTTACACAAACACACAGACATACACACACACACACCACACACACACACACACACACACACACACACACACACACACAACACACACACACACACACACACACGCACGCAGCAGCACATGCACACACATTTTCTTGAAATTGTGCTGTGAGTTTAATCGTGTTACAAATATTAAAATGTTACTTTGTCGGACAATTTTTAAGCGTTGGATCCAATTTGCGGCATCTCTGAATCGATCGTTCGATTCCAGACATGAGCATCTCTCAGTATACTTATTGTTTTTGTTATTATTAACATTATCATCATCTTTATTAGGCTACTGTTTTGTTGTTAGCATCATCTTATCATAGTGTTATTGCTGATATTTTTGTTATGACTAAAAGGAGGAATTGTACTGTCTGTTAACGTTACTTTCATAATTAAGGTTACCATCATCATAATCATGATCACAAAATCATTAGAATTACCATCATTAGAAAATTCTCTTCCACGATATCTATTTTTATAAGTTTAAGTGGTTAACTTCTTGCTGTTACTTGATGATGGTCCCTGGATGTAGTATTATTGTTATTATAATTATAGTTATTCTCATTATTATTGTTGTTGTTGTTGTTGTTATTATCAATTTGTTTTTGTTGTTGATGTTGTTGCTGTTGTCGTCGTCATTCTCATTATTATTGTTACTATTGTTATTATTACTATTATTACTATCGTCAGCATCAGCAGCATCATCATCAATTATTTTCATTATCATTATTGTTATTATTTTTATTATTATTGTTATTATTGTTGTTGTTGTTGTTGTTGTTGTTGTTGTTGTTGCTGCTGCTGCCGCTGTTGTCGTCAGTAGTAGTAGTAGTAGTAGTAGTAGCATCATCATCATCATCATCATCATTATCATCATCATCATTTATTATTATTATCTTATTTTTATCGTTATTATTATCATTATCATCATTATCATCATCGTCATTATTAGTAGTAGTGCTAGTATCATATTATTATCATTATTATTATTATCATTGTATTGTTCTCATTGTGATCGTCATCATTATTATTATTATCAGCATTATCATCAGCATCATTTCTAATGTTGTTGTTATTGTTAATGTTGTTGCTTTTTTTGTGTCAGAACAATGGTGAGTAAACTTGATATTAAAAAGATTAACCGAGATAGAATTAATCTGGTGCTTCAGTGGGGGATCAGATCGGGGGAGGGAAGGAAGGAGGGAGGGTCCGGAGGAGCAACGAGAACTAGAGTACTAGTTACTTGCTGGTTCGTAGTTTGCTGGGGTAGTTGGGGGGAAGGGGAGGGAGGCACCGGCAGGGCAGGATAACATAACGGTTAGAGCAAACCGCTCACGAAAGCCGTGATTAACTCTTTCCCTTTCCCAACCTATCCATCAGAAGCAGGGATTGAGAATTTAACCCTTTCCCTCCTCACCCCATCCACCAAGCTACAAAACTTATAAACTTAACTCTTTCCCTTCCCCACTCTATCCACCAGCTTCCTGGTGAGGGAGTGAAAGGTTTAACTGTTTTCAGTGCTGTAATGATTGATAATGCAGGAAGCTGTTAGATAATGATAATGATAATGATGATAATATGGCGCCAAATTTTAATGTATAAATTAAATCAAAGCCCACGCTCTCATCGTTTAGTCCGGCATTCACTCACAATGACAAAAACAACGTACGGATACGAAGCATATACATACTGGAAGGAGTGGGACACGGGGGTGGTGGGTGGGAGGGGGAAGGGGAGTGGGATGAAAGAATGGGTGGATGAAAGAGGAAATAGCTGCTGAAAAAAGTATATTTGTGACCTCCCACCACCAATTCAGTCTTAAATCGCAGTCAGTCGAACAGCACTAGGAGCTGAAAAGGTGACTGAGGCCGAGGGTGTATCTGGGGTGTTTTGACTTTTTCTCAAAATTCATTTCTGTGGACTATAATCTATCCCCCACAGAAATGTTTTTCTTGAAAAAATATCATTAATCAATTTAAGATGGTATTTTAGTGCACTGATCGTAGCAGAAAGAACGCAATTCTTACCTCTTTTTGTCTCCTATTGCGAACTGTAACCTGTACAGACCCCCACATGTAATATATTGACAGAAATCTCTTTGGTGCACCTTTCAGATAATAACAGCTAAAATCAGAAACAAACTGGGTCAAAGCCACCAAATAAAGAAATTTTTAAAAATGTGTAGGAGAGTACGTAAAAACTTTAGAGGCCGTTTTCTCAAAATGGCCGTCATACAACTTAATGACTTTAAACATACATAACGGCAATATTTTATTTTTGAATACAAGCTTTATTCAAGTACCAAAATGGTCAGCAGCATGTACACTTTCCAGTGATATGTGTATCTCAAAATACCAAAAATGCTAGATAAGACTGATTTCGTGCTGGGAGGTTTTCTCAAGTTAGACGAAGAAAGAAAATGTTTGTGACCGTCAAAGAGACCGGGGAAGCTCCTTCTATTTGTATAAACCAGGCAGAAAGTGAACAATGATTGACTATGGAACATCTGTATCGAGGAATTTGTAAACAAATAGTAATAGAGAAAGAACGGAGAAATAGGCCAGGACTGTGCTGTCGGATGTGGTCGCAGAGAATGGTACGTGCAAAAACCAGGGAAAAAAAACAGGAAAATAGAATCAGGACGTATATTTGATATAACCAGACAAGACAGGCGCAAATTTTCGGCCAACTGGCCTTTGTCAAGTGTTAATGTAAGATCATAAACGAACAAACACCAAATACAAAAAATTAGGAGAAAAAGACTGAAACTTCCCTGCTGCTACTGATGAACTCTTTTCTCCCATGGACGAAACAGCAGGGAAGTTTCAGCCTTTCTCTCTTAATTTTTTTATTTGGTGTTTATTCGTTTGTGATCTGACATTTACACTTGACAAAGTCCAGTTGGCCGAAAAATTTGCGCCTGTCTTGTCTGGTTATATGAAATACGCGTTCTGATTCTATTTTCGTGTTTTTCTGGTTCCTGTTTGCTTGAACGCGGGCAGTCACACTTGTTTTGGAT
Organism: Monoplex corrugatus; assembly: GCA_030674185.1. Lineage (NCBI taxonomy): Eukaryota > Metazoa > Mollusca > Gastropoda > Littorinimorpha > Ranellidae > Monoplex > Monoplex corrugatus. Next base: position 92,459,235 of record CM060306.1, on the reverse strand, counting down.
TCGTCAATACACAAGATAAGATGAGTAAGCTAAAGAGTAAAGTATTGATCGAGCGTATTTACCAAATGGATGACAAAGTTCCTTCCCTGATTTGAACACGCCGCTTTTGTCCAGTCTAATTTCAATGGATGCCTGTCCCACTTTAGGGATGAAGAAGGTAGAGGGAGAAGAGGTGGGTGCTGCCTTCACAGTGGCATCCTGACATACTGGTACGTACCCCCCCCCCCCCCCCGCCCTCCTTGTATGGACAGGGTATGGGAGACAAATCAGCTAAGTGAGAAGAGATAGATACGGATCTCATGATGCTGAACTCAGGAGAACTTGAGTTCTTTAATACCTAAACCCCCCATATCTGCTGATGTATTGATTGCATTGTATTATGTTATATGGTACTGTATTGTATTGTATTGCGTTTGTGCTTGTGTTGTGTTGTTTTGTGTTGTGTTGAGTTGTATTGCATTGCATTGCCTTGCCTTGCATTGTATTGTGTTGTAATTGTATTGTATTGTATTGTATTGTAATATGGTGTATTGTATTGTGATGTATTGCACGATTATTCCATGGCATCTTATTGTTTTATAATCTTCTTGTTTCCTCTGGCATTGCATTATATTGCATTAAATGTATTGAAATGCATTCTGTGTCGATTGTATCAAAACTGAATTGTATTGCGTTTCTGTAGCACTACGTTATATTTCATTATGTTCTGTTCATCTGATCGTATTCTGTGATGATGTATTATATTATGTCGTATCGTATAGTATTGCATTGCAATTGCATCGTATTGTGTTGATTTGAGCTATATTACCTTGCATTGTATTGTATTACATGTACAGTTTTTTGTTTGTTTTGTTTTACTGTGTTGATGTTGAAATCGGGCTGATGCCTCCAGAAACAACGTATCATCGATGTGAAACGCCATCGTCGTCTTCTCTCAATCTACTTGTCTGTCTGTGTTGTCAGTCTGTCTGTTTGTCAGTCTGTCAAGATGCGCGTGTTGTAAGAATATTACTGATACTGATTGTGCGTGCGTACGTGCGTGTCTGTGCATGTGTGCGTGCGTGCATGTGTGTGTATATATATATGTGGTGTTGTGTGTGTGTGTGTGTGTGTGTGTGTGTGGGAGTGTGGAGTGCATGTGTGTGTGTGGTGTGTGTGTGGAGTGCATGTGTGTATGTGTGTGTTGTGTGTGTGTGTGTGTGTGTGTGTGTGTGTGGAGTTGCATGTGTGTTGTGTGTGTGTGTGTGTGTGTGTGTGTGTGTGTGGTGTGTTTTTAGTGCATATGTGTGTATGTATGTGTGTGTGTGTGTGTGTGTGTGGAGTGCATGTGTGTGTGTGTGTGTGTGTGTGTGTGTGTGTGTGTGTGTGTGTGTGTTGTGTGTGTGTGTGTGTGTGTGTGTGTGCGCGTGTTGTGTGTTGTGTGTGTTAGAATGATAACTACATTTTAGAATAATAATCGCATACAAAAATGTTCTTTATGATTAATATCACAAATCTTTACTCTGTAATGTCACAAATCGACGCCATTGAGTTTGACTGATTGATTAATTAATTTGTTTGGCGGATTGATTGATTGATTGATCGGTCGGTCGACCGATCAGTTTTTTGTTCATTGTATATATATGATGACTACCACGTAAGTTTTCATTGAGAGATAATAAAGTTCACTTGACTGCAACTGGCGTATGACCGTGGATTGTTTCTTAAGAACTGAGCGAAGGTTTACTTATTTGGCATAATTTCTCTGCTTGTTTCGTCATCGCTTCTGTTTAGATCCATAGAGAGCTGCTTACTACCAAAGAGAGATAACTTTCACTTATGAGGAATTATAAATTACTTCCCCTTGGTTATGTTCGGAGGTAAAACCGATTTTTCTTCGACTCAGAAGCTCTTGTTCTTACCCGGATAAATGCATGAAAATAAAAAGTTATTTGTTTTATGAGCAACACGCGCGTGTGTGTATGTGAAAAGTGTTTCGGTCACACATTAAGTGACTAATGTGTTTGTCATATTGCACTGTTGTGCATACAAATTGATGAAGGTTGAATGATTCAGAAAATTCTGCTGCTGTGTATCGTTAGCTGTAAATTGATTCCACTATGCAAAATTACATGCCATTATATTATATTATATTATATTATATATATTATATTATATTATATTATATTATATTATATTATATTATATTATATTATATTATATTATATTATAATATTATAAATTTATTATATATATTATATTATATTATATTATATTATATATATATATAATTATATTATATTATATTATATTATATTATATTATATTGTCACAAAGAGGTTATATAAATATATCCATGCTTGTAATTGTATGTCCATGAATAAAGCGTCTAAGCAAAGATTTTTCAGTCATCTGCGGATTTACCCAAGTTACGAACGAGTCTTTCAAATGAGAGGTCGTGGACATTACCTGGGACTGATTTGACAGAAGTGATATGAAAAAAAATGAAGAGATTTATTTGAGGGAATGTCGTCTGCTAATGGCGAATTTTACTTAGATGCTGATAAAAAAAAATTGTTGAGCTGAAGAAGCTTCATGTTTCAAGGGGAGACAAGTTCCATTGAGACCTTGCGAATCAAGGTCACAACTACACGATACCCATTTTAAAGTGCAAGGATTCTTCAGCTATTCATTGACGGAATTTCATCCTGTTTGGACCATGTCTCTCGTCTCATGCTTGATCCGAATAGGCGCTATTCAATATTTGAACTACTGTGGTACGCAATATAGAAAATGAAATGTTGTAGTTGGACTCTGGCGTCGGTCAGACGACTAAGTACATTGAAGCTTCACTGGTTTCTAACTCGTGGTAGTGAATGGGTGCGCAAACTGTATTAGACTTGAGAAGTTCTACATGGGATTGAACTGTATTATCTCTCAATGAAAACTTACGTGGTGGTCAATCAATCAATCAGTCAAACTCATGATATATATGGGAACGATCTCTTCATTTTTTTTTTATATCGCTTCTGTCAAATCTCGGACCACTCAGTCCCAATTGATGTCCACGACCTCTCATTTGAAAGACTCGTTCGTAACTTGGATAAATCCGCAGATGATTGAAAACAAACGAGACAGTCTTGATGGAGGCAGACACAATTGCCGAATGGGTAGCGCAAACTGTGTTAGATTTGAGAAGTTCTACAACATGGGAGATGATTTCTACGTGACTCTCAAGAGTTATGTTCTTTAGTTAGTATTAAAGATTCTCCCTGCTTCCCTCTTATTTCCTTTGATATTACATGGTAGTGAGTTCATGTGGGATACAAGACAAATCCAGGAGGCACATATTCTTCCGCAGGTACTGCATGGGACGGAGTCCTGCAGCCCTGACTACCGCCGCCACCAGTCTCTCTTCTATTGAATAGCAGCTGTTCAGATGCGATTGTTCCCTGGATGCACTGCTGTGGGCATATCTTGCAAGTTGATGGTGTTGATGCCACGGCTGATGTGACTGGCTTTAAGAATATCCTTGATTTGCTTCAGCGGTCTTTCCTGATCACAGAGTCTTTGTTTCAAGTTCTCCATACAACACTATGTTTGGAGTGCGGTATTTTTTATTATGGACATTGTGACCTGTCCAATGCAGATGGCACTTGATGTTTGGCAAGCCAGACTCCTTTAGGAACAGTAAAGTCATCGTCTGATTATGAACCAGTCTAAATTTGAATGCGTGGTATTGGGACATTTATCGTTAAAAATTATTGAGATAAATTTATTTCCGGAATGACTGTTGCCCCCCCCCCCCCCAAAAAAAAAAAAAACAACGTGTTTAATGAGGTCAGAAAGGTTTACTGTTTGTATGGCTGAAACATATCGTTTTTCCATAAATCCACCCTGTATTTTTTAACGATTTTTTTTTTTTTTTTCGTTTTACATGATTTCAAACCATCAGATACTTAAAACGCACTGCTGGTTATAATTTCGTTTTTGCTCGTGAGTTGTCAGGTAAGTTATATCTGATTCTTACTTCAACGATAGCACAGGACAGTATCGGCCGTATGTCTTACATCAACGTTTTTTAATGCAGGTTGTTTGGTTCTTTCGTCAGAGCCATGGAGTCAAGATCTGATACCTTGAGTTGAATCTCAGGCTGCAATGTGAAACACTGACCCATTTGCAGCCCACGTTTTTTGTGTGCTTTGTAGCTGCTTCTATGCTAGCTCAATGGGTAGCGCAGACTGTGTTATATTTGAGAAGTTCTACAACATGGGAGATAATTCCTACGTGACTCTCAAGAGTTATGTACTTTGGTTAATGTTTCCATCATTCTGATGTTGTCAGCTTAGTGTTTCATAGGTCCGTTTTTCCCCTCTCCACGTCAAAACTTGCTAGCACATAGGGTTTTGAGCGGGTCTGGGTGGTCTTCCAGATAATTGTTGGCAGATTTGGGTGGATCACAAATGAGATTGTCCGAGTGTCATGACTGCCTCTTGAACAAACTCCAAACTCTTAGTCTGACCAGGTCATTTAAACAAATGCAGTTTCTTTTCCGAGACCACTTTTCTGACTGCCTTCAGTGCATCCTTGGCAAACCGCACAAGATCAAAATTCTGCTCTAAGTTTGATATTGAAAGTTAATGAACATGACAATGCTTAGCCCCTTATTTAGAAAATGCACTGGTTTCCAGTCTAAACACAGGCGGACAACGGCACTGTCAACGCTTTCTTACAACTTCTCTCAAGCTACCCTTTAGTATATTTGTTACATCTCACATGTACACATCGTCTTGACGGCTCCAACTATCATCTGCTCAAGCGTCCCTATAATCCTCATGTAAATATATCCTGGGCCTCACCTCCTTCAGGTATTCGTCACTTGCAGAATATGTCTTCTTTCAAAGGGATCTGAAGAACAACACCTCTTTAAATCAGTACACTTCTTCACACCTCTTTAAACCAGTACTATTCTTCACACCTTTTTAAATCAGTATTATTCTTCACACCTGTATAAATCAGTACTATTCTTCACCCCTCTTTAAATCAGTACTATTCTTTACACCTGTTTAAATCAGTACTATTCTTCACACCTGTTTAAATCAGTACTATTCTTCACACCTCTTTAAATCAGTACTATTCTTCACACCTCTTTAAATCAGTACTTTAAATCAGTACTATTCTTCACACCTCTTTAAACCAGTACTATTCTTCACACCTCTTTAAACCAGTACTATTCTTCACGGTGTTTATAACACACAACAACCACACAAAACACACACACACACAAAACACACATATAATTATATATATATATATATATATATATATATATATATATATATATATTATATATATACGTATAGATGGTTTGCTCTTATGATGTATTGCTGAGTTATCATATTTTTGATTGTCTTTTTCTCGTTTCTGCGCTTTGGAGTCTATTTTCTTGGATGATAGGAACTGTCACCAGTCAAGCCACATGTGTTGAACTTTTACGTTTCCTTCTGGGTTTTTTTCAGTTTTTGTTTTGTTTTTTTGTTTTTTGTTTGTTTGTTTGTTGTTGTTGTTGTTGTTGTTTTGGGGGGGCTTGCTCCCACCAGTCAATTTAACTGTAGGTCCATTTAGCGTATGTATGCAAGCATATGTGCATACATATAATTTTTTTTTATATACATATATATATATATATATATGTGTGTGTGTGTGTGTGTGTGTGTGTGTGTGTGTGTGTGTGTGTGTGTGTGTGGCGTGTGTGTGTGTGCGTGTGTAGATATGTGTGTGTTTGTGTGTGTGTACATATATGTGTGTGTGTAGATATGTGTGCGTGTGTATGTGCGTGTGTGTTTGTATGTGTATGTGTGTGTTCGTGCGCGCGCGTGTGTATATGTGTGCGTGCGTTTGTGTGTGTGTTTGCATGCGTCTGCGTGTGTGTGTGTGTGTGTGTGTGTGTGTGTGTGTGTGTGTGTGTGTGTGTGTGTGTGTGTGTGTGTGTGTGTTGTGTGTGTGTGTTACATGACAAAACATCCCACTGAAATTCGGGAACTTTCTGTTTCAATTGTTACACATTCATCAATTACATTTTGTTTACATGCTAAATATTTGTGTCGTTTGTTGTTGCTGTTGCTACTGTTGCTGCTGCCGCTGTTGTTGTTTTCGTTGTTGTTGTCACTGTACATGTAAATAAGAATGACTTCAGAAGGATCGCCGACGATTTTTTGATAGCATGCGATTTTTTTATCATGTGAATTTTTTTTAAGTGCTCTTTAGAAATGATAGATCTAGTAGGATGAGGTTTACTGCTGTTTATGACCTGGGAAATTTGACATTCAACATCATGTTATAATTGTGTGGTCAACGAAAATTATAACATCATAACATGGTGATACTGATTATATTTGCCACTGATGTTGTCAGTGATTGCTCGTTTATGCGTGGAATAAAATCACTGTTTGACTTGAGTTTCTTGCACGCACGCGCGGGCGCATGTGTATACATGTATGTGTCTCTGTTTTTTCACAGGTCAACTTGAGACACTCCCATTTATCTCTTCTCTCTCTCTCTCTCTCTATATATTATTTTTTATATATATATATATATATGTGTGTGTGTGTGTGTGTGTGTGTGTGTGTGTGTGTGTGTGTGTGTGTGTGTGTGTGTGTGTGAGAGAGAGAGAGAGAGAGAGAGAGAAGTGGGTGTGTTTCAAGCAAACCATTTTTTTTGGAACAAAACATAGACCCAATATTTGTCATTAGAATATGCTTAGAAACAGAAACAGAATGTTTGAAGTAAAAATATAATGCCTGTGCGAGTTCAACGCGTCTGTGTGTGTTTGTGTGGTGTGTGTGTGTGTGTGTGTGTGTGTGTGTGTGTGTGTGTGTGTGTGTGTGTGTGTGTGTGTGTGTGTGTGTGTGTGTGTGTGTGTGTGTGTGTCCCGAGAGCAGGCGAAGCGGGTTTGGATATGAGTGTGTTTGCGTGCATTCGAACCCGCGTAAATGTGTACAAGCATTTGTGTGCTTGTGTGTGTATATGTTTGTGTGTGTGCATGTGTGTGTGTGTGTGTGTGTGTGTGTGTGTCTGTATCTGTGTGTGTGTGCCTGTGTCTGTATGTGTCTGTGTGTGTGCCTGTGTTGTGTGTGTGTGTGAGAGAGAGAGAGAGAGAGAGAGAGAGAGAGAGAGAGCCTTCGGATCAAGCTATCTATGGGAGATAACAAGTACCTCCCGAGTAAAGGTAGTGCTTACTTCCCTTAGAACACATAGCTTCCCAACAAGTGGGACAACTGTAATTTCAGCCCCACGAAGAGTCCCAGTCTTGCGTAAACACTCACATGCCTCTAAGAAAGGCTGCAAGACGAATTCTCCAAACAGCAAAATTACAGCTGCTGAGGCCATTCTACACGTAACAGTCACTGCGCCAGTTGGCGAGACAGGACGGAGGGATTGCACGGCCCTTTCATACTTTAACGCTTTGATTCCCGCACCCTGTCCACCGACAGCAAAAACTTTAACCCTTTGACTCCCTCACTCTATCCGCCAGCTTCCTGCAGGAAGCTGGTGGATAGGGTGAGGAGTCGAATAATTCAGTTTTGCTTTGCTTGCATGATTGACAATGCAGGCTGCTGGTGACAGGGTGCGGGAGTCAAAGGGTTTAACTTTAACCCTCTGATTCCCGCACCCTGTCCACCAACAGCAAAATATTAACTCTTTGACTCCATCATCCTATCCACCAACTTTCTGCAAGATGCTGGTGGATAGGGTGAGGGAGTCAGAGAATTAAGTTTTTGCTTTGCTTGCATGGTTGGCAATGCATGGTGCTGGTGGACAGGGTGCGGCAGTCAAAGAGTTTAACTTTAACCCTCTGAATCCCGCACCCTGTCCACCACCAGCAAAAACTTAACCCTTTGACTGCCTCATCCTATCCACCAACTTCCTGCAGGGAGTCAAATGGTTAAGTTTCTGCTTGGCTAACATGGTTGTCAACGCTGGATGCCGGTGGACAGGGTGTGAAAATCAAAGGGTTAAACAGCTCCTGTGCTGGTCAAGCATATACAATCAAGCGGGAACAGCCAGATATTCAATTACCAGCTAAGACAAAGCTCTACAGCGATGAAGAAGTCAATGACAGCCACACGCAGAGTATGCTGCTGAACGTTTAGTTCTCCCTGTGCACATCTGCATATTTACGGTTGTGGGGTGATAATCGTCTACCGTAGACCTGCGGTCTGGGCGGTGTTGGAATCCTCCCATATCGACAGAATAGTCCTTTCCAGAGACAGCACTGGTGTCCACAAAAAGGAGGGGAGAGGACTAAAAGAATCACCGAACAATGTCTTACATATACATGGCAGATAGTTGCATCTGCCTGCTCATCTACCTGTGTGCTGGAAGCTCTATAAACAACAATACATGGCAGATAGGTCTGTCTGCCTGCTCATCCACCTGTGTGCTGGAAACAGTATGAATAACAATACATGGCAGATAATCGTAATTCTCTGGTCATCCACCTGTGTGCCGGAAACACTGGAAACAACAATACATGTCAGATAGTTGTTTCTGCCTGCTCATCCACCTGTGTGCTAGAAACACTATAAAACAATAAAAGAAGGAAAACACCTCTGACCTTTGGTGCGTGAATGTCCACATTATTCAGGATAATGATGATAGACCACAACGATGTACAGGAACTGGATCGCTGTAAAGTGGACATGTTGCCTTTAGGGAGAAGAGTGGCAGAATGGTTCAGAAGTTCGCCTGCCAATAACTAAACTCGAGGTTCCAGAGTTCGCTCCCCGTTGAGACCTCGATTTTTCTCCTCAGCTTGACTGGAAAATCGAACTGAACGTCTAGTCCTTCGGAAGAGGACGGAAAACGAGTCGGACCCTTGTGCCTTCTGGCTGCGCACGCTAAAGATCCCGCGGCAGTTGAAAATCGTGAAGAGCAGGGCAGTGCCCGGCTGCCTTGGTAAAAAACATTGGAGAAACAGGTTGATTTCCCAGGTCCCACCCCTCGAAGACCAATTAGCCTTCTTGCCTTTCTGAAGTCTTGGTCAAAATAAAGTGACTATGAATATGAATTTGAAGCGAGGGAGAGGGGACGGGCGCCGCTCTCGTGGTACTGGCCCCGGACCGGCCCCCGGGAAAAGTTCAGGTCTCTACCATCTCACTCCCCTACGACATCAGGGTTATGTAACTATCTAGGTAGGACCTCAGAACCTTGCCAGCTCGTGGGTTTATGTGCAGACTTAAGGCTTGTGCCGTGATCATTCTAGATTTTCTTCATCACATGGCACCTGTGACGTTAGTGCATATGGAATTCATTCCGAGCGCGGAGACGTCATCTTGAGAAAATGAAAATGAAAACGAAAAATGCCCTGAGTGAGACCAGATCTGTAGATTATACAGATGATCACAGACCACAAAAGCGATAAGAAGATAGTCTGAAAGTCAGTTTTATCAACAGATAATCTGAAAGTCAGTTTCATCAAAAGATACACTGAAAGTCAGTTTTATCAAAAGATACGTTGAAAGTCAGTTTATCAACACATAATCTGAAAATCAGTTTTATCAAAAGATACGCTAAAAATCATTTTATGAAAAGATAGTCTGAAATCAATTTTATCAAAAGATACGCTAAAAGTCAGTTT
>CM060306.1:92439616-92447116 GCA_030674185.1 Monoplex corrugatus | reverse complement strand
GGTTGGTTGGTTGGTTGTTGATTGGTTGGTTAGTTGGTTGATTGGTTGGTTGGGTGGTTGGTTGATTGGTTGGTTGGAAGCACACATGTACTCAGTCAACACAGATTTTTTTTTTCAATTTCATTGTATTTCAAACAGGTCAACACAGATCAACATAGCATGGTTCTGTTTATAGTGTTTCAAGTTTTTACAGACAAACACTGTATATAGACATCAACAACACTGTGAGACAACATATTTACCTTTGTCGTATATTTTTAATCAATATGATTTTTAAGGGCCAGCTGAAATGATGCAGATCTGTTGTTTGGAAACTGTTGCACAGGAGTGTTCTGAGCTTACGGTTTTTGTGCTTTGTATCTACTTCTATGCTAGTTGAATGGGTAGCAACAAACTGTGTTAGATTTAAGAAGTTCTACAACATGGGAGATAATTCCTACGTGACTGTCAAGAGTTATGTTCTTTGATTAACGATGTTGCACAGACGGCTACACCGCAATACATGAATTTTGTTTTGACCCCAGCCCATCACTTATAGTCAGGGCTGTATACCGCCAATGGGTTTTCCATTATCAGAGCGGTCACTGGTGGGAGTGCAGCTTTAAAGACTTATCTTTAGGACAGCATCATGAGAGCGCTGCCCATGACCTCTGCCTCTGTTTCACCATCTCTGTCCCTAAAACGTTCACACGGACAAACTCTCCCTCATCAACATCCAGCTTCACTGTAACGCAGCAAAAACAAAACAAAACAAAACAAAACAAAACAAAACCAACCAAGCAATTAAACGAAAGCAGAATGGTCAAGCAATTTAAAACAACCTGTCTTTTTATACAAAATTTAAAAACAAAAATCCAGTTTTTTATTTGTCAAAGTCACTGTGATTTTACAGAAGCTTGGGTTGAAATAACACCTGACGTGCATCGAGGACACTGGTAGAACAGTCAAAATGGATAAAATGCCGTTCCAGAACTTTCGCAGAAAATGCTGATTTCAGTCTTTGGTTTTGTTTGTTTGTTTGTTTGTTTGTTTGTTTGTTTGTTTGTGTTTGTTTGTGTGTTTCGTTTGTTTGTTTGTTTGTTTGTTTGTTTGTTTTGTTTGTTTGTTTGTGTGTGTTTGTTTGTTTGTGTGTTTGTGTGTTTGCTTGTTTTGTTTTTTGTTTGTGTGTGTTTGTTTTGCGTGTGACCTTGATCTTAAAGCTTTATTTTCCAAACTTGTATTGTTTTTTTGTTGTTATTATTGTTGTTGTTGTTGTTGTTGTCGTTGTTGTTGTTGTTGTTGTTGTTGTCGTTGTTGTTTTCTATTCCTAATCAACCCACGGCTTTGGCCCCAACTAGGTAAAGATCGACACAAAAGGAGCTGAGAAAATGTTGTTCACATAGGTTTCGTCGTTTCAGTCTCAGTTTCTCTCGATGGGGTCTCCGTGCTGGGAATAAAGTTTACATGCACTGATGCCACAAATGCCATGTGATGGGTAAGATCCAAACTAATCATGGCATATGCCCCGTCTGTACCTGCACACAAGGCCTATGGGCTGGCAAGGTTTTGGGTTAAGGATCAACAGTACCCGGTGTTCCCAGGCGTTCACCCATCCGAGTACTGATAACAATGATAAAAGTAGTAATAGTAATAACAGTAATAATAATAATAATGATAACAATAATACCAATGATGATGATGATGATGATGATGATGATGGTGGTGGTGGTGGTGGTGGTGATGATGATGATGATGTGGTGGTGGTGGTGATGGTGGTGATGGTGATGATGATGATGATGATGATGATGATGATGATGATGATGATGATGATGATGATGATGATGATGATGATGATGATGAGATAATGGTTGACCAGGTCAGTCGTTGCTAACTTCGGTGAAGTATTCTCCAAGTATTTCACCACCAAAATACAAACTCTTCGTGACAGGCTTGACAGGACACCCTGTCAACCATGCCCACCTGACCCTTCCTTCTCTGGCATACCTCTTACTACTTTTATCCCAGTCTCACAAGAAGAAATTCTCAACACAATCAGATCCATGTCGTTCAAAACCTGCGAACTGGATCCTCTTCCAGGTTCTCTCTACTCTGACTGTCTTCCTACGCTCCTCCCATTCATCACTGACATCATCAACACTTCTCTCCAAACTGGAACTGTCCCAGATTCTTTCAAGTCTGCTATTGTTCACCCTCTCCTCAAGAAATACAATTTAGACCCAAATGAACTGAAAAATTACCGGCCTATCTCTAATCTCTCTTTCTTGTCAAAACTCCTTGAAAAAGTTGTCCTCAACCAACTGAACTCTCACCTGTCTGCCAACAATCTCCTCAATCCTTTCCAGTCAGCCTACCGCCAGTGCCATAGCACTGAAACTGCCTTGCTACACATTCTCAACAATCTCCTCCTTGCAACTGATACTGGCAAAGTCTCTCTCCTCACACTCCTTGATCTGTCTGCAGCCTTTGATACCATTCATCATGGTATTCTCCTTTCTAGACTTCATCATACTTTTGGCATCTCTGACATTGCTCTCTCCTGGTTCACTTCATATCTATCAAACAGAAAACAAACTGTTCTCATCAATGGCACTTACTCTCAACCTGCATACCTGACCTGTGGTGTTCCACAAGGATCTGTCCTTGGCCCTGTTCTTTTCACTCTTTACACCTCCCCCCTGTCCACCATCATCAACTCCCACTCTATAAAACACCACTTCTATGCTGATGACACCCAACTTCAAGACAGTGACTCACCTGACAATATACAGCGCCTCCTGACTCGCACCACTGAGTGTTACTCGGACATTAAAAATTGGATGACATACAACAAACTTCAGCTAAATGATGACAAGACAGAAGCTATCCTCATTGGCACCCGTCAGAAACTTTCTCAGCTGCCTCCTCTTTCTCTCCTATTATGTAACACATCAGTCCCAATTTCTGATTCAGCTAAAAACCTTGGTGTCTGCATTGACTCTATCCTCTCCATGAACAACTTTGTTTCTCAAACTGCCAGATCTTGCTACTATCACCTCCATCGTATAAGCCTGATCAGGAAGTATCTTTCTGTCGAAACAACTGCAAAACTCGTTCTCTCCTTCATAATGTCTCGCATTGACTATTGCAATTCACTCCTGTCCGGTCTTCCTGCCTCCACCATTCACATCCTACAGCGCATTCAAAACAATGCTGCACGCCTTGTACTCAAAAAGAAAAAGCCGACCACATATCTCCTCTCCTGGCACAACTTCACTGGCTCCCTGTATCAAAGCGCATACAGTACAAACTAGACACCATGTGCTACAAAAGCCTCAATAACGCAGCCCCCGATTACCTGTCAAGCCTACTTGAGATCTATGTTCCCTCACGTACCTTCCGCTCTGCCTCCGATCCTCTGACTTTTCGCTTTCCACGCACTAAGCTCAATACCTATGGTCCACGAGCCTTCTCTGTTTCTGGTCCGCTCTCCTGGAACAAACTTCCTCTCTCAGTCCGTCAGCAACCTACTTTTGTCTCCTTCAACTCCGCTCTCAAAACTCACCTTTTCTCCTCTGCATAAAATCCTGACCTCACTCAATCCCCTCTGCAGCCTGTCTCCGCTCGGAGGGGGATCACATTGTAATATATAATAGTATATAATATGCTCTCTATAATTTTCCATTGCTTTTATTCTTTCTCCCCATTTATAGCCGTGTGCGTGCGTGTGTGTGTGCGCGCGCGCGTGTGTGTGTGTGTGTGTGTGTGCGCGTGCGTGCGTGTGTGTGCGTGCGTGCATGTGTGTGCGTGCGTGCGTGCGTGTGTGTGCGTGCGTGCGTGTGTGTGTGTCTGTTTCAGCGCTTAGATTTGATTTTATCAAGATTTTGCGCTATATAAATATTGTAATTATTATTATTATCATTATTATTATTATAGAACCGGTGTTTTCAAAGTGTTATGGCCGCTGGCTATCACAGACAGACAGACAGCACACACACACACACACACACACACACACACACACACACACACACACACACACATATATATATATACACACATGCACACATACACACACATACACACACTACACATACATACATACACACTACATGCACGCACACACACACACACAACACACACACAAAACACACACACACACCACACACACACAACACACACACACACACACACACACACACACACACAGCTCCGGCCGAAATAAGCTGACACAGACTGAACCAACCAACCAACAAATAAAATTCAACCGCAGTCATGTATACAACTATGTATGAACTTCACAGTTAGGGACAGACGTTTAGGATAAAGCCAAAATGCCATATTTGCTGTTTGTTTTGTCACCTCTGGATTACAACAGAAACATTTTGAACAATAGATAAACGTCTAAGTGTATAGAAGATGAACAAAAAGATCATGCTGGCAAGTCACACGCTCAGAATGGACAGAGAGTGCCCATCCCAGTTACGACAGCTTCCCTACCAAGGTGCTACACTCTAACTGTTTGTCAGTCATTGCAAGGATTACATGTGGAGACTTATTGTTTGGAAAATGTGCAGGCGAATGAACCGATACGAAGCAAAAGAAGATGTATATGATACTGAAGAATATAGAAAAAGAAAATATATCAATAGAGTTTTCGGCGTGTGCGCACGCACGCGCGCGCACGCACAGAGAGAGAGAGAGAAGACAGACAGACAGACAGACAGAGACAGAGACAAAGAGAGTGAGAGAGAGAGACATATAGAAACACAAGTTGCAATCCCATGCTTCCATCATCATGACTAATAATTATGGAGCTATATCCTATGCCGGGTTTTGTCTTAAACCCGCAGTTGATGTTAGACCTGTCAGTCTGGAGTTTATCAACAGGAATCAACGCACTGGAGCATTTTCATATGTGTCTATCCAATCTGCCATCTGCTGTCTAGCAGACTCCTTCCGCCTACACAAAACCCTATGAGCTAGCAAAGTCCTGAAGTGGAGTGAGGGGAAGAAATAAGAACTATGAAACACTTAGCTGAAATCACATCCGATGACATCCATCTTGGATCATCCTGAAGGAGAACCGAATAAAGCATCGGTATCTCACAATGCTACTAAAAAAAATTTAAAGGCTTCTTTGAGCAATTTATTCGCTAGTCCTCATGTACTCCGAGAGTGGTAGGACTTTAAACCCTACAGAACAGAACTGCTTTCATCCGTTTGAGAAACTTCATTGATAGTTTGGACATGATCCATCCATCATCCGATAGATCATAACTTACTGATCCATTGAGATCACTAGAGAATTGACAAAAGCATCGATATCTCACAATGCTACTAAAATGTTTTACGGCTTCTTTAAAAAAAATTGTACAGCTTGTCCTCGTATACTATGAGAGTGGTAGGACTTTAAAACCCACAGAACAGAACAGCTGACATCGCCAGAGTGACTGGGGCTTTAAGAAGGGTTGCGAAAGGGCTACTGTTTATATTGCAAGCTGTGGTTCAACTCGAGATATAAGATTTTGTCCCCCACAGCTTTCTTACAATAAACAACCAATCCGCTGCACCAATTTGCACAAAACGATTCATTAATCTTATTTAACGCTTATCACCGTCCAAATTTGAAGTTCGAAGTAAGTTTAAGTTGATCTTGTAAAGAAAGGAGTGATTGCGGGTGAGATGTAAATATATATATATATATATATATATATATATATATATATATATATATATATATATATACAAAAATGTACTGCGCGCATCTAAAAACTTGACATCACAGTAGGTGGGAGAGCAAAGAAAGGTATGTATGTGGGGATGATAAGGGAGAGGTTTACAGAACAATTATGTCTAAGAAACAGGCAAACACTTTAATGAAATCGTATATCCCCAGATTGTTTTAGTGAATGTTTGTTTTCACCGATTCCTTAGTGAACAAGTCACATATGCTGTCTAAAATTTCTGTAAGAGAAATTATGTCAATAGACATTATCATTCTATCACATACAGACAGAGACAGAGACAGAGACAGACAGACAGACAGACAGAGAGAGACAGACAGACAGATACAGACAGACAGAGACAGACTGTCAGAGACAAAGAGGCAGACAGACAGACAGAGACAGAAACAGAGAGAGAAGGACAGAGAGAGAGAGAGGGGGGGGGACGGGTGGAGGTGGGCAAAACGATCATGCTGATTAAAAAACAGTTCATTTTCTTTTTCATCACACACCATGTTCAGCCGTTGAGATTACTATTTCCAACAGAAACAAAACTGTTTTCTGCAAACCAGTAGAGGCACACAGCAGCTGTAAGGAGGGCAGAGGGAGGGGAGGGGTGTTCCACACAAAATGATTACATGCAAATTCTCCTGTCAGTTTAAACAATGGATACTATCTAAACACAACACAAACACAAAGGTAGGCTGCATGTAATACCACGCGCAGAATGCATTCGGCACAACATATATTAAAAAAACCACGGCATCAAATCAACAACCCTTAAACTCCACCCTTTCACCCACATAGTATCGTTATGTACATGACACTGGTACGTTAGTCGGCACACACAGTTCAACAGTCAGCACACAGTTCAACAGTCAGCACACACAGTTCAACAGTCAGCATACAGTTCAACAGTCAGCGCACAGTTCAACAGTCAGCGCACAGTTCAACAGTCAGCACACAGTTCAACAGTCAGCACACAGTTCAACAGTCAGCACACAGTTCAACAGTCAGCATACAGTTCAACAGTCAGTACACAGTTCAACAGTCAGCACACAGTTCAACAATCAGCACACAGTTCAACAATCAGCACACAGTTCAACAGTCAGCACATAGTTCAACAGTCAGCATACAGTTCAACAGTCAGCATACAGTTCAACAGTTAGCACACACAGGTCAACAGTCAGCATACAGTTCAACAGTCAGCACATAGTTCAACAGTCAGCACATAGTTCAACAGTCAGCATACAGTTCAACAGTCAGCACACACAGTTCAACAGTCAGCATACAGTTCAACAGTCAGCACATAGTTCAACAGTCAGCACATAGTTCAACAGTCAGCATACAGTTCAACAGTCAGCACACACAGTTCAACAGTCAGCATACAGTTCAACAGTCAGCACACACAGTTCAACAGTCAGCGCACAGTTCAACAGTCAGCACACAGTTCAACAGTCAGCACACAGTTCAACAGTCAGCATACTCTTCAACCGTCAGTACACAGTTCAACAGTCAGCACACAGTTCAACAGTCAGCACATAGTTCAACAGTCAGCACACACAGTTCAACAGTCAGCACACACAGTTCAACAGTCAGCATACAGTTCAACAGTCAGCACACACATTTCAACAGTCAGCACACACAGTTCAACAGTCAGCACATAGTTCAACAATCAGCACACAGTTCAATAGTCAGCATACAGTTCAACAGTCAGCACACACAGTTCAACAGTCAGCACACAGTTCAACAGTCAGCACACACAGTTCAACAGTCAGCATACAGTTCAATAGTCAGC
>CM060306.1:92412116-92429616 GCA_030674185.1 Monoplex corrugatus | reverse complement strand
TAGTGGTAGTAGTAATGCTGGTAGTGGTATGGTGGTGGTTGTGGTGGTGACGGTAGTGTTGGTTACTGTTGATCTTATTGTTCCTCATTTTTTTCTACAACACTGTTTGTTCAGCGTTGATGGAAGAGTAACAAAAAGGGCAAAAAAGGTCACAGAAACGAGAAGGAGAAGGAAAACCAGGCCCTTACCACACGTAGCCATAGTGGAGCTTCGTTGATTCGGACCCCCCTGAAATACATGTTGGCCACCACACATGCCAGGACTGTAGACAGCGTGATCATCACCATACTCAGGCAGAAGTAAGCCCCTGCACATACAGACATCATCATCATCATCATCATCATCATCATCATCATCATCATTATGTGCCCTGACGCATGGTGTTGCCGATCACGGCCCTCCATATGCATCTATCCCTTGTCGCGCGCCGCAAGCACATCTTCCACCCTCTCTGTCCTCAGACACAGCACATACAGACAGTATATAAAAAAAAAACCCACTGAAAAGCCAACATAGCAGTTCCTTTACCTAATCTGTGAAGTTCACGATATTCATTTGATATACTCCCCCCGTGGGGATGCCGGGGGCTCTTTCAGTATAAATAGTATCCCCACCTTTTGGAAATTCTGTGCTAAAGATTTCCTCTTTTCTGTCACTCTCTTTGTCTTTACGTTGTTTCTTTGCTTTCTGACATTTCTTTCTATCATTGTCTGCCTTGCTGGTCCATTCACCTGTATGTGTTCGATAAAGTCTTACGTGCTTTTCTTTTTTAGGATAGATAATTGGGTACATGTATAAAGTGCATTTTGGCTCTAAAGAAAATATGACGTGCAGAAGCACTTGTAGGTAATTCAGCCCCGTTTTCATAAATTATATATCTTTCAGTGCGTTTAGTTATGTTTAAATTTGTATTCAGTATTTTTTAAAATCCCCTGTGTGATAAATTAGACTTTTTTTGTTTGTTTTGGTTGTTGGTTGGTTGGTGGTTGGTTGGTTGGTTGGTTGGTTGGTGGGGTTGGTTGTGGTTGGTTGGTTGGTTGGTTGGTTGGTTGGTTGGTTGGTTGGTTGGGTGGTTGGTTGTTTGTTTTTTTTTTGTTTTGTGTGGTTTGTTTGTGTGTGTGTGTGTGTGTCAGGGGTTCATGAAGGCTGTTGCTGGACTGCTGTGGTGGGGGGCCTCCTTACCGGGGGTCTCTCACATGGTCTGGCTCAACGACTGAGTGATGACTGTCGTTATGCCTGATGTGAATTCAGGTTGGGGGATGGGGGGTGGGGGGGTAGTGCCAGTGACTCATGAGGTGTTGATGGACCGCTGTGGTGGAGCCCTTGGTGGGTCTTAACGTGGTCTGGTTCAGCGACTGAGCGATGACTGTCGTTATGCCTGATGTGAATTCAGGTGGGGTTGTTTGTTTGTTTGCTTTGTTTTGTTTTGTTTTGTTTGTTTGGTTTGGTTTTGGTTTGGTTTGGTTTGGTTTGGTTGTTTGGTTTGTTTGGTTTGGTTTGGTTTGGTTTGGTGTCAGTGGTTCATGAAGGCTGGTGATGGACCGTGGTGGCGGGGCCTCCTTAGCGGAGATTTCTCACGTGGTCTGGTTCAGCGACTGAGCAATATCTGTCGTTATGCCTGATGTGGATTCAGTTGGTTTTTTTTTTGTTTCTTTGTTTTTATTTTTTGGTGTCAATGGCTCATGAAGACTGTTGATGGACAGCCATGATCGGGGCCTCCTTGCCGTGGGTCTCTCACATGGTCTGGCTCAACGATGCATGTCAGTCTGTTTCAGTTTCAGTTTCTCAAGATGACGTCTCCACACTCGGAACGAATTCCATATGCACTAATGTCACAGGTGCCATGTTTATGGTGATCATGGCACAAGCCTTAAACCTACACATAAATCCATGAGCTGGCCAGGTCCGGAGGCCCTACCTAGACAATGTTTTACCTAGTCTATATTTCATACTGGTATTTTATCAGCCTACCACTGGAATAATCATGGTTACATGTAAATGACATGTGTATCTGTGCATCCCACCTTCAAAAAAGGAACATATATACAAAATAAATAAACAAATAACCAAAGGTCTGAATCACAACACAACTATCATTCTGTATACACTCGTCTCACATGACAGACCCCCACCCCTCACCACCACCACCACCCGTCAATGCAAAATGCTCAGCTGTCTATCAACTAGATGAAGACAATATTTTCTTAATCATAGATAGGTATGTGTAAGTAAGTAAGTACGTAAGTAAGTGAATAACAAGTAATTCGGTGAATAAATCAATACAAATACAGCGATGACTGTCGTTAGCAGGTGGTTAAGTAGGCAGTGTCCTTAGTAAGTTGGATCAGAACAGGCACTGTTGAACTCTACGGAAGTAACCTGGTAGTAGTGCACGATCTTCTCTGGTGGGTGGTTCCATGGCAACTTGACATGTCTGTCCTTGTGGTTTTCCTGGCACTGGGACGTTGGCTGAATAAACTTGAGGCTGGTGGTGTGTTGTGGAGCAGGAAGGAGCAGCATGGGATGAATGCCTTTGGAAGACGCAGAAGTTGGGACAACAAATGAAATAGATAATTAAAAAGGATTCAAATAAAAAAGATCAAAAGAAACAAGGAGAGAGCAGAGACAGACTGACAGAAAGACAGAAGAGAGAGACGGAGAGGGAGACAGAAGAGACAGGAGAGAGTGAGAGAGAGAGAGAGACAGAGACAGAGAGAGAGAAGAGACAGACAGACGACAGAGGGGAAAATGAGACAGAGAGAAAATGAGACAGACAGAGAGACAGAAGAGAGAGGGAGAGAGAGAGACAGAGAGCAGAGAGAGAGAGAGAGAGAAGAGGCAAACAGACAGATAGGCAGACAAACAGACAGACAGACAGACAAACAGACAGACAGACGACAGATGTATTGTTTACCAATAAGTGGTATGGAGGCAGCCGCTCTGGGAGTGAAGTCCGCCAATACCAGAAGCAGGAAGAAAAAGCCACGAAGACGCTCATACCTGCACCATCACACACACACACACACACACACACACACACACACACACACACACACACAAACACACACACACACACACACACACACACACACACACACACACACACACACAACACACACACACACACACACACACATTAACATATGTCTGTGTGTTTCTGGAATCAACAGAAAGGTACACCAAGATTGTCTTTGTTTATGATAAAATCCTAACCAACGGTAGGTTAGAAAGAATTAAAACAGAGACTAAAATTGTAATCACAGAAAAGCATTACGTAGTCTCCGGATCTGTGCACATGATCTATAAATTGAAATAGGTATATAAACAAACATTCCGGGTAAAAAAAAACATGTACTTTTCGCGGTCTGGTTGATAATGAACTTCATGTCCTAGATAGTTGTACTAGATATAAGGACACAAGACTGAAACTAAACATAAAAAATGATGCAGGACAAATACATGCCTTCAAAAGTGCATTGCTTGAGATGGACATAGCTATTTCCAGATAATGCATGTATGTATATACATATATATATATATATAATATATGTATATATAAAATATATCGATATATATACATATATGTTAGTATATACACGTGTATATATATATAGAGAGAGAGAGAGAGAGATATAGAGACATATAATTATATATATGTTATATGTATACATGCGTGTGTGTGTGTTCGTTCGTTCGTTCCTTGATTTAACGTCTTTTCACTATGAGTGATATTAGACGGTGTGTGTGTGTGTGGTGTGTGTGTGTGTGTGTGTGTGTGTGTGTGTGTGTTTTGTGTGTGTGTGTGTTGTGGTGTGTGTGTGTGTGTGTGTGTGTGTGTGTGTGTGTGTGTGTGTGTGTGTGTGTGTTTTCCATACATGTTGAAGTTGCAGTTTCAGTTTCTGACAACAACATCTCCTTACCGGTATAATTCCATGTGAATTGACGCCACTGATGGCATGTGATGGAGAAGATCCAAACTGATCATGACATGAATCATAAGACTGCATCTAAATCCTATGCGCTGGCAAGGTCTTGAGGTCCTGTTAAGCGTATGAGTTTGTCTATGTTTACTTATTTTTAGAGCATTGTAAGATCTTTATATACTCATGCATTCATGTTCCCATTGACGATGACGACACCGCAATATATGAAGTCATGAACGTTATTGTTGTTCAAAGCCCAGCTGACTGCGCAGAGCCATATCAGGGCTTAAATCGACTCAAAATGTACACCATATCTTCATCATCATCATCAGGTGCCTTGCCGCATGGCGTTGGCGATTATGGACTTCCATCTGTCTCTATCTCTTGTTGCCTCAAGCATCTCTTCCACCCTCCCTGTCTTCAGCCACTCTGCAAGTCCGTCTAGTATCTTCTCCCTGGGTCTACCCGGTGCTCTCCTTCCCTCCAGCTTTCCCGTTGTGGCCAGGTGTTCCAATTCCACTTTCCTCATAAAATGGCCTATGAATGTTGTCTGCCTTTTTCTAATCTTCATTATGAATGATCTATTCGTGTCTGCCTCCATCAAGACTGTCTCGTTTGTTTTCTTTGCTGTCCATGGAACTCTCAACATCCTTCTTAGAAACCACATCTGGCTGCCTCAATTTTGTTCTGGCTTTGCTTGTTGACTGTCCACGCCTCGCAACCGTACAACAGTACTGGTTCTATATAACTTTCAAGAACTCTCTTCCTGATGTTAATTGATAGGCATTTGTTGGTAAGAATGCTCTCCATCTTCTTGAATTTTGTTTTGGCTTGGCCGATTCTGCTGGCTATTTCTGATGTGCATCTGCCGTCTGGTGAAATGATCGTTCCCGGGTATTTAAATTTATCAACCTGTCTCAAGGTTGTGCCGTTTGGTGTTATTTTGCATGAGGGGAAAAATGAACACCTGGAAAAGAAAATTAAGTACACACAGCAATGCATTTGCGCAATCTAAGGATATGTTCCTGGCGTTGACCACTCCGTCCAATTCATCACCAGGAGATTTAAAAACTAAACCTGATACAAATATAAACATAACTAAGGACACTGAAACATATATAAAAACGGGACTAAATTACCTAAATCTACTTCTGCACATAACATTTCCTTAGAGTCAAAACTGCACTTAATTATCAATCCTAAGAGAAAATTTATAAGACTTTTCGAACACATACTTGAATGGACTAGCAAGGCAGAAAATGATAGGAAGAAATGACAAAAAACAAAGAAACAAAGCAGGAAAAAAGGTGACAAAAACGACGAAATTTCAAGCACAGAATTTCCGTAAGGTGGGGATACTATTTAGACTGATAGAGCCACCTGCATCCTAATGGGGGAAATCATAAACGTTGAGTTAACCTTTGTGTCATGGAGTCCTATTTTCAGTCCTTGACAAGTGAACGAGTCCTTTAATCCGTGACTCCATTGAATCCATACACCTACGCACCTCACGCAGACGCGCACACACACACACACACACACACACACACACACACACACACACACACACCACTCACACACACACAAAGCACACATACATACACATGTACATGCACACACACCACACATACAAAGGCAGATACACACACGCCTATGCACTCAAACACACACAGACACATGTATATGCACACAAACACACACACATATACACACACACACATGCCACAGACTCACAAACACACACACATACACATGCCCATGCACACAAACACACACACATACATACACGCACATACACACACACACAAACACACACACACACACACACACACACACACACACACACACACACACACACACACACACCACACACACACACACACATGCAACACTACCACTACAGCCATTATCACCAGGACAGTGACGGTAGAGCAAACAGGGAAAGTAAATGCACAACTCACACAGTGCTGGGCATGCGATCAAATACGCTGTATAATTTGTTTTCAGTTTCCATATTTTCTTGAAATGAAACATTAATTAAACTAGGAACTGGTGACGCGTTTCTTAGCTGCGGCGTTCTGTTTGTTTAAGAAACGATTTTGCCCATGGTAGGGCGTTTTGAAATGTCTGTACTTCAACACCCATCTCCCCCCCCCCCCTCACACACACCGGTGTTTCATTGTAGTTCAGCAGAAAGCCAACCGTGCACAGGCTCATTGTTGTCGTATTATATTCAGAGAAAATTATAGTCAATGTCTACATTTTTAACCTTCTCAATTTGTTTCCTGCACCTATCACCTTTCAATTGCCACAGAAAAAAATATATTCTTCAAAAGCAAACGATGCAAAACGTTGCAGAACGCCTCAGCTAAGAAACGTGCTGTTCGGCCCAACGTACCAAGCTGCAACTTGGCAGGCGATTCAGGAGGCACCCAGAAGATGACCAAAGTCAGGAGACTGAGCAGCGCGCAGGGCAACACCAGAATAAAAGTGTAGAAGGCCACCTTGCGGCGCAGGGTCAAGGTGAAGGTCAGGTCAGGGTAAGGCTCGTCCGGACAGCACGTGTAAACCTTGACGTTGCGGCGAGCATAGTTCTCCAGAACGTCCCACTCGTTGCTGACCACGAAGTTGCTGAGGTCGAAAGAGGTCTTGGACACAAAGTCGATGTTGAGCTTGTTGCCGTTGTAGGTCCAGGATCCGAACTTGAGGTGGCAGGTCTGCACGTCAAAGGGGAAGAACTTGGTGTCAAAGGAGCAGGAGGAGCGTAGGATGGCCTGTGGCATCCACAGTGTCTTCCCCTCGTGCGTCACCACCACCAGGGCATCACGTTGTTCGCGGAGGCGGTCGTCGGCGCTGTGAAAGATTTCAGGGTTTTAGTTTTGTGTGAGTTCTGAAAGAGTTAGGACGTTAAGTGTATTATAATATGTTGTGTTGTATTAAATCCATTGTGTTATGTTGTATTGCACTGCAGGATATTTATTGTATTAGATTGTACTGTTTTATACTGCTTTGTATTATATTGTATTTTACTGTATAATGTTGTATTGCACTGCACTGTATTCTATTGCACTGAACGAGATTGAACTGTATTATTTTGTAGTATTATACTGTTATATTGTGCTGTACTGCATTGTACTGTTTTGTATAGTGTTCCACTCTACAGTATTCTATTGCATACTCTTCATTGTACTATACTGTACTAAACTGTCTTGTACTGGACTGTATTACATTGTACCACACTGTGTTGCATCGTTTTGTGATGCACTATTACTGTGATGTAGTAAATTTGTGACTCCACAGCATTCTATAACTGAACCATATCTAGCAAAGCTCCATTCAGAAACAACTGAGAGAATCATGCTACTACACTTTCGTCGCAGATACGTAGACACATACAAACATGCAGGCACACACCTCATTCCCATCGATATGAAACAATTAAAAACAAAACTTCCGAGATAAAAAAAAAGATGGAAAAATATACATGATTTTTCCATTAAATTGCAGTATGCTGAGTTGTATAACAGGGGTTTATTTTTTCGCTGTTGTGTTGGCTGATATGTATATCTACTTGTTTGCTCACAATTACCTAAATCACACCCAGCAAATTTTCATTACAACTCTATAGGAACTGAGTGCAGTTCAACGTACAATTATCCACTGAATAGCTGGCTGCCTCTCTTGGTTTACGTGTGTTGTGTTACAAACGAGTATTCATACACACACGCACACACATACACGCACGCACTCACGCTCACACACACACAACATCACCACATACAACACACACACACCACATACACTCACACACACACACACACACACAACAGAGAGAGAGAGAGAGAGAGAGAGAGAGAACGAGAAAAGACAGACTTATAGAGTGTGTGTGCACGTGCTTATAAAGCGTATGTATCCGTGTGCGCGTACCTGTGAGAGAGAGAGAGAGAGAGAGTGTGTGGTGTGTGTGTGTGTGTGTGGTGTGTGTGTGTGTGTGTGTGTGTGTGTGTGTGTGTGTGTGTGTGTGTGTGTGTGATCGAGTGAGGAAGGAAGGGAGACGGAGAGAGAGAAAGGGACAGGGACAGACAAAGAGACAGATAGACAGAGACAGACAGCAGACACAGGGAGACACAGAGAGACAGAGAGAGACAGAGAGACAGAAAGACAGAGAGACAGAGAGAAGAGAGAGACAGAGAGACAGAGAGACAGAAAGACAGAGAACAGAGAGACAGACACAGAGAGAGCAGGGATCAATCCGAATCAATCCTTTTTCCAAGGAATGTTGAAGACCCACTCTGATCGATGGCGTAAAAAGGCCAAAGCGCTTCTTCAGCTCGAATTTGCTGTCCGCTTTGGTAAATAACCGTTTGAGGAACTGTACTCATCCTGGACTGGCGTGAAATTAACTCAAGCCAAAATGTTAAGCAATCTTGTCGTAATTAGAACCATGGAATTCTAAGTCGATTGATATCGTTCAAAGTTGGATGATTTTTCAATCTTCCGTTTTCAAAAAGAAAAGTGATGTGTTGCCAATGCATATGTTTGAAAGTCGTGGCGCTAAGGTCAAGGTCATATGGACCAGAAATATGTCTCAGACAGTACTATTTCAAAGAGTGTGTGGGCAGCGCTTTGTCAAGAACTTTTGACAAAATTTACATTGTTTTCACTGTGTGACAACCTACTATTGACCTCGCTTCACGTCAAGCTATTCTCTATCAACGCGCTTCTTTAAGGTCACAGTGAACTTCAGAAGATTATAATAATATCTGTTAAAAGAGAGCGAGATGGGAGGGTGGGTTAGAGTGACTTGATCATCTTCAAAATGAATTCTATACAGGGTAGATGCAGCAGGCAAAAAGGCTGGCCTAAACTTTAACGCTAAGAAAACAAAAGTGCTATATATCAAGACAAAAACACTAAAAACAGTCATGACATCTTAATTAACAGAGTTCGTTTATAAAATGTTAAGGATTTCAAGTATCTTGGCTCTGTAAAAACTGATGATGGAACCTGCTCCAAAGACATCAAAACAAGAATTGGAATGGCAAAGCAAAAAATGGTCGAACTTAACAACATCTGGAAAGACAGAGGTATACCAAATGGCCTGAAAGTTAGACTTTTGAAATGTTTGATTTTTTTTTTTTTTATTTATGGCCACGAAGCCTGGACTCTGAGAAAAATGATTGCAGAATAATTGAGGCAGCAGAGACGTGGTGTTATCGGAGATGACTACGTGTCAGATGGACAGATAGAATAACTAATGAAAGTGTCCTTGAAGAACTTGGTACCACCAGAAAACTACTAGCAGACATCAACAGGAGAAGACTAAAATACATTGGCCATGTGTCACGCAGCAAAAACACGGATCCCGTGGCAACCATCTTTCAAGGAAAAAACAGAGGCAAAAAGAAGAAAGGCAGACTTCCAATCTCACGCATCGAGAACATAACCAACATCAGCAGCCTAAATATTCCAGAAATTGTCCACAAAAGTCAAAACAAAGCGGCCTGGAGGGAGATGGTGGTGTCCGAGTGTGCAGCGGCCCACACCGAACCCGGTGATGCTGACAGATGAGACAGGTGAGGTGATCATCTCCATTTAACAATCATTAGATGTAATGACATGAAGTCTGTATAACTTACTGAAAGCCTTGTTGGTGTAAAATCTTACATGTACAGCACAGGATTCACTTTGTGGGTGGAAAAAGTGACCAAGATCAAAGTGTTCACCACACCAAACTGACTGCCAGCGTTCAAACAAATAGGAACCATAAACACGCAAAACAGGAACCAGAAAAACACAAAAGTAGAATCAGAACGCGTATTTAGTACAAGACAAGACAGGCGTAAATTTTCGGCCAAGTGGCCTTTGTCAAGCGTAAGATTACAAACAAACAAACGCCATACGCGTTCTGATTCCACTTTTTTGTTTTTCTGGTTCCTGTTTGCTTGAACGCGGATTGTGCAAAAATAGAATGAGAACGCGTATCTAGCGGACAAAATAAGACAGGCGCAAATGTTCGCCCCCTCCCCCTCCCCACCTTTATCAAGCGTATACAAAAGACAACAAATATGAAACACACAAAACTAAAACGGAAAAAAAAGAATTCCATGACGTTTCGTTGAGTAGGAGACAGTATCTGATAAGAAATCATGAAGTGTCTGTAAGTGTGGTAACTGGGAATCCAGGTTGACAAACTTATGCCATTGTAACGTGTAAACGTGGTCGCACCATATCATCGTTATTTTATCCTGAGGAGGGTCTACGGCCCAATAATTGAAAAAATCAACAAATTAGTGCACTTGTTTCGTGTCTTCTTTATTTTTTTTTTTTTTTTTTGAGTGAAAGTGTATTTGCATATATGCATACGCAGGAATGAATGGGAAAAATATAACTCTTAGATGCAGCTGATGCAAATGGATTGTGCCAAGAGCAACGGATCCAGTCTGATCTTGGAAAAGGAAGAAAAATCCTAATCCAGCAGTCAAGGGCTGAAAGAAAACCTGGAATAAAAACCAGCTTATCTATATAAAAAAGAAACCCCAGTCAGAGCCTTTGTTAGCTTAAACATTGCAAACAAGACGGTGCAACCATTCAGTAAACGGCTCAACTTTGATCAATATTGGTTCATACATAGCTGATTAATAAATAGTGTCCTTCAACATGCAGTTTTACCGGTTCTAGGTGTGTTCCATACATCTTAACTGGTTCGTGGTGTGTCCCATACATTCAACTGGTTCTTCGTGTGTCCCATAGATCTACACCATTTCTTGGTGTGCCCCATACATCTTGACCATTTCTTGGTGTGTCCCATACATTTTAACCGGTTCTTGGTGTGTCCCATACATCTTAACCGATTCTTGGTGTGTCCCATACATCTTAACCGGTTCTTGGTGTGTCCCATACATCTTAACCGGTTCTTGGTGTGTCCCATACATCTTAACCGGTCTGGTGTGTCCCATACATCTAACCGTTCTTGGTTGTCCCATACATTTAACCGGTTCTTGGTGTGTCCCATACATTTTGACTGATTCTTAGTGTATCCCATGCAGACTGACCGGTTCTTGGTCTGTCCCATGCAGACTGACCGATTCTTGGTGTGTTCTATGCAGATTGACCGGTTCGTGGTGTGTTCTATGCAGATTGACCGGTTCGTGAGGTGTCCTATGCAGATTGACCGGTTCGTGGTTGTCCCATGCAGATGACCGGTTCGTGGTGTGTTCTATGCAGATTGACCGGTTCGTGGTGTGTTCTATGCAGATTGACCGGTTCGTGGGTGTCCTATGCAGATTGACCGGTTCGTGGTGTGTCCATGCAGATTGACCGGTTCGTGGTGTGTCCTATGCAGATTGACCAGTTCGTGGTGTGTCCCATGCAGATTGACCGGTTCGTGGTGTGTCCCATGCAGATTGACCAGTTCGTGGTGTGTCCCATGCAGATTGACCAGTTCGTGGTGTGTCCTATGCAATTGACTGGTTCGTGGTGTGTCCCATGCAGATTGACTGGTTCGTGGTGTGTTTCCTACGCAGATTGACTGGTTCGTGGTGTGTCCTATGCAGATTGACGGTTCGTGATGTGTCCTATGCAGATTGACCAGTTCGTGGTGTGTCCTACGCAGATTGACCAGTTCGTGGTGTGTCCTATGCAGATTGACCGGTTCGTGATGTGTCCTACGCAGATTGACCGGTTCGTGGTGTGTTCTATGCAGATTGACCAGTTCGTGGTGTGTCCTATGCAGCAATGGAGTGTCTATGACAGACTGTCCTTCTGAGAGCGTTGTAGCTTTGACACACCTGGAGGGTGTGGTCTGCTTTCTGTCGTTCGAGCTAAATGAACACAGCGGAGGAGAAGGGAGAAGAAGACCAATTTCAGTGGTACTGACATTTGATTGTGTCTTGTACGTTTATAAAATGTTTTTCGTTTTCCTTCTTGTCGTATTTCCTGTCCAGTGGGTCCATCACTGTTGGCATCATCAACATTACACCGCTCGTTCGGGTCTCTATCTCACTCATTCCAGCCTTTACCTCTGTAATCTACAACCAGACACTGTCCTGTCACATAGTGGCAGATGTAAGTCGTTTCTAAAGAAGCCCATAGAAGAGGACCAAATATTCATGATGGTTCTGATTTATCCTCTGAGCTGTTCAACTACATGAATCTGCAAGTGATTATCTTGTAGATTCCTTGAGCCTGCTCTGGCATGGTCTTGGAATGGGTTTGGGCGAGGTAAGGGGGGGGGGGGGAAGGAACTTATGAAATACTATGGTGACACGATCTGAACGAGAGCCAGTGAGCCTGTATAATTCTGTGGCCTGCCAAAAGTCTAACCTATGACCCCTGCCTTATCAGCATGACGCTATGGTCAACTGAGCTTAACAAAGGAAATGTGTCCTCCCCCCCTCCCCCCCACTCTTAGGGTGGAACCCATGATCCGTGTGCTGTCAGCAGAGCTAACTGGTCACCTAATACTATCGCCCGCCAGAGGTTCCAACCCACCATCCATGCGTTACAGTTTGTATGCCAACAGCCACACCACGTTGAAAACACCGGTTCTCGTCTGATCAGCGAAATTAAGCAACGTCGGGTCCGGTCAGTTCTTTGATGGGTGACCGCCTGGGAACACCGGGTGCTGTTGGCAACTGTACATATGTCATTTACATGTAACCAAGATTATTCCAGCGGGAGGCTGATAAAATACCAGTATAAAACATAGACTAGGTAAAACATAGTCTAAGTAGGGCCTCAGGACCTGGCCAGCTCACGGGTTTATATGCAGGCTTAAGGCTTGTGCCATGATCACCATACACTTGGCACCTGTGACGTTAGTGCATATGGAATTCGTTCCGAGCGCGGAGACGTCATCTTGAGAAACTGAAACTTGGCGCTCTGACCGACTGTGTGAACGGGACCAGCACCACAATGTCTCATGTTATCTATTTAGAACGCTGTGAATTTCCTGTCTTCCTACACCACGTTCCAACAGATCACCCAGTAGAGGAGGCTCTGCATGTTGCTGCCGAGTCCACTTTAATGTTTAGAAACGCTTGCTTTTCACACGCCAATCCCTGTGACTGCTGTGTCTCTTGTTAATGACATTCATTACTGTGGGCCATGGGATCCAGCAGGTCTCAGAGATGTGTGTGTGTGTGTGTGTGTGTGTATGTGTGTGTGTGTGTGTGTGTGTGTGTGTGTGTGTGTGTGTGTGTGTGTGTGTGTGTGTGTGTGTAGGCGCTCCATTTTCATCTGATGCGTCCTCCTTTCATTGTCATAACGATCCAAATGTGTTTGATATGTAGAGCAGAGCAAGTGTGTTCTTTTCATACGCTATTCCATGGAAGGCTTGTCCAGAGTGTTTATGCAGGAAGTGCAATAACTGACAGTTGTTCTTCCTGTCCCTGGGGAGCAGCCAACAGCCCTTCACCATCATCGCAGTGACGTGAACAAAAGACCCGTATGACAAGACTGTGCGCGCACGTCATGCCTGTCAACAGCCGCAACAGGGGAGAAAATGGACGTTATACAACCGAGACATCAGTTTGGTCAGAACAATTACTCGCTAATGACTGATTTCACTATTGGGATATCAATCATCATAGATTGAGTTGCAAATCAATTACGACCATTATGATCATTTCCATCCTGCACTCGGCTGTGTCATGCAGTGATAATATTGCGGGAAAAATCCCACTCCTCTGAGATCTTCCGGAATAATTTGACCAAGTTTGGTAATGCACTAACCTCGACTGTACTGATTAGGTTTTGATTGTGGGTTTCTTTACCTAACAGTACAATCTGATCCATTTTCACAGTTCAAAAAACGCTTTATAATGATGCCTTACTCATTGACGACGGGCTACTTCGATCGAAGTAACAGGTGAGCTCTCACGGAGGACGGGCTACTTCGATCATAGTAACAGACGGTTCTAGGGTATATAACTCCTTCTACTTTTGTTATGCTAATGATTTAGTAGTTGGCAGTTGCTACCCTTATGGAGGGAACTTCCGTTGAACTCTTCAGCTACGTTTTGCCGGTTTCTTTGTCTAAAATCAATGGATAAGTTCACTTGCACCCGGTTCTCAGTGATTTCACTGTGGCAGCTCTAGGCCAGCAGGAGAGCTCAGCTGTGGCAAGTGCAGTCACAATAGAGCTAAAGTTAATTATCGTATCACCCTGCTTCATGAAACAAGTCAAATATGTTCAGCTGATATTGCTGACTATGAACATTCGAGTTTAACTGACACACTGTATCGTACATTCTGAAGTACGCAGGAACAACAACCAAGCACGCATGAAAAAAGAATAGAAGGGCGTATTTCACTGACATAAAAAAGCAAGAACGAAACTGTGTCTGAGGTTTCTGTCTTCGATCGCTACAGCCTTTTTAAGAGAGTGTAATTTTTTCTCCTATGAAGAACTCATCTTCTGAAATTGCCATGTAGAAATACATGTACACTACACTACACTACACTACACTACACTACACTACACTACACTACACTACACTACACTACACTACGCTACACTACATTACACTGCACTACACTGCACTGTATTGCATTGCACTGCACTGCACTGCACTGCACTGCACTGCACTACACTACACTACAGTACACTACACTACACTATACGAGACTACACTACACTACACTACACTACACTACACTACACTACACTGCACTACTTTACACTACATTACACTACGCTACACTACACTACACGACACTAAACCACGCTAAACAACACTAAACTACACTACACTCACAAATTATACAGCTGTATATCTGGGAGCCAAATTTTCTGTGAGGGCACCCGGACGTCAGATATCCCTTCGTGGTCATCTGGATTCCACTGCAGCAATATGTCCGTCCATTCCTGCACAAAATAACAACCACAACACAATGAACATACAACATGCAACTTTGTCATTGTCACTGTCAAAACACATATTACTTCAAGTAAATGTACACTGATTTTTTTTCTGCTAGGACCGTGGGATTCAAGATCTTATGTCCTGAGATCTACACCAACCACAGGTACATAGCACCAGGCCTGATCACAACGTGAAGTTAGCCCTGATATGGCTCCAGTAGTCGGCTGGGCTATAAGCAATATGAACTTGGTTTGGAGGCCTGATCACTGCCCATCTTAATGCTCCAATCGTTCTGATAGTTCCAGTGTTTTATGTTTCCCTTCTACCCCCCCCCCCCCCCCAGCAACGCAAAGAATTTTCAACAGGTTCAAGTACATGTAGTCTGCCAGATCTGCCGGCAGGAACACACAACCCACCTGAATACCCCCTATGAATACTGCCACATGAAAATAGCGTCAGCAAAACAGAAACGATGAAGGTCAGCTGGACACCAAGTAAACTTTGCAGCAACATCAGTTGCGCTAAATTCAAACAAGTGAGTGAGTTTTGAATAGCTCCACAGCATTTTCAATGATGACGGAGGATTCAACAGGGAGATTGAAACCAAACTCCAAAAAGCAAGCAATCTGATGTATCAACTTGCCCCACTCCTGAAACACCGTAACATCCCTACTGACACAAAAAACAAGACTTGTCAGGTACATTTTCGTCCCTATCCTAACATATCCAGTCCTGGATCTTAACAAAGCCCCTAGAGCACCCGTGAGATGTGATGTTTGAGAAGAGCTGTCAGCAAGACCAGATGGCTCATTATGAGAAACACCAAGATCACTGGCACAACACCAGTCCACCATTATATTCATCAACAGAGAATTAAGTGCTTCGGTCATATAATCAGAATACAGCCCCATAAGCCGGTTCCACAAAAATATAACAGAAAAATACACAGACTTAAAGCCAGACGCAGACAAAGGTAGACCTGGATCTATAGTGTGGAAGAGACCTTGAGATCGTACGGCATTTCTCCACTTCAGGCCTTTGAGCTTCTTACCGACTGTCTCTTCAATCTCCTCGTTACACCCATGATGCTACAAGCCGACAGATAAAAGAAGAACAGAAAAAGCCACTGCTACAACTTAAGTACACGAACATCAGCCACGTACATAGTGGTACCAGACGTTGCACTTGAGCACCTGGTTGGACTCGTCCACGTCCAGTATCTGGATCAAGGTCAAGCCAAAATAGACGGTGAGGTTGTCCATGGTGTCTGTCACGGGCCGACCATGACGACCTTGTTCTTCGTAACGTGACAGCAGCTCTGTGATCAGCAGTTTCTCGGCTGAAATCACTGATACACTTGGCTTGAAACGACCTCTGCCTGAAACAGAATAGGACACTGCTTAAAGAAAACCACTGTTGTCAAAAAATGATAGAACTGGAAAAAGAAAGAAAGACAGAGACTAGACACTTAGAAATTCTTTGTTATTCAATGATAGTAGCATTGGATATTGGATCCGTCTTACAGCTTAGCCTTGCTATTTCATGTCTGTAAAGTGGATACAAATATAAAAACAAAATGCATTAATTGAAAATAAAGAAATGAAAAACATACATGCATACATATGTAAAAGAATTACACACGAACAACTAAAAGGAAAATAAGAGAGACGAACATTCACAAAAAGTAACAACAAGGTGGGGGTGGGGCAGGGGTGGTAAATAACAGAAACGAAATCCAAAACAAGTGTGACTGCCCGCGTTCAAGCAAACAGGAACCAGAAAAAACACGAAAGAAGAATATGAACGCGTATTTAATACAACAAAACAAGACAGGCGCAAATTTTCGGTCAACTGGCCTTTGTCAAGCGTAAGATTACTAACAAATAAACACTAGATACAAAAAAATTGAGAAAAAGACTGAAACTTCCCTGCTGCTGTTTTCAATGTCTTTTTTCTCAATTGTTTTGTATCTAGTGTTTGTTTGTTTGTTTGTAATCTTACGCTTGACAAAGGCCAGTTGGCCGAAAATTTGCGCCTGTCTTGTTTTATTGTATTGAATACGCGTTCATATTCTTCTTTCGTGTTTTTTCTGGTTCCTAACAGAAACGAAATTACCGCAAAGGGCTACATTTTAAAGAAGGATAAAAAGGGTTCTGAAATTCAACATCATGGGATCGACACAATAAGCACATTCATCTGCCTTAGTGTAATACAAACCGACTAGTAAATATCATTGAAACAAACCTAGTCTATGACAAAGCAACAACAACAACAAAACAACCTTTGAAACATAGATTATCTGTGACAAAACATCAGGAAGAGGCCTTTGAAATAGAACTAGTCCGTGACAAAACAAAGACGCTGGCACATGCCCTCAGCACAGAAAAGGGAAAGCTGGTTTGTCTCCCTTGAAATGGTAAAAATAAACAAACAACAGCGAAAACAGGGAGAGAAACACAGAAAACAGGAATACAAACAAACAAAGAAGCTGGGGTTTTTTGTTTGTTTGTTTGTTTGTTTTTTCTAGTCAGAAGTAGCTGGTGTGAAACAACGCAAACGGAACAGAAATGTTTAAGGGAGACAACGCTGCAAAGAATTACTCTCCTTGGTAATGTAGCCCCTGGCAACAACAACAACAAAAGAAAACTTTAGGACAAATTTATTTGACTTACTCCTTTTAAAGAAATTAATAAATGAATGAACAGATAA
>CM060306.1:92404616-92407116 GCA_030674185.1 Monoplex corrugatus | reverse complement strand
TTTTTCCAGAAGTTAGACAAAGATAACTCTTTCTTGAATGGAATGACAATTTTGTCATAATGATGAACAGGACCCAGAAATCAAACTCTGATGTCATACACCTTGGACACATCAATGTTTGATCAAAACGTTTGATTGGGAGTCAGCCCATGTACTGTTCAAAACTTCTCCCAATTAATTCAAACAGCACCAAGTTTGGAGTTTGGAATTTGGAGTTTGTTCACGACGTATTCATTGCAATTCCATATGCGCTCCACCTAAACCAACAGCAATCATCTGGCAGACTGCATGAGCTTGAGAAAAAAAAATCCTATGCGCTGGCAAGGTTATGAAATCGGGGGGGGGGGGGGGTAGAGGGACTTATGAAACATTACACTCACATTACCACAGTGATGGAAATATGAAGTTGGACAGCGAAAAAGCCATCGTTTAATGTTGTGGCCTGGGACTGATCTGGAAATATTTTTTAACCCTTGACTCCCGCACCCTGTCACCAACATCCTGCATTGTCAACCATGCTAGCAAAGTGAAAACTTAACCGTTTGATTCCCTCATCCTATACACCAGCTTCCTTCAGGAAAGTGGTGGATAGGATGAGGGAAACAAAAGGTTAAGTATTTGCAGTTGGTAGATAGGGTGCGGGAGTCAAAGGGTTAAGGATCATCGCATTCAGGGAGGTTACCTTTGTGCTCACCTCTTTTTTTTCATACCCATTTTCTACGCCACCTTAATGGCCACAGAAGCTGGCACGGTATTTTTTTACAATGCAATAATGATAATGTCGATGAGGATGATATTCATGATGCTATGGAGTTCCATCTAGCATTGAGACTGCGTGACAGGGCTGTATTTCACGCTTACTACCATGATATATCCTGGCGTTAACCAGGCTCGAGAGATACAGACACCTGCAGTGCTGGCCAGAAGATTTGAACAACACTCTCAATGACGAATCCGTGAAGTGGATGAGACTCGACAGTGTGGTCCCAGTCTTCTCAATGAGCCCATAGTACGCCCAACTCTGGGTAGGAACCCGGATAGAACCGAAAAATCCCACAATGATTTTTGAAGGGACTGATGGTGATTCGAACCCACAGCCTGCCAGTCGTTAGTTTGTTGCGCTAACCACTACACCACGGCGACTGGTTGATCTGGAAATATCTGTTCACGCCTCTATCAGAAGAACTCATGGGGTTGCTAAAAATAAACTGTGATCCACCCAAGGATTGAACCACCAACCCTTGTATTATGAGCATAGTGCTCTAACCGCTGAACTAATGGGCCACTGAAGAACTACACCAGTATCTTCTGCATTACCTGATCATCTACACAATATACAATTCCAATCGTGTCAGAAACGTCAAAGCTCTGATTTTATCCATCAGAGATTACAATGCAGTTTTCTGTTTGCTGTTTAAGGGGAAAACTCAGCTTACTCCCCAATACAACACACACACACATAACCAAGCACACACACACACACACACAAGCGCACACACACACACACACACACACACACACACACACACACACACACCACAAGCACGCGGGCACACATACACACACACATGGAAGCACGCACACACACACACATACACATGGCCATACACACACACACGAATGCCCGCACGCACACAAACACACACACAAACACACACACGCGCGCACACAGACATACACACACACACGTACACGCACGTACACGCACGCACACGCACGAAGGCACACACAAGCAAACACAAAGAGAGAGAGAGAAAGAGAGAGAGAGAAAGAGAGAGAGAGATTCAAGTTCAGATTCAGATTCAGATTCAGATTTACATGATTTCTTCAGAGAGGTCATGACCCCTCAGAAGGTGTGACAACGCAAAACACAACAAACTACACAATTACGAGATTTCACCAAACATGACCGAAAAATTGTCTTTGTATTTCACACCCGTTCACAAAGGGCAATGACCTAAATGAATAAATCATAAGAAGTGTGAAGTCTCATCAATACAAATGTCATTGCTGAGTTACATTTAACAATAAAAATTCCAAAAAGTTGTGGGGGAAAATGCAAATGATTAAACAAATAAAACCATACATCATTTATGCGTTCCTTTGTGTGTGTGTGTGTGTGTGTGTGTGTGTGTGTGTGTGTGTGTGTGTGTGTGTGTGTGCGTGCGTGGTGCTGTGTGTGTGTGTGTGTGTGTGTGTGTGTGTGTGTGTGTGTGTGTGTGTGTGTGTGTGTGTGTGTGTGTGTGTGCTGCAATTTTGGAGATCTTTGTTGACTGGTTGCCTGGTTTGTTGGTTGCTTGTAAGGTTGTTTGTTTGTTTCTCTCTTTTGTTTTGTTTTGTGGTTTTGGTTTGTTTGGTTTGGTTTGCTTTGTAGTACCTGTCAGGGCGTGGAAGTGCAACAGTCGAAAGGACTGGCTTCTTTCCGATAGAAAAGGGAAGATAAGCGTATGAATGTGTGCGTGAGTTGTGCGGGTGTCTTGTGAGGACACTGCTTTAGGCA
>CM060306.1:92384616-92394616 GCA_030674185.1 Monoplex corrugatus | reverse complement strand
TACAATAAGTTTAAAAAGTTTAAGGAAGAGCAGTACAATATGGCTTTGATAGACAAGCTAGTAAACTCAATGAATGACCAGAAAGGCTTTTGGAGCACCATCAGTATGATTTCTTCGAAAAGAAAACAGCCTAGAAATACAGTATGTATTGAAACATGGTTTAGGCATTTCAAAGACTTCCTGCAGAAAGATGCTTCGAATAATG
Source organism: Monoplex corrugatus (assembly GCA_030674185.1). Taxonomy (NCBI): domain Eukaryota; kingdom Metazoa; phylum Mollusca; class Gastropoda; order Littorinimorpha; family Ranellidae; genus Monoplex; species Monoplex corrugatus. The sequence continues at coordinate 92,394,411 of CM060306.1, read as the reverse complement.
TTGATAATTTAGAAGAAATAGAAAATGAAGCGAATGAAGAAATACAGCATTTAAATGAACCAATCTCCACACATGAGGTACTAGTAGCTCTAAGAAAATTAAAAAATGGCAAATCAGCTGGTCTAGATGGAGTCATCGGTGAATTGTTGAAAAATGCTGTTGGATGCGATCATGTTGTTGGTTTTCTAGTGACATTCTATAACTTTTTGTTTGATAACGGCATCTTCCCAAAGAACTGGTCCGAATCCATTGTTATTCCTCTCTATAAAAAAGGTAATGTTAATGATCCTAATAACTATAGAGGCATATCTATTTGTGACATAACCAGTAAAGTGTATAGCACAATAATTAACAGTAGACTGCAAAAATGGGTCGAGGCAAATAATATAACTGAGGAATTTCAGGCTGGTTTCAAGAGAGATTATTCTACTATAGATCATATGTTTACACTGATGGCACTTGTTCAGAAGCAATTTACATTAAATCGCAAACTTTATGTTGCCTTTATTGATTTTGAGAAAGCCTTTGATTCAATCAACAGAAGTTTATTATGGCCTATTTTGTTAAAAAATGGCGTTAATGGAAAACTGTTTAAATGTGTTATGAGTATGTATGAAAGTGTTAAGGCAAGAGTGAGATGTGGAAGTGCTTTGTCTGATTGTATCAACTGTACAGCTGGTGTGAAGCAAGGGGATGTATGTAGTCCTATTCTATTTTCTTTATTCATTAATGAGGTTACTAGAGAAGTTACTGAAAACGGTCGTCATGGAGCCTGTTTTTTGAATGATGCTTTAGAATTATTTATTTTGCTTTTTGCAGACGACATTGTGCTATTAGCGGAAACAGTGATAGGTCTTCAACGACAGTTGGATAGCTTAGACAGATCTGCTTCTCGGCTTCAGTTAAAAGTTAATATGTCTAAAAGCAACATCATTGTCTTCAGAAAAGGTGGATATCTGGCTGCAAGGGAAAGATGGTTTTTCAGTGGTGTTATGATGTCTGTTGTTAATGTGTACAAATATTTAGGTATTTATTTTTCGACTCGTCTAAGTTTCACTTTTGCCTGTAAAGATATTGCAGATAAGGGTAAAAGAGGTTTATTATCTATTATGCAGAATTTGAGGAGGTTAAACAATAGCTCTTTCCACTTGTTTATTAAACTTTTTGATTCTCAAATCCAACCGATAATATTGTATGGTGCAGAAATATGGGGTCTAGATGCTGCAGTTACGCATTGTGAAAAAATACATTTATTTGCGCTCAAAAAATTTCTGGGAGTATCTTTAAGAACACCAAATAATCTTGTTTATGCTGAGACTAACAGATATCCCTTGCATATTCTTTCAGCAGTTAGATGCATTCGCTATTGGATAAAACTAACTCAAATGAACCGATCTAGGTTACCCAAAAAGGTTTATAACATGCTTTGCTTATTAGATGAAAGAGGAAAGGCAAACTGGGTATCAACAGTCAGACGGATGTTATTTGAAAATGGATTTGGTTATGCTTGGATTAATCAGAGTGTTGGAAGTAAAGGTGTGTTTTTACGCTCTCTTCGTGATAGATTAATTGACAGCCAATGGCAAAACTGGCATTCAAATATGGAGGACAGTAATAGATACAGTATGTACCGTTTGATTAATCCATCGCATTGCTTCCCACTGTATTTGTCATTACCAATAGACAGGCATATTAAGAGGGTTATGACCAAGTTTAGATTTGGAATTTCTGATTTGAAGAAACATCACTTTTATCACAGGAAAGTTGCTGAAAATGATTTATTATGTCCCCTTTGTGGTATGGATGTTGATGATGAACTACATTTTGCCTTGGTTTGTCAAAATTTGATTCAGTTCAGAGCGAAATTTATACCTATTAATTTTTTTAGACGACCATGTTTGTTTAGATTGGTAATGTTACTCTCATCCAAAGACGAATCTGTAGTAAAGCAGTTTGCTATTTATTTATACAAGGTATTTAAACTTCGAGATACATTTGTAAATCAATAGAATTGAGCTTGTGTGTTGATATAATTATGATTATGTTTCCCCCTTCAAATGTGGCCAAGGCCTTTTGAATAAAATTTTCGTTCGTTCGTTCGTTCTCTCTCTCTGTCTGTCTGTCTGTCTGTCTGTCTGTCTGTCTCTCTCTCTCTCTCTCTCTCTCTCTCTCTCTCTCTCTCTCTTTACTACCCAGTCTCTCTCTCCTGTTTCTCCTTCATTCCTTATAGAAATGGAACTTCTCACTCTTTATCAAATGATCGTTTTCGTTTTATTTAATTAGTTGTGTCACATCACACTTTTGATTTTTTTTCAATTTTCGTTTTATTTTTTCGTTACATTACATTACATTACATCACGTTTCAATTACATGTCAGATAAGATGACCAAACAAAAAACAAAAAACACAGTCGACATAACTGGGTGAAATGATTCCATCGCCAATTCAATCGATTTTTTCTGAAACATGGTGTGCTGGAAAATTGCAGTGCAGTTCATGTGATGATACTGACGACTGTCGGAGGGGGAGTGGAGGAGCAGACCAGCAAATTACAATGTTCTTTGAAAAATTTAAAATGTTACGTTTTGCCGTCATTCCAAAACAGCAAAGGGGCCTGTTCTAAAATATATGCATTGAGAATACTGTAAGTATGTAAATTTAACTTTGGTTGGTTGGCTGGTTGGTTGATTGGTTGGTTGGTTTGGTTGGCTTGCTTGCTTGCTTGCTTGCTTGCTTGCTTGCTTGCTTGCTTGCTTGCTTGGGTGGGTGGGTGGTTGCTTGGTTGCTTGTTGCTTGGTTGCTTGTTGGTTGGGTGGGTGGTTGGGTGTTGGGTGTTGGTTGGGTGATTGGTTGGTGGTTGGTGGGTGGTTGGGTGATTGGTTGGGTGTTGGTTGGGTGGTTGGTTGGGTGTTGGTTGGGTGGTTGGTTGGGTGGTTGGGTGATTGGTTGGGTGATTGGTTGGGTGGTTGGGTGGTGGTTGGGTGGTTGGTGTGGGTGGTTGGGTGGTTGGTTGGGTGATTGGTTGGGTGGTTGGGTGGGTGGTTGGGTGATTGGTTGGGTGGTTGGTGGGTGGGTGGGTGGGTGGGTGGTTGGTTGGGTGATTGGTTGGGTGGTTGGGTGGTGGTGGGTGATTGGTTGGGTGGTTGGGTGGGTGAGTGGGTGATTGGTTGGGTGGTTGGGTGGTGGTTGGGTGGTTGGGTGGTTGGGTGGGTGGTTGGGTGGGTGGTTGGATGGTTGGTTGGGTGATTGGTTGGGTGATTGGGTGGGTGATTGGGTGATTGGTTGGGTGGTTGGTTGGGTGTGGGTGGTTGGTTGGGTGATTAGGTGATTGGGTGGTTTGTTGGTTGGTTTGTTGGTTGGGTTGATTGGTTGGTTGGGTGGGTGGGTGGTTGGGTGGTTGGGTGGGTGATTGGTTGGGTGGTTTGTTGGTTGGTTTGTTGGTTGGGTGATTGGTTGGTTGGTTGGTTGGGTAATTGGTTGGTTGGTTGCTTGTTTATTTGTTTATGTGTAGGTGTGTGCGCACATGCGTTTGCGAGTGTTTGTGTATGTGTGTGTTGGGGGGATGTGACTGTGTCTGTCTGTCTGTTTGTGTATGCGAGTATGGGAGATGCATGAGTCCCATCGAGTTCGCATGCTCTTGCTGACTCGCGTGCCTGCGCACACGTGCGTGTATATGTGTGAGTGTGTGTATGTGTATGTGTACTCGTATCTGTATGTGAATGTGTGGTGGTCTTTGATTTAACGTCAATTCACTAAAGTGATTTTAGACAATATGTGTATGTGTTTGTGTGTGTATGTGCGTGTGTGTGTGTATTTGCTTGCTTGCTTGCTTGTTTGTTTGCTTGATTGCTTGCTTGCTTGCTTGCTTGCTTGCTTGCTTGCTTGTTTGCTTGCTTGCTTATTCCCTCAAAAAACAGTAAAATCTCCGTGTTCTAAATTTAATGTGAAGCTGCTAGTAATGTAAAGAATAGTGCAGAGGTGTTGTTGTTGTTTTTTTTGTGAATGGAACAAAATGATAATACGGGTGTACTTTTTTTATTTCGTCACACCGTTTGTAAAGCATTATTTATACTCTTGTGAATTGAGAAATTGCCAACGAAACATATTTAAAAAGCAACTACCATATAGATTACAAATTGAAGACTATAATGAAAACACTCTAAACAGGCAGAATTTTCTGCCAGGTGGTTTTTATTTTATGCGCACTTGTAATGTGTTTGCTTCCGACTATCTTCATCGCTTTTACTTTTCCGTGAGCTATGATGTTATTCATGTGTGCATATTGTATTTTGTATGAAGTATTTACCCTGACTCTGAATGTGTGATTGTATGTCTTTACCTGTTTTGTTGTTTGTTTATATTTCTTTTTTTACTCTCTTTTCTTCTTTCTTTTGTCTTTCTTTCTTTGTTTCCTTCTTTCTTTCTTTTGGTTCTTTTTCTTTTTCATTCGTTTGATTGTTTGTGATTTGGCAGTGACTTTGCAAATGTGCTTAGTGTTGGTTACTGTATTTACTGTATACATAATAATATTGCATTTTGTGTCATCCAAAACAAAAAACAAAAACAAAAAAAGAATAAGACAGTTTAATGTAAGTTATGATATACCTTCTTGTTCCAAACTCCCCTCGTCTCACCATCCATCTCAACCCATCCTTCTATTTTTTCATCTTTTTTTCATTCCTTTGAATAAACTGTGTAATGTGACTGTGTAACTGCTTTTGAGTATGATGTACATTTTTAGAGTTGAAATATTTTCATAATGATTCATCTCTGTTTGTTTGTACGTATGGATAATAAAATTATATACGCATACTTAGCATGTTTTAATAATCAATCAGTCAGTTAGATTAGATATTTGAGTCACGTATGCGGGAAGGGCGGGATGAAAACAAAATGTGTATTACCTGACTATCAACCTTAGAAACAAAGGCTGATTTGATGTGATCTCATCTTGACGTTGTATTTTAATCTGATTGTATCTTACTTTGATCGTTTAGTTATTCGTTTGTTTGTTTTTTCTTTTTTTTTTCTTGTTTGTTTGTTTGGGTGTTTTTTTTGTTTTGTTTTGTTTTGTTTTTTACTGTATGCGGCACATCACATTATATTTCCAATTGCCATTTTGCATTTTGTTGAAAAAAAAAAAAAATGCTAGGAACCACAGGTATAATGTACTATCCTCCACAGCAAAATTTCCCTTTCAGACCAAAGACCAAAAACTTAAAGCATTGTAATAGAATGATGTTTGTTTTGTTTTGTTTGGTTTGTTTGTTTGTTTTGTTGTTTCGTTCGTTTGTTTGTTTGTTTGTTTGTTTGATCGATCGATTGATCAATATTTGCTAATTTTGTTATTGATGTGTGCACTTTTGTGTGATTTCATAACGTGCATATGCATGTGTTTTGTGTATGTTGTGTGTGTGTGTTGTGTTGTGTGTGTGTGTGTTGGTGTGTGTGTGTGTGTGTGTGTGTGTGGTGTGTGTGTGTGTGTGTGTGTGTGTGTGTGTGTGTGTGTGTGTTTGTGTGTTTCTCTATCTGTATTTGTGTGTGTCTTTCTTATCTGTGTTTCTGTGTCTGTGTCTCTATTTGTGTTTGTGTTTGTGCCTCTGTTTGTGTGTGTGTATGTGTGTGTGTCTGTATGTTCGTGTGTGGGGGGGGGGGCGTGTGTGTTTGTGTGTGTCTGTCTATCTGTGTTTGTGTCTCTGTGTTTGTGTGTCTGTGTCTCTATCCGTGTTTGTGTCTCTGTGTTTGTGTGTCTGTGTCTCTGTGTTTGTGTTTATGTTTCTGTGTTTGTGTGTGTGTGTGTGTGTATCTGTGTTTTTGTTTTGTGTGTCGTGTTTGTGTGTGTCTGTGTCTCTGTGTGTCTGTGTCTATATTTGTGTTTGTGTGTGTGTGTCTGTATCTATCTGTGTGTCTGTGTCTCTATCTGTGTCTGTGTTTGTGTCTCTGTGTTTATGCGCGTCTTTTATGTATTCTGTTTATCTCTTCAGCCTTTTTTCTGGTTTGTATTTCATAGAATTTATACCTCAGGAGATCGTCTGGTTTATTTATTTGTTTGTTTGTTTGTTTGTTTGCTTGTTTATTTCCTTGTTTTTGTGTTATTGGTCAAATCAATATTAATGTGTATGCCTGTTCTTTTTTCGTCCATTTATTTGTTCACACATTGTTGGTGGTTGTGAGTTTTGTTTGTCGCTTGCTTCATATCTAATTGTTTCGTCTGTTTACATGCTTGTCTATATGTTTCTTTTCTTTCTTTCTTGCATGGTTGTTTATTTGTTTGCTTGATAGGTTGAATGACTATTTCACTTGTATGTTTAATTCCTCGTTGATATGTGACACACAATATCATGCCATATTACATGTTTGACTCCACATTGGTCTTGGAAACGGGGGACAGGTGTTAATCAATAAAATTATGATTTTAGTGGAGGGGACATCTTCTGCGTTTTACAATGTGGGGCAGAGAACTTGAAACCTTGTAAGAAATCGTCTTTCACTGATATCATTAACTTGTCTTTTCTCTCGCCCTGTTGGTCCACATTCAAGCTTCTCTTATTTGTTTTCTTTTTTTCTTTCTTTCTTTCTTTACCCCACACTTCCACATTTTTAAAGAATATTGCATATTACCAGGGAAGGATGAAAGAGAGAGAAAGCAAGAGACAGAGAAAGAGACAGACAGACAGAGATAGAGAATTTGTGTGTGTGTGCGCGCGCGCGCGGCGCGCGCGTGTGTGTGTGTGTGTGTGTGTGTGTGTGTGTTGTGTTGTGTGTGTGTGTGTCTGCCTGACTTTCTGTTTGTCTGTCTACTGTCTGAGTTCTGTATTTCACTGTGTGTGCGTGCGTACCTGTGTATTGCGTGCGTGTGTGTATGTGTGAGTGCGTGTGTTTCTGCCTGTCTGTCTGTGTGTCTTTCGCACGATGTGTTGCCACATATGTTAACAAGGGTTTCTCATATGTGTCAGGATGGATCTTTACCTATTTTGAGTCGAAGGTGTACACCGTTAAGGAGTCACAAATGTGTAATTTTGGAGGACAAGGTCAAGCGGACACGTAAGTACCTAAAAATAGCATTTTTTGAGAAAGGTGTGTGAACAGCATTTTCTCATGAACTGTTGATAATATTTACATGTTGCTTTCATACTCTCCATTGTCCTCGATACGTGTTAATTTTATTTCAACTGAAGCTTTCATCAACGTCACAACGACCTTGAGAAAGAACAGGCCTTAAATTTTCTGTAATACTTGTGTAAAATGAGGCTTTGTCAAAATGGCTTAACTATCGTGTCTATTTTTCTAGAGCAAATTGTTTTTTACGAGTGTAAGGGAATAAGCATATGTATGCCTTTTTTTTTCATGCCCTTACCCAAGAAGCGTATATCATGCAAACAAACACAAGTTCGTTGTCAAAATAATATAAAAAAAACTTAAGAACATCAGCGGCATCACTCTTTCAAGCAACCAACATCTTATCAATAATTCCTTGTACGGATGCGAAGCGTGGACGGTCAACACGCGCAGTCAGAACAAATTTGAGGCAGCTGGAATGTAGTTTCTAAATAGAATGTTAAGAGATCCATGGACAGCAAAAACAATAAAGAAAAAAGACGACAAAAAGAAGAAGAACAACAACAAGAACAAGAAGAGCAAGAAGAACAACAACAAAAAGAAGAAAAACAAAACAAACGAGGCAGCCTTGAAAGAGGCAAACACAAAAAGAACAGTAAGAGAAAGATTAGGAAAAGACAAGTACATTTGTGTGACATTTTCTGAGGCAAGAGAAATTTGAGCTCCTAATCATAACAGGATATTTTAGGACTAGGGGAAGTGAGATGGAAGAAGGCAGGCATGATAACATCAGGAGAATACACTAATGATATACTCTGGTGGTAACTCACATGAAAGAGGAGTAGGCATCATGATGGACAAAGACAAATCAAAAGCAGTTAAGGGATACTGGGCTGTGTCCGACAGAGTTTTACTGGTCAAATTGGGAGGCAAACCATTTGATATCAACATCATCAGGTGTATGCACCAACATCTGCAAGTACTCAGGAAGACATCGACAACTTCTACGAAGTATTAGAGATGGCCAAAGTCCAATGTAAATCACAAGAAGTTACTGTAATAATGGGAGATTTTAATGCTAAAGTGGGACAGGATAGGGTGGAGGATATAGCTGGACCTCTTGGCCTTGGTACGCAAAATGAAAGGGGAGAGAAACTTGTAGAATGGGCACAGATGAATGAGTTCATAGTAGGAAACACCTGATTTGAGCAACCTAATAGAAGAAAATGGACTTGAATGAGTCCAGGAGATAATACCAAAAATCAGATTGACTACATCCTGATCAACAAAAGATTGAGAAATTCTTTACTGTCAGCAAAAACACTATCAGGCGCAGACTGCAACAATGACCACAATCCTGTAGTGGGAAAATTTAGACTGAAATTGAGGAAAAGGAAACAGACCAAAAGCAACATCAAACTAAACCTTGGACTCTTAAAGACAGATGAAGTGATACGTACAAAATTTAATGTACATGTTCAAAACAAATTCAGTGCTCTGGAAGACGCTGGTGACAGTGAGGAACAATGGACAAAATTGACAAATTCGATAAATGAAGCTTGTGAAGAAATCCCTAAGGCAAATAGAAAAGCAAAAACGAGCTGGATGACTAATGAAATTTTGGGCTTGATGGAGGAAAGAAGGAAGGCAAAGAAAATCGAGGAGATATGCAGGAAGATAAACAAAGAGATCAGGAATAGGTGCAATGAAGCTAAGGAAGCTTGGCTGAAAACAAAGTGCAAAGAAATGGAAAACCGACACAAAACGGATCCTCAAGGTATGTACAGACGAATTGAAGAAATTGTCCACAGGAAAAATACATGCACATCAACTGGTTGCTTGAAATCGAAAGATGGCACTCTTATCATGGAAAAAGACAAAATATTAGACAGATGGGGAGAGTACATTAAAGACCTTTTTGAGGATGACAGAAGCGAAGAACACATTATAAAAAAGAACTTTGAGGACCACCCATAATGAAAGGTGAAGTTAGAGCGGCACTGAAAAAGATGAAACCAGGAAAAGCCCCAGGACCAGACAACATTACTACAGAGATGATTGAAGCCCTGGAGGAATTTGGCATAGAAAAAATAACAGTCCTCCTAAATGAAATTTACGACACAGGAAAAATCCCCAAAGATATGTCAAAATCAATTTTCATTGCACTTCCAAAGAAGACAGGGGCTAAAGAATGCAAACTCCATCGCACAATCAGTTTGATGAGTCATGTAACAAACATCCTGTTAAGAATAATCATGATGAGGACAAGGAATAGAATCAAAAGAGAAATAGCAGAAGAACAGTGTGGATTTGTGGAAGGGAAAGGAACTATTAATGCCATATACATCCTAAGAACTATCATAGAGAGGTCAATTGAGATGAATAGGGATTTGTATTTATGCTTTGTTGACTACACCAAGGCTTTTGATCGGGTAAGACATGATGAATTGATCAACCAACTGGAGAGACTCAATGTTGATGGAAAAGATCTACGAATAATCAGAAATATGTACTGGGAACAAACAGCTGCAATGAGAATAGAAAACAATATAAGCTCTTTCCAAAACATCAAAAGAGGAGTCAGACAGGGTTGTGTTTTGTCACCAGATCTGTTTTCACTTTACAGAGAAAACATCATGAGAAACCCAGAAGAAGATCCTGGATTAAAGGTTGAAGGGAAAATGATAAACAACATTCGATACGCAGATGACACCGTGCTAATTGCAGAAAATGAAA
>CM060306.1:92367116-92377116 GCA_030674185.1 Monoplex corrugatus | reverse complement strand
CAATTACAACAAAGCAAACAGAAATAAGATTCAACTAAAGGAAGATTCTTTGTTTGTCTGTCTGTCCATCCATCCAAGTACATGACCACGCATGTGCTGTGTTTATAAATAAAATGTCTCAGCAAGAAAGTTGCACCTTGATCAACGTAAAAGGGACCGGAGAAACGACTGGTTTATATTAATTAAAACTTTCAACATATCAACTATTACATTAAAACTTTTAATATGTTAATCAAAACTAAATCCATATCTTAATCTACTCTCACTCAGACCGATGGCCATTAATCTCAAAATCGTCTTCACATCTATCTTGATGAAACAATGTGTCAGGTCCTTCTCTGTCAGTTTTTGCACTGTCCTCTCTCTGAATGAAAACGTGTGCCAGATCCTTTCCTGTCAGCTTGTGCACTGTCCTCTGTCTGAATGAAAACGTGTGCTAAGTCTTTTCCTGTCAGTTTGTGCACTGTCCTCTGAATGAAAACGTGTGCTAGACACTTTCTTGTCAGTTTGTGCACTGTACTCTGTCTAAATGAAAACGTGTGCTAGACACTTTCCTGTCAGCTTGTGCACTATCCTCTAAATGAAAACGTGTGCTAGACACTTTCCTGTCAACTTGTGCACTATCTTCTGAATGAAAACGTGTGCTAGACACTTTCCTGTCAACTTGTGCACTATCTTCTGAATGAAAACGTGTGCTAGACACTTTCCTGTCAGCTTGTGCACTGTCCTCTCTCTGAATGAAAACGTGTGCTAAGTCTTATCCTGTCAGCTTGTGCATTGTCCTCTTTCTGAATGAAAACTTGTGCTAGGTCTTTTCCTGTCAGCTTGTGCACTGTCCTCTGAATGTAAACGTGTGTCATGTCTGTTCCTGTTAGCATGTGTACTGTGCTCTGTCTGGATGAAAACGTGTTCTGTCTTTTCCTGTCAGCTTGTGCACTGTCTTCTATCTCAATGAAAACGTGTGCTAGACACTTTCCTGTCAGCTTGTGCACTGTCCTCTGTCTGAATGAAAACGTGTGCTAGACACTTTCCTGTCAACTTGTGCACTGTTCTCTGTCTGAATGAAAACGTGTGCTAGACACTTTCCTGTCAGCTTGTGCACTGTCCTCTGTCTGAATGAAAACGTGTGCTAGACACTTTCCTGTCAACTTGTGCACTGTCCTCTGTCTGAATGAAAACGTGTGCTAGACACTTTCCTGTCAACTTGTGCACTGTTCTCTCTCTGAATGAAAACGTGTGCTAGACACTTTCCTGTCAACTTGTGCACTGTCCTCTGTCTGAATGAAAACGTGTGCTAGACACTTTCCTGTCAACTTGTGCACTGTTCTCTCTCTGAATGAAAACGTGTGCTAGACACTTTCCTGTCAACTTGTGCACTGTCCTCTCTCTGAATGAAAACGTGTGCTAGACACTTTCCTGTCAACTTGTGCACTGTTCTCTCTCTGAATGAAAACGTGTGCTAAGTCTTTTCCTCTCAGCCTGTGCATTGTTCTCTCTCTGAATGAAAACGTGTGCTAAGTCTTTTCCTCTCAGCCTGTGCATTGTTCTTTCTCTGAATGAAAACGTGTGCTAAGTCTTTTCCTCTCAGCTTGTGCATTGTTCTTTCTCTGAATGAAAACGTGTGCTAAGTTTTTTCCTCTCAGCCTGTGCATTGTTCTCTCTCTGAATGAAAACGTGTGCTAGGTCTTTTCCTCTCAGCTTGTGCATTATTCTTTCTCTGAATGAAAACGTGTGCTAAGTCTTTTCCTGTCAACTTGTGCATTGTTCTTTCTCTGAATGAAAACGTGTGCTAAGTTTTTTCCTCTCAGCTTGTGCACTGTCATCTGAAAGAAAACGTGTGCTAGGTCTTATCCTGTCAGCTTGTGCACTGTCCTCTGTCTGAATGAAAACAGTGTCAGTTCCTTCTCTGTCAACTTGTGTGCTGTACTTTGTGGCCCATTAGCTCAGCTGTCAGAACACCACAACGCAGGGTTACTAATGGGTTTAACGTTCTGGCGGGCCACGTTTTTACGATGCCTGACTGGTTCTTTTGGTAGAGCCGTGGACTCTAGATCTGATATCTTGAGTTCAAATCCCAGCGGCAACATTTACAATTGGCCTTTTTGCTGCCCATCTTAATGTTTCCATCATCATGGTGGTGTCAGCTTCGTGTTTCATAGGCCTCCTCCACCTTCTCCTTCTCCCCATTTCAAACGTTTGCCAGCGCAAAGCAGATGATAACTGGCAGATTTGGGTGGAGCACATATGGAATTGTCCGATTGCATGAATCCTCTTGAACAAACTCCAAACTTCTCTGTCTGAATGAAACAATGTGTCAGGTGTTCACCATCAGCTTGTGTACTGCCCTACAAGAAACAGCCACAACCCTGTTCATAGAAAAGGAACATATTTATCTATGTCAGGGATGTAGCAGTCGATGTATACAGCTAAATGGCAATTATCCCCTGTCTGTGGCTCCGCTGTTTTGTGTTGTGAAATTATGAATCATTGGGCTACTTATTCCTCCTCTTCTCTTCTTCTTCTTCCTTCTTCTTCTCTTCTTCTTCTCTTCTTCTTCTTCTTCTTCTTCTTCTTCTTCTTCTTCTTCTTCTTCTTCTTCTTCTTCTTCTTCTCTTCTTCTTCTTCTTCTTCTTCTTCTTCTTCTCTTCTTCTTCTTCTTCTTCTTCTTCTTCTTCTTCTTCTTCTTCTTCTTCTTCTTCTTCTTCTTCTTCTTCTTCTTCTTCTTCTTCTTCTTCTTCTTCTTCTTCTTCTTCTTCTTCTTCTTCTTCTTCTTCTTCTTCTTCTTCTTCTTCTTCTCTTCTTCTTCTTCTCTTCTTCTTCTTCTTCTTCTTCTTCTTCTTCTTCTTCTTCTCTCTTCTTCTTCTTCTTCTTCTTCTTCTTCTTCTTCTTCTTCTTCTTCTTCTTCTTCTTCTTCTTCTTCTTCTTCTTCTTCTTCTTCTTCTTCTTCTTCTTCTTCTTCTTCTTCTTCTTCTTCTTCTTCTTCTTCTTCTTCTTCTTCTTCTTCTTCTTCTTCTTCTTCTTCTTCTTCTTCTTCTTCTTCTTCTTCTTCTTCTTCTTCTTCTTCTTCTTCTCCTCCCTCTTCTTCTTCTTCTTCTTCTTCTTCTTCCTGCTTTGTTCCTTTGTTGTCGCCGTTTCTTTTTTTGTCCTCCTCTTCCTTCTCCTCCTCCTTTTTCTGTTTCTTCTTCTTCCAACACAACACAACATAAAACCACATAACACAACATGACACAATGCAACACAACCTTACTCAACACAACACAACAACAAAACACGACACAACTAACCGAACACAAGATAACACAACCCACAATGACACAACACGTCACAACACAACCCAGCACTGCACAACACAGCAAAATACAGCACAATGATAAATAACCCAACGCAACATAACTCAACCCAACCCAACCCAACACATCACGACACGACATGCAAACGCTACACGACACGACAAGACACAAACCAACCCATCCAGACCCAGCCCATCCCCACACAACTGAAACCAACAGCACAACACAACACAAAACAATACAACACAGAAAGTGTTGATAAGAAGCGAACACCACCATTGTGAGAAAAAGTGGTCCCGATAGCCCAGTTAGAGAAAACCTCAAACAACCTGCAGTGTTTAGATGTGTCTCATGGATATCTTGATAGCTGACAACATCTAACAGATTTAACATGGCTGGATATGGCAGCCGTAACATTTCAGCTTGTAGTCTGTCAGTTCCCAGAGTTTACAGGAGATAATCCCTATGGAATAACAGATGTATGGAATTGCCAAATGTCAGAACTCTAACCTTCCAATCTCTGTAGACATGTTCCAACTTGCGTCGGAATATGCTTTGACGCGTCTCGTGGGTACCATGACAGCTGAAGACATCTAGCAGAGTCAACAAGCCCTGGTGTGACAGCCGGAACGTTTTAGCGGATAGTCTACCACCTCTCAGAGTTTACGATGATGATCCCTAAGGAATAGCAGGTGTCTGGAATTGACAAGTACTAGAACTGTATCCTTACATCCTCTGTACAGTGTCCAAACTTGATTCCCGAACATTGTCGAGCAGTTAGGACATGGTGTTCTAATGGAAGGTCCGAGTTCGAACCTACTTCAGTAACACTTGCTGGATGAATGGTTGAGAGATTTTTTTTCCATCTTCCTGGTCAACATTAATGCAAATCTGTTAGCGCCTGAACTCACTTTCAGTGCATATAATAATACTAATACATGTGATGATGACTTGACTTTATATAGCACCTCACCTATGGACCTAGATGTTTACAAACACACGCACACTCACAGTATCGGACCTATTCAAAATCATACAATGGACTCAAAAACAGAGCACAATTTATTTGCAAGATTCTGGACATGAAAATATTAGTTGAAGGCGTAAGTTTTTAGGTGGGATTTAAAAGACGAAACAGAAGTAGACTGTCTGATATTATTTGGAATGGAATTCCAGAGCTGGGACCATAGACAGAAAAAGAAAAGGAACCGTGATTATTGTAACATTTTTGCTGAAGAAGTCGTAAGTCAAAGGATGACTGGAGACACAGAGAGAAAGTGTATAAAATAACTAGATCAGAGAGGTAAGCAGGAGCAGTGCTACTGACAATGTTGTAGATGATGCAGGCTGTCTTGTACTAAATTCTTTCAGAAACAGGGAGCCGATGTAGTGTCATCAGTAAAGGGATACAGGACTGGCAACGGTGAGCCTTGAAAATAAGCAAGCAGCAGAATTCTATATCTTCTGTAGACGAAGTGTAGAGTCAGGACAACCACCGAGAAAACAGTTATCTAACCTTGAAAGGATACAAGAAGTGACAATATTTTAGTGGCATCTTCAGAAAGAAACGTTCTAAGTGATGGTTTCCTTTTAAGTTCTTAGCAGCATATCTGACAAACTTTCGTAACCAGTTCTTTCGTAATAAGGGAGAAGTCCGTGAAGAAGTCAAGATTCCTCATGGAGTTAGAGAAAAATGATTCGTTAACGCCAACAGCAAACTAAAACAGCATTCAAGAAGACGAAAAGCATTCTTACCAACAAATGCCTATCAATTAACATCAAGAAGATAGTTCTTGGGTGTTATATAGAACTAGTACTCTTGTATGGTTGTGATGTGTGGACAGTCAGGTTTCTAAGAAGAATGTTGAGAGTTCCATGGACAGCAAAGAAAACAAAGGAGACAGTTCTGAAGGAGGTAGACACAAGAAGAACATTAATAAACAAGAGCAGGAAAAGACAAGCAACATTTATAGGACATTTTATGAAGCAAGAGAAATTAGAGCACCTGGTCAAAACAGGAAAGCTGGAGGGAAAAGAGCACCAGGCAGACCCAGGGAGAAATTATTGAACGACCTTACAGAGTGGCTGAGGACAGAGAGGGTGGGAGATGTACTTGCAGCAACAAGAGATAGATTCGTATGGAGGGCAATGATCGCCAACGCCATGCGGCAGGGCACATGATGATGATGAACAGCAAAGGAAGAGAACAAGGAGTCACAGAAAATCGGTGCTTCAGAAATATCCTTATTCAGTTTCAAAGTGTTCTGGATCATCCAGGTTTTGATGTAAGAAGGCTTGAATACCTGTTTGATGACAGCAGTCGTAAGTTCAGGGTGAACAGAAGCAGATGTCCCAGAAGAGTTTATGATGTTGGTGATGGTGGGAAGCATGACGTCAAGGATTTCATACAGAAGTTTTGTTGGAACACGATCAAGCTGACAAGACACTTGAGACTTGTAAGAATGTTCATGACAATTTGTCCAGAACCAAGGTGTGAAAGATGAAGTGAAATTACCAGACATAGAGAAGGACAGTATGAAGAGAAAGAAGAGATGACGAGACAAATAGACAGACACACAGGTGGACAGACACGCAGACAAACAGACACAGGAAGATAAAAAAAATACTTTAATTCTTTCTGTTTTGGTTTGTTGGTTAGTTGGTTAGTTGGTTAGTTGGTTGGTTGGTTGGTTGGTTGGTTGGTTGGTTGGTTGGTTGGTTGGTTGGTTGGTTTTGTTTAGTTTATTGATTGGTTGGTTGGTTGAATGGCTTACCTTTCAATTAACATAGATAAAATATAGTGTGCTTATCTATAATTTCAGTATATTGACAATGAAAACAACAACTACAACAACGACTTGTATACAAATTTTAAAGCACCATTTTTAAAGAGACGATTGTATTGTTTATAACCACTATCTGCACGATGTGAAAATAGTATTTCTCTTCCACACCGTCACTGCCACCACCACTATATCAACACCCACCACCACCATCACCACTACCATCATTATCATCACCACCATCACCACCATGACACCATCACCACCAACACCAACAACGCCACCATCACCATCACCACAACCACCACCAACACCACCATCACCATCACCATTACCACCACACCACTATCACAACAATACCACAATCTTCACCATCACAATCACAACCACACTAACGATAAGACCATCATCACCATCAGCACAGCCATCACCAACACAACCATCAACACCACCACCACCATCACCACCACCACCACCACCACTACCACCATCACCACATCACCATCACACAACCATACCACCATCACCACCATACCACCATCATAGTCCCCCATATCACCACTATCACTACATCACCATCACCATCACCACCATGATCACCCTAACACCATCACCATCACCACCATCACCACCACCACCACCACCACTACCACTACACCACTACCACCACCACCACATCACCATCACACCACCACACCACCACACCACCATCATAGCCCCCCATATCACCACTATCACTACACCACAATCACCATCACCACTATGATCACCCTAACACCATCCCCATCACCACCACCACCATCACCAAAATGATCACCCTAACACCATCACCATCACCACCATCACCATCACCACCATGATCACCCTAACACCACCACCATCACCACCATCACCATCAACACCACCATCACAACCGTCATCATCGTCACCACACCACCACCAACACTACCAATACTACCATACCACTAACACACAATCACCATTACAACCTTGTGGGACTGCATCTTACACCAAACACGAAATCCTTTCAGACAATAATGACGACTATATTCTTTACAGACGAACGAACGAACGAACGAACGAACGAACGAACGAACGAACGAACGAACGAACGAACGAACGTGAAAACCAAACGAGGGAGGAAAAGCCGAAGCTATATGGGGTGTGATGAACAACAGACACTGGTTGGTTATTACAGTAATGGGCGATACGGACGGTGGTGAGAGGTTTTGCAGACGGAACTCTTTTGTCTTCAGTGTGAAAAAGCTCATTTAGTCAGTGCTGCTGCAGTGGGAGATACAGTTGTCATGCAAAGGAGAACAATCCAGCTTCATTGACTGTGATCGGTGAGTCGACATATAGAGAGAGATGGGGGAGAGAGAGAGGGAGAAGGGGAGAGATAGAGAAGAGAGAGAGAGAGAGAGAAAGGAAAAGAGGGAGAAGAGAGAGGGGGTTGAGAGAGAAAGGAATACGGAGGTGAGAGGGAGAGAAGAGAGAGTGAGACAGAGACGAGAGAGAGAGGAGGAGGAGGAAAGAGAGGACAGAGAGAGAGAGAAAGAGAGGAGAGAGAGAGGGGACAAAGAGACAGACAGACAGACAGACAGACAGAGACAGAGATAGACAGAGCTAGAGACAAAGAGACGGAGAGAGAAAAACACAGAAAGACAGGGAATGACAAACAGAGAGAGACCGACCGACAGACAGATAGACGGATAAACAGACACGGGGATTTCAGAGTTCTGACTTAGGAAGTTGTGTGTGTGTGTGTGTGTGTGTGTGTTGTGTGTGTGTAGTGTGTGTGTGTGTGTGTGTGTTGTGTTTGTGTGTTTGTGTGTGTGTGTTTGTGTGTGTGTTTGTGTGAATGTGTGTGTATGTGTGTATGTGTGCGTGTGTGTGTTTGTGTGTATGTGTGTGTATGTGTGTATGTGTGCGTGTGTGTGCGTGTGTGTGTGTGTGTGTGTGTGTGTGTGTGTGTGCGTGTGTGTATGTGTTTTGTTTATTTTGGTGTGTGTCTGTCTGTGTTTGAGTGTGTGTATGTGTATGTGTGTATGTGTGAGTATGTGCGCATGTGTGCGTGTGTATGTGTGCGTGTGTGTGTGTGCGTGTGTGTGTGTGCGTGTGTGTGTGTTTGTTGTGTACGTGTGTGTATGTGTGTATGCTTGTATGCGTGTGTGTGTATGTGTGTGTATGTTTGTATATGTGTTTGTGTGTATGTGTGCGTGTGTGTGCGTATGTGTGTGTGTATGTGTGTGTGTATGTGTTTTTGTTTTGTTTTTTTGGTATGTGTCTGTGTTTGAGTGTGTGTATGTGTATGTGTGTGATATATGTGTTGTGGGTTGTGCGTGTGTATGTGTCGTGTGTATGTGTGCGCGTGTGCGTGTGTGCGTGTGTGTGTTTTGTGTGTATGTGTGTGTATGCTTGTATGCGTGTGTGTGTGTATGTGTGTGTGTGTGTTTGTGTGTGTGCTTGTGTGCGTGTGTGTGTGTTTCATACAGGCCTCGTTCCCTGGGAATGGAACAACACACAACAAATAGCTGCACCTACAGGTAACATTAATACACCGGAACAACATTCCTGATTTAAAATGTTTTATATGAATACATAACATATTGTTTTAGAAATAGTTCTTTTGCTCATGGCATTAACAAAATATGAGTAAACAAAGGAAAGCTTCTATGATTCTACAGTGCATCAAACTGCTCTCTAGTGTCTTTAAATTTTGACAACAAAACATAAAATGAACGTCATCCTGTTTTGTTTTTCAACGTAACTGACAAAGTGTGTAATGGAAAGATGTGTGTCTGAAACGATGAAAATGAACAAACTGATCTGATAGTTTTGCGAAGAAAGTGTCAAGCTTTGAGTAAGCCTCATTGACGCTGGATATCAAGTATATTATTAATACAAGGCAAACCTATCGCTCTCCTGAACGTGAGAATTCCGATGTTGTCACATACAGTCAATCAAACTTTATGGAATACAATATTAATAAACCTGTTTACATTACTCGCTCCCTGGTTCATCCATACTACACCAAAATCATATTCACACAATTTCATTCTCATACCAGTCACCCAGTTCCTCTGCCACTGGCATCTCTTACTCCCTGTACATTTCATCAGCTTCATAGGGAAATGGAAATACTTCCATTTCTGTTAATCTAAGCCAATGTCAAATATAACAAAAAGTAGGCTGCATATATCTGCTGTCTAGTCTCGCCATAAATTATGCCGTTAGGCGTTTGCAACGATATTCCTAAAACATTTTTAAAGCAAAGCAAAGAAATGTTTTGTCTTACATTTTACAGCAAAAGCATCAAATTCCCGCAATACAGCGGCATATTGAACAATTAGCTAAGGCTGAGAATCAGCTTTGAAAATATGGCAAGGGAGTGACAATTTAATACCGATAATTTCTTCATGCCACACAACAATGCAGTTTTGCTCTGCTTTACAAGATCACTGCAAACAAATGTAATGCTTAGACGTGTGGACAAACGTATGCGTGAACATTTACGTACATTTGCTACAGACGTAACAACGCCAGTTACTTCCATCTCTCTCTTGAGACAAGATGACCGCTTTTCCTAAACATGATTGTTATACTTTTTGTCATTTTTAGTTCCACTGATGTGAAATGATGCTCTATGCGAGCTATTAAGTTGCATTTGCATATCAATTACTGTTTTACATATTAGTGCGAAATAGTTTCAACCAAAGGATATAACTCTTGAGAGTCGCGTAGGAATTATCTCCCATGTTGTGGAACTTCTCAAATCTAACATAGTTTGCGCTACCCATTCAGCTAGCATAGAAGCAGATACAAAGCACAAAAACTGTAAGCTCAGAACTAGTTTGCCAAAGGAAGAACGAAAATGTCCAAAAGATTTTAAATTTTGCATCGTATCTTTCAAATTTAATAACTTCC
>CM060306.1:92342116-92362116 GCA_030674185.1 Monoplex corrugatus | reverse complement strand
TGTGTGTGTGTGTGTGTGTGTGTGTGTGTGTGTGTGTAATGGCAAGTGTGTGTGTATGTGTATGTGTGTATGTGCGTATGTGTGTATGTGCGTGTGTGTGTGCGTGTGTGTGTGTGTGTGTGTGTGCGCGCGCCGCGCGCGTGTACGTGTGTGTGTGTCTGTGTGTGTCTGTGTGTGTGCGCGCGCGCGTGCTTTATCCTACACACCGCACAAAGAACCACAGTGGCCAAATAAACAATTTGCAGTCCTCCTCTCTCGCTCCTTGTCTCACTGCAGTCGACTGGACGTCAGTCAAAGTAGGCTGTGTTAGACAACACCAACGGTAAAAGATTGGGGAAGAAACGTCACACACACACCTTCACTCCCTTATTCCAAATAAGCTTGCTTCTGTAATCCAATGATACGGCATCAGACAGCAAATATTCCATTTGTGGCAGATACACCGAGCATATTTCCAGCCACTTGACATTTCATGAAGTTTCTTGCCGAGAAGTGGACGAGCAGACAGATCCTGTAGAGAAGTGATGTGTGTGTGTGTGTGCGTGAGATAGGAGTACTGTCACCGGGCGTCCTTTAGAATGAGTCCACTGCCACTGTGATCAAATCGTTCCTCATCTGAAAGTAGATCGATTTATTAAAGAATAGTTATCATATGAAATCGCTAACGCTTTGCAACAAACTTACATTCACAAAGTTTTCATGCCATGCAACACGGCATGTCACGAAAAGCACACAGTTTATGCCTCATCAGTAGATGATGATGTTAATGATGACGACAATGATGATGATGATAACAGTGATCATAATAACCAAACAACAACATCATTGACAGCAACAACAACAATAATATTAATAATAATAATAGTTATTATCATTATTTATATTATTATTATTATTATTATATTATATTATTATTATTATTATCATTATCATCATTGATGATGATGATGATGATGATGATGATGATGATGATGATGATGATGATGATGATGATGATGATGATGATGATGATGATGATGATGATGATGATGATGACGACGATGATATGATGATGATGATGATGATATGATGACGACGACGATGACGACGACGACCACGACGACGACGACGACGACGATGATGATGATGATAAATCCATTTTTATAGCGCGATCAAGCAATGTCAAACCGTACTCCTTACATCGTGATGGATCATTATCATGGTTCAATATTATCAGGAGAAAAATGAGGGGAGAGTCTGACTATGAACATCAATGCAGTATAAACATAATTCACCAGGATTAACAACAGATAATAAAGCAAATAAATAATTTGATAAATATCAGCCTTACTTGCAACCGCGCGCGTACGACCACACACACACACACACACACACACACACACACACACACACACACACACACACACACACACACACACACATGGAAACAAACACACAAACAAACAAACACACACACACACCACGCACACGCACACACACACACGCACGCACACGCATACACACACACATACACGCACGCACACGCATACACACACACACACACACACACACACACACACACACACACACACACACACACACACACACACAAATCACACACACACACACAAATCAATTGCAATGTAACTGAACCTAGAACATTTATCAGCATTGATTTCTGCAGTTTTTGTTTCTGAAAGAAATATGTCATGTGGTACTTTTATGTCAGTAGACGATTACCTTGCCTTACTTTAAAACACTGGGAGGGAATTCCATGATTTCAGGATTTAAAAAAAAAAAAAGAAGCAACCCTTTCCGCAATAATGATATCAATTTGTCATCGTATATTCACGACTACAGTCAGGTATGATAAGACATAAGAGGAAAAACAGAAATTTCGATGTAACCATTGACTATTCTTGCCCTATTTTGATTATGTGATCTCCATGTGTTCACTGTTTTGAGCAGCATGTGCATCAGGTACATACATACATACATACATACATACATACATACATACATACATACATACATACATACATACATACATACATACATGCATACATACATACATGCATGCATGCATACATACAGACAGACAGACATACAGACGTACATCCATAGACAGACAGACAAACAGACAGACAGATAGAAGATAGATAAATTAGATAGATAGATAGATAGATAGACGGATAGATAGATAGATAGATAGATAGATAGATAGATAGATAGATAGATAGATAGATAGATAGATAGATAGATAGATAGATAGATAGATAAGATAGATAGTATAGATAGATAGATAGATAGATAGATAGATAGATAGATAGATAGATAGATAGATAGATAGATAGATAGATAGATAGATTAGATAGATAGATAGATAGATAGATAGATAATAAAAGATAGATAGATAGATTAGATAGATAGATAGATAGATAAGATAGATAGATAGATAGATAGATAGATAGATTAGATAGATAGATAGATAGATAGATAGATAGATAGATAGATAGATTAGATAGATTAGATAGATAGATAGATAGATTAGATAGATAGATAGATAGATAGATTTGATAGATAGATAGATAGATAGATAGATAGATAGATTAGTAGATAGATTAGATAGATAGATAGATAGATAGATAGATAGATAGATAGATAGATAGATTAGATAGATAGATAGATAGATAGATAGATAGATAGATAGATAGATAGATAGATAGATTAGATAGATTAGATAGATAGATAGATAGATAGATAGATAGATAGATAGATAGATAGATAGATAGATAGATAGATAGATAGATAGATAGATAGATGATAGATAGTAGTAATAGATAGATAGATAGATAGATAGATAGAAGAAGACAGACAGACAGAAACAACAGACAGAGACACACAGACAGAGACAGAAACAGAAAAGATAAAGACGACAGATGTAATGAGAAAGGACAGAGGAAAAGGACAAAGACAGACATCCAGACTGATAAAAGAGACAAAGAACAAAAATAAAGTGGGAATGGCTGAGGGGGGAATGGGAGAGACGTGTTGTGGTGGGGGTGAGGGTGGGGGTGGATGAAGCTAACAGGGGTTCTAGCAGTCAACATGGCCTTTCGGAGCATGGAGAATATCGTGTTTGTGCTGCTGTCTGATCTAGGCGTGCTAAAGGTCAACCTCGGACAATGATGGACTGCCTCTCTAGGGGTCTGTCTTTCCATGACAAAGGTTGTGTGTGTGTGTGTGTGTGTCGGCCTGCGTAAAACGCCCCCATCCCTACCTCCAAACACACACACACACATACACGAAAGCACAAATACAACACACACATAAACACAAACACACAACAGAGAGTTAGCGAGACAGACAGACAGACAGATAGACAGACAGACAGAGAGTTTTTTCTCTCTCTCTCTCTCTCTCTCTCTCTCTCTCTCTCTCTCTCTCTCTCTCTCTCTCTTTCTGTGGTGTCCATAATTACTTTTGATAGTTTTTATAACAAACAAAAAAAAAATTGGAGTCCGAATCTGATTCATACACACACTTTTCTCTCTCTCTTCTCTCTCTCTCTCTCTCTCTCTCTCTCTCTCTCTCTCTCTCTCTCTCTCTCTCCTCTCACTCTCACTCTCTCTCCTCTCTCTCTCTCTCTCTTTCTCTCTCCTCTTCTCTCTCTCTTTATCATTATCTCTCTCTCGCTCTCTCTCTTTCATTCTCTCTCCTCTCTCTCTCTCACTCTCCTCTTCACTCTCACTCTCTCTCTCTCTCTCTCTCACTCTCTCTCTCTCTCTCGCTCTCTCTCTCTCTCTTTCTCTCTCTCTCTCTCCTCCCTCCCCTCCCTCTTTTTTTTTTTTACCTTATTTGCAACCAATTTGCTTGTTCCTACAATGCATCCATCAGATGAATTCATATAGTGACCATGAACGCTACCCAGTGGTGAGGTCAGATCATGCACTTCTATGGAGTCTGTCTTTCTTTGACTCGTTTCGTTGTTCATAGCACCACTGACCGCTAAGGGCAAAGGCTGATAGGGATTTTCTGAGGAAGAGAAACAATTTCTATTGATCGTTCGTTCGTCATTTCTTTTAACGTCTATTCACATAGGTGCTTTTAAGACTATTTTCTATTGATATCACTGGATGTTTGAAGTCACCTTGAAGACCACTAAACTATGGCAAAAGACATTTTTTCATCATGTTGCTCTGCCTGTTGATACAGTTCACGCCACTGGCCGCCTTGGCGAAGTGGTTTTAACCTTTTAACTCCTGCACCCTATCCACAAACTGCTAAAACTTAAGCCTTTTTGTTCCTCACCCTATCCACCAGCTCCCTACAGGAAGCTGGTAAACAGGGTGAGGGAATCAAAGGCTTAAGTTTCTGCTTTGCTAACATGAATAGCAGTGCAAGATGCTGGTGGACAGGGTGCGGGAGTTAAAGGGTTAAACCGACCAACGTTTGCAACGTTGTGGATTGGAATTACACGAGTCCTTAACATTGTTGGTTTGAAAGCTTCCTGACTCTGTTGCAATAACCAGTGACCCAAGACCAGTAATATCTTGAGTTCATTCTGAGTCCACAACACAAACACTGGTCACGGGTTTTTTCCTGCTCACATTAACCCTTTGACTCCAGCACCCTGTCCACCAGCATCCTGCATTGCTGACTATGCTAGCAAAGCAAAAACCTAACCCTTTGAATCCCTCACCCTATCCACCAGCTTCCTACAGGAAGCACACACACTGTGCTGGTGGATAGGGAGTGGGAGTCAAAGGATTAAGTTTAGGAAGCTGGTGGATAGGGTGAGGGAGTAGTTTGTATACGGGGTGCAGGAGTCAAAGGGTTAATTCTCCATTTCAGGACCTTGCCAGCGCATAGGATATTGTGCAAGCTCTAGAAATTTCCCACATACTTATAGGCAGATTTGGGTGGAACGTGTACGCAACTACTCAAGCGCTATGAATCCTCTTCGAACAAACTGGAAACTCCAAACTCCGTGTTGGATTTTGTCAGCCCTGATGGGCTCCTATCCAGATATGAGTATGTTTCGATCTGTGTGAGATTTGATTGGCACCAAGACAGTCAAGTCTCATCCACTCCACAGATCTCTCATTGAAAGTGTTGCTAACATTTCCTGACTAACACTTAGGTGTATATCTCTCACACGCCCGTCTGGAGGCAGGCTGTATCACGGCATAAATATAGGACATGGGCCTTAAACACCGTCAGAATGAAGAATAACGTGTGAAGATCACTCCAATATGGCACCAACACCGAGCTGAGATTTATATTTATGCTTTGTTGATTATACGAAGGCTTTCGATCGGTAAGACATGAAGAATTGATCAACCAACAAGAAAGGCTCAACAATATTGATGGAAAAGAAATCAGAAATATGTATTGGGAACAAACACCAGTAATGAGAATAGAAAACGATATAAACTCTTTCCAAAATATCAAAAGAGGGGTCAGGCAAGGTTGTGTTCTGTCACCAGACTTGTTTTCATTTTACAGCGAAACCATCACGAGAAACCTAGAAGAATGTCCTGGTATAAAGGTTGGAGGAAAAATGACCAACAACATTCGTTACGCAGATGACACCGTGCTAATTGAAGAAAATGAAAGGGACCTACAAAACCTTGTGAATATGATAGAAAAAGAAAGCAAAAATAAAGGTTTGGAGCTAAATAGCAAGAAGACTGAAGTAATGGTAATCATAAAAATCATGAATCCCCTCATGCAAAATAAGAGAGAATGGCACAACTTTGAGACAGGTTGATAAGTTTAGATATCTGGGAACGGTCATCTCACCAGACGGCAGATGCACATCAGAAATAGCCAGCAGAATCGGCCAAGCCAAAACAGCATTCAAGAAGATGAAAAGCATTCTTAACAACAAATGCCTATCAATTAACATCAGGAAGAGAGTTCTTGAATGTTATATAGAACCGATAATGTTATGCGGTTGTGAGGCATGAATAGTCAACAAGCAAAGTCCGAACAAGATTGAGGCAGCGGAAATGTGATTTCTAAGAAGAATGTTGAGAGTTCCATGGACAGCAAAGAATACAAATGAAACAGTCTTGATGGAGGCAGACACAAGAAGATCATTGATAAAGAAGATTAGGAAAAAACAGACAAGATTTATAGGCCATTTTATGAGGAAAGGAGAATTACAGCACCTGGTCACAACAGGGAGAAAATATTGGACGGACTTGCAGGGTGGCTGAGAACATTGAGGGTGGAAGATGTACTTGCAGCGACAACGGATAGATGCCTATGAAAGACCATGATCGCCAACGCCATACTGCAGGGCACATGATGATGATGAAAAAATATCATTAATTAGAAATTACCTTAGAGCTGTTATGACCATTGCAAATAATACAACATACCATCAGGCTCTTGTCCCTCATGGCTGGAACTTGGGAATGGGATGTGCTGTAGTGTGGCTGTTTGTTTTGTTGTTTGTTTTCGTTTGTTTGTTTGTTTGTTTGTTTGTTTGTTTGTTTGTTTGTTTGTTTGCTTGCTTGCTTGCTTCCCTGCTTCTTTGCTTTTGGTTGGTTGCTTGCTTGTTTATTTGTTGTTGTTGTTGTTGTTGTTTGTATGTTTGTTTTTGGTTTGGTATGGTTTGGGTTTTTTGTTGTTGTTGTTGTTTGTTTGTTTGTTTGTTTTTTTGGAGGAAGTGTTGGGGTGGGGATTGAAACTCGGTAAAGACCTAACTCAACAACTTAATCTATCTTTTTCCTTTCCCTCACCTGATTCAATCATCGTTTGTTTCATGGCGGCCACAGTTTTAACTCCCAAGTTGAGTAACCAGATAACCTGTGTGACCTGCTGTCTGTGGCTGTTGGTCCACAGAGGGAATCTAGTTACACTGTAGAGGGAGGGGGTCAGCCGTTCTAATGGAAAGTACATCTATACTAACACTTCAGAGTGCGAAAGGCTGTGGAATGTCAGAATCGGTAGAACAGTGGCCCAGCGATAAGAGCGCTAAAGCATCCAGCTGGGAAATCCGGGTTCAACTGTTCTCATCCTCAACAACCATTTAACCGTTTGACTCCCGCATCCTATCTACCAGCTTCTTGTAAGAAGCTGGTGGATAGGGTGAGGGAATCACAGGGTTAAGTTTTGGCTTTACTAGCAATGTTGACAATGCAGGATGCTGATGGACAGGGTGCGGGAATCAAACGGTTATGTGGTGGTGTAGGCACTAATGGTTTGGATGAGGTGATGACCATGGGCAATGTGTGATGTAGGCATATAAAAGAGTTGTTCCTGTCAAATTCATGTAGATAAATCCACTTTCATAGGACAGTGAAATGCATGCACACAGTAAGGATGACGTGAAGGATTTTCAGTCTATAAATAAATGAGAAACAAATATCTGAATATTCGCGGGCCTCAGTAGCTTAGTTGGTTGAGAGTCAGATTCATACGCTAATGGTTGTGGGTTCGAATCCCGGGGAGCGCTACATTAAAACTGGCCTTCTTACCGTCCAGTCTTAACATCATTGCTGTTCTGGTGGTGTCAGTATAGGATTAGATAGGTCCCTTTCAACCACTTTCCTGGGATGGTTATCCCCGTCGGCCATATCACCTGAGGATGCTGACGTAAAATTGAATCAAATCAAATCAATCAGTCAATCTAACTATTACTTTTACTTTTTTTTACAAGAGTGGTTCAAATATAAGATATATGTAGTTGGACATCTATATTACGTTGATAGATTGGGTAAATGGACGAACGACTGAGGACAAACCAAGAGGCATCAAATGAACTGTCTTTGAATACTTGAAAACTTTTACTGTGTAGACAACCTGTCATTGATCTTTCACATTCACCAGCACACACAGGAGAAAATATCCCATTTCAGTATCTTTGCAGAGCAAGAAGGCTTAAAACTAAACCAGAAGAAAAGAGACGTGATAGCTAAGAACATCCCAAAACCCCTCATAAATCCTACCTGATGGCACATATATAATTCATGTTGCTGAAGTTACCAGTATTGGCTACACTGTCAGATAGGGTGGAGGAGCAGGCAATGACATAAAAGATCGCCTCAGCAAAGTTAGAAACACCTTCAAAATTCTTAACAACCTGTAAGGATCCCGCTACCACAGGGTTGACACAAAACTGAGACTGTTCCAGAGCCCAGTCCTTTCCACGTCACTTTTCATCTCAAAATGCTGAAGACTGACAAAAAGCAATCTTTCAACCCTTTGACCTCTGTACCCTATCCACCAACTGCAAAAACTTAACTCTTTGAATCCCTCACCCTATCCACCAGCTTCATGCAGGAAGTTAGTGGATAGGGTGAGGGAGTCAAAGAATTAAGTTTTAGCTTTGTCATCATTGTTAACAATACAGGATGGTGGTGGACAGGATGCAGGAGTCAAGGTGTTAAAGTTATCAATTATTCCACACGAGAAAATTGCCTCCGAAGAACCAAATGAATATTTTGGCCCAATCTAATTTCCAACCATTCAACGCAATTAAGAGAGCAAAGACACGATAGAGATGGACCAGACATATTGTCTGAAGAGAGCACTATCACCCGGACTATCCGTCACGGGACTCCAGAAGCGAGACGCAAAAGAATAAGACCCAATAATAGCTGGCAACAAACAGTGGAATGAGAACTTCAGACCATGGAAACACATCTGGAGTACCATAGAGAGGCTGCACAGAACAGATACAAGTGGCATATCTTTGTTTCTGCCTCACATATTAGTGACATTATGGGTAGTAAATACATGTATTGAAATTGATACCATACAATATACCAGATGGATTGAAAACGCAACGTAGAAATCTTCCCTAATACTTGAATATATATCTGGTTTTGTTCAGCAACACCTTCACCTTTAATTCGTATTAATGAAACTTACAGGAATAACATTTCCTGCCAAATGACTCATAAGTTATAAATTCTGTTGGTTTTGAATAGCCCAAATATCTTCCAGAAAATAGTTGTATATATGGATCCCCAAGTTCAATTTCATTTTGCTTATAGCCCAGCCGATTACTAGAGCCACATCAGGGCTAACAACACGTCAAAAACGACAACCCATTATCTAAGTAACATAACTCTTGAGAGTCACGGAGTTATCTCCCATGTAGAATTTCTCAAATCCAACACAGTTTGCTCTACCCATTCAGCTAGCATAGACGCAGCCAAAGGCACAGAATTGCAAGCTCAGAACATTCCTCAAAAAATGAATGCCCAAGTCTGCCCCTATACCCTGCAACTACACCCACACACAACCACGAGGGAGGAGAGAAATTCATACAATATATTGGTCTCATGTTCAAGATTGACACAGTCTTTTATTCTTGAACTGACCAGACACACACATATAGACAAGACAGAACATATACAGGGTTGCTTCCAAGGCATATATATAACACCAAAGGAAATAAGAGGGAGGCAGGGAGAATTTTTAAATATGAACTTCGTGACTCTCAAGAGTTATGTTACTTAGTTCATATTTAAAAATTCTCCTGCTTCCCTCTTATTTCCTTTGGTGACAACCGTTATCCCAAACTCGTATACTGTCACAACAGTGACAACAGAATATAACTATTGTCAAAATTTCACTGAGACATGATGGTCACATAGTTTCTTGAACATGTGCTGATTTTAACACTTTTTAATTTTGTCCGAGTTTCCTTGACTTTGTCGCCATGACTTCCAAACATATGTATTCACCCCTTCTGAAAAATTCACATCATTGACCCAGATTTGGTAAAGATCCATTCTGAAACAGATGAAAAAAATTTCCTGAAACCTTTTTGTCACAGACACATAGGTAGAAACACAGACACACATACACACACCACTCTCTGGTCGATGTGAAACAATTTCTCTCTTTTTTTTTTTTTTTCTTTCTTTTTTTTTTAGAAAAACGGAAAACGAAAAGAAACATGCGTGGTTGGAGTTGCTACAAACAGGCTGACGGGTGGCCTCCCTTTGATCAAGCCCATGCTTCAGTGCCCTGTCGATGCTCACTCCAAATCTCTTTGATGGCTTGTAAGAAGGCGGACACCCCTGAAGCTTTGGCTGACAGAGAAAGAGGAACTTGCAAAGCTAGACGAAAGATGGAAGACTCTCTCTCTCTCTCTCTCTCTCTCTCTCTCTGTCTCTCTCTCTCTCTCTCTCTCTCCTCTTTTCTCTCTCACACCACACCACACACACACACACTCTCTCTCTCTCTCTCTCTCTCTCTCTCTCTCTCTCTCTCTCTCTCTCTCTCTCTCTCTCTCTCTCTCTCCGTTAATTATTTGATTTTGAAAAAGACCAGGAAGTCAGCTCTTTCTCTTCTAGAACATTCGGTTTCTTTCGTGTTACATCAAAGCAGATAACCATGCTTAATGTTCCATCCTTGTGGGGATGAAATCTGGATCCCATTTTATTCTTCTCTGATATGCAGCCATCGGCAAGCATTCATTTGTCAACTAAATAAACAAACAAACAAACAACACATAAGGATAAATAGAACAAGTATGCAAACAATACGCCTGCACTTGCATTCTTTTGGGCGCTGGCGCGAGAGCGCATACGCACACACACACACACACACACACACACACACACACACACACACACACACACAAACACACAAACACACGAACGCATACACACACACATATATATATATATACAAATACACACACATACATACATACACACACATACACACACACACACACACACACACACACACACACACACAACACACACACACAACACACACCACACACACACACACACACAAACACACGCACACACACACAAATAAATGTGGACAGAAATCACCCGTCGCTCGTCAACATCACAGAGTTGGATGGTAGCCGCCGCGGCACGCCACAGTAACTTTCCTCCATTTATTCCGGTCGTGATTTTTCTGTGCTATTTTGTAGACCCTTAACCGCAAATATTATTGATGTTGTTCACATATCAGATGGGTGGTCTGCACGGATTTCGTTTGACCTCAACTTTTCTTTACAAAACTGTTGTCATCAGGGTTGTGTTGGTGTTGTCGGTTGCAGGGCTGATCTTTTTTTTTTCTTATTTTTATTGTTGATTTCTGCCAGCTGTTAATGTGGCATTGTTAGTTCGTTTAAGATACTGTCATTATACTGTTATATAGAACCGATAATGTTATACGGTTGTGAGGCGTGGACAGTCAACACGCAAAGCCAGAACAAAACTGAGGCTGCCAAGATGTGGTTTCTAAGAAGAATGTTGAGGGTTCCATGGACAGTAAAGAAAACAAACGAGAAAGTCTTGATGGCGGCAGATACAAGAAGATCATTCATGAGAAAAATCAGGAAAAGACAAGCAACATATATAGGCTATTTTATGAGGAAAAGGGAATTAGAGCACCTGGTCACGACAGGAAAGCTGGAGGGAAAGAGACCACCAGGTAGACCCAGGGAGAAAATATTGGACGGACTTGCAGGGTGACTGAAGACAGAGAGGGTCGAAGATGTGCTTGCCGCGACAAGGGATAGATGCATATGGAGGACCACGATCGCCAACGTAATGCGGCAGGGTACATGATGATGATGATGACTGTCATTTGTTCTCTTATCGGTTCATTTCACTCTAAGAATACGCCTGTAGAACCACATATCTGCTGCTTCCATCTTACTTTCATCTGCTTTTCTGAATGTCCAGGCTTCACAGCCATATAGTATCACTTGCCAGGTCAGACATTTTAATATTTCGATCTTAAAGGCTGTTGGTGTGCCTCTTTCTTTCCAAATGTTATTAAGTCGATCATGTTCTGTTTTTGCCATCCCTAATTTTATTTTGATGCCATCAAGGGCTTTATCTGAGTCCAAAATTTAAAATCATTCACATTTTCTAATCAGACTTGTCGGTTTGAATATCTCGATATGCTTGACTTCCTTCTCCTTGTGGGCGCATTACTTTTTTCTTTCTTTCTTTTTTTTTTCATTTAGATTTGGACCTACATTCTTTCCCGATGCGTCTACTCTGTGCAGAATTCTTTTCATGCTAGGGATATTGTCAGTTCTCTATCATCAGCAATCGTAGATTTGTGATGTTTCGGTCGCCAATTGTTATTCTCATATCTTCAATATCTGTTTCTCTCACAACCTGCTCTGTGTATAGGCTGAAAAACTGGGTGAAAGGATATGTTCCTAACGTACTCCTTTCCTGAAGCTACAATAATCGCAGTTTTGGTTGTTCCATCTAACTGCTGGTTTTTCGTCGTTGTAGAAGGTCAAAATAAGATAAGTGAGATGTTCACGGGAGTCCATCTTCTTCATTGTATCAAAAAGATGGTGGTGTATGGATATAGCATCTTGATTATGGAAAAAGTAATTGGGAAACTGATGGAAACCATAATAGCAAAGAAACTAGAAAGAGACATACAAGACAAACGAATATTCGCACCAGATCAAGGAGGCTTATCAACAGGAAAATGTACACGGGAAAGAACACTTCTTTGCCCACAAAGTCTATGAAGGTTTCCAGAACAAAGAAGAAACCCTTGCTCTAGCTACTGGCCTAGATCGAGAGGAGGTTACAGACTTAATCCTCTTCCCATAATTATAGGCTTTATAGGTTGTCAAAACAAGAACCAGTGCCAACAGTTCTTCAGAACGACTCAGTTTTTAAAGTTCAGCAAAGCAGAACAAGTGATAAAGAGTACGATGAGAGTTCCTCTCTCCTAATCATGTTTCCAACTTCGTTGGGTTTTGTTTTGGTTTGTTTGTTTTTTTTTCTTCTGTTTTTGCTATCTACGATCATTCATTGTCGTTTTACTCGACCATTTTAGCAAATCTATGCTATTATTTTTCTTTCTTCAGAACTACTCAGCTTTTAAAGTTCAGCAAAACAGAACAAGTGATAAAGAGTACGATGAGAATTCCTCTCTCCTAATCATGTTTCCAATTTCGTTGGATTTTTTTCTGTTTTTGATATCTACGATCATTCATTGTCGCTTTACTATCGAAATAACTCCGACCATTTCAGCAAATCTATGCTATCGTTTTCTGACTTGCTAAAACAACATACAGAATTTGTCCCTACGCTTATAAGCTTGTTAGTGGAAAGAGAATGCGACGTCAGTCGTAATTTTAGCGTCTGTCATATCTGTTGATCTATCCCAATGTTGAAGAAGGAAGAAAATGTAAGATATGAGAAGAGCACTCCCGAAGACTGATGTTGTTGACTCTCCTCTGAAAAAGACACATTCCCTCCGCGAAGACGACAGCTCTTGTCTGTCTCAGTTTAGTGTTAATCATAAACGGCTTTATTATTTTCTTTTTACTGCAATGTATTTGTTTCATTTATTTCCTATTTTCCTTTTCTTTTTCCTTTCATCCCCCCACGCCCCTCATTTCCAGCTCAATTTGACAAGAAAGTCTTTAAGTCACTGTCCTAGATAGACAGAGATCATGGTTAAAGTGATACCAGCTTTCATCCCCTTCCATAAGGTGTGCATGCCAAAGCGGTAAATAATTCTTTCCTCTTTCATTTATTTTTTTAATATCGAACAGAAAAAAAACATATGATCACAATTGCGCGGTTGGGGCTCTCTTATCAATACCAAAGCTGCATAAGTGGTTATTTATTATTATCATTGTTGTTGTTTGTTTGTTTGTTGTTGTTGTCGTCGTCATTATTATTATTATATCATTATTATTATTATTATTATTATTATTATTATTATTATTATCATATCATTATATTTAGCGCTAGTAGTAGTAGCAGCAGTAGTAGTAGTAGTGTCACTGTTGTTATTGTTGTTTTTGTGTATTCTACTGAACTACATATTTGATTTACTGATATAAGCTATTCAAATGTAGATGAGCTGAACTACTTGTCGTTTGTTTTCAAAAAGACTGAATTGTTTTTTACGATGCATTCACACACTAATGCATGTACATATACAGACATATGCATATATTAAAATTTGCATGCATTCATACCTACCTGAATCAATCCATCCGTCTATACATCTATTCGTCTATCTCTCTATTCATCCACCCATCCATCCATATATTCACATATACATACATGATACATGTTCACAAAAAGTGTGTATATATCGACACATATTTGTAAGCTCATATATACAAATGTAATTACGACCATAATTATACATCACTTGGTGTATGGTATACACATATATGTTATGCAGCACATGGTCATGCATAGAGCACATACTCAGGCGGGGAGGAGAATTGTTCATAATGCACATTTTAAGCCTAACCGCTGCTTCTCTTACGTAATTTGTGCTTAGACTATGTTTATCAAGTACTAATTCGATTTTAAGGGCTGTTTGTAAAGAAATGTGTAGAATCTAACAGTTGTTTATCATACACTTTTGTTTTGAAACCAGAGAGCGCCATGGAGGTGGTTTTTCGGTTTATTTTCCATTCCAGCAATCCTCACAGAAAGACAAACATTGAAGATAGATAAATCATTTAAAAAAAATTACAAACGACTGAATTCACTGATACAGTATCACAGACTGGCATACACACATACACACACACACACTCACACACACACACACACACACAAACACACACACACTCACACACACACACACACACACATATATATATATATATATATATATATACAACACACTCACACACATACATCATACACACATACATGTACACTATGCATACGTACACACCCATACACGCACACACATATATACATACACACACACATTCATACATATACACACACAAACATACACAAACACACACACACCACACACACACACACACACACACACACACACACAACACACACACACACACACACACACACACACACATACACAAATGCCATCCCTTCCTCTTTCGCTTTTAAACAACAGAAGTTTGGCAACCCTGCGGATAGATAATCAATTATGAAGTTGGGTCACATCGTTTGTTCTTTCCACACACACTGAAAGGACAGTTTAAGACAATGTTAACGACTCATCCAAATAATGCCAACAGTTGTTGTTGTTGTTGTTGTTGTTGTTGTTGTTGTTGTTGTTGTTGTTGTTGTTGTTGTTGTTGTTGATGATGTTGATGTTGTTGTTGTTGTTGTTGTTGTTGTTGTTGTTGTTGTTGTTGTTGTTGTTGTTGTTTTCAGACCTACCGCAGTTACCAAAGATCAGAGAACTATAAAACGCCCAAGTCCAACGACAACACCTTTCTTTTTCTTCGTGGTACTTCTATCAGATGTGACAATTCCTGAATAGTTTGTGACACTTTCAGCCACTGTGTAATGACATTCTAAAAGCAGCAGACTTCTTTATAACCCTGTGACCGTTTCAGCAACAACGTAGAGAGCTTGTTGCACAATTACAAGCGTGCCAGTTAGCGGAGACATACAGAACGTGTTGTTAGTCATGTTTTAGCGTCTGTGGCGCGTCCTGATCGACCCCAATGTTCACGAAGAAAAACGAGTATAACAGTGGAGGAGAGCGGTCTCTCCGTGTGCTCCTGACGTTGTTAACACTGCCCTGGGACAGGAACACAACACTCCCTTTGCAACACACACATACATCTTGACTGTTTCACCCATGTGAACGATTTGTTGTTTTTTGTTTTGGGTTGTTTTTTTTTTTCTACGTTAATGCAATACTTCTCGTTTGAACTTTTTTCTTCACTTTCTCACTTGTTTGCTTGTCTCATATTTTCTCCCCTTCCACCCTTCCTCCTACAACCCCCCCCCCCCCCCCCAAACGATCTCTCTTCTTTTATATTACTTTTTTGATGAATTCTGAAGAAATGCTTCTAACGATTTGTACGACAGTATCCAAGCCCCATTACTCTGACCACCCCTCCCACACTCCCCACAATCAACAATAATATGACACTTTTCTTTGACACTATTTCTATATTACGTATTGCACTCTTAACTACAGGAGTGTCTTTAAGTCACTTACCTGGACATACTCATTGTTTTCCATCCCCGGGGACTTCACAGAGAGACAAACAATGAGATCA
This sequence comes from Monoplex corrugatus, assembly GCA_030674185.1. Classification (NCBI taxonomy): domain Eukaryota; kingdom Metazoa; phylum Mollusca; class Gastropoda; order Littorinimorpha; family Ranellidae; genus Monoplex; species Monoplex corrugatus. The sequence continues at coordinate 92,346,143 of CM060306.1, read as the reverse complement.
ATAATTACAGAAGCTGACAACAGCAAAACTGAAGCACCGACACAGCACCACAGAATACACCTTGCCTGTTTGTCAAACAATCCTTTTCTGCTTCTAAAATATCAGTCGGTGAGTTGCCTTTCTATTGGATGATCAATTATACCGCAGGCGCTAAATATTTGCTTTTCCTTAATTAAAGGGTTCACAAAGGCCATAAAGAACACTTCACATGGAATAGAACAAACAAAATGTAACCTGTCCTCAGAATCAGACTACTGTTTTCACGGTTTTGATAATAAAACAAGCGATAGATTTTAAATTATATGGAACTACCATGACCAACTCTTTCTCCTCGGAGAAGAGTGGCTGAGTGGTTCAGACATTCGCCTGCCAATAACTAAATTCGAGGATTCAGGGTTCGCTCCCCATAAAGCCCTCGACCTTTCTTCTCAGTTTGACCGGAAACGTCATCTTGAGAAACTGAAAACTGAAAACTTTCTCGTCGTGTTTCTGTTAGACTGAAACTTATAATTATTATGTGACGGTTTTGGAGAAACTGTGATCTTTCTTTCTGATTTTGTTGTCTATGACCATTCCTCTTCATGATCCTGCCAGAAAAATATCCTTACTCTCCTCGTGTCTGTACTCGGCTTGCCGTTTATGACCAAACCTTGTCATGTTTCTACTAGACATGAAACTTCCTTACAACAGTGAACGTTTCAGCAAATCTGTGATATTAGTTTCTGACGTTTAACAACAACGCAAACAGCTTGTTATCGGGTTCATAAGCTTGCAAGCGGAGGCAGGACATGTTGCTAATCATGAGTTATTGGAACCTGAAAAAAAAACCACGAAAAAAGAATAAGAACGCGTATTTAATACAAGACAAGACAGGCTCAAATTTTCGGACAAAGGCCAGTAAGCCGAAAATTTGAGCCTGTCTTGTCTTGTATTAAATACGCGTTCTTATTCTTTTTTTGTGGTTTTTTTTCCTGGTTCCTGTTCGCTTGAACGCGGGCAGTCACACTTGTTTTGGACGTCATGAGTTTTTTGTTTTGTGATTGTTGGTTTTGTGTGTGTGTGTGTGTGTTCTTGTTGTTGTTGTTTTCCGTAATGCCTGTCGTACCTTTCGATCAGTCCCACGTTCAAGAAGAAAAAGCAAGTCTAGATTAAGATTTGAGCTGTGCAGTCCGTCTGTAATTCTTCTGACCTTGTGTACACTAACCAGAGAGAAAAACACAACTCTCTTGCTGACAAGAGACCTTGGCTGACTCACTCATGCATTAAAGAAAAACAGATTTGTTTTTTCATTTGAATTCAATTGTTCCTATTTGAATCTATTTCTAATTTTCGCTTTTCTCATCCCGCATCTTTTTTTTTTTTTTTTTTTTTTTTTCTTTTCCACAGTGTTTCTGTGCAAGACAAACTGAAAATGAACAAACGTTTTAGAGACAGACAGACAGACAGACAGACAGTGTCCCTGTACAAAATAAATTGAAAATGAAAAATGTTTTCCTGCAAGACAAACTGAAAATAAACGAACGTTTCAGATCTGATACCAGAGTTACTGTACGTTTTAGAGGCAATGCTCAGTTATTTTATGCTCACAAACAAATAACGGCTTTTTCCATTGGTTGCTGGCACAAAACGCACAGTTAACACACACACAACAGCAGAAAACCACAGGACAACTTTGTAAACTGTGAGTAGAAAACTAGTTACATGCAGCTTTGTAAATTGTGTTTCTATTTTAGACGCTTTCATAAAATCCCGAATTTTTCCACTGGAAGGTAAGTGATAAGTCTTTTTAACACCACACGCGCCTGCACGGAATAATGTGTTATGTGAAATGTGTGTCTTGTTTGTTTGTCTGTCTCTTCTGTTTGTTTGTCTGATCTGTGTCCTGCGTGTGCTTTGTATATGGACTTATTCGCAAATACGATAAACTGAAATCCGATCTCTCGCTCTCTCTCTCTCTCTATCTCTCTCTCTCTCTCTCTCACTCTCTCTCTCTCTCTCAACACAAATACTCACACACACACACACACACACACACACACACACACACACACACACACACACACACATACACACACACACACACTCCCGCGCGCGAGTCCTCCCTCGCACACAGGCTTGTATATACCACACACGCGCACACACACACACACACACACACGCACGCACGCACGCACGCACGAATGCACACACACGCGCACCATACCAAAATAAATACAAACACAGACACACGCACGCACTCATCAACGAAGAAGTGGGGAGACACGAACAGATAGACATGCAGAAATAGAGACAGACAGAGAGACAGACAGACACAGACACAGACAGAGACAGACAGTCAGACAGGCAGGCAGACAGACAGACAGACAGACAGATTTTCAATGAATTCAAAGCCAAACAGCATTTATTGTATGTCTTTTTGTCATGATGATTGTCATCGATAGAAAGAGATCGAACTGACTACAGCAAAAGAAGAGAGATCGATGAAACATGGTTACAATGTGCCGACATGTGTTTGACGCTTTCCGCCTCTCTGCCAGTGTTCAAAGCGCATTTCTGATAATGGGAGAACGTGCGCTACACAAAACACAAGTATTTCTCCCACTTCCCTCTTTGCGTTTCACGCCACAGCTCGGCATGAAAATAAAATGGTCAAGCCATACGAACAATACGACTTTCTCCTATAGTAACTTTCATTTGTTATTTATCTTAGTACTTGCTCGAAAACAGAAACAAAATCAAACGCTTTAATTTTTCCTTACTACTAGCAGAAAAAAAGTGACCAAACAGAATATGTAGAAGATCATTGATAGGGAAGATTAGGAAAAGACAGTTCCGTTTATATTGCTTCTAGCCAAGCAACATTTGTAGGCCATTTTATGAGGAAAGGGGAATTAGAGCAACTGGTCACAACAGGAAAGCTGGAGGGAAAGAGAACACCAGGTAGACCCAGGGAGAAAATATTGGACGGGACTTTCATGGTGGCTGAAGACAGAGAGGGTGGGAAGATGTGCTTGCGGTGACAAGAGACAGATGCATATGGAGAGCCATGATAGCCAACGCCATGCAGCAGGGCACATCATGATGATGATGATGATGATGATGATGATGATGATGATGATGATGATGAATGAAAATATGTAGCTAAGAAACATACCGCAAGTCATTCAAGACATGTAACACATGGACTACACAACGAAATCTCTGTCGCCAATCACGATCTCTTCGGGGGCTTGTTCTATGGCGTTTCCGTTGCGTTATGTGAACGTTCCATTTCTTACTTTTGCACCTTTTTTCTATTGTTATTGTTGTTTAAAGCCCAGCCGACTGCTAGAGCCATATCAGGGCTATAACGGCTTCAGAACAAACAAAACTTCAACAGAAAAAAAAGAAAAAGAAAAATAAGTACACGTATCAATGCATTTGCGCAAATAATCTAAGAACATAACATGCCCCTGGCGTTGACCACTCCGTACAGTTTATCACACAGGGGATTTAAAAAAACACACCTGACTACAAATTTTAAGCATACCTAAGGACACCAAAACATACATACAAACGGGCATAAATTCCCTAAAATTGCTTCCGCATATCTCACTTCCCTGGAGCCAAAAATGCACTTAACTCATGTACCCAATTATCGATCCTAAGAAAAAGTACGTAAGACTTTATTGAACACATACAGGTGAATGGACCAGCAAGGAAGGAAATAATAGGAAGAAATAACAGAAAGCAAAGGAACAAGGCAGAAACAAAGAGAGTGACAGAAAAGAGGAAATTTCTAGCTGAAAATTAACAGAAGGTGAGGATACTATTTACACTGTCTGGGGGGGGGGGGGGGAACGCTGCGCCTGATTCCTGCAGCGGACGAACTCGTTAAGTGGCCAAGAAACACAACAGTGGCTTCCCCCGCCAACAACACTGGTGATTATGTGTGATTCCCTGCCTGTGATAACCGCCCATACCGATGTGTCGACAGAACAGATTCTCTATGTGTAGGGGGGGGGGGGGGGAGTGTGTGTCTGTGGGG
>CM060306.1:92317116-92337116 GCA_030674185.1 Monoplex corrugatus | reverse complement strand
TCAGAAGGGACTGCGACTCCTCCATAGAATATTACAGACACAGCTGACTCAGTTGAGAAAACTGACGAAGTTCCAAAGTTCTCTGGGTTGAGAGAGACTCACTGACTTTAACATTAATAGGCAAGGCCCTTAGGAACACGTTTCTAATTCCTGGTTCTTCATCATGTGCCCTGCCGGATGACGTTGGCGACCATGGCCCTCCATTCGAATCTATCCCTTGTCGTTGCAAGCACATCTTCTGCCCTCTGTGTCCTCAGACACCCTGCAAGTCCGTCCAATATTTTCTCCCTGGGTCTACTTGGCACTCTCTTTCCCTCGAGCTTTCCTGTTGTGACCAGGTGCTCTAAATATATTTCTCTTTCCTCATAAAACGTCCTATAAATGTTGCTTGTCTTTTCCTAATCTTCTTGATTAATATTCTTCTTGTGTCTGCTTCCTTCAATACTGTCTTGTTTGTTTTCTTTGCTGTCCATGGAACTCACAACATTCTTCTTAGAAACCACATTGTTCTGACTTTTCGTGTTGACTGTCCACACCTCACAACCGTACAACAGTATCGGTTCCACATAACACTCAAGAACTCACTACCTGGTGGTAATTGATAGGCATTTGTTGGCAAGAATGTTTTTCATTTTCTTGAATGCTGTTTTAGCTTGGCCGAATCTACTGGCTATTTCTGATGTGCATCTGCCTTCTAGTGACATGACCGTTTCCAGATAGTTAAACTGATCAACGTCTTTCAATGTTGTGCCATTGGCTGTTATTTTGCATGAGACGATTTTTTTTAACTGATTATGACGAATAAATAATCGCATATCAAGGACACAACGCACTAGGCGGGGCGAGGTCTTTTTTTTAATCTCTATTAATTTAGTGTTAAGTATCAATCTACAACGTTGGCAAAACCAACAACAGCAAAAACAATAGCACACTCACACACATAAAACACACACACACACACACACACATATATATATATATATATATATATATATATATATACCCACAACACACACGCATGCACGCACACACATACATATCCACATACATACACGTGCGCGCCTGCGGTTTTCGTCCATATTGCTTTGGCTTAAAGTATGATTTCTAAGCAACAAAACCAACAGCAACAACAAAACCATGCTCGTACACACGCACACACACACACACACACACACACACACACACACACACACACACACACACACACACACACACACACACGCACACACACACACACATACATATACATACACACACACACACTCACACACACACACACTTACACACACACACACACACACACACACACACACACACACACACCACACACACACAACACACATACACACATACATACACACACACACGCACACATACTCGCACGCATGCAGTTTTGTTGTTTACAATTGATAGTCACGTTAAATTCATCACCCTGTTTGACACACAGAGAGAGACAGAGACAGATAGACAGACAGACAGACAGAGACAGACAGACAGACAGACAGAGACAGATATAGAGACAGACACAGACAGACAGACAGAGAGACAGACAGATAGAGACTGACAGACAGAAAAGAACACAGACAAGACAGAAGACGGTCAAGACAAGCACACAGAGACACTACACAGAAAGAGAGATACAGAGAGAGACAGACAGAAAGAGACAGACAGAAAGAGACAGACAAACAGACAGAGAGGGAAAGACAGGGAGGGAAAGAGAGAAAAGACAATTTGACACTTTCATGATTTAATGTCCTTTCAAGCATTTATCCCAGACAAGACATGACCTGATATCAAAAATAAACAACCAAATGCAGTCACAGAAACGTCAGCCACAACATGACTGACCACACCGTATTGTAAGTCAAACAATGACCATGCAGCTTATTAGCTGATCAATTCTGTTATCTGTTCTAACTCAACTAAACAAGCATGGATCGAATGGTGCGTACATGCGCAAGAGAGAGAGAGGAAGAGAGAGAGAGAGAGAGAGAGAGACAGACAGACAGACAGACAAACAGATAGAGACAGACAGAGAAGATAAAAGAGAGTGAGAGAGAGAGAGAGAAAGAGAACAGAAATAGCCACAGAGAGAGAGAGAAGAGAGAGAGAGAGAGAAGAAAAAGAAAAGAGAGAGAGGGACAGACAGAGAGACACAGACAGAGAAACAGAGACTGACAGAGAGAGAGCTCTGATTTCAGACTCCAAAGTCCAACAAAAAGAGAGAAAGAAAGAGAAAAATATACATACACATACATATATATATATATGGATATGGATATATATATATATATATATATATATATATATATATATATATATATATATATATATATATATGTATGTATGTATGTATATATATAAAAGAAACTTTGGCAAAGGAGTGTTGTGTGTCCATATCCAATTCCCTGTATAACAGAAACCGTGTTGTTGGCACAAGGATAAGCTTAATAATTTAGTGCTGGTCTCACGAACTCCTCTGTACCTTTCTTTTTTTTTTTTCTTCGTTTTAATGAAAGTAGGCAAACGTTCGCACTCGTGCACCTTAGGGCACTGACTTTCAGGAGCACTGATAGACAAACACACATGCACAGTGCGCGCGTGTACTCGTATCGTCACTATACACAATTAAGTCAGGTAACCTTAAAGTTGCACTGACAGCATGCACATACATACATACATACATACATACATACATACATACATACAAAATACATACATACATACATACATACTCATATATACATTGTGTATGTAGATATACATCCATCAATATACACAAGCATATACATGCTCACACGCATACATACATACATACATATATACATACATACATACATCATACATACATCATACATACTACATCATACATACATATGTGTATGTAGATATACATCCATCAATGTACACAAGCATACACATGCTCACACGCATACAGCATACATACATACATATACATACATACATACATCATACATACATCATACATATATAAATCATACATACATATGTGTATGTAGATATACATCCATCAGTATACACAAGCATATACATGCTCACACGCATACATACATACATATACATACATATATACATACATACATACATCATACAATCATACATACATCATACATACATACATACACACATACATACATACATATACATACATATGTATATGTATATATTTATATACATATATATATATTAATCAATATACACAAGCATATACATGCTCACACGCATACATACATACATACATACATATATACATACATACATACATCATACATACATCATACATACATACATCATACATACATACATACATACATACACATCCATCAATATACATAAACATGCATGCATACATACATGCATACATAGATACATACATACATATATACATACATACATACACACATACATACATACATACATACATCTGCATGCATGCATACAAACACACATACATACATACATACATGCATGCATGCATGCATGCATACATACATACATACATACATACATACATACATACATACATGCATGCATGTATGACATACATACATACATACATACATGTACATACATACACATACATACATGCATGCATACATGCATACGTACATACACACATGCATACAAATATACATACATACATACGTACATACATACATACGTACATACATACATACATACATACATACATGCATACATACATACATACATACATACATACATACATACATGCGTACATACATACATACATACATACGTACATACATACATACATACATGCATACATACATACATAACATACATCATGCATACATGTACATACATACATACATACATCATACATACATACATACATACATCATACATACATCATACATACACGCATACATACATACGTGCATACATACATACATACATACATACATACGTACATACATACATACATACATACATACATACATACATACATACATACATACATACATACATACATACATACATACATACATACATACATACATACATACATCGATTGATGGCTCTGTCTGATAAGACAATGGATGCGCCCGGCTGAGGCCTCGTCTGCTAACCAGATCAAAACATTGGTCAGGTCCTCGAAGATAATGTATACAGGCTGCCATGGCCACAGCTCTTTTTCTGTATCTGACTGAATGAGAAGATCGTGTCCATAAAACACTCAGGATAGACACGATCTGCTTCTGAACCACTCGTACAAAGACCTTGCTGACGATATCAAGAAATGATGTGGCTCTATGGTCGTTAGCTGTTACCGTCTCCCTTAGTTTTATACAGTATGCCGACGTTGCCTATCTCGTGTCTTGGGGAACTGATCCCTCATCTTGTTCTTCCTTCGCCTCACAACCGTATAACATTATCGGTTCTATATAACATTCAAGAACTCTCTTCCTGATGTTAATTGATAGGTATTTGTTGGTAAGAATGCTTTTCATCTTCTGGAATGCTGTTTTGGCTTGGCCGATTCTGCTGGCTATTTCTGATGTGCATCTGCCGTCAGGTAAAATGATCGTTCCCAGATATTTAAACTTATCAACCTGTCTCAAGGTTGTGTCGTTCGCTGTTATTTTGCATGAGGGGATTTCATGGTTTTTACTGATTACCATGACTTCAGTCTTCTTGCTGTTTAGCTCCTTGGATTTCAGCGGAGCGATCTTTCCAATGGAAGTCCATGTTCTGGGCACAGGATCTATCAGAGGTCGTCTGCTCAGCGTCAGTCGAGCGTTGTTGTTTTTTTTGTTTTTTTTATGCAACGAGGTATTTTTTTTCTGACAGATCATTTTTGTTGTTGATCGTTTTTTTTTTTCCAGTGATTGTCAGTAAATGCGAAAGATAAACATCACAGCGTAGTCCTATTTCTTCAAGAATAACCGTGAGTACATAAGATGAAATTTCGTACAACATTCAAGGCAAGAAATACAAGACTTGATTTGTTCTACACGATACCACAGAGATAAGACAACAGGCATATTATCTAGTACAATTCCACATGGGGTGACTTTCAGTGAATACAGAAGATAAAATAATCGCTAAGATAAAATAATCGAACACAGTCCTACACATTATGACTGGCAATCAATGCAAAAGACAAAGTTTCAGTCTAACAGAAATCAGACACACGCCAAAAGATAATACAAACACAAAACAGGCACCTTTCTAGCCTACCACATACTTGTGATTGTCCAAAGATGCAAACTAAATAGGATCAAACCTACGGCCTCTGTGTTATCAGTATGTTCTCTGACCAACTGAGTTAATAGTTCACAGGCTACACAGGATGATTATTAGTTCGTGCGAAAGGGAAAATTTCTATTCAGGCACATGTGACTATACATGTACAGAGATACATAAGAAATAAATATATAAGAAAATAAATAAATGAAAAAGGGATAAATGAATAAACAAATAAGTACAATAAATGTATGAATAAATGAATAATATACACTTTTAATTAACACAGCTGTACGCCTACTTACCCTGTCTGTCACCAAGAAGACACAAAGCAAAGTCGGCAAACGAGTGTAAACACCAAAACAGCTAGTCTAGCTGCCAGAGAGCAGAGATAATGCAGGCGAGATGTGTGTGTGTGTGTGTGTGTGTGTGTGTGTGTGTGTCGTGCATGCGTGCGTGCGTGTGTGTGTGTGTGTGTGTGTGTGCGTGTGTGGTGTGTGTGTATATGTTTCTGTGTGTGTGTATGTTTCAGTGACAGCACTCTGCGAGCGACATAGGCTCGCAATGTTGGCAACACTCTTTCTACACTGCCACTGTAGCTGTGGTCTGACAGCGTCACACAACACTTCGACGCAATGACCGCACTCTCCCTGTTCAGTGCAGACTTCAATATTAGTTTGCAGCTGATATTAGCCGTGAGTGTAGCAGTAGTTGCGTTGAAAGTAGTAGTAGTTGTTGTTGTTTCCTTGTTGTTGTCATTGCCGTTGCTGTTGGAAGCACTGTTGCTACTGCCGTTACCATGATCATTACGTTCAGTTTAGTTTGCTGTACACACCGGAGTTTCTTATATCCTAGCACCATGATCTTAAAGAATACATGAGCAAATGACAATTACTTCAGTAGTTTTGACCTGAAAGAATACCTTACAAGCTGACGGTATGTCAACATGACACACTTTGTCCGAATGCAAGAACGGACGAATATGGAAAAAAAAAATGTTACATGATTTTTTCTCTTTGCTGGTATGCTAATTCCTTTTGCTTCTTTTTCTTACATTTCCTCACACTGACATGACCTAACCGTATTGTGGGCAAGGTTGGTCAACATGTCTCTATGACTGATCGGCTTTCCCTCCCTCAACACTGTCATGCAGCAAATACATTAGAAGATACCTTGCATTGTATCTTCGTTGTTTCCCATAAATTACATATCTGTATAAAACTAGCTGTAACATTCCTAATATCGAGCTTATCACGAAACTACAATTATTTCCCTATCCGGCAGATCGATAGTGCTTGTATATATCAAATAGTGCAGTGCTATCAGTACTATGCTTCTATGTATCAAATAGTGCAGTGCTATCAGTACTATGCTTGTATGTATTAAATAGTGCAGTGCTATCAGTACTATGCTTGTATGTATCAGATAATACAGTGCTATCAGTACTATGCTTGTATGTGTCAGATAGTGCAGTGCTATCAGTACTATGCTTGTATGTGTCAATAGTGCAGTGCTATCAGTACTATGCTTGTATGTATCAGATAATACAGTGCTATCAGTACTATGCTTGTATGTATCAGATAGTGCAGTGCTATCAGTACTATGCTTGTATGTATTAAATAGTGCAGTGCTATCAGTACTATGCTTGTATGTTCAGATAGTGCAGTGCTATCAGTACTATGCTTGTATGTATCAGATGGTACAGTGCTATCAGTACTATGCTTGTATGTATCAATAATACAGTGCTATCAGTACTATGTTGTATGTGTCAGATAGTCAGTGCTATCAGTACTATGCTTGTATGTATCAATAATACAGTGCTATCAGTACTATGTTGTATGTATCAGATAGTGCAGTGCTATCAGTACTATGCTTGTATGTCTCAAATAGTACAGTGCTATCAGTACTATGCTTGTATGTATCAGATAATACAGTGCTATCAGTACTATGTTGTATGTCTCAAATAATACAGTGCTATCAGTACTATGCTTGTATGTATCAAATATACAGTGCTATCAGTATTATGTTTGTATGTATCAGATAGTGCAGTGCTATCAGTACTATGCTTGTATGTATCAGATAGTGCAGTGCTATCAGTACTATGCTTGTATGTGTCAGATAATCAGTGCTATCAGTACTATGCTTGTATGTATCAGATAGTGCAGTGCTATTAGTACTATGCTTGTATGTGTCAGATAGTGCAGTGCTATCAGTACTATGCTTGTATGTATCAGATAGTGCAGTGCTATAGTACTATGCTTGTATGTGTCAGATATACAGTGCTATCAGTACTATGCTTGTATGTATTAGATAGTACAGTGCTATCAGCACTACACTGATAGAAAAACAAACATAAGAAAAACCAAGAAAGTGTGGATTTGTTTGACATTGTTATTCCAGTCACACATGACAGCATCATAAACATTGTACCTCTAAACCGTTGACGTGGTGCTGGCCCTGATATGGCTCTAGTAGTCGGCTGGGCTATAAGCAGTATGAACTTGAACCTCTAAACCGTTAGTATGAACATGCAGACATCAGAACTATCACAGTACGCACGTATATGCTCTACGCTGTGAAAAAAAAGGAAACAGAAGTAAAATAATAAGACCGGTGCTTATTTTGCGATATTCATTGGGCAGATATGATGCCTCACAATTAGATTTCATTCTTGTTCCTCCCTCGCCTGTCTACGATAGCAAGAGTGACAGATGACTTTGCATTTTTTAGCATGCAATCAATCAAAGTCTTGGGGTGCTTGACTGATTTCTATAGCCGCTACCTGTGATTTCCCATAGTGACACACACATGCCACCTGTCATTCCGACACGGACCAATTTGTTGCTTAAGTATAAGGTCAGTAAAATCAGCGGTGTCAATAATACCGGTAGCGTGGTTTTTGACTGGCCGTATTCTGCACGTTCTGCACCATTTGTTGTGGAGAACTAAAGATCTTACATCTGCCATTAAATGCCACATACCAAATTCTTAAAACTGCCTAAAGAGATTGTCAATTATGATTGGCTGTTCTGTTCTGTTCTGTAGGTTTTAAAGTCCTACCACTCTCAACGATCATTTCATCAGACGGCAGATGCACATCAGAAGTAGCCGGCAGAATCGGCCAAGCCAAAACAGCATTCAAGAAGATGACAAGCATTCTTACCAACAAATGCCTATCAATTAACATTAAGTAGAGAGTTCTTGAATGTTATATAGAACCAATACTGTTGTACGGCTGCGAGGCGTGGACAGTCAACAAGCAAAGCCAGAACAAGATTGAGGCAGCCGAGATGTGGTTTCTAAGAAGAATGTTGAGAGTTCCATGCACAGCAAAGAAAACAAACGAGACAGTCTTGATGGAGGCAGCCACAAGCAGATCACTCATAAGGAAGATTAGGGAAAAACAGGCAACATTTATAGGCCATTTTATGAGGAAGGGGGATTTGGAGCACCTGGTCACAACGGGGAAGCTAGAGGGAAAGAGAGCACCGGGTAGACCCAGGGAGAAAATGCTGGACGGACTTGCAGAGTGGCTGGGGACGAGGAGGGTGGGGGAGATGCTTGGGGCAAAGAGTGATAGAGATGGATGGAAGTCCATGATCGCCAACGCCATGCGGCAGGGCATCTGATAATGATGATGATGACCACTCTCAAAGTATACGAGGACTAGCAAAAAAATTGCTCAAAGAAGTCTTTACAAATTTTAGTAGCATTGTGAGATACCGATGCTTTATTCGGCTCTCGTTCGGGTAATCCCTTGATGGATGGATATGCATGATCGGCTGTTTTCGTCTTCTTGTTTTATATGTCCGCTCGCACCACTGTGGTCTGCGCAGGGAAAGCCTGGAAAGCTTTAAAGACTGAATCCTGAAGAGGAGATGCCGTGTGACGTCAAAGTCTCTTTAAAACAATGGATCCAAGCTTTCCTTGGTCTGTTTCTCACTTTAAATACAGATACCCGTCATTTACTTGCTGAGCAGTTTGTGGGGTTAGGTTCCCATCAGAGGACCATCCACTAAATTGGGTGCTGATGAATATGATAGTGGAATGACGTTGCTGTCCTATATTTCTATGATCGTGGTGTTTGTGGTCATGTCACTCCTGGTCTTGTTGAGAGCTTTTCTGAAAAAACGTATCTCACAGGTGGTAGTTTTGTGCTCCGGGAGCTTGGTCAGGGTCCAGGTCTTTTCTCCATTCATCATCATCATCATCATCATCATCATCATCATCATCATCATCATCATCATGTGCCCTGCTGCATGGCGTTGGTGATCCATGGTCCTCCATACGAATTTATCCCTTGTCGCTGCAAGTACATCTCCCACCCTCTCTGTCTTCAACCACACTGCAAGTCCGTCCAATCTTTTCTCCCTGGGTCTAACTGGTGCCCTCTTTCCCTCCAGCTTTCCTGTTGTGACCAGGTGCTCTTATTTCTCTTGCCTCATAAAATGTCCTATAAATGTTGCTTGTCTTTTTCTAGCCTTCTTTATTAATGATCTACTTGTGTCTGCATCTTTCAAAACTGTCTCGTTTGCTTCCTTCGCTGTCCATGGAACTCTCAACATTCTTCTTAGAAACCACATTTCAGTTGCCTCAATCTTGTTCTGACTTTGCGTGTTGACTGTCCACGCTTCACAACCGTACAACAGTATCGGTTCTATTTGACACTCAAGAATTGTCTTCCTGATGTTAATTGATAAGCATTTGTTGGTAAGAATGCTTTTCTCCAGTAGTAATACAAAAACGACCAGCGAGTGATTTGTTGCTTTCTGAGGACCACCATCTTAATCAAAAACATTTTTTTTAGGATCATGGCACTCAGGGAGGTTATCTTTGTGCACACCTTTTTTTTCCGTCCCCTTTACTACACCACCTTAATGGCCACAGAAGCTGGCACAGGTTTTTCTATTTTTACAATGCGATGATGATGATGTCGATGAAGATGATAATCGTGATGCTATGGAGCTCCATCTAGGATTGAGACTGCGTGACAGGGCTGAACTCTACCGCTTACTATCATAATATATCATGGCGTCAACCAGGCCCGAGAGGAGATACAGACACCTGCGATACTGGTCAGTAGATTTGATCAACACCCTCAGTGACGCATCCGTGAAGTAGATGAGACGCGACTGTATGGTCCCAGTCTTCCCAATGAGCCCATAGCATGCCCAACTCTGGGTAGGAGCCGGTGAGAACCGAAAAATGCCGCAATGATATATTTTTGAAGGAACTGCTGGAAATTCGAACCCACAACCTTCCAGTCGGTATTCCGTTGCGTTAACCATAACACCATGGCGACTGGTTCTTAACAAAAACTTACCCCAATGGGCAACAGATTCGAATCTCACAGCAAATAATAATGTAAAGCAGTTTCTAATCATCTCAAGTTAATCGAACAGAACTCTGCAGCCAAAACACATGTTGCCTGGTGGTGTCCAAAACCAGAAAGTGGCAGAAGAAGAAAGAAAAAGTACTTGGCTTTGTATATTACACTGAAAATGCATGTTATTTGAGTCAGGATTTCTAATTACAAAAAAAAAGTCTTTTTCATGGGCAGTAAAGATAACCCCTCCTGTCTTGCTCTTGCGTTTACACTCAGACATATCGACATGTAGCACACACTTATGTGTCCATTACGATGTGTAGATGTCGCAGAGTGAAAGTCATGGTCATACGCCAAGGAAACAAACATCAAAGTCTTATTCCAGACATGGCATTTTCTCACTGGTGACAAATCACGAGCTTTGAGACGGCTGGAGGATTGATTTTTTTCCCTTTCCGATAATCAGTCAGCGTCAGTACGCTGAAGACTGTGTTGATGTATTGTTGAGGTTTTCATTGCACTAGGAGACAGACAGATACACAGACGGCGACAGACAGACAGACAGGCAAATAAACAAACAGACAGACGGATAAATCAATAGATAGACAAATAGGCAGAATAACAGACACAAACAGGCGGATAAACAGACAGACATATAGAAAGACAAACAGATAAAATAAACAGACAGATAGACAGACTGAAGATAGACAAATACACGAATAGGCATACTAACAGACAGAAAGAAAGACAGATAGATAGATACATAGAAATATGAATAGACAACGCGATGGATAGACAGACAAACAGACAGAAACAGATTGACAGACAGACAAACACACAGAAAGACAGAAAGACAGACAATCCACATGACCTATTCATTTTGCATTTTTGCTGACTTCAAAGACCCGAGTGACAAAGTTTGAAGCCGTCATTAAACTAACTTTTCACTGAGTGGAGAGAGCAGAAGACGACGTCAAGTCATTGTGTCAAGTTCTGTTCTCATACTGAAATTATTACAGAAAATCTGTTTGTTCGCTTCTCAAAAGTCATCGTGAGCTTTGACAAGCTTGAGATGAAATGAAAATTGACATGAAACGAGGACATCGACAATGAAATATTATCATAACAGTGAAAACTCATATGAATCTTATCAGGATGAAAGATTATCATAATAGTGAAAACTCAATGTCAGTCTTATTGGGAGTACCTGAGAAAGCACTATGAACACACCTTTCTAAAAAAAAAGTGCTGATCTTAGGCATTCGACCTTGACTTTGGAGCCATGCTTCAAAATTTAAGCATTCGTGACCCTTTGAATATCCGCACTTGTGATCCACATTAAATTTTTTTGCAAAGATTCATGCAGAAACAACACATAAAATCTTGCTGACATAATTTGTTACAGTCACACTGACACGCGCACACACACACACACACACACACACACATACACACACACACACACACATACGCACACACACGCTCACACACACACACGCACACACACACAGACACACACACAACACACACACACACACACACACACACAAGCACTCACATTCTTTGGTCGATATGAACTCAATGAATAAAATGAATAAATACAAAACTTAAAAGAAGGGAGATTGAAATAAGAGGAGCAGCATGCACGCGAGGGGGAAGGAGAAAAGAGTTGAGTAGGGACAAGAGGTGGGCAAGGCAGAGTCTTTGAATCGGCGACGTCTGACAGGGGACTGTATCCTCCATCCTGGCATGGTGCAGTGAAGGACAGGCGTCTCTCAGTGTTTTTTTGGTTGGTTGATTGGTTGGTTGGTTGGTTGGTTTGGTTGGTTGGTTGGTTGTGGTTGGTTGTTGGTTGGCTGTGTTGGTTGGTTGGTTGATTGGTTGGTTGGCTGGTTGGTTGGTTGATTTGGTTGGTTGGTCGGTTGGTTGGTTGGTTGGTTAGTTGGTTGGTTGGTTGGTTGGTTGATTGGTTGGTTGATTGGTTGGTTGGTTGATTGGTTGGTTGGTTGATTGGTTGGTTGGTTGATTGGTTGGTTGGTTGATTGGTTGGTTGGTTGATTGGTTGATTGGTTGGTTGGTTGATTGGTTGGTTGGTTGGTTGGTTGATCGGTTGGTTGGTTGGTTGGTTGGTTGGTTGTTGGTTGGTTGGCTGGCTGGCTGGCTGGCTGGCTGGTTGGTTGATTGGTTGGTCGGTTGATTGGTTGGTTGGTTAGTTTGTTGGTTGGTTGGTTGGTTGTTTGGTTGGTTGGTTGGTTGTTTGGTTGGTTGGTTGGTTGTTTGGTTGGTTGGTTGGTTGTTGGTTGGTTGGGAGATTGAAATAAGAGGAGCAGCATGCACGGCGAGGGAAGGAGAAAAGAGTTGAGTAGGGACAAGAGCTTGGGCAAGGCAGCGGTGGATCCAGAGTCTTTGAATCGGCGACGTCTGACAGGGGACTGTATCCTCCATCCTGACATGGTGCAGTGAAGGACAGGCGTCTCTCAGTGTTTTTGGTTGATTGGTTGATTGTTTGGTTGGTTGGTTGGGTGGTTGGTTGGTTGGTTGATTGGTTGGTTGATTGGTTGGTTGGTTGGGTGGTTGGCTGGGTGGTTGGCTGGTTGGTTGGTTGGTTGGTTGGTTGGTTAGTTGGTTGGTTGGATGGATGGTTGGTTGGTTGGTTGATTGATTGGTTGGTTGGTTGGTTGGTTGGTTGATTGGTTGGTTGGTTGGCTGGTTGGTTGGCAGGTTGGCTGGTTGGTTGGTTGGTTGGTTGGTTGGTTGGTTGGTTGGTTGGCTGGCTGGCTGGCTGGCTGGCTGGTTGGTTGATTGGTTGGTTGGTTGATTGGTTGGTTGGTTAGTTTGTTGGTTGGTTGGTTGGTTGTTTGGTTGGTTGGTTGGTTGGTTGTTTGGTTGGTTGGTTGGTTGTTCGGTTGGTTGGTTGGTTGTTTGGTTGGTTGGGAGATTGAAATAAGAGGAGCAGCATGCACGGCGAGGGGGAAGGAGAAAAGAGTTGAGTAGGGACCAGAGGTTGGTAAGGCAGCGGTGGATCCAGAGTCTTTGAATCGGCGACGTCTGACAGGGGACTGTATCCTCCATCCTGGCATGGTGCAGTGAAGGACAGGCGTCTCTCAGTGTTTTTGGTTGGTTGGTTGGTTGGTTGGTTGGTTGGTTGATTGGTTGGTTGGTTGGGTGGTTGGCTGGGTGGTTGGCTGGTTGGTTGGTTGGTTGGTTGGTTGGTTAGTTGGTTGATTGGTTGGTTGGTTGGTTGATTGGTTGGTTGGTTGGCTGGTTGGTTGGCAGGTTGGCTGGTTGGCTGGTTGGTTGGTTGGTTGGTTGGTTGGTTGGTTGGTTGGTTGGTTGGTTGGTAGGTTGGCTGGCTGGTTGGTTGATTGGTTGGTTGTTTATTTGTTGGTTGATTGGTTGGTTGGTTGGTTGGTTGGTTGGTTGGTTGGCTGGCTGGCTGGTTGGCTGGCTGGCTGGCTGGCTGGTTGGCTGGTCGGTTGATTAGTTGGTTGGTTGGTTGGTTGGTTGGATGGTTGGTTGGTTGGTTGGTTGGTTGATTGATTGGTTGGTTATTGGTTGGTTGGTTGGTTGGTTGGTTGGTTGGTTGGTTGATTGGTTGGTTGGTTGGTTGGTTGGTTGGTTGGTTGGTTGGTTGGTTGGTTGGTTGGTTGGTTGGGTGGTTGGCTGGGTGGTTGGCTGGTTGGGTGGTTGGTTGGTTGGTTGGTTGGGTGGTTGGTTGGTTGGTTGGTTGGTTGATTGGTTGGTTGGTTGGCTGGTTGGTTGGCAGGTTGGCTGGTTGGCTGGTTGGTTGGTTGGTTGGTATGTTGGTTGGTTGGTTGGTAGGTTGGCTGGCTGGTTGGTTGATTGGTTGGTTGTTTATTTGTTGGTCGGTTGGTTGGTTGGTTGGTTGGTTGGTTGGTTGGCTGGCTGGCTGGTTGGCTGGCTGGCTGGCTGGTTGGCTGGTCGGTTGATTAGTTGGTTGGTTGGTTGGTTGGTTGGATGGTTGGTTGGTTGGTTGGTTGGTTGATTGATTGGTTGGTTATTGGTTGGTTGGTTGGTTGGTTGGTTGGTTGGTTGGTTGGTTGGTTGGTTGGTTGGTTGGTTATTTGTTGGTTAGTTGGTTGGTTGGTTGGATGGTTGGTTGGTTGGTTGGTTGGTTGATTGGTTGGTTATTTGTTGGTTGGTGGGTTGGTTGGTTGGTTGGTTGGTTGGTTGGTTGGTTGGTTGGTTGGTTGGTTGGTTGGTTGGTTGGTTGGTTGGTTGGTTGGTTAGTTGGTTGGTTGGTTGGTTGGTTAGTTGGTTGGTTTCCATGATAACAACCAGCTGCTGTTCAGGGAAGTTGGTCTCTTGGTAGGTGAAACCAGGCTTTTGGACGTTCTGCAATTACAGTTGTAGACTTTTTTCTTTTTAGTCATTTTATGAGGGAAGGGGAATTAGAGCACCTGGTCACAACGGGAAAGCTGGACGGAAAGAGAGCACCAGGTAGACCCAGGGAGAAAATATTGGACGGACTTGCAGGGTGGCTGAGGACAGAGAGGGTGGAAGAAGTGCTTGTGGTAACAAAGGGATAGATACATAATTATGGAAGGCCATGATCGCCAACGCCATGTGGCAGGGCATTTGATGATGATGATGATGATGATGATGATGATGATGATGATGATGATGATGATGATGATGATGATATGATGATGATGATATGATGATGATGATGATGATGATGATGAGTCAGCTGATTGACAAATATATATGTCTCTGGTGGAATGTAGCTTGGCAAAATGTAACAGTAACAATACATAAGACATTATCAATCAGTGTGCACTCAAACAAAAGCCTGTTAACTTGTATGGCTCGGCTGACTGATTAGTTGCAATCAATGCCAAAGTCAACTGCTGGCGCTGTCTTTTTACAGTTCAATTCAGTTCAGTCCAACAGCCATTTATTGTCAATTTAACTGTTCTTGAAGTGATAAGAAGATTAAGAAAAGAAAACACGATGCCCGAAATGATAAAGCAAAGAAACAACAACAAAAAAGTTACAGGCATGTAAAGAATGGGGAAATGATAGAACAAGGAATCTTTGAGGACTTTAGTAATAATGTAAGTTGACGGTGTTTGATGAAATGCTGTATGATATACATACGTTGCTGTAATTAACGTAAACAATGTATTTCATATTGTTCAATATCTTTATCTATATCTATGTCTACATCTCTCTCTCTCTCTCTCTCTCTCTCTCTCTCTCTCTCTCTCTCCACACACACACACACACACATATTATATACATATACATTTACATATATACATGTATAGATATATGTGTGTGTGTATACATATATGTATATAGATATGTGTGTGTGCGTGTGTGTGCGTGTGTGTGTGCGTGTGTGTGTGTGTGTGTGTGTGTGTACACATGACTGCATTTCTGGGTGTCTCGCTGTTTGTACAGTACCCTTCAGCACCCTCTTGCAAGAGAGTGAAGGCATTTAACCTCATGAATATGCACGCTTTAGATCACATGTGGTCCACCTGACTGCCTCCTTTAAAACAATTGCACAGCACCTGTCAGAAGTCACACGGGGACGTTACTCACCAGTATCATGCATATGGATGTGATAAAAAAGATTTCCAATGACACCCACCCACCCACCTTCAACAGTATGGTTGATTGACATTCCATAGCATTAGCGTTGGAGAAGATTAGGATGTCTCTCCATTACTCTGCTCACAAGAGAAGTGTCACGAGCCATGAATTATGCAGTAACTGATTTCGTAGATTCTTCCACCCCATAGACACCTCTTTATCTTATGTTGTCTATTTATTTATTTATGAATTGTATTTTTTTTTTTCGTCTAAAAGGCACATATGTGGATAGACGTTAAAAGAAATAACGAACGATGCAGTAACTGCGATGCTAGTGTCAAATGCCAAGTGAGCAAGGTCACACTATGATTGCAAACTTGTAATGGGCTCCCTCGTCGATCCAGCGGATGAGTCGTTTATCGTCTAATTGTGGGTTTTCATGAGGACTAGAAACCCGATCCTGGAGGTACTCATCTTTCACAGACACTGCATGGGAAGGAACTCTGCGGCTGTGGTTTCTGCTTCCGCCCATCTCTCTTCTGTTGAAACAGCTGTTCTGAGCTGTTCAGGTACTATTGTACCCTGCGCATCTGTTGCACACAATGTTTTTTTCTGGTTGGTGGTATTGATGCCATTGCTCATGAGGCTGGTCTTTAAAGTTTCCTCTTATCGCTGTAGTAATCTTTTCTCGTCACGTTGTCCTTTGCGTCAGCTTTCCACATAGCAGCGTTTTTAGGATGCAGAGGTCTTCCATGGGGGACAACTCTGCTCACGGAAGTGTCACAAGCCATGAATTATACAGTAACTGCGACGCTGGTGTCAAATGCCAAGTGAGCAAGGTCACACTATAGTTGCAAGCTTGTAATGGGCTCCCTTTTTGATCCAGTGGATGAGTCGTTTATCGCCTGGTTGTGGGAATTCATGAGGGATAGTAGCCCGATCCTAGAGGTACACGTCTTTCACAGACACTGCATGAGCAGCAGCTCTGCGACTGTGGGTTCTGCTTCCGCCGATGTCTCTTCTACTGACAATCAGCTGATCTCAACTGTTCAGGTATTATTGTGCCCTGTGTATCTGTTGCACGCTATGTTTTTTTTTTCTGGTTGGTGGTGTTGATGCCACTGCTCATGATGTTGGTCTTCAAAGTTTCCTCATCTCGCTGTAGTAATCTTTTCTAGTCACGTTGTCCTATGCGTCAGCTTTCCATCTGGAAGCGTTTTTAGGATGCAGAGGTCTTCCATGAGGGGCAACGTGACTTGTCCAAGAAAGGTGGAATTTGATGATTAGAAAACTATACCTGATCAGCCTCGTGCGCATGCATTCCAATCTGCCCCCAAATATAAGATTTGAATAGAGTCTGGTGTGAAACTTTGTATGCAGCGAACACTTCTATTTCAAAGGAGCTAAAACGTTTGCATGATGGCAGGATTTCTTATTCGTGAGTGCGTGTCTGTGTGGGGTGGAAGGTGTACGTGTATGTGTGTATGTGTGTGTGTGTGTGCGTGTGTGTGTGTGTGTGTGTGTGCGTGTGTGTGTGTGTGTGTTGTGTTTGTGTGTGTATGTGTGTGTTTGTGTGCGTGTTTGTGTGTATGTGTGTGTTTGTGTGTGTGTATGTGTGTGTGTCTGTGTGTGTGTATGTGTGTGTGTATGTGTGTGTGTTTGTGTGTGTGTGTGATGTGGATGTGTGTGTGTGAGTGAGTGGGTGAGAATATGTGTGTGTGTATGTGTGTGTGTGCGTGTGTTGTGTGTGTGTGTGTGTGTGTGTGTGTGTGTGTGTGTGTGTGTGTGTATGTGTGTGTGTTTGACAGAGAAAGGGAGAGACATAGAATGTGCACGCTCTCCCACATCGCACGTACGCACAAAAACAATCATACACACACCTGCATGCACGCACACACACGCACACACACACACACACACACACACACACACACATACACACACATACACACACACGCACGCACACACACACACACACACACACACACACACACAGTACGCCATATCGACTTTCAAATTTATCTTCCTAACAGAAGCAAACAACCAAGTAATCTAAACATAATAAAAAGAAAGAAACAGACATGACACACTTACAAATAAACATAAATAAGCAGATAAGTACACAGCAAAGTACATGCTCCTATACTGACACAAAAGAGGAAAATGACAGTAGAAAAGCAAACCACACAAGAAAGAGCTGACCTGTTATGCTGGCCACTTCACTGGCACAATAAATGAAACAAAAGACAGTTAAAGCGAAAGAAGAAAAGAAACAAGAGAGGTGGGGGGGGGAAGATTTTAAAAAAGGGAAAGAAGCAAACAAGAAAGAGCAGCACTTCTATGGTGGCCCTATCTCTGGTACACAGAGAGGAAAGATATAAAGAAAACAAATAATGAAGACAGAATGGAAAGGGAGGGGGACAGTAGGGGATAGAATCTGTATACTGGTTCCATCGAAAAGTGAACCCCCCCCCCCCCCAAAAAAATCAATAAATAAAAGGTCACACAGGAGATGCACCCAAGATTTATATTTACTTTCCGCTCATGCATACTGATCCAAAGCCACTACGCTTACAGTGCAGATTTCAGGGTATCCTTACAACTGCCTGCCTGACGCTCACAGCTCAATGAGCTGAAGGATTTTTAAATGAACCTTGCTGTCAATGAGGCGAGCAAACTTGGACAGATAATCTGTTTCTTTCAGCGTGCTTTTTTTTTTCTTGGAATCCTGTCATTAGCTGACACCAGAGAAGGAGTTCTCAGGGGGGAACTTGTGATGTGTAGCCTATATATTTTATACTGTCTTTGATTAAAAAAAAAGATAGGAAATAGTTTATTTGAATTTATTTTCTATAGTTTCATTGAAGAGAAAACCGTAAAAGAAATTCACTGACAGGCTTCAGTTTGTTCAGTTCCAGAAAAGTTCTAAACAGTTCCAATTATCATCGTTGAGTGAAGATAGTCTCTTCATTCTGATCTGTCTGAAATGGACATATGCATGGGACTGAATAATCATTTCTTCGTTTTATCCCAACAAATCCAGAAAAGATAGGGACGTGAGACAGGTCTGAGGCACTACATGTCTAAGCTGAGGAGTTCTGTTGGGTTAGCTTATATACTAAGAGATGAACTTGTCTATTTTCGGGTCTTTCAATTTTTTCTGGGCCTCATGATGATTTTGTCAAGACTTAGTCTACACAAAGATAACCAGAAACATACAATAATGGAATGAGCATACGTACTTAATTAACAAACAAAAAAAGAAAACAAGTGCGAATTTTGGGGCAACTGACCTACGTCAAGCGAGCACAAAAGACGACAGAGGAAGACATTCACTCAATTTAGGACAAAAACGACGGCTCAGCTATTTCCCTGATGGTTTGTTGAGCGCTGAGCTGGGAAAGATGCTTTTCTCTGTCCCATAATCTACGCCACCTTTATGCTTGCATCGTTGTTTGATCTTTGTTTTGTTGTTTATGTTTAGACACTTGACAAAGGCCAGTTGGCCGAAAATTGCACCTGTCTTGTCTTGTTGTTTCATATTAGATACGCGTTCTGGTTCTATATTTTTATGTTTTTCTAGTTCCATTATATTCACAGGTTTGTGGAGTGTGTTACGATATTTAAATGTCGACCGAATTACACTTATATAACAAGAACACAAACATGAAGGCCATGATCAAGATATGGAATGTTCCCACTGCTGACAAAGCATGTGCTAAGGAAGGCCAGATTACTGATATTCATGCTCTAATAAGCAATCTACTGCGATCTGTTCAAAATTCTGTTGACTTATGCTTCCAATCTTAATCATGTTGTGATCGAGGGACACACAAAAGTGTCCAGTTTGTCCATAACAGAGTTAACCACATAAATATGTATT
>CM060306.1:92297116-92312116 GCA_030674185.1 Monoplex corrugatus | reverse complement strand
CAACACACATACACACTCATACATACACACACACAACACCACACACACACAACAACACACACACACACACATACACACACACAGAAAGACGTAAAACAAAAAAATAAACTAAAAACCTCACACAGTGGATGCTTTGATTAAATGAGGCTGGAGAACATGGTGTTGGCTTAGCACAATCTCTCATTGTCTCTCTCCTGCATGGGCACAGTTTGTACATTTTAATTCAACATTGTGCTGGTAGATTACATACTGCGAGTGGGAAGGGGAGAGAAAGGTGTGTGTGTGGGTGGGAGGGTAGAGATAAAACAGAAGGGGTACAAATACCCAGCAGCATGCTTATTTATTATTTGCCATGTTTGCTATGGTTAGCAAAAAGCTGAACCATCACAGTAACAACATGAAACAACGCCCAGTTCATTTCATGAAAACGCCTGAAGGAAATGACTGTGGGGCTCCAACTTATAAAGAAGTAATGTGCTTCACTATATACACTCTGGCAGTACTTGTCAATGCAAACAAAGCCAGCTTACCATCAACGTGGCAGAGTGGTCAGCGAGAAAGAACTACTGATTGAAAAAACGTAGGTTCGAGCTCCCCTCCTCCTCCTCCCCCCCCCCCCATTAGATCAATAAAGTAAGTGTGTGTGTGTTGTTGTGTGTGTGTGGGTGTGTGTGATGTGTGTATGTGATGTGTGTGTTGCTCGTGTATGTGTTGTGTGTGTGTGTGGTGTGTGCTGTGTGTGTGTGGTGTGTAGTGTTTTGTGTGTGTGTGTGTGTGTGTGTGTGTGTGTGTGTGTGTTGTGTGTGTGTGTGTGTGTGTGTGGTGTGTGTGGTGTGTGTGTGTGTGTGTGTGTGTGTTGTTTGTGTGTCTTGTGTGTGTGTGGCTGTGTGTGTGTGTGTGTGTGTGTGTGTTGTGTGTGTGTGTGTGTGTGTGTGTGTATGTGTGTGTGTGTGTGTGTGTGTGTGTGTGTGTGTGTGTGTGTGTGTGTGTGGTGTGTGTGTGTGTGTGTGTGTGTGTGTGTGTGTGTGTGTGTGTGTGTGTGTGGTGTGTGTGTGTGTGTGTGTGTGTGTGTGGTGTGTTGTGTTGTTTTCTTTTAATCCTGGTTAGCACTAAACCAGAACTGAGCGTGGTCCGGGCTCGTTGGGAAGATGAGACCACACAGTTGAATCTCTTTCACTTTAAATTCACATGCACCATTGACAGTGTTGCTCAAATTGCCTGACCAACACTGCATGCATCTGCATCTCTCGTATCTGGTTGACACCACAAGACATTATTGTAGCAAAGTGGAGTAGAGCAGTCTCACGCAATCTCAGTCCGGAATGGACCTCCATAGCATCATGATCATCGTCCCCATTATCATGAAGTCATCAGGCATCATGCCACTGTGACATCATGGTCTTTAATATCGTTATCGTAAAGTCATCATCGGTCATCATAGTACTGTGACATCATGATCCTTAATATCATTATCATGAAGTCATCAGTCATCATGGCACTGTGACATCATGATCCTTAATATTATTATCATGAAGTCATCAGTCATCATAGCATTGTGACATCATGATCTTTATATCATTATCATGAAGCCATCAGTCATCATAGCACTGTGACATCATGATCCTTAATATTATTATCATGAAGTCATCAGTCATCATGGCACTGTGACATTATGATCTTTAATATCATTATCATGAAGTCATCAGTCATCATAGCACTGTGACATCATGATCCTTAATATCATTATCATGAAGTCATCAGTCATCATAGCACTGTGACATCATGATCCTTAATATCATTATCATGAAGTCATCAGTCATCATAGCACTGTGACATCATGATCTTTAATATTATTATCATGAAGTCATCAGTCATCATAGCACTGTGACATCATGATCCTTAATATCATTATCATGAAGTCATCAGTCATCATAGCATTGTGACATCATGATCTTTAATATCATTATCATGAAGTCATCAGTCATCATGGCACTGTGACATCATGATCTTAATATTTTATCATGAAGTCATCAGTCATCATGCCACTGTGACATTATGATCCTTAATATCATTATCATGAAGTCATCAGTCATCATGGCTCTGTGACATCATGATCCTTAATATCATTATCATGAAGTCATCAGTCATCATGCCACTGTGACATTATGATCCTTAATATCATTTTCATGAAGTCATCAGTCATCATGGCACTGTGACATTATGATCCTTAATATCATTATCATGAAGTCATCAGTCATCATAGCTCTGAGAAAATTGTCCCAGGTTTTGTAGCTCTTCATGCTCTGATCTCTTTGTGCCCTCGGTTTGGATTTCCACAACTGCTTCTCTGCCTAAGTTCAATTCAAGTTGGAGTCTTAGGTATCAGTTCATAATGGACACTGTTGTTGGAGGACCATAGTGGTGGTCTCCTTAACTGTCGTCTCTCGCTGAATCTGGCTCCTCGACGGAGCGATTAATCATGCGTCATTATAAAAAATAAAAAAAATAATAAAAAGAAAACACACACTTGTGGGGGGGGGGGGGGAGGAATATCTGCCTTGTTGCCAGGTCTGTACAAGATGTCCAAAAAAAATGTGACTGCCTGCCTTCAACAAACAGAAACCAGAATAAAACACGAAAAAAGAATCAGAACGCGTATTTAATACAACCAGACAAGACAAGCACAAATTTTCGGCCAAGTTTGTTTTGTTTGGTTGGTTGGAGTTTAAGTCCGCACCCACATAAGCGATACGGCAGACGGCTTCGTTATGAACCACTTAAAAACTGTACATAATTTGTTTTTCGGCCAACTAACCTTTGTCAAGCATAGACGTAAGATCGGAAACGAGCAAACACCAATACAAAAATTAGGAGTAAAAGACTGAAACGTCTTTAATCACACTGGACGAAGCACAGGGAAGGTTAAGTCTTTTCTCCTAATTTTTGTATTTGGTGTTTGTTCATTTCCGATTTCACGTCTACGCTTGACAAAGGCCAGTTGGCCGAAAATTTGCGCTGTTTTATCTGGTTGTATTAAAATTACGCGTTCCGAATCTTTTTTCGTGTTTTTTCTTTTTCCTGTTCAAGATGCGTTAAGGTAGAGCAAATAAGTTATCTTCAGTACCATGAGTATTACCATTCTAAACATAGAAGAGTAAAGAGTGTGATTTGTTCCAAACTGCTGTACATATCTGTGTGGAACTGGATAGATCTGCTGTATGTCTGCGTAGTGTGCCATTACCAGGACGTCACTCCGTCAGCGAATATGTTACTATTTTCTCTTCAATGTAAATACAAAAACGATAAATAAAGCAATCTACTGTTTTCTCTTCAATGTAACTATAAAAACAATAAATAATGCAATCTACTGTTTTCTCTTCAATGTAACTATAAAAACAATAAATAAAGCAGTCTACTATTTTCTCTTCAATGTAACTATAAAAACAATAAATAATGCAATCTACTGTTTTCTCTTCAATGTAACTATAAAAACAATAAATAATGCAATCTACTATTTTCTCTTCAATGTAACTATAAAAACAATAAATAATGCAATTACTGTTTTCTCTTCAATGTAACTATAAAAACAATAAATAATGCAATCTACTGTTTTCTCTTCAATGTAACTATAAAAACAATAAATAATGCAATCTACTGTTTTCTCTTCAATGTAACTATAAAAACAATAAATAATGCAATCTACTATTTTCTCTTCAATGTAACTATAAAAAAAAAAAATAATGCAATCTACTATTTTCTCTTCAATGTAACTATAAAAACAATAAATAATGCAATCTACTGTTTTCTCTTCAATGTAACTATAAAAACAATAAATAATGCAATCTACTGTTTTCTCTTCAATGTAACTATAAAAACAATCAATAATGCAATCTACTATTTTCTCTTCAATGTAACTATAAAAACAATAAATAATGCAATCTACTGTTTTCTCTTCAATGTAACTATAAAAACAATAGATAATGCAATCTAATTCCTGACCAGTGATCAAAGACTGCATAAAACAGCCACGCTTGCATATCAGAAGAAGCTGCTCTAAAAACCCATTTCTCTGGTGTCAAGCTAATGATATCGACACAACACTTTTAAGATTATATAAAAAGGAGCATGAAAGAAACAGCTATCTTTCTTAGTTCAAAGTTGCATGCTGGCCTCGCTGACAGCAAGAAAATCTTTCAGTTGGTTGAGTGGTTAGACGGGCACAGGGGTCAAGGGAACCCAAAAATGTTCACTGGGGTTATAGTGGTGTGAGATCAGTATGCATGAACGTTACGTCAATGTCATCATTGAGGCATCTCTAATGTGTCCTGTGTAAATGGTTTTTGATCTGTCCTTGAAGATGCCATCATATATCTTCTGCGCTTTTTTCTTGCTTTTTTTTTTTTTTCTCTTCTTATTTTTTTTTTTTTTTTTTGACATTTTTTTCCTTTTTGTATTTGTTCTTTTTTTTTTAAACTGGGAAATGATTTCATGCGACCGCAGGTGTGTGTGTGTGTGTGTGTGTGTATGTGTATGTATGAGTGTGTGAGCGTGGTGTGTATGTGTGTGTATGTATGTATGTGTGCATGTGTGTGTGTCTGCCTATATGTCTGTCTGTCCGTCCATCCGTTCGTCCGTCCGTAGTTATCGTTTCTACCTGTCTGTTTGTCGTCTATCTGCTGTCTGTCTTGTTGCTGCTGTCTGTCTGTCTGCCTGCCTGCCCGTCTGTCTGTCTGTCTGTCTGTCTGTCTGTTGTCTGTCTGTGAACAAATGTGTTGACGCGTTTTTCTAAGTTCGTGGTGAATGGGTCTTTAGCAAATTTGGATCAGAGTAGTGGACCGTTGAAGAGTAACGAAAGTGTAAGTTTGAGAAGTAAGGCACCAAGATCAAAGTCACAAGGACTATTCGTATTCGTATTATGGGAATTGAAACACCTGGTCCCAACAGGAAAGCTGGAGGGAAAGAGAGCACCAGGTAGACCCAGGGAGAAGATACTAGACGGACTTGCAGAGTGGCTGAAGACAGAGAGGGCGGAAGAGATGCTTGAGGCAACAAGAGATAGAAACAGATGGAAGTCCATGATCGCCAACGCCATGCGGCAAGGCACATGATGACGATGACGATGACGATGACGATGACGATGACGAGACGACGACGATGACGACGACGACGACGACGACGACGACGACGACGACGATGACGATGATGATGGATGATGATGGATGATGATGGGATGATGATGGATGATGATGGATGATGATGGATGATGATGGATGATGATGGATGATGATGGATGATGGATGATGATGGATGATGATGGATGATGATGGATGATGGATGGATGATGATGGATGATGATGGATGATGATGGATGATGATGGATGATGATGGATGATGGATGATGATGATGGAGATGGATGATGGATGATGGATGATGGATGATGATGATGGATGATGATGATGATGATGATGATGATGATGATGATGATGATGGATGATGATGAATGATGATGATGATGATGATGATGATGATGATGATGATGATGATGATGAGATGATGATGATTGATTGATGCCTAAAACCCAGCTGACTGTGAAGAGCCATATCGGGGCTATAACCATTTTCAATACACACACTGTACTTCAACAGGAAAAAAAAGAAGGAACAGAAAATTAAGTAACATATCAATGCATTCGCGCACATAATCTAAGGATATGGCCCTGGCGTTGACCATTCCGTCCAATTTATCACATAGGGGATTTAGAAACCTGAATACAAATGTAAACATAACTCAGGACACTAAAACATGTATAAAAACGGGGGCTAAATTACCTAAAATTGTTCTCGCATATCTCATTTCCCTAGAGGCAAAATTAACAGCACATTACCCAATTATCAATCCTAAGAGAAATATGTAAAACTTTATTGAACACATACAGGTGATTGGGACCAGCAAGGCAGAAAATTGATAGGAATGAATGGATGCAAGACAGAAACAAAGAGAGTGACAGGAAAGAGGACATTTCTAGCACAGAATTTCCAGAAGGTGGGGATACTGTTTATAACTGAAAGACCTCCTGGCATCGCCATGGGGGGGGGGGGGGGGAACTATGTCTAAATTCAGCACTTTTTTAAGGTGTATGAACAGTACTTTCTCAGGAACATCTGACAATATCTTAAATCTGTGTCGGTAGTTATGGCAATCTATCATTGCCCTCGACGTACGTCAAGTTTTATTTCATACAGATAGACAGACAGGCAGCTAGACAGACAGAAAGACAGACAGGCAGCTAGATAGATAGATAGACAGACAGACAGACAGAAAGAAAGACAGACAGCAGCCAGATAGATAGATAGACAGACAGACAGACAGAAATACAGAAAGAAGACAGACAGACAGCTAGATAGATAGACAGACAGACAGACAGACAGACAGATAGATAAATAGGTATATAGTTAGATAGATAGATAGATGGATGGATGGATATAAACCTCGAAAAATAGAAGTTTGCAAGTCTCTTTTAGTTTCTCGTTTGCAGGAAAATTTGCAGCGACAAGTGTGTGTTAGAAACGAATATTTCTTTTTGTTTTTAATAGTTTTGTATGAAAATTGATACTATATAATAGATTAACTGTTTCGTTTTGTTTGTGTTTGTTTGTTTGTTTGTTTGTTTGTTTGTTTGTTTGTTTGTTTGTTTGCTTGCTTGCTTGCTTGCTTGCTTGCTTGTTTGTTTGTTTGTTTGTTTGTTTGTTTGTTTGTGTGTGTGTGTTTGTTTGTTTGCTTCTGTTGTTATTGTCGTTGTCGTTGGTTTTGTTTTCGCCTATACCAAGATAGAAATTCTATCATTTCTTGTTTCCTCGTCTGCCTACTTTTATTTATGAACAGACCTGTCCCTTTATGTGCTCTGTCCCTTAGTTTATTTACTTCTTTCTTTCAGCAATCTAAAATTTACACTGTAAAGCTGTAGTATGAAGTGTAAGGTCATTCAAAACAGCAGCAGTAAAAAGAAGACTTTCCCGAATCTATACATTGTCACCCTTTCTTCAACACTAAAACAACCTCGCCCCCCCACCCCCCTACCTCTCCCTGCCCACTTTCTGCATACACTCACACTCTCCTTACCTACCATCATCTCTCCCCCGTCTCCCGCCCCCCCCCCCCCCAACCCCAAAACCTCCTATCACAGTGACAACCCTGCACCCTTTTGTCTTTGTGAGCTGAATAGCATGAGATGAGAGCGCGTGGCGAAGATCCTGCAAGTGATGCCAGACAAGCGGAAATAACATAAAAAGAGGAGCTCTGTGAACCCTTCATGCCTGTCAAAAGACCACAGTGTTCTTTGTTTTTCTTTTTTTTTCCTGGCTGGCTTTGTCTGTCCGTCCGTCTGTCTGTCTGTCTGTCTGCACTTGTGTTTGATGTTTGATGGATTTGTCTGTCTGGTTGTATCTTTTCCACGTCTGCCTGGTTATCTCTTCCTTTACGCGTGTATGATTGTATCTCCCTTTCTGTCGGTCTGATTGTATCTCATTTCATTTCTATCTGATTGTATCTCGCTTTACTCTTCTGATTGTATCTCATTTTAGTTCTGTCTGATTGTATCTCATTTCATTTCTATCTGATTGTATCTCCCTTTCTGTCGTCTGATTGTATCTCATTTCATTTCTATCTGATTGTATCTCGCTTTACTTCTATCTGATTGTATCTCATTTTAGTTCTTCTGATTGTATCTCATTTTATTTCTATCTGATTGTATCTCATTTTATTTCTATCTGATTGTATGTCATTTTATTTCTATCTGATTGTATGTCATTTTATTTCTGTCTGATTGTATCTCATTTTATTTCTATCTGATTGTATTTCATTTTATTTCTGTCTGATTGTATTTCATTTTATTTCTGTCTGATTGTATTTCATTTTATTTCTGTCTGATTGTATCTCATTTTATTTCTATCTGATTGTATCTCATTTTATTTCTATCTGATTGTATCTCATTTTATTTCTATCTGATTGTATCTCATTTATTTTATATTTCTATCTGATTGTATGTCACTTTATTTCTATCTGATTGTATTTCATTTTATTTCTGTCTGATTGTATGTCATTTTATTTCTGTCTGATTGTATCTCATTTTATTTCTATCTGATTGTACTCATTTTATTTCTGTCTGATTGTATCTCATTTTATTTCTATCTGATTGTATCTCATTTTATTTCTGTCTGATTGTATTTCATTTTATTTCTGTCTGATTGTTATGTCATTTTATTTCTATCTGATTGTATGTCATTTTATTTTATTTCTGTATCTCCTTTCTGCCTGTTGTTGCTTCTTCCTCAGTTGCACGTGATAGTACCTCTTTTGTCTGATTTTATCTCCCTTTATGTTTAACTGATTGTATCTCTATTCTTTCTGATTGTATCTCCTTTTTGTCTGTCTGATTTATCTCCATTTTTTGTCTACCTTATTGCATCTCCTATTCTTTCTATCAGGCACATTTATAAGCCATTTTATGAGGAAGGAGGATTTTGAACACTTGTCACAACGGGAAAGCTGGAGGGAAAGAGAGCAGCAGGTAGACCCAGGGAGAAAATGCTGGGACGGATTGCAGAGTGGCTGGGGACGAGGAAGGTGGGGGAATTGCTAGGGGCAACGAGAGATAGAGACAGATGGAAGTCTATGATCGCCAATGCCATGTGGCAGGGCACCTGATGATGATGATTCTTTCTATTTGTTTGCATCTCCTATTCTTTCTATCTTATTGTATCTCTCCTTCTTTCTGTCTAATTGCATCTCTCCTTCTTTCTGTCTGATTGCATCTCCCTTTCTGTCTTCTGGTTGTATCGCCTTTTATGTCTGTCTGATTGCATCTCTCTTTCTGTCTGATTGCATCTCTCTTTCTGTCTGATTGCATATCTCCTTCTTTCTGTCTGATTGTATCTCTCCTTCTTTCTGTCTAATTGCATATCTCCTTCTTTTCTGTCTGATTGCATATCTCCTTCTTTCTGGTCTGATTGTATCTCTCCTTCTTTCTGTCTGATTGTGTCTCTCCTTCTTTCTGTCTGATTGCATATCTCCTTCTTTCTGTCTGATTGTATCTCTCCTTCTTTCTGTCTGATTGTATATCTCCTTCTTTCTGTCTGATTGCATATCTCCTTCTTTCTGTCTGATTGTATCTCTCCTTCTTTCTGTCTGATTGTATCTCTCCTTCTTTCTGTCTGATTGTATCTCTCCTTCTTTCTGTCTGATTGTATCTCTCCTTCTTTCTGTCTGATTGTATATCTCCTTCTTTCTGTCTGATTGTATATCTCCTTCTTTCTGTCTGATTGCATATCTCCTTCTTTCTGTCTGATTGCATATCTCCTTCTTTCTGTCTGATTGTATCTCTCCTTCTTTCTGTCTGATTGTATCTTCCTTCTTTCTGTCTGATTGTATCTCTCCTTCTTTCTGTCTGATTGTATCTCTCCTTCTTTCTGTCTGATTGCATATCTCCTTCTTTCTGTCTGATTGTATATCTCCTTCTTTCTGTCTGATTGTATCTCTCCTTCTTTCTGTCTGATTGTATCTCTCCTTCTTTCTGTCTGATTGCATATCTCCTTCTTTCGTCTGATTGTATCTCTCCTTCTTTCTGTCTGATTGTATCTCTCCTTCTTTCTGTCTGATTGTATCTCTCCTTCTTTCTGTCTGATTGTATCTCTCCTTCTTTCTGTCTGATTGTATTCTCCTTCTTTCTGTCTGATTGTATATCTCCTTCTTTCTGTCTGATTGTATCTCTCCTTCTTTCTGTCTGATTGTATCTCTCCTTCTTTCTGTCTGATTGTATCTCCTTCTTTCTGTCTGATTGTATCTCTCCTTCTTTCTGTCTGATTGTATCTCTCCTTCTTTCTGTCTGATTGTATCTCTCCTTCTTTCTGTCTGATTGTATCTCTCCTTCTTTCTGTCTGATTGTATCTCTCCTTCTTTCTGTCTGATTGTATCTCTCCTTCTTTCTGTCTGATTGTATCTCTCCTTCTTTCTGTCTGATTGCATTCTCCTTCTTTCTGTCTGATTGTATCTCCTTCTTTCTGTCTGATTGTATCTCTCCTTCTTTCTGTCTGATTGTATCTCTCCTTCTTTCTGTCTGATTGTATCTCTCCTTCTTTCTGTCTGATTGTATCTCTCCTTCTTTCTGTCTGATTGCATATCTCTCTTTCTGTCTGATTGTATTCTCTTTATTCTGTCTGATTGTATCTCTCCTTCTTTCTGTCTGATTGTATCTCTCCTTCTTTCTGTCTGATTGCATCTCCTTCTTTCTGTCTGATTGTATCTCTCTTTTTCTGTCTGATTGTATCTCTCTTCTTTCTGTCTGATTGTATCTCTCCTTCTTTCTGTCTGATTGTATCTCTCCTTTTTCTGTCTGATTGATATCTCTCTTTTGTCTGTCTGATTGATATCTCTCTTTTTCTGTCTGATTGTATCTCTCTTTATGTCTGTCTGATTATACCCCTCTTCTTTCTGTCTGATTGTATCTCTCTTTTTCTGTCTGATTATACTCTCTTTTGTCTGTCTGATTGTATCTCTCTTATGTCTGTCTGATTGTATCTCTCTTTATGTCTGTCTGATTGTATCTCTTCTTTTGTCTGTTGATATCTCTCCCTTTTTCTGTCTGATTGTATCTCTCTTTTTCTGTCTGATTGTATCTCTCTTTTTCTGTCTGATTGTATCTCTCTTTATGTCTGTCTGATTGTATCTCTCTTTATGTCTGTCTGATTGTATCTCTCTTCTTTCTGTCTGATTGATATCTCTCTTTATGTCTGTCTGATTGCATTCTCTTTATTCTGTCTGATTGTATCTCTCTTTTCTGTCTGATTGTATCTCTCTTCTTTCTGTCTGATTGTATCTCTCTTTATGTCTGTCTGATTGTATCTCTCTTTTGTCTGTCTGATTGTATCTCTCCTTCTTTCTGTCTGATTGATCTCTCTTTCTTCTGTCTGATTGTATCTCTCCTTTTGTCTGTCTGATTGTATCTCTCTTTCTTTCTGTCTGATTGTATCTCTCCTTTTTATGTCTGATTACATATGTCTTCCTTTCTGCTTTCTGTCTGAAATGTAATCTCTCCTTATCTGTCTAGATTGTATCACCTTCTTTCGTTTGATTGCATATCTCCTTCTGTCTTGGTGCTGGATTTGCTACTCTTTCTGCTGATTGTAACCTCCTTCTTTTGTCTGATTGATACTCCTCTTGTTTTTTGGTCTGGATTGTATTTTGTTTCTGTCTGATTGATTTCCTTTTTCTGTCGATTGTATGATCCCTCTGTTGTTGGGGTTGTTTGTCGGTTTTGGTTGGTTGGTTGTATGTTGGGTTGGTTTCGTGTTGGATTGGTATTCTGCTGTTTGTCTGGTTGGATTGTATTCTCTTTTTCTGTCTGATTGTATCTCTCCTGTCTTTGGCTGTCTGATGTTTGTATATTCGCTGGTCTTTTGTCTGATTGTATATCTCCTTCTTTCTGTCTGATTGTATCTCTCCTTCTTTCTGTCTGATTGTAATCCTTTCTGTCTTCTGATTGTATCCCCTTTATGTCTGTCTGATTGTATCTCTCTTTATGTCTGATTGTATCTCTCTTTATGTCTGTCTGATTGTATCTCTCTTTATGTCTGTTGATTGTATCTCTCTTTATGTCTGTCTGATTGTATGTCTCTCTTTATGTCTGATTGTATCTCTCTTTATTTTTCTGATTGTATCTCTCTTTATGTCTGATTGTATCTCTCTTTATGTTGATTGTATCTCTCTTTATGTCTGATTGTATCTCTCTTTATGCTGATGTATCTTCTTTATGTCTGATTGTATCTCTCTTTATGTCTGTCTGATTGTATCTCTCTTTATGTCTGTCTGATTGTATCTCTCTTTATGTCTGTCTGATTGTATCTCTCTTTATGTCTGTCGATTGTATCTCTCTTTATGTCTCTCTGATTGTATCTCTCTTTATGTCTGTCTGATTGTATCTCTCTTTATGTCTGTCGATTGTATCTCTCTTTAGTCTCTCGATTGTATCTCTCTTAGTCTGTGATGAATCGCTCTTATCTGTCTGATTGTATCTCTCTTTATGTCTGTCTGATTGTATCTCTCTTTATGTCTGTCTGATTGTATCTCTCTTTATGTCTGTCTGATTGTATCTCTCTTATGTCTGTCTGATTGTATCTCTCTTTATGTCTGTCATTGTATCTCTCTTAGTCTGTCGATTTACTCTCTTTATGTCTGTCTGATTATACCTCTCTTTAGTCTCATTGTATCTCTCTTATGTCTGATTATATCTCCCACTATGTCTTCCTATCCGTCTATCTTGTATCCGATTGAACCTCCCTTTCTATCTGATCGTATTTCACCTTCTGTCTGTTTATATCTTCCTTTCTGTTTGTGGTGGGGTGGTGTTTTTTTATATATTCATGTGCATTTAAAAAAAACAATTATGTTTTTTTGTTTCTGAACATTTTGTACATGCAATTAATTCTTCCTTAAAGAAAAATGTGTTAGATTAAATTGGATCGGATTTAGTGTTTTGTCTGTCTACATGGCGTGAGATTTGCACTACTTTCCCCATAGAGAGCACATCCCCACAATGCCATGATACCCTCTGATTGTTTGGTTGGGTTGGTTTGGTGGGTTGGGTTGGTTGGGTTGGTAGGGTGGGGTGAGGTTGGGGTTTGGGGTTTGGGGTGGGGTTTGGGGTTGAGGGTTGGGGTTGGGGTTGGGGTTTGGGATTGGGGGTTGGGGTTTGGGGTTGGGGGTTGGGGTTAGGGTTTGGGGGTTGGGGTTTGGGGGTTGGGGGTTGGGGGGTTGGGGTTGGGGTTGGGGGTTGGGGTTGGGGTTTGGGTGGGTTTGGGGTTTTGGTTGGGGTTTTGGTTGGGTTTTGGGGGTGGGGTTTGGGGTGGGGTGGGTGGGTCAGGGGTGGGGTGGGGGGTGGGTGGGGGTGGGTGGGTTGGTGGTTGGGGTTGGGTGGTTGGGGTTGGGTGGTTGGGGTTGGTTGGTTGGGGTTGGTTGGTTGGGATTGGCTGGTTGGTTGGTTGGTTGGTTGGTTGGTTGATTGGTTGGTTGGTTGGTTGGTTGGTTGGTTGGTTGATTTGTTGGTTGATTTGTTGGTTGGTTGGATGGTTGGTTGGTTGGTTGGTTGGTTGGTTGGTTGGTTGGTTGGTTGGTTGGTTGGTTCGTTCGTTCGTTCGTTCGTTCGTTCGTTTGTTCGTTCGTTAGTTCGTTTGTTTGTCTGTTTAATTGTTTGTTTTCAACAGGCCTGTGTGTCCAGGTGTGTTTTGCTTTGTCTTTTGTTTGTTTGCTTGTTTACATGTTAAAGGGGATCTTTTCTATAGAATTTTGCCAAGGATAACCCTGGTGTTGGTGGGGGTTTTTTAACACACCCATGTCATGCACATCAAAGGTAAATGAATTCTGACAGTCAATGAGAAAAATATAGGCTGATACACTCGAAATATGTTCTATGTTACTGTCGATTTCTCAACACTGGCTTCAAAATACTTTTGGTGAAACGGACTATTTCAAGACACTTAACGATATGCTCGTTTAGGGATAGAAAGGCATACTGAGGCCTAGAGACCATACAGACGTGACACCATCCACAACAAAATGATCATAAGTCAGATTAGGACATGTTCATATGTTAACTGGGTAATGGTTTTTTTTTTTCAAAAAACTATTGTATAATCTTTCTAATGCAAAAAGCAATTCAAGATTCGACGATGAGTACCACATATACATGTTCTTAAGGACGGTATCCTGACACCTGCTTTTACTGAGTACTTAATATTTTCACAAGGATTTCTTAAACTTTGTAAAGATTTGTAATGGCTTTTGAACACGAAAATCATAATGCTGTTTAAAATTGTTCAACAGGATCGTTGTGTGTAGGAACCCTACACTGCAGACTGATGGTGCTGGCCGACACCATATCCTCAAAAATTCTTGATATTCAACAAGAGAAGGAGAGAGATAGAGAGAAAGAAAGAGTGTGCGTGTGTGTTACAATATATATGTATATATATACATATATATATATATGTGTGTGTGTGTGTGTGTGTGTGTGTGTGTGTGTGTGTGTGTGTGTTTTGTGCGTGTGTGTGTGTGTGCGTGTGTGTGAGTGCGCGCGTGTGTGTGTGGGTGTGTATTTGTGTGTCTGTGTGTATCTGTGTGTGTCTGTCTGTGTGTCTGTCTGTGTGTATGTGTGTGTGTATGTGTGTGTGTGTCTGTCAGCCTGTCTGTACACACACATCTGTCTGTCTGCCTGTCTCCCTATCTGTCAGTCTGTCAGTCTATGTAATGCTTTGTTTTTACGAATACTTCGGAGTACTACTGAAATCTATATTTAAAACTTTGTGTAGGCAAATACAGAGAGACTCAAACCAATAACTTTTGGAAAAAAAAGGGGGTACCGTCCATTCAACCAGACTAGACTGGTCTTGGTTTGTGGTTTGCTTTGTGCTCTGAGGGCATTTTCCTGTTGGTTCTGTTGTGCTTTGTTTTCTGGTTCGCTTGACTAACTCTGTGCTTCCTACCAGCTTGTCAGACGCCAACAATCAGGCAAGTGATCGATTGTGTTAACAAGAACACAGTAAACGAACAGTCCATACAGTTCCCCTGAACCCTCTTACACACGCGTGGCTCTGTTGTCCACAGCCATTTCCTATTGTCCTGTACACGCTTTGTCCTGTACACGCTTTGTCCTTTAAGCTACCTGACAAACGGCTGTCTTTATTGCTGCACAGTTTTAAAGTGCTCTATAACTGCAGTGTTTTTGTAACCTTTCCATTTCCCTTTTTCATGAAATAGAAATGATCAAGCCATGCCATCACGCTTTTTCTGAGGCCTTCCTGAAACTGGAAGAGGTCTGATGTGTTCAGGTTGTTCACACAGTCATGAATTCTAAATCTTACATCTTCAGTTTGTTCAAATAGGCCCCTGGGCAGGAAATCATCATTGGTTGCTGATTGTATGTGCACTACACCACATGCTGACGCTACCAG
>CM060306.1:92274616-92292116 GCA_030674185.1 Monoplex corrugatus | reverse complement strand
CCAACTTGGTCATGAATAAAATAAATATTGCATGGACGGTACCATATACCCGTCTACTTGCGAGTTGTGCGGGAGGCAGAGTACTACAAAGTGTCTCTTGCAATATGTAGGTGCTCCAACTTGTGTCTGTTTGACAGAAATAGCGTTGACATGGAAAGATCTAATCAGCGACTTCTCGCATCAAGGATGAGTTACGTACCCCCGAGAGAGAGAGAGACAGACAGACAGACAGACAGAGAAGATTTTTTTATCTGAATCTTTTGTCATGTTTTTAAAGGATTCAACAACAAAAATTATCTATTCAGTTCAATTCAGCCACCATTTATTGTCAGGTAACCTAATATTGTGCTGGCATCAGATCAAAAATGAGGTGTGTGTGTCTGTGTGTCTGTGTGTCGTGTGTGCCTGTGTGTCTGTGTGCCTGTGTGTGTGTGTGCGCGTGCGTACGTGCGTGTGCAAGACAAAGAGTGAGTATATATGTATGTGTACGTGCGTGCGTGTGTGTGTGTGAGTGTGTGTGTGTGTGTGTGTGTGTGTGTGTGTGTGTGTGTGTGTGTGTGTGTGTGTGTGTGTGTTGTGTGTTGTGCATGTGTGTGTGTTTACGTGTGTCACAGATGGACATGCCCGCACGCGCGAGCGCACACACATACACACACATATGTCTGTGTGCATATATATATATACACACATTTCACAATTGTTCACAGACACAAATCGTAGTCAAACTGGAGTCAGCTGTTCGACACATGAACCTTCCATGATTCATTAAAGTACAAATGAGTATAAGATAATAATGACGATAACAACAACAATTATAAGGCGCAAAATCTAGATACAACAATCAAACCAAATCGCGCAGTCTCATCATTCACCAAAGCAATCAGCCAACAACGACCAAAACTTCGGGACACAAGAAATACGCAAAGCGGGGTGGGGGGAGGCCAGGAGGGGGAGGGGGGCAAAGAGGTGAACGCATAGAGAGGGAAATTACTGTTGGATAAAAAAAAAAAAAAAAGGTACATCTTCAAGGTAGACTTGAAGGAATAAAGTGTCTTTGACTGTCGAATAACCATGGAAGATCGTTCCAGTGGAAAAGACCAGTCACAGAAAAAGACCTACCGTGGACATATCCTGGTCACTGTAATTCAAAACAAGGCAAGGAAGAAATATATCAGTAGCTGTACATGAATATGCCGAAAGTATGTGCAAAAATTAAACAAATCAGAAGGTCCCCCAAATTATAACTTCCAATGCCCATGGATCAGTTGGGGTTTGTTTTTTTGCTTTTTTTTTGTTTGTTTGTTGTTTGTTTTTTTGTTTTTTTTTTGCTTCTGATTCACAGCGACAAAGAAGAAGAAACATGTCGCCAAAGTTACTTCTGACATTTATGGACGAATGTAGAGCACATCAATAAATCAATCAATCAATAAATGACATGAAAGCGTGAAGGTTGTTTATCGACTCTGTCACTTACAACATTAAATTTGTTCTCATGGGCAGCAGATGCTGTTCGTCACTCCCAGATTTTCGATCCCCTCTAAGGGTTTTGTTTTTTGCACAGAAGTAAAAGAACACCAGAGCACCAACAACTTATCAGTTTTTTTCCAACAGTGATAAAAGAATATCTACGTACCAACAAGTCATACGTGTTTTTCATACAGTAAAACAAGAACACCGTTCTACTAAGTTATCTTTAACAGTAGTGGGGAAATCTTTCACAGATATTGACCACACACATTCCTAGGACAATTTATTTTTTGCCGTCCCATCTTCTGCACCGTTTTGTATTAGTGTCCCCACACTGCTTATTTCGGCTCTGCAACATACCTGTAAACCCAGCGCTACTGGGAACCCATGAGAGTAGGGCATACAGGGCCACAGAATCTTAGTCTTGTTTTTTCACACTGCCATGATGATGACTTTGGGGATGATACTGATGGTACCATAGACGTCTATTTGAGATTGAGGCCGCGTGACAGGGTTGTGCTCAATGTGCATTTTCATAATATATCTTTGCCGTCAAGCAGGCTCGAGAGATACAGATACTTGCGGTGTTGGTCAACAAATTTAAGCAACGCCCTCAATAATGCATCTGTAAAGTGGATGACACTTGACTGAGCGATCTTCCCAATGAGCCCAAGCAAGTTTAAATCTGGATTTAGCTAGGGCTGAAAAACCCAACCCATTCTTGAAAAGATGGAGGTTTGAACTCATGTTCTCCCAGTAACCTCTTTACACGTTGACTGGTGAGAAATGTAAAAACTTGGTCATAGAAGCTGACAACCCCAGAAGAAACATCAGAGAGGTTCTGCAAATCATGCATCGGCGTTTATCATTGATCAGGGAGGGCAAAATGGAAGAGATCCCTTATATATTCCAAGCAGTGCTCACCTCATGTCACATAAAACAAATTCTGCTAGCTGAGTTTCAGTTTCGGTTTTTCAAGACGACGTCTCCGCGCTCGGAACGAATTCCATATGCACTAACGTCACAGGTGTCATGTGTATGGTGATCATGGCACGAGCCTTAAAGCCTGCACATAAACCCATGAGCTGGCCAGATCCTGAGGCCCTACCTAGCCTATGTTTTGACCTAGTCTAT
This sequence comes from Monoplex corrugatus, assembly GCA_030674185.1. Classification (NCBI taxonomy): domain Eukaryota; kingdom Metazoa; phylum Mollusca; class Gastropoda; order Littorinimorpha; family Ranellidae; genus Monoplex; species Monoplex corrugatus. Next base: position 92,289,515 of record CM060306.1, on the reverse strand, counting down.
GTTTTATACTGGTATTGTACATGTATCAGTCTGTCACTGGAATAATCTTGGTTACATTTAAATGACATGCGTACCTGTGTATCTTATCATCAAGAAAAGGAACATAATAAAATAAACAAATGAATAATGAAAGAGTGCTGAGCACTACCAAAACGAGATCCACAGCTTGAGAAGGTCTTGAGAGAGAACGTCGACCCTGCGACTGACCTGAAGTACCACCGCTGTAGAAGAGCCGAATAAATTCGTAACGAAGACATTTCTAGTTCAAGTTTTTTTTCAAAACAACGTATCCGCTCACGGAATAGATTCAATATGCAACAACGCCGCAGATACCATGTGATGGGAAAAGATCCATAATGATCACGGCCCAAGCCGTAATTAATCCCAATGGCTCACTTGTTTAGAAATCTGCTTGAAACATCGTAAAAAATCATTTTAATTAAAATCCCATTTCTAGATGTGCATAAACGGTGCCGATAAATCATGCAGTCCATCATTTTATCCCACTTTTCATACTATCGTCTTTTTGTGTTAAAAGCTCTGTCTCTTCCTTGGTATTGATTTAATTTGACAGTAATTGCCCATTTATGATTTGTTTCATTAATTTAAGTTTTACGGTTCATCTATTCTCATCGTAACTTTACACAGTTGACATGTCGCCACCATCAGCCCTCACCTTGTTTGATGTTCTTCCTCTACATTCTTCTTTTGTATGTCTCTACGCAAGTGATGTATGATATACTAGTACATTCTATTGTTAGACGATGACATGTGCTTGTATGATATACTAGTACATTTTGTTGTTAGAGGATGACATATGCATGTATGATATACTAGTACATTTTGTTGTTAGAAGATGACAAGTGCTTGTATGATATACTAGTACATTTTGTTGTTAGAGGATGACATATGCATGTATGATATACTAGTACATTTTGTTGTTAGAAGATGACAAGTGCTTGTATGATATACTAGTACATTTTGTTGTTAGAAGATGGCAAGTGCTTTGAATATGTACATTTTGTGTATACATACTAGACATTTTGTTGTTAGAGTGACATGTGCTTGTATGATATACTAGTACATTTGTTGTTAGAGATGACATGTGCTTGTATGATATACTAGTACATTTGTTGTTAAGCGATGACATGTGCTTGTATGATATACTAGTACATTTGTTGTTAGAGGATGACATGTGCTGTGATATATACAATTTTGTATAGAGATGACATGTGCTATGAATACTAGTACATTTTGTTGTTAGAGCATGACATGTGCTTGTATGATATATAGTACATTTGTGTTAGGATGATGTGTGATGATATACTATACATTGTTGTTGGATGCATGCTTGATGATATACTAGTACATTCTGTTGTTAGAGGATGACATGTGCTTGTATGATAACTAGTACATTTGTTGTTAGAGGATGACATGTGCTTGTATGATATACTAGTAGTACATCTTTTGTTTATTAGATGGTTGATGATTACTATACATTTGTTGCTTTTAGATACCTAGTACATTGTTGTAGAGACATGTGCTTGTTATACTAGTAGTACATTCTGTTGTTAGAGGATGACATATTGCTTGTATGATATACATAGTACATTTTGTTGTTAGAGATGACATGTGCTTGATATATACTGTAGTTACATTCTGTATGTTAAGATTGATATTTTACTTGTATGATACACTAGTACATTCTGTCTGTTAGAGGACATGTACTTGTTTACCTGTATCTGCCTTGATCGATGACAAATATGCGGAATTGATATTTTATCATACAAAATTTCATAGCATCTGTGATAATGGCACATGTTTCACATTTTGATTCCCGCAAGCTACGTGCTGCAAAAAAGATTAAATCTTTGACTGTCTCATCCTATCACCAACTTCCTGCAGAAGCTGGTGGATAGAGTGAGGAGTCAAAGGGTTAAGTTTTTGCTTTGCTAGCATGGTTGACAATGCAGGATGCTGGTGGATAGGGTGCAGGAGTCAAGGGTTAAGTTTTGCTTTGCTACATGTTGACAAAGCAGACAGATGCGGACAAAGGGTTAAGTAATTTATTTCATCATTGCGTTAGTTGCCATGTCTCTCCATCCCTTCCCTTGCTCGTTCTTAATGCTTCCTTTGCTTCCTTCTTTTCCTTTGATTCTATGTCTGTAGTTTACTTTTTAATAGAGTAGTAATACAACTATGACAGCATTGTTATATTGTTGTTATTGTTGTTGTCGTTCTTGTTTTTGTTCTTGTTGTTGTTGTTATTATTGTTGTTGTTGCTGCTGCGCTGCTGTTGCTGCTGTTGTTGTTGTTGCTGCTGCTGTTGTTGTTGTTAAAGATTGTTGTTGATGTTGTGTTGTTCTTGTTGTTAAGGATTGTTGTTCTTGTTGTTAAGGATTGTATATCTTGTTGTTGCTGTTGCTGTTGCTGTTGCTGCTGCTGTTGTTGTTGTTGTTGTTGTTGTTGTGTTGTTGTTGTTGTTAAGGATTGTATATCTTGTTGTTGTTGTTGTTGTTCTTGTTGTTGTTGTCGTCGTCGTTGTTGTTGTTAACGATTGTATATCTTGTTGCTGCTGCTGCTGCTGTTGTTGTTGTTGTTGTTGTTGTTGTTGTTGTTGTTGTTGTTGTTGTTGTTGTTAAGTATTGTTGTTGTTTTTATTGTTGTTAAGGATTGTAGCCTATATCTTGTTGTTGTTGTTGTTGTTAAGGATTGCAGCCTATATCTTGTTGTTGCTGTTGTTGTTGTTGTTGTTGTTGATGTTGTTGTTGTTGTTAAGGATTGCATATCTTGTTGTTGTTGTTGTTGTTGTTGTTGTTGTTGTTGTTGTTGTTGTTGTTAAGGATTGTAGCCTATATCTTGTTGTTGTTGTTGTTGTTGTTGTTAGGATTGTATTCTGTTGTTGCTGTTGTTGTTGTTGTTGTTGATATGTTGTTGTTGTTGTAAGGATTGTATATTTTTGTTGCTGTTGTTGTTGTTGTTGGGATTGTTATTTGTTGTTCAGTGTTGCTCCCTATTTTCCCCTCTAGTTTATTGATGTTGTTGTTGTTGTTGTTGTTGTTGTTGTTGTTGTTGTTGGTTTTGGTTGTTTGTTGGTTTGGTTGTTTGGTTGGTTTGGTTTGTTTGGTTGGTTTGTTGGTTGGTTGGTTTGTTGGTTTGGTTGGTTTGTTGTTGGTTGGTTTGTTGGTTGGTTGGTTGTGGTTTGGTTGGTTTGGTTTGGTTTGGTTGGTTTGGTTGGTTTGTTGGTTTGTTGGTTGTTGTTGTGTTGTTTTGGTTGTTGGTTGTTGGTTTGTGTGTTGTTGGTTGGTTGGTTTGTTGGTTTGTGTTGGTTTGTTGGTTTGTTGGTTGGTTTGTTGGTTTGGTTGGTTGGTTGGTTTGGTTGGTTTGTTGGTTGGTTGGTTGTTGGTTTGGTGTTGGTTTTGGTTGGTTTGGTTGGTTTGGTTGGTTTTGTTGGTTTGGTTGGTTTGTTGGTTTGGTTGGTTTGTTTGGTTTGGTTGTTGGTTGTGTTTGTTGTTTGGTTGGTTTGGTTGGTTTGGTTGGTTTGTTGGTTGGTTGTTTGTTGGTGTTGGTTGGTTTGTTGGTTTGGTTGGTTTGTTGGTTGGTTGGTTGTTTGTTGGGTTTTGTTGGTTTGTTGGGTTTGGTTGGGTTGTGGTTGGTTGTGTTGGTTTGGTTGGTTGTTGTTTGGTTGTTGGTTGTTGGTTTGGTTGGTTGGTTGGTTGGTTTTGGTTGGTTTGGTTGTTGTGTTGGTTTGGGTTGTGGTTGGTTGTTGTTGGTTTGGTTGGTTTGTTGGTTTTTGGTGTTTGTGTTGGTTGTGGTTGTGGTTTGTTGGTTTGGTTGGTTTGGTTTGGTTGGTTTTTGGTGGTTGGTTTGTTTGGTTGGTTGGTTGTGGTTTTGGTTGGTTTGTTGGTTTTGGTTTGGTTTGTTTGTTTGGGTTTGTTGGTGTTGGTTTGGTTTTGTTGGTTTGTTGGTTTGGTGGTTGTTGGTTGGTTGGTTGGTTTGGTTGGTTTGGTGTGGTTTGTTGGTTTGGTTGGTTTTGGGTTTGGTGTTGTTGGTTTGTGTTGTTGGTTGGTTGTTGGGTTTGTGGTTTGGTTTTGGTTTGGTTTGTGTTTGTTGGTTTGGTTGGTTTGGTTGGTTGGTTGTTGGTTGGTTGGTTGGTTTGGTTGGTGTTGGTTGTTGTTTGGTTGGTTGTGGTGGTTGGTTGGGTTTGGTGTGGTTGTGTTTGGTTTGGTTGGTTTGTGGTTGGTTGGTTGGTTTGTTGGTTTGTGGTTTGGTTTGGTTTGGTTGGTTTTGGTTGGTTTGGGTTGGTTTGGTTTGGTGTTTGTTGGTTGTGTTGGTTGGTTGTGGTTGGTGGTTTGTGGTTGGTTTGGTTGGTGGTTGGTTGGTTTGTGTTGGTTGGGTTTGTGGTTGGTTGGTTGTGTTTGTTGGTTTGGTTGGTGGTTGTTGGGTTTGGTTGGTTTGGGTTGGTTTGTTGGTGTTTGGTTGGTTTGTTGGTTTGGGTTGGTTTGGTTTTGGTTGGTTGGTTTTGGTTGGTTGGTGTTGGTTGGTTGGTTGTTGGTTTGGTTTGTGTTGTTGGTTGGTTTTGGTTTGGTGGTTGGTTTGGGTTTGGTTGGTTGGTTGGTTTGTTTGGTTGGTTTGGTTTGGTTGGTTTGGTTGGTTGTGGTTTGGTTTGGTTTGGTTGTGGTTTGGTTTGGTTGGTTTGTGGTTGGTTGGTTTGGTTGGTTGGTTTGTTGGTTGGTTGGTTTGGTTTGGTTTGGTTGGTTGGTTTGGTTGTGGTTGGTTTTGGTTGGTTGGTTTGGTTTGGTTTTGGTTGGTGGTTGGTTTGGTGTTGGTTGGTTTGGTGGTTGGTTTGGTTGTGGTTGGTTTGGTTTGGGTTTGGTTGGTTGGTTTGGTTTGTTTGGGTTGGGGTTGGTTGGTTGGTTTGGGTGGTTGGTTGGTTTGGTTGGGTGGGTGGTTTGGTTTGGGTGGGGGTTTGGTTTGGGGTGTTGGTGGGTGGGTTGGTTTGGTTTGGGTGTGTGGTTTGGTTGGTGGTTGGTTGGTTGGTTGGTTGGTTGGTTGGTTGGTTGGTTGGTTGGTTGGTTGGTTGGTTGGTTGGTTGGTTGGTTGGTTGGTTGGTTGGGTGTGGTTGGTTGGTTGGTTGGTTGGTTGGTTGGTTGGTTGGTTGGTTTGTTTGTTGTTGTTGTTGTTGTTGTTTTTGTTGTTGTTGTTGTTGTTGTTGTTGTTGTTGTTGTTGTTGAACGTTATATTATTCATTTACGCATGTCTGACTTTGTCTCTCGTGCTTATGTACGGCGCATAAGCCACAGGCACAATACAAAAGTCACTGTCGTCACGGTTCATTTTTATAACTTGTTTCATATTTCATGTGGGTTTGTTTTTTTTTTAGTTTGTTTTCTTTTATGCTCACACTTTGGGTTAGAGTAGCGAGAACTAGCTGTGACACAGGTCCAACGGGACCTAATGCTACTACCTTTGAGAACTAAAAGTATTCTGATTCCGTGCTGATAACACAGAATCGCGGGTTCGACAGAAAATACAATATATAACAACGATAGTGATGATGATTATAACAATAATAACGATGATGATGATGATGATAACAATAATAATAAAAGTAACAATAATGATGATAATAACACGGGATCGTGGGTTCGACGGGAGATACAATATATAACAATAATAATAATAACAATAATAATAATGATGATGATATAATAACACTGGGTCGCGGGTTCGACAGGAGATACAATATATAACAATAATAATAATTTTAATAAGAAGAAGAAGAAGAACACGGGGTCGGGAGTTCGACAGGAGATACAACATAAAATAATAATAATAATAATAATAATGATAATGATAATGATAACACGGGGTCGCGGGTTCGACAGGAGATACAATATATAACAATAATACTAATAATGATAATAATATAGAACACTCGTTCTTGTATACTGCAATCTCCCAACATCATTTGGCCACACTGCACATTACTATATATTGTATTACTAAAGATGTGGGAATGGAAAAAGACCAGCATTTGGGATCATGATCAACATACATATGAACACGATTTTAATGATGAAAAAGGATGAGTATCAGTATAGCTTGACCTTCCTGTTTTTTGATAACTTGAGAATTAATTTGGAGCAGACAGCCTGTGGAAAAAAATTCTGGATGAAAGACATCCCATCTGCCGACCTTAAAACGTTCCATTTACCCCGCTATTCAATATGGAGAAGCAAATAATTCTTTCTTTTACTCCCCCTCTCCCCCCCCCCCCCTCTCCGTCTCTCTCTGTCTTTCTCTCCTTTTCTCGCTCTAACTGTATCTCTGTCTCTGTCTCTCTCTTTCTCTCTCTAACTCTCGCTCTCTCTCTCTCCTCTCCCTCTCTCTCTCTTTCTCTCTCTAACTCTCGCTCTCTCTCTCTCCTCTCCCTCTCTCTCTCTTTCTTTCTCTCTAACTGTATCTCTCTCTCTCTCTCTATCTTTCTCTCTCTCCCTATATTTCCCTCGCTCAGTCTCTCTCTCTCTCTCTTTCCCTCTCTCTCTCTATCTCTCACGCATGCGCACATACACGCGCGCACAAAAACACACGCACGCACATATGCACACACACACACACATACGCACACAAACAAACACAAAAACACACACACTAACACACTAGCACACTAACATACTAAGACACTAACACATACACGCACACACAAACGCACAAATGCACACACATGCAAACACACAGAGAAATACTCGCGCGCGCGCACAGAGAGAGAGAGAGAGAGAAAGAGAGAGAGAGAGAAATACGCACACACACATACACACACACTCACTCGTTGACATACACATAAACACATGCACGCACATATGCACACACACACACACACACACACACACACACACACACACACACACACACACACACACACACACACACACACACACACACACACACATCAAGTTTATTCGGTTTGCTTCTTGTTGTTTTCAGTGTTCATTTAGCAGGGGGTTTTGCTCATAATTCCCACCCTGGTCTTTTGCTGCAGGACAGGCTATAAATCGCGGACGTAGAAATTGGAGGCTGCTGAAGATTTATAATGGACACCCTTTTTAATCTCCACTTTCCTGAGAACAAAAGAGAAATTAGTCATAGTGATATGGAGAGATGTCTGTCCGTCTGTCTGGGCTGGACAAAACTGTGAAAGCCCCGCACTGCGCGATCCTGTCGTGGTGGACGTCTCCACCGTCTTTGGCACAACCTGCCTCCTGCCCGACGCCACTTTTCGTCTTCTGCTTCTTCGTCTCCTCCACTGCCCCTGCCCTCGACCTCGCTTCTGCAAACTTCGTCTCCTCCTCTGCCATCTTCACCTTCGCCTTCTATCCTGATAGTACCGCCGGCGCTGCCCTCGTCTTCTGTCCTGCCGATGCTGCCTTTGTCTTCTGTCCTGCCGGTGCCGCCTCCGTCTTCTGTCCTGAGGGTGCCGCCTTCGTCTTCTGTTCCGTCGTTGCTGCCTTCGTCTTCTGCCCCGCTGGTGTCGCCTTCGTCTTTTGTCCCGTCGGTGCCGCCTTCGTCGCCACCTCGGCCACTGCCATATGACTGTGATAAACTAAAACTATGCCTTTTTAACGCTCAGTCAACATGCAAGGATGGCAAAGCCGAAGTCATTGCTGACTTTATCGCAGATGAGCATGTTGACATTGCTTTTATCACAGAGACATGGCTTAACCCCCTTGGTCATGAACCTATACATGCTAGCCTCACTCAGAGTGGTTACAGGCTTGCTTCTTTCCATCGCTCATCCCGAGGTGGCGGTATCTCCATCCTCTACAACGACTCACTCCATTCCCGCCTATCTTTCTCGCAGTCTCTGCCTTTCTCACATCCTTCTTTCGAGCACGTTGAAGTATCCTTCCAATCCACCCCTCACCCCATCACCTTCTCCTGTGTCTATCGACCCCCACCTAGCTCTGCCAACAAACTCACCACATCCACGTTTCTCTCTGACTTTGACCAATTTCTTGACCGCTACTGCCTCTTACCTGGAAATCTCATCATTCTAGGTGACATCAATGTCCACTATGACAACACTCACCGTTATGACACAAGACATATCATCAACTCTCTGTCCAATCACAATATGACTCAACACATTTCTGAACCAAGCCATCAAAAAGGTCACATTCTTGACTGGATCATTTCTCGTGATCACCACAATTCCGCTACTGACAACTGCTTAGTTCTTTCTACCCGTCTAACTTCAGCCCTTCCATCTGACCACTCTGCAATTCTCTGTTCTCTTCACATTTCTCCTCCTTCCCGTACCACGCGCACAATGACTCGACGCAATCTCAAATCTATCGACCTCTCCACATTTTCATCTGATGCCTCCCGTCTCCTTTCTGAAAAGTCACATAACCTTGCCGATGAATTCTATACTACTCTCCACCATCTTCTGGACACTCATGCTCCAGCCACAACCCATCTTTTACCTGACCGCCCCCCTCCCCCTGGCTCACTCATGAGATTGCCTGTGCAAAACGTGCCCGCCGCAGAGCAGAGCGCCGCTGGCGCAAATCCAAACTCACTGTATACAGGCAACTTTTCCAAGCCTCTAAAACAAAAGTATCCACCCTTATTGCATCAGCAAAAACAAGCTATTTCCAAACCAAAATCCTGAATGCCTCTTCTTCAAAAGAACTCTTTACAACCATGAATCACCTCCTTGGCGCACGAAAAGATTTACCTCTCCCAACAAAACATACAAATGAAGAACTCCCATCTGTATTCTCCAAGTATTTCACAACCAAAATACAAACTCTTCGTGACAGGCTTGACAGGACACCCTGTCAACCATGCCCACCTGACCCTTCCTTTTCTGGCATACCTCTTACTACTTTTACCCCAGTCTCACAAGAAGAAATTTTCAACACAATCAGATCCATGTCGTTCAAAACCTGCGAACTGGATCCTCTTCCAGGTTCTCTCTACTCCGACTGTCTCCCTACTCTCCTCTCATTCATCACTGACATCATCAACACTTCTCTTCAAACTGGAACTGTCCCAGATTCTTTCAAGTCTGCTATTGTTCACCCTCTCCTCAAGAAACACAATTTAGACCCAAATGAACTGAAAAATTACCGGCCTATCTCTAATCTCTCTTTCTTGTCAAAACTCCTTGAAAAAGTCGTCCTCAACCAGCTGAACTCTCACCTGTCTGCCAACAATCTCCTCAATCCTTTCCAGTCAGCCTACCACCAGTGCCATAGCACTGAAACTGCCCTACTACACATTCTCAACAATCTCCTCCTTGCAACTGATACTGGTAAAGTCTCTCTCCTCACACTCCTTGATCTGTCTGCAGCCTTTGATACCATTGACCATGGTATTCTCCTTTCTAGACTTCATTATACTTTTGGCATCTCTAACATTGCTCTCTCCTGGTTCACTTCATATCTATCAAACCAGAAAAACAAACTGTTCTCATCAATGGCACTTACTCTCAACCTGCATACCTGACCTGTGGTGTTCCACAAGGATCTGTCCTTGGCCCTGTTCTTTTCACTCTTTACACCTCCCCCCTGTCCACCATCATCAACTCCCACTCTATAAAACACCACTTCTATGCTGATGACACCCAACTTCAAGACAGTGACTCACCTGATAATATACAGCGCCTGTTGACTCGCACCACTGAGTGTTACTCGGACATTAAGAACTGGATGACACACAATAGACTTCATCTTAATGACAAGACAGAAGCTATCCTCATTGGCACCCGTCAGAAACTTTCTCAGCTGCCTCCTCTTTCTCTCCCATCACACATCAGTCCCAATTTCTGATTCAGCTAAAAACCTTGGTGTCTGCATTGACTCTACCCTCTCCATGAACAACTTTGTTTCTCAAACTGCCAGATCTTGCTACTATCATCTCCATCGTATAAGCCTGATCAGGAAGTATCTTTCTGTCGAAACAACTGCAAAACTCGTTCTCTCCTTCATAATGTCTCGCATTGACTATTGCAATTCACTCCTGTCTGGTCTTCCTGCCTCCACCATTCACATCCTACAGCGCATTCAAAACAATGCTGCACGCCTTGTACTCAAAAAGAAAAAAGCTGACCACATATCTCCTCTCCTGGCACAACTTCACTGGCTCCCTGTATCAAAGCGCATACAGTACAAACTAGACACCATGTGCTACAAAAGCCTCAATAACGCAGCCCCCGATTACCTGTCAAGCCTACTTAAGATCTATGTTCCCTCACGTACCCTCCGCTCTGCCTCCGATCCTCTGACTTTTCGCTTTCCACGCACTAAGCTCAATACCTATGGTCCACGAGCCTTCTCTGTTTCTGGTCCACTCTCCTGGAACAAACTTCCTCTCTCAGTCCGTCAGCAACCTACTTTTGTCTCCTTCAAGTCCGCTCTCAAAACTCACCTTTTCTCCTCTGCATAAAATCCTAACCTCACTCAACCCCTCCCCCCCCCCCCCTCTGCAGCCTGTCTCCGCTCGGAGGGGAATCACATTGTTATAATATATAATTGTATATGATATGCTCTCTATAATTTTCCATTGCTTTTATTCTTGCTTTTATTGCTTTTATTCTTTCTCCCCATTTATAGCCATGCGTGTGTGCGTGCGTGTGTGTGTGTGTGTGTGTGTGTGTGTGTGTGTGTGTGTGTGTGTGTGTGTGTGTGTGTGTGTGTGTGTGTGCGCGTGTGTGTGTGCGTGCGTACGTGCGTGCATGCGTGCGTGCGTGTGTGTCTGTTTCAGCGCTTAGATTTGATTTTATCAAGATTTTGCGCTATATAAATATTGTAATTATTATTAAATTATTAAAGTTATTCCTTGGACGCTCCTCAATAATCTTATAGCGAATTCTAGCTATGTTTAGTCAAAAATATGTATCGTTAAACTTTTCTTCTTTTTTTTTTTTTTTGAGTGTCACTGACATCGGTTTCAGATCACAACTACGGAAAACGTCTTTGTAGCTATCAGCAATGATTTGTCGGTCGGTTGGTTGGTTGGTTGGTTGGTTGGTCGGTCGGTTGGTTGGTTGGTCGGTCGGTCGGTCGGTCGGTCGGTTGGTTGATCGGTCGGTTGGTCGGTTGGTTGGTTGGTCGGTCGGTCGGTTGGTTGGTCGGTCGGTTGGTTGGTCGGTCGGTCGGTTGGTTGGTTGGTCGGTCGGTTGGTCGGTCGGTTGGTCGGTTGGTCGGTTGGTCGGTTGGTCGGTTGGTTGGTCGATTGGTTGGTCGGTTGGTTGGTCGGTCGGTTGGTTGGTCGGTTGGTCGGTTGGTCGGTTAGTTGGTTGGGTGGTTGGGTGGTTGGTTGGTTGGTTGGGTGGGTGGGTGGTTGGGTGGTTGGGTGGTTGGGTGGGTGGGTGTTTGGGTGTTTGGGTGTTTGGGTGGTTGGTTGGGTGGTTGGGTGGGTGGTTGGGTGGGTGGTTGGGTGGGTGGTTGGGTGGATGGTTGGTTGCTTACTTGCTTGCTTGCTTGCTTGCTTGCTTGGGGGCTGGGTTGGGCTGGGCTGGGCTGGGCTGGGCTGGGCTTGCTTGCTTGCTTGCTTGCTTGCTTGGCTGGCTGGGCTGGCTGGATGGCTGGCTTGCTTGGCTGGCTGGCTTGGCTGGCTGCTTGCTTGCTTGCTTGCTTGCTTGCTTGCTTGCTTGCTTGCTTGCTTGCTTCACTGAATTTGACCCAGGTACAGACCATTTGTGCGGAGTCTTAGATTCGTAGGATACCAATGAGTGTAGCTCAAGTGGTCCAACCATGGTATTTGGACTGCTGAGGTAAAACGTTATAAAAAAAAAAGACAATGTTTATATCTAGTAAGTCTGTGAACCGAACTCAATCAATTCGACTACACAGACGGTATATTTGGTATGAATTTTTTCAAAGATTAATAAGATGTAGAAAGGTAATCCAAAACAAATGTGACTGCCCCCGTTCATGCAAACAGGAAACAGAACAAACAACAGGAAACAGAAGAAACGAACAAAAACACGAAAAATAGAATCAGAACGTCTATTTTATACAACCTGGCAAGACAGGCTCAATTTTTCGGCCAACTGGCCTTTGTCAAGCGTAGACGTAAGATCGCAAACGAACAAACACCAAATATAAAAATTAGGAGAAAAAGACTGAAACTTACCTGCTGCTTCATTCGTCCAGTGGGAGAAAAGGACTAAAAGGTACATTTTTTTCCACATCACTGACTTAGATAGGGAGATGGGTAGTGTAGTTTCACTATTTAAGATTCTCTCTCTCTCTCTCTCTCTCTCTCTCTCTCTCTCTCTCTCTCTCCCTCTCTCTCAATCCCTCTCTCTCTCTCTCTCTCTGTCTCTGTCTCTCTCTCTCCATCTCTCTTTCACTCGCTCTCTCCATCTCTCTCTCCCTCCCTCTCTCTCTCCCTCTCTCTTTCTCTCTCTCTCAATCCCTCTCTCTCTCTCTCTCTCACTCTCTCTCTTTCTCTCTAGCTCTCCCTCTCTGTATGTTGTTTCAAACCTTCAAAAATAAAATTAAAAATGAAACAGGATAAGTACAGTAAAACTACAGTGCAGTGTTTGCCTTTCAGTTATCCAAAATCAGTTGGAGCACTTGTCTCATTGTGCTTACCAGTAATGACAACAAAACTGTATTCTCTCTCTCTCTCTCTCTCTCTCTCTCTCTCTCTCTCTCTCTCTCTCTCTCTCTCTCTCTCTCTCCCTCTCTCTCTCTCTGTTCTTTCTTCTCCATCTCTCTCTCTCTCCATCTCTCCTCTCTCTCTCTCCATCTCTTTCTCTTTCCTCTCTCTCTCTCTTCTCATCTCTTTCATCTTCTCTCTCCATCTCTCTCTCATCTCTCTCTCTCTTTCCATCTTTCTCTCTCATCTCTCTTCCTCTCTCTCTCTCTCCATCTCTCTTTCTCTCTCTCTCTCTTCTCCTCTCTCTTCTCTCTCTCTCTCCCCTCCTCTCCTCTCTCTCTCTCTCTCTCTTCCTTCTCTTTCCTCTCTTTTCGTCTGTGGACTTTTCTTCCCTATCTTTTTCTTACTTCTTCTTTGTTTGTTTGTTTGTTTGTTTGTTTTTTAACATACAGAAGTCTTTGTTACTGATAAGAATTGTAGATCGGGGATTCACCGTGACGCGACACAGAAACAATTAACACAATAAGGCGGCGGCATAGGAAATCACAACTTCCCGATATATAATGGAACTTGTAGAGTTACACGTGTTGTCCTTTGGATAATTAATTTGTTTTGTTTGTTTGTTTGTTTGTTTGTTTGTTTGTTTGTTTGTTTGTTTGTTTGCTTGTTTGCTTGCTTGTTTGCTTGTTTGTGTTTGTTTGCTTGTTTCGTTGGTTGGTTGGTTGGTTGGTTGGTTGTTTGTTTGTTTGTTTGTTTGTTTGTTTGTTTGTTTCCCTGAACCAAATTCAGACAACTGAATGTGAGAAGCAAACCGTAGACATGCATGAAATGAAGCGTTGTTTCCAGCTGACAACACCACACACACATGCACACATATATAATCATACACATCAAATGAAATACACGCACTCATCATATCACATCTCAAACACACACATGACATCACGTGACAAACACATATATGCATCCTATTACATCATGGCACATCATGTCACATCACATACACACACGCACGCGTGCTCGCACACACACACACACACACACACACATACACACACACACACATACACACACATACACACACACGCACGCGCGCACACACACACACACGCACACACACACACACACACGCACATGGTGGATAGCATGAGAGAGTGAAAGGGTTAATTTTTTGCTTTGTTGTCATGGTTGACAATGCATGATGCTGGCGGATAGGGTGAGGGAGTTGAAGGGTTAATTTCTTTGCTGTGCAGTTGACTTAGAGATTCATCACAATTTTACAATGAACTTTGTTTTGTTGATGTAGTCCATACATCAGATAAAGTAGTAATGATCTTTCATTCACCTGTCGCAAGACTTAACTTCCACAACGACACTCTCTTTCCGAAGCATGGCAAGCTGAAGGGTGGGTCATGACATTGTAGGAGGGCAGAGAGGGATACGAGGGGGGATCGAATAAAAGAGGCAGGCCTAGATTTTTTCCTTCTGCATCATCGGTGGAGTGTGTGTTGTGTGTGTGTGTGTGCACGTGCGTGTGTGTGTGTATGAGTGAAAGAGAGAGAATTTGACTAAACTGAATATGCAATATCAAGGAGATTGCATGACAATATGGCTCAATAATTGGAGATTATATTGTTACCAAAAAAAAAAAAAAAAATCTTCATTCATTTCTAATCTACTAGATGTATAGTTTTTATATTTTTGGAGGTATGATAAAACAGGTATCGTTGGTTTTTTGTTTTGTTTTGCAATTCCTCAGCATGCATTGTAGTCAAAAGCAGTTGCATGAAGGGGTTAATCTGTTTCATTTTCCTGAAAAACAATTGACAAGAATGAACCAGGTAAACTGGGACAGATGTTGGCTGTATGTAAGCAGAATGTGTTTGTAAAAATTTCAAAAATATGTATGTAAAAATTTCAAAAATAAGGATGTAAAAATTTCAGAAACACGATTATAAAAATTTCAAAAATAAATGTGTATAAATTTCAAAAATAAGGATGTAAAAATTTCAAAAATAAGGGTGTAAAGTTTTCAAAAGTAAGTATATATGAATTTCAAAAATATGTATGTAAAATTTTCAAAAAGGTTGTACAAATTTATAAAATACATCTATAAAATTTTCGAAAAAAACAAAACTTTTAACAGCAACAAAAGTAAAAATTTCAAAAATAAGTATTGAAATTTTTTTTTTTTAAAGTATGTAAATTTTCTTTTAAGTATATGAATTTTTTTTTTTTAATTTCAAAAATAACTATGTAAAGATTTCAAAATTAAGTATGTAAA
>CM060306.1:92252116-92269616 GCA_030674185.1 Monoplex corrugatus | reverse complement strand
ACAGAGACTGAGAGTGACTCAAGTCTCAATAAGATTTCAAGTGGCGTATTTGTATGGTTGTTGGCCTTAACTAAAGTATGAACAGACAGTAACACTTCAGTTCATGAAAACAAGACACATTATTTAACGTGGATTGTTAACTTTTTTTTTCTTCGTTTGAAATCAAAATGTAGATGTTTTGCAAAGCCCTTAATGTATATCTTATTTATGACAAAGCAAGATCAAAGGCATTTGGAATTGCGTGAAATTTGGCTGGAATATTTCTTTCTTGCAATTCCTTCAGATTCGAGTTAAGACAGAGCATGAGAGACAGAGAGAAAAAGAGAAAAAGAGGAGACGGGAAGGAAGACAAGAGAAAAAAAGAGAAAGAAACAGAGAGAGAGACAGAGAAAGGGACAAGGGGAGAAAGACAAGGAGAGAGAGAGTGAGTGTGTGTGTGTGTGTGTGGTTATGTGTGTGTGTGTGTGTGTGTGTGTGTGTGTGTGTGTGTGTGTGTGGTTATATGTGTGTGTGTGTGTGTGGTTATGTGTGTGTGTGTGTGTGTGTGTGTGTGTGTGGTTATATGTGTGTGTGTGTGTGGTTATGTGTGTGTGTGTGGTTATGTGTGTGTGTGGTTATGTGTGTGTGGTTATGTGTGTGTGTGGTTATGTGGGGGGGTCATGTGTGTGTGTGTGGTTGTGTGTGTGTGTGGTTATGTGTGTGTGTGGTTATATGTATATGTGTGTGGTTATGTGTGTGTGTTTGTGGTTATGTGTGTGTGGTTATATGTGTGTGTGTGTGTGTGTGGTTATGTGTGTGTGTGGTTACGTGTATGTGTGTTTGTGTGTGTGTGTGTGTGTGTGTGTGGTTATGTGTGTGTGTGTGTGGTTTATGTGTGAGTGGTTATGTGTGTGTGTTTTGTGTGTGTGTGTGTGTGTGTTTGGTTATGTGTGTGCGTGCGTGCGTGCGTACGTGTGTGAAAGAGAGAAAAATAAAGAACGAGAAAGACAGAGAAAGGGAAAAACAGACAGTCAGACAGACAGTGAGAACAGGAGAATAAGAGAGACAGACAGACAGACAGAGACAGACAGAGACAGAGAGAGACAGACAGACAGAGACAGACAGACACAGAGAGAGAGGGAGAAACAGACAGAGGAAAAAAGACAACAACAGCGACAGACAGACAGACGGATAGGGAGTTCACACAGTTGGGGGAAGAACGACAAGGGAGGAGAGGAGAACATTGCTATAGACAAAATAAACATCTGTCTTTTGACAACCATAGTGACTCCATACGGACACAGGAAATGACAGTGCAGATAGCAAATGATGATAATCATGTCGCACCCAAATATTATAAGCTCATAGAGTCAAGACGAAGTTATACGAGTATGATCTTTTTAGACTTATTCGACATTCAGCTCAATCTTTTCATTCCCCAATACTACAAATGAACTTTTTTTGTCCGGGAATGTGTGTGTGTATGAGAGACAGACAGACAGACAGACAGAGAGAAAGAGAAGGAGAGACAGACAGACAGAGACAAAGAGAATGAGAGAAAGAGAGCGAGAGAGAGCGAGAGAGAGCGAGAGAGAGAGAGAGAGAGAGAGAGAGAGAGCAATGATGCACTTCAGAAGGAATGGGAGTACGAATGCATAGTGCGACTGGAGAGATACGCCCACGTGATTAATACATTTTGCTCTTTGTTCTCCTTTTACGTTTATGCTACTGGAATTTGTTTCTGAACATTATAGTATATCGTGATGAGCGGACACGAGCATGTGGAGGGAAAGATGGAAAGAATCGCTCTGTGTGTGTGTGTGTGTGTGTGTGTGTGTGTGTGTGTGTGTGTGTGTGTGTGTGTGTGTGTGTGTGTGTGTGATTGTGTGCGTGCGTGTGTGTGATTGTGTGCGTGCGTGTGTGTGTGTGTGTGTGTGTGTGTGTGTGTGTGTGTGTGATTGTGTGCGTGCGTGTGTGTGATTGTGTGCGTGCGTGTGTGTGTGTGTGTGTGTGTGTGTGTGTGTGTGTGTGTGTGTGTGTGTGTGTGTGTGTGTGCGTCTGTGTCTGTGTCTGTGTCTGTGTCTGTGTGCGTGTGTTTCGTTCGTTCCTTGATTTAACGTCTTTTCACTATAAGTGATATTAGACAGATGTGTGTGTGTGTGTGTGTGTGTGTGTGTGTGTGTGTGTGTGTGTGTGTGTGTGTGTATGTGTGTGTATGTGTGTGTGTCTGTGTGTCAGTGTGTCTGTGTGCGTGTCTGTATGTGTGTCTGTGTGTGTGTCTGTGTCTGTGTGTCTGTGAGTGTGTCTGAGTCTGTGTGTGTGTGTGTGTGTGTCTGTGTTTGTGTGAGTGCGTGCGCGCGCGTATGTGTGTATGCGTGTGTGCGCTCGCGCGCGCGCGTGTGTGTGTGTGTGTGTGTGTGTGTGTGTGTGTGTGTGTGTGTGTGTGTGTGTGTGTGTTGATCGTGCATATTTGCCTATCATTTTATGATTTCGATTTCATTTTAAAGTAAACATTTGGTCTTATTGTCAGAGTATGGGGGTTGGTTAAAGAAACAGAAACATATCTATTGTCACATTTTGAAAATTGTTGTAATGCCTGGTCCGTTGTTTTGTTTGTATCGTGTTTCTGCACCTAACAGAATTTGTTTCTTTCTGAGACAGTAAAGTGGTTTTTATTGTCGTCCTTATCATTATCCTTGACACGAACGTCAAAAATCCTTAACACCAACATAAAAAATCCTTAACATCAACATGAAGAATCCTAAAATTAACGTGAAGAATCCTTAACACGAACACTAAAAATCCTTAACACGAACATGAAGAATCCTTAACACGAACACGAACAATCCTTAACACGAACGTGAAATTCCTTAACATCAACGTGAAGAATCCTTAACACAAGCGTGAAGAATCCTTAACATCAACGTGAAGAATCCTTAACATCAACGTGAAGAATCTTTAACATTAACGTGAAGAATCCTTAACATCAACGTGAAGAATCCTTAACATCAACGTGAAGAATCCTTAACACAAACGTGAACAATCCTAAACACCAACATGAAGAGTCCTTAACACTAACGTCAAGAATCCTTAAAATCAACGTGAATAATCCTTAACACGAACGTGACGAATCCTTGACACCAAGTGAAGAATCTTTAATACCAACATGAAGAATCCTTAACACGAACCTGAAGAATCTTTGACGCCAACATCCAGAATCCTTAACACCAACGTAAGGAATTCTTAACACGAACGTGCGGAATCCTTAACACGAACACGAACAATCCTTAACACGAACATGAAGAATCCTTAACACCAACGAGAAGAATCCTTAACACGAAGTGAAGACTCCTTAACACCAACGTGAAGAATTCTTAATACGAACCTGAAGAATCCTTAACACCAACGTCAAGAATCCTTAACACAAACGTGAAGAATCCTTAACACGAACACGAAGAATCCTTAACACGAACACGAAGAATCCTTAACACCCACGAGAAGTATCCTTAACACGAAGTGAAGACTCCTTAACACCAACGTGAAGAATTCTTAATACGAACCTGAAGAATCCTTAACACCAACGTGAACAATCCTTAACACCAACGTGAAGAATTCTTAATACGAACCTGAAGAATCCTTAACACCAACGTCAAGAATCCTTAACACAAACGTGAAGAATCCTTAACACGAACACGAAGAATCCTTAACACGAACACGAAGAATCCTTAACACCAACGAGAAGTATCCTTAACACGAACGTGAAGACTCCTTAACACCAACGTGAAGTATCCTTAACACCAACGTGAAGACTCCTTAACAACAACGAGAAGTATCCTTAACACGAACGTGAAGAATCCTTAACACCAACGAGAAGTATCCTTAACACGAACGTGACGAATCCTTCACACCAACGTGAAGAATCCTTAACACGAACATGCAGAATCTTTAACACGAACACGAAGAATCCTTAACCCGAACGTGAAGAATCCTTAACACCAACGTGAAGAATCCTTAACATGAACGTGCAGGATCCTTAAGACGAACCTGAAGAATCCTTAACACGAACATGCAGAATCTTTAACACGAACACGAAGATCCTTAACCCGAACGTGAAGAATCCTTAACACCAACGTGAAGAATCCTTAACACCAACGTGAAGAATCCTTCACACCAACGTGAAGAATCCTTAACACGAACCTGAAGAATCCTTAACACCAACGTCAAAGAATCCTTAACACAAACGTGAAGAATCCTTAACACCAACGTCAAGAATCCTTAACATCAACGTCAAGAATCCTTAACACCAACGTGAAGAATCCTTAACACCAACGTCAAGAATCCTTAACACCAACGTCAAGAATCCTTAACACGAACACGAAGAATCCTTAACACGAACACGAAGAATCCTTAACACCAACGAGAAGTATCCTTAACACGAACGTGAAGACTCCTTAACACCAACGTGAAGTATCCTTAACACCAACGTGAAGACTCCTTAACAACAACGAGAAGTATCCTTAACACGAACGTGAAGAATCCTTAACACCAACGAGAAGTATCCTTAACACGAACGTGACGAATCCTTCACACCAACGTGAAGAATCCTTAACACGAACATGCAGAATCTTTAACACGAACACGAAGAATCCTTAACCCGAACGTGAAGAATCCTTAACACCAACGTGAAGAATCCTTAACATGAACGTGCAGGATCCTTAAGACGAACCTGAAGAATCCTTAACACGAACATGCAGAATCTTTAACACGAACACGAAGATCCTTAACCCGAACGTGAAGAATCCTTAACACCAACGTGAAGAATCCTTAACACCAACGTGAAGAATCCTTCACACCAACGTGAAGAATCCTTAACACGAACCTGAAGAATCCTTAACACCAACGTCAAAGAATCCTTAACACAAACGTGAAGAATCCTTAACACCAACGTCAAGAATCCTTAACATCAACGTCAAGAATCCTTAACACCAACGTGAAGAATCCTTAACACCAACGTCAAGAATCCTTAACACCAACGTCAAGAATCCTTAACACCAACGTCAAGAATCCTTAACACCAACGTGAAGAATCCTTAACACCAACGTGAAGAATCCTTAACACAAACGTCAAGAATCCTTAACATCAACGTCAAGAATCCTTAACACCAACGTCAAGAATCCTTTGCACAAACGTCAAGAATCCTTAACACCAACGTGAAGAATCCTTAACACAAACGTCAAGAATCCTTAACACCAACGTGAAGAATCCTCAACACCAACGTCAAGAATCCTTAACACCAACGTGAAGAATCCTTAACACCAACGTCAAGAATCCTTAACACCAACGTCAAGAATCCTTAACACCAACGTGAAGAATCCTTAACACCAACGTGAAGAATCCTTAACACAAACGTCAAGAATCCTTAACACAAACGTCAAGAATCCTTCATACCAACGAGAAGAATCCTTAACACCTGTATCTGCATCGTGCGTACTTAATGTTTTGCGTGCACTTCCACCACAAAGGGGGGTAATAGCACGCCTGCACACATGTTTACCTGGGAGATCAGAAAAGTCTCTATCCTTTACTCTTCAGGCAGGATGTCATGTTATGGAAATGTTAGTTCTGCAGTAAATAACATACTTGATATTTGTGTAGAAAAAAGACAAGAATATAAATGTTATGTAAATCTTAGTTCTGCAGTAGGTAACATACTTGATATTTGTGTAGAAAAAAGACAGAATATTTGCTCTATCCTCAAGGATGGTCCTTGATCGTTATTGTTTTTAAGAGGGAACTCCCTTAGGATGGTGACGAAAATAACTTTGGAATTCAGAATTTGTTAAAACAGTATTCATCTTACTCTGACAATTCCATATGCATTCCATCCAAATTGGTCAGTGATGACTTGCCAGACTTCTCAACCCTGAGCAAAACACTATGCCCCAACAGGCACGTACGATATAGGAAAGGAGATCTGTGAAACTCCTAAGATGACACCACCAGAATGATTGCTGCAGCATTAAAATGCAGTCTGAGATTGAATTCGAGGTATCAGATGTTGAGAAATGCCTCTATTAAATGTGCCAATCAACTTGCTACATATTGAATTCGAGGTATCAGACGTTGAGAAATGCCTCTGTTAAATGTGCCAATCAACTTGCTATGTATTGAATTCGAGGTATCAAATGTTGAGAAGTGCCTCTATTAAATGTGCCAATCAACTTGCTATGTATTGAATTCGAGGTATCAAATGTTGAGAAGTGCCTCTATTAAATGTGCCAATCAACTTGCTATGTATTGAATTCGAGGTATCAAATGTTGAGAAGTGCCTCTATTAAATGTGCCAATCAACTTGCTATATATTGAATTAGATGTATCAGACGTTGAGAAATGCCTCTATTAAATGTGCCAATCAACTTGCTATATATTGAATTAGATGTATCAGATGTTGAGAAATGCCTCTATTAAATGTGCCAATCAACTTGCTACATATTGAATTCGAGGTATAAGATGTTGAGAAATGCCTCTGTTAAATGTGCCAATCAACTTGCTACATATTGAATTCGAGGTATCAGACGTTGAGAAATGCCTCTGTTAAATGTGCCAATCAACTTGCTATGTATTGAATTCGATGTATCAAATGTTGAGAAATGCCTCTATTAAATGTGCCAATCAACTTGCTATATATTGAATTAGATGTATCAGATGTTGAGAAATGCCTCTATTAAATGTGCCAATCAACTTGCTACATATTGAATTCGAGGTATAAGACGTTGAGAAATGCCTCTGTTAAATGTGCCAATCAACTTGCTACATATTGAATTCGAGGTATCAGACGTTGAGAAATGCCTCTGTTAAATGTGCCAATCAACTTGTTATATATTGAATTCGATGTATCAGACGTTGAGAAATGCCTCTGTTAAATGTGCCAATCAACTTGTTATATATTGAATTCGATGTATCAGATGTTGAGAAATGCCTCTATTAAATGTGCCAATCAACTTGCTACATATTGAATTCGATGTATCAGACGTTGAGAAATGCCTCTGTTAAATGTGCCAATCAACTTGCTACATTTTGAATTCGAGGTATCAGACGTTGAGAAATGCCTCTGTTAAATGTGCCAATCAACTTGTTATATATTGAATTCGATGTATCAGACGTTGAGAAATGCCTCTGTTAAATGTGCCAATCAACTTGTTATATATTGAATTCGATGTATCAGACGTTGAGAAATGCCTCTATTAAATGTGCCAATCAACTCGCTATAAATGAAGCAAATGGAAAATGTGTGAAGTGGCACCGATCATCTGAGACTAGAAAATAAGGAAATCACAATTTTGATGCTCTTGACATTAAAACGAAACCATACTTGTTCTGTTTTCTTTAGAAATGAGAGGGAAATTATTCACGTCAGCCTAAAACTTCAGCTTTCTTTCTTTCTTTCTGTTTACTGTGCAAAATGTGAGGTTTATTTCTCCGGAAGAGTGTGTCTCACTGGAGGGCCATCAACACCCCCCTCTCTGTCTGTCTCTGTCTCTGTCTCTCTCTCTCTCTCTCTCTCTCTCTCTCTCTCGCTGTCTCTCTCTCTCTCTCTGTTTGTCTCTCTCCTCTCTGTCTCTCTCTTTCTCTCTCTGTCTTTCGCTCTCCCTGTCTCTCTCTCTCTGTCTGTCTGTTTCTGTCTCTGTATGTCTGTCTCACTCTCTCTCTCTCTCTCTCTCTCTCTCTCTCTCTCTCTCTCTCTCTCTCTCCTCTGCTTATGTACGCAATTGTTTTTATTCGGGTATTGGTTGTTGTTTTTTTACAGATTGTTGACAAGGATAACTGTTTCGTGCCCAGGGATTTTAAACGTGTTTTAAGTGCAAAATGGGCAAGGGACCAGGGTCGCTCATGTCAATAGAAAGGCCACCACTCACAGATTAGTGAAAGGAGGAGACAAATCTGCTACCGACTGGTATTATTGAGTAGAAGGCTTTGTGCGAGGGGAGGTGGTGGTGGTGGTGGTGGTGGTGGTGGTGGTGGTGAATTCTTCCTTCCTAGGCACCTGCTTGTAATCTTGGGGCGACCGGATCTGTCACGAGATTTTCAAGTTTGGGCCATTCGTCTTTGGATCATCCCTCCGTTTGGCCATTTACACATCGCATGTGTCCTTCGCGCTCAAGTCCTGTGTCAAGGATATTGACCCACCTGCTCCCTTTCCATTCCTACCGCCATCCACATCCAGGTACTTGACTGTTTTTGTTTGTTTGGGGTTTGCCTTTGTGTGTGTGATTTGGTTTGGTTTGGTTTGGTTTGGTTTGGTTTTGGGTTTGGTTTGGTTTGGTTTGGTTTGGTTTTGGTTTTGGTTTTGTTTGGTTTTGGTTTTGGGGTTTGGGGTTTGGGGTTTTGGGGTTTGGGGGTTTGGGGGTTTGGGGTTTGGGGATTTGGGGTTTGGGGTTTTGGGGTTTGGGGTTTGGGGTTTTGGGTTTTGGGGTTTGGTGTTTGGTGTTTTGGGGTTTGCTTTTGGTGTTTGGTGTTTTGGGGTTTGCTTTTGGGATTTGGTGTTTTGGGGTTTGCTTTTGGGGTTTGGGGTTTTGGGGTTTGCTTTTGGGTTTGGAGTTTTGGTGTTTTGGGGTTTTGGGGTTTTGGGGTTTCGGGGTTTGGGGGTTTGGGGTGTTTTGGTGTTTTGGTTTTTGGGGTTTTGGGTTTGGGGTTTTGGGTTGTTTGGGGTTTGGGGTTTTGGGTGTTTGGGGTTTGGGGTTTTGGGTGTTTGGGGTTTGGGTGTTTGGGTGTTTGGGGTTTGGGGTGTTTGGGTTGGGTGTTTGGGGTTGGGTGTTTTGGGGTTGGGTGTTTGGGTGTTTGGGTGTGTTTGAGGGGTTTGGGGGTGTTTTTGGGGGGGGTGTTTTTTTGGGGTGTTTTTTGGGGGGGTGTTTTTTTGGGGTGTGTGTTTTTTTTGGGGGGGTGTTTTTTGGGGGGGGTGTGTTTTTTTGGGGTGTGTTTTTTTTGGGGTGTGTTTTTTTTGGGGGGGTGTTTTTTGGGGGTGTATTTTTTGGGGGGGTGTTTTTTTGGGGGGGTGTTTTTTTGGGGGGTGTTGTTTTTTGGGGGGTGTGTTGTTTTTTTGGGGGTGTGTTGTTTTTTTTGGGGGGTGTTGTTTTTTTGGGGGTGTGTGTTGTTTTTTTTTCGGGGTGTGTGTTTTTTTTGGGGGGGTGTGTTTTTTTGGGGGGGTGTTGTTTTTTTGGGGGGGTGTTGTTTTTTTTGGGGGGCGTTGTTTTTTTGGGGGGTGTTGTTTTTTTGGGGGGGGGGTTTGGGGGGTGTTGTTTTTTTGGGGGTGTTGTTTTTTTTGGGGGGGGTGTGTTTTTTTGGGGGGTGTTTGTTTTTTTTTGGGGGGGGTTGTTTTTTTGGGAGGGTGTTGTTTTTTGGGGAGGGTGTTGTTTTTTTTGGGGGGGTGTTGTTTTTTTTGGGGGTGTTGTTTTTTTGGGGGTGTTGTTTTTTTGGGGGGTGTTGTTTTTTGGGGGTGTTGTTTTTATGGGGGGGGTGTTGTTTTTTTGGGGAGGGTGTTGTTTTTTTTTGGGGGGGTTGTTGTTTTTTTGGGGGGGTGTTGTTTTTTTGGGGGGTGTTGTTTTTTGGGGGGTGTTGTTTTTTGGGGGTGTTGTTTTTTTGGGGGGGGGGTTTGGGGGGGGGTTGGGGGGTTTGGGGCTGGCCAGGCCCTGGCCTGGCCTGGCCTGGCTTGGCCTGGCTTGGCTTGGCTTGGCTTGGCTTGGCCTGGCCTGACGTGATTTGGTTTGGTTTGGTTTGGTCTGACGTGATTTGGTTTGGTTTGGTTTGGTCTGACGTGATTTGGTTTGGTTTGGTTTGGTCTGACGTGATTTGGTTTGGTTTGGTTTGGTCTGACGTGATTTGGTTTGGTCTGACGTGATTTGGTTTGGTTTGGTTTGGTTTGGTCTGACGTGATTTGGTTTGGTTTGGTTTGGTTTGGTTTGGCTTGGTTTGGTTTGGTTTGGTTTGGTTTGGTCTGACGTGATCTGGTCTGGTTTGGTCTGACGTGATCTGGTCTGGTTTGGTCTGATGTGATCTGGTCTGGTTTGGTCTGATGTGATCTGGTCTGGTTTGGTCTGACGTGATCTGGTCTGACGTGATCTGGTCTGACGTGATCTGGTCTGACGTGATCTGGTCTGACGTGATCTGCTCTGGTCTGCTCTGCTCTGCTCTGCTCTGCTCTGCTCTGCTGCTCTGCTCTGCTCTGCTCTGCTTTGCTTTGCTTTGCTTTGCTTTGCTTTGCTTTGCTTTGCTTTGCTTTAGCTTAATTTGGTTTGGTTTGGTTTGGTTTGGTTTGGTTTGGTTTGGTTTGGTTTGGTTTGGTTTGGTTTGGTTTGGTTTGGTTTGGTTTGGTTTGGTTTGTTTGGTTTGGTTTGATTAGGTTTGGCTTAATTTTGGTTTGGTTTAGTTTGGTTTGGTTTGGTTTTGGTTTGGTTTAGTTTGGTTTAGTTTGGTTTGTTTGTATGTTTGTTTGTTGGTTTGTTTTGTTTGCTTATTTTGTGCGCGCGCATGTGTGTGTTTGTATGTGTGTGTTCGTGGGTGTGTGTGTTCGTGTGTGTGTGTGTGTGTGTGTGTTCGTGTGTGTGTGTGTGTGTGTGTGTGTGTGTGTGTGTGTGTGTGTGTGTGTGTGTGTGTGTGTGTGTGTGTGTGTGTGTGTGTGTGCGTATATGTATTTGGTTGTTGTTGTTCTTGTTGTTTCTGCGTTTGGTTGTCGTAGTTATTGGTGGTGATGGTGATGGTGTTCATGTTGTCGTTGTCTTTGTCGTTGTCGTCGTTGTTGTTTTTCTATGTCAAAATTGTAGCGCATTTCTTCGCTGTGGTGTTGGGCGATTTTCTTGAGTTGTTGTACAAAACGGTAAAGTTCTATTGCAGCAATAAAAACTCCTCCAAACGAGACGTCGAAGAATCCAAAAGTAGAAGTCATAACTCAGAAAATATTAGTCATTTGCCATAAGAATCCATGATAGGCTCTAAGACACAGATTGGTTGTAGTAACACCGTCAAAGATTTCGGTAGTTATCGATGTCACATTTCATGTCATAATAATCATAATCGATGGGAATGTAAATTTATGAGTGACTAAGAATCTTTTAGGATTTCCGAGCGCAAGACATGCTCTGCAACAAGTATTTGCAAACTATCTTCCTCAAGTAAGTCATTTGGATTTAGCATAATGAATTTAGAGCAATGGATTGTTACATATTATACATTTATACATGTATACTGGCTACTGGGGCTTTTCCCATTAATGAAACGAGGAAAGGGGGAATTAGAACACCTGGTCACAACAGGTAAAACTGGAGGGAAAGAGACCACCAGGGGAGAAAATATTGGACGGACTTGCAGGGTGGCTGAAGACACAGAGGGTGGGAGATGTAATTGCAGCGACAGGGGATAGATTCGTGTGGAGGGCCATGATCGCCAACGCCATGTGGCAGGGCACATAATGAGATGAGATGACGATGACGACGACGACGACGATAGTGACGATGACGAGACGATGACGATGACATGACGATGACGATGATGATGTGATGATGATGATGATGATGAAACAAGAGGGCCAAACGTGTGCATCTGATTGTCTGCTGATCACCATCACGAAAAAGCTGACGGCCAGAAAGCATCAGCTTTCGAACGGCCAGTAACAGACAAGTAGTTCTGTAGACCAATAGACAAGCACACATCGACAGAACTTCGCAAGCTAACAAGTATGGATTGAATCCCGGGTTTTTCACATCCCAGACAAGTTACTTAACCCCTAAACTACATATTCTACTTAAAACATATATAATACAAAAATAGGAAAAGTTAGGCTGATTCAATTTATTCTTTCTCTTTGGAGAAAAATGAGGACAACAGAATATGATATTTGATATTGATGAAGACAACAGAACACGACGTTATATATACATATATATGTGTTGTGTGCGTGTGCGTGTGTGCGTGTGTGCGTGTGCTGTGCGTCGTGCGTGTGCGTGTGCGTGTGCGTGTGTGTGTGTGTGTGTCTGTGTGTGTATGTGTCTGTATCATAATTTCAACATACGTGCGCATACACACACTTACATCATTCATATACGTACACATACACATGCGCGCACACTCAATACACACACACACACACCCGCTCAATACACACATACACATTTACAACTACGCGTGCACGCGCATATCAACCCCCACCCACCCTTCTCCTCCTTCTTCCCTGTCCCCTCCCACACACAACAAAAACAGGTAGCCTATGAATATTTCAACACTGCACTAAAGGCTCTGAGACTCAAGGTTAATGAGATGCAAAAGAAACGGATATGCAAACTGTCTGGAAGAAACCAGAAGCCTCTGAAACAACAAAAAACGAGCGTTTCATCAAACAAAACGAGACACTCGCCACACTGCACTCACTGGCCTTTAACAAATTCACTACATGTAGAGCTAAAAAACAACAGATCAGATAACATCTCTGATAGCATTGATTACGTTTGTTGACCCGGAGAGGAGAACTGTCACCCTGTCAGTGAAGTTATTGGTCTGTTGTTTCTGTCTTATGTCTGCTGAACTGGTTTCTTTGCTGTTTGTTTGTTTGTGTTTGGTTTGTTTGTTTGTTTGTTGTTTGTTGTTGGTTGTTGGTTGGTTTGGTTGTTGGTTTTGGTTGTTTTGTTTGGTTGTGTGTGTGTGTGTGTGTGTGTGTGTGTGTGTGTGTGTGTGTGTGTGTGTGTGTGTGTGTGTGTGTGTGTGTGTGTTTTCACTTAACAAAGGTCTGTTGGGTGAGATTTTGTGCCTGTTCTGTTTGCCTATTATATGCGTGTTTTCTATGTTCACGAGTTTCTACCTTGTATTTGCCTGATCAGGAAGAGAGTTCTTGAATGTTATATAGAACGAATACTGTTGTATGGTTGCGAGGCATGGACAGTCAACAAGCAAAGCCAGAACAAGATTGAGGCAGCGAGATGTGGTTCTAAAAGAATGTTGAGAGTTCCATGGACAGCAAAGAAAACAAACGAGAGAGTCTTGATGGAGGCAGACACAAGTAGATCATTCATAAGGAAGATTAGGAAAAGACAGGCAATATTTATAGGCCATTTTATGAGGAAAGGGGAATTGGAGCACCTGGTCACAACGGGAAAGCTGGTGGTAAAGAGAGCACCGGGTAGACCGGGGAAAGATACTAGACGGATTTGCAGAGTGGCTGAGGGCAAGGAGGGTGGAAGAGATGCTTGAGGCAACAAAGTATAGAGACAGATGGAAATCCATAATCGCCAACGCCATGCGGCAAGGCACCTGATGATGATGATTTGCCTGATCGCTGACATCAGTTTGATCGAGCCAAAGAGCACAAGATAGACCAGTCAACGTAGCAAAGTAGTTTACACAACGGCCTAATGACTGCAAGGTCATGGTTCGTACCCATTGTGCCAATAACTAAACTCGAGGTTCCAGGGTTCGCTCCCCGTACATGCCTCGACTTTTCTCCTAGTTTGACCGGAAAATCGAACTGAACGTCAAGTCCTTCGGAAGGGGACGAAAAATGAGTCGGACCCGTGTGCCTTCTAGCTGAGCACGGTAAAGATCCCACTGGCAGTTGAAAATCATGAAGAGCAGGGCATTGCCTGACTGCCTGGGTAAAAAATATTGGTGAGATAGGTTGATTTCCCAGGTCCCACCCCTTGATGACCAATTAACCTTCTTGCCTTTCTGAAGTGTTGGTTTAAAAAAAATGTGAATATGAATTTGAAGCGAAGGAGAGGGGATGGGCGCCGCCCTCGTGGTGCTGGCGCCGGGAAAAGTTGAGGTCTCTGCCACCTCAATCCCCTACGACTCCAGGAACTATCTAGGTAGGACCTCAGGACCTGGCCAGCTCATGGGTTTATGTGCAGGCTTAAGGCTTGTGCCGTGATCATTCTGGATCTTCTCCATCACATGGCACCTCTGAAGTTAGTGTAAATGGAATTCATTCCGAGCCTGGAGACGTCATCTTGAGAAATTGAAACTGAAAACTGAAACTGAAACTTTCGGTCCCGACTGGCTCCTACCGAGAGGTGACCATGCTATGTCTTTCGGAAGACTGGGACCAAATAGTAGAGTTCCATCAACTTCACGGATACGCTATTGAGGGTGTTGGTAAAACTTCTTGATGAACACCACAGATGTCTAGATGTCTGTATCTCTCGGGGGTACGTGAGGCTGGGATATACCATGTAAATAAGCATAGAGTAAGCTTTGTTCTGGTCTGTCTCCCATGCTTTTCAAGATATTCCAGGAACGAATGGCTGTTATACCATGTAAATAAGCATAGAGTGAGCTTTGCTCTGGTCTGTCTTTCATGCTTTTCTAGATATTCCGGGAACACACGGCTGACGCACTTGCTGATCCTGTCAGCACAGTCTGCTTGGAAGGAAGAGCTATCACAAACCTTCGCTTCGCACATGAGATGGATGGTTTTGCTAAGCTTGTTAAAAGACCAGATGTGACGTGTGTCAGCTGTAAACTGAAATTAGCCTGCTGATAGCAACAAGAGAGTGTTAGTCGTGTGTGTGTGAACTGAATGGAGTTCTTTCGTAAATCGGATCAGTAAAGAATCAGACAACAAGCAGTAAAGACTTATAAGGTTTAACTTGTCTTCGGAGTCGATTGTCGAAAGAACAAAACATGGTGTCGACATGTCAAAAGTGGAATTTTGAAAATACAACAACTTCACTCCCGACAAATCCCACTGCAATTACGAGACTAATTTCCATTTCGGGAAGAACTTTCAACCCACAATGCTGTTGTCTTCAAAAATTACATGTACCAAAACAACAAAGAGCAAGCATCTTGGTAGAAACTACATGCAAGCCACTCAGGAAATCAGAATTGCTTAAGAAGAGCACATGAGGTAATTTTCTGACCCAGAATAAACGTGGACATTGAAGACTAACTTGTATGAAATCCCAGCCCTTTATTAATCGCCAAAATTGAATGTTTTCTCTTTTTTCCAAACGAGTGCTACAAAATTGCCTTCAGTAAATGCCTATTTTAGTGTTGACTATGTCCACATTTCACACTTTGCTTACTCTGTTAAACACAAGCGTACCCGTACGTTTTCCAGTTACGGTGTTGTTAATTACAAGAATAACCAGAAAAACACTGAACTCGGGTAATTTCCGGTTTCACCCAACAACCACATGCATGGATCGGATCCACGGCTGTTGGCCATGCACTTTGGACAGAATTGTTTGTCTATACATACAATATACTAGCTACATGAACAGTCCAAAATGTTCCTGTCAACAGCATTAACGGTATCGATTATCCTGTTAGTGTGTCCGTAACGCTTAGTGAAACGGGATTCGATTGCGTAAACACTATGTTTCGCAATGAGAAAGTTCTGCCTGAAAGTCTGATAATTTGGAAAAGAAAAGGGGCGTTGGACAGAAGGAGAAGAGAAAGATAGGCAGGCAGAAAACAGACATGTACAGGCAGAAAACAGACATGTGCAGGCAGAAAACAGACATGTACAGGCAGAAAACAGACATGTACAGGCAGAAAACAGACATGTACAGGCAGAAAACAGACATGTGCAGGCAGAAAAACAGAGCACAGATGTCAGGCAGAAA
Source organism: Monoplex corrugatus (assembly GCA_030674185.1). Taxonomy (NCBI): domain Eukaryota; kingdom Metazoa; phylum Mollusca; class Gastropoda; order Littorinimorpha; family Ranellidae; genus Monoplex; species Monoplex corrugatus. The sequence continues at coordinate 92,254,029 of CM060306.1, read as the reverse complement.
ACAGACATGTGCAGGCAGAAACAGAATAACAGAAACATGAATGTCAGGCAGAAAACAGACATGTACAGGCAGAAAACAGACATGTGCAGGCAGAAAACAGACATGTGCAGGCAGAAAACAGACATGTGCAGGCAGAAAACAGACATGTGCAGGCAGAAAACAGACATGTGCAGGCACACCCAGACACAGAGACGCATGCCAACAAATGAGCAAAATGTTTTTGACGTTTCGAAAACATAATTCTAATGGAAAGCAGAACAAACATCGGCAAGCGTTGTCTACGTGACAAGTCTACTGATCTTGTTGGCTTCACTTTGACAGCCTGATCGCTAGCCCAGAGCACACACTGCTGATTTCACTTTTAAGCAGTCAAAACTGGTAAGCCAGTCACTTTCAGCTGTCATAGTAACTAGTTTCTTCTACTCTCCAGGATTCTGCTTCAGACTTCCCAAAAATGTCTAGTTTTAGCATTCAGTCCCAGAAATGGAGCACTTTCCGTGTGTAGATTTTTAAAGCTTGTTGACATTTCAAATGCAAGGGACTGCATAATTACGACAGCTCTATTTTCAACGTGGGAGACGTGTGAGCGTCAAAAGAGGGAGCTGAAAGGAAAATGAGTTTGATGTTTTCATTTCTGACCAAGTTCATGTATCCTATTTTTCTTCTTTCCTGCGTTTCGTCTCTACAATAGCCAGTAACGCCGTATGTGCCATGTGATAAGAAATTATCTAAAATTATCATGGTAAATACATAAGTTCTATGGTCTAGACAAGTCTTGAAATCCTACCTAACTTGTTAATTCTTGTATACGTTGTCTTTTCATATACCCTTATCTGTTGTGCCAGTCATGTATCAATGAAACAAAATATACACTGCTGTGTCCATCAGTACAACTATTAGCAGTCTCCACGTAAACTACTATGAATGGTTTAAACGTGTTTAAACAACACTTCCACATATGTCGATTCATCAATATTAAAGAGGACCCTCGTACGATAAGATCAGTCAGGTATTCAGTCTCAGTAACTGTGCTATTTTCTGTTCTATCAACTCTTGACATTAAACATACTGCTGACTTCTAAAAAGACACTTATCGTTTTTAAGGTTTTCCTTAATATATTATGTTATTTCATGTTTGTTCTTTACAAATTGATGTTTCATGAATTGGTTCTAATTTCATTCATAATGAATTTCGATTTCGAAATATTTGTGTTATTGGTATGTTTAAAACATTTATAATGTTAATAACCTGAAAGCTGACAGTAAATACTGTACGATGCTGATCAACTCTGAAATGCTCTCTATCTCTCTCTCTCTCTCTCTCTCTCTCTCTCTCTCTCTCTCTCTCTTCCTCTCTCTCTCTCTCTTCTTTCTCTCTGTTTCTCTCTGTTTCCTCTCTCTCTTTTTTTTTTTTTTTTTTCTCGAAAACGAAAACACGCATGCATGTTATTTTCATTCCCATTGCGCAGGGGATATGGGGATATGTGCTGCATAGTCTGCGTATTCTGTCTTCGGTAAACGTGAACTCTGGGTGTTTTCATGTTTCCATAAGGCAGCCATTGACATGACTTACAGGCTCTTTACCGTGCATATTTGATAGTCTGTCGCCCTATTCACTCGGGCGTGTAGGCACTGGTAGGTCTGCACACATCTTGACCTGGAAGATCAGAAAATTCTCCACCTTTTCCCTACCAGGCGTTTAGACGGATCAAACCCATGATCTTCCATTTGAATGTCCGTCATTTATCTACTTGACTACCACACCTGTCGTCGACATTTCATATCTAGAGAAGTGTATGATTAGGATCTGTTCGTTTTCTGTTTTGGAAAGTTGGAGACATCAAATCCTGTGATTGAGAGGAAAGGGGTTTGTTTGCTGCGTGATTTAAATTCTGAGTTTGCCTGTTTTTTTG